>JAGSMP010000051.1:1200000-2400000 GCA_029286625.1 Parnassius orleans
TGCCTTAATGCATGTTGGCGAACTACACATGTCTTCGAAATATTTTTTTTGATTTTTCAGACATGCAGGTTTCCTCACGATGTTTTCCTTCACCGCCGAGCACGTGGTAAATCAGCACTTAAAATTAGTAGAGCCATGCTGCAACAATATTATGGTATGGTATATATTTAGCACGAATGGGTCGGCTGTTGTATTTCGTATGGTGAGTCTCAAAAATTGGAGACCCTTTTTACTGGAAACGAGGCATTCCATCTTAGTACTCAGGGTTGACAACGCATCTGCATTTTGATTATTAATTTAGGAAAGATGTAGATGACTATGGGCCACAACATCCACTTACCATCAAGTGGACTGTGTGCTCGTTACCCACTCTAATTCTATTAAAAGAAAAAAACATCTAATAACTCCCTCGTCTTTGCGCCAACACCTCCTTTGTTGTTTGTTGTTTCACTTATTCGAAACAAATCCAAACGATTTGCTTCGACCTTATTAACGCGTACAGCAAAGATTTGCCATAATTTGCCGGCGTCTGTCTTTCCGTCCGATTACAATTTGGATGTCTTCAATGCAAGAGTGAATTAGCTTTTGTTGCGCTAACTCCTTAACACCCTTTCTAATAATATTTTTCGTTTTTTAAATACAGCGCTGTCTTAGCAAACTCGTTGCCTACACTTAGAATGTTAAAATAAGGTTTAATCCACATATTTTAATTAAAAAAATACAAAAATAAATACAATAAAATCACAAAATCAAAAAAATAATAATTACATATTTGGATCACGGCAATAGTCGAATAGCGAATTTGAACCCACGCCTTCTGAAAGTTCTCGGTCCGAACTCTAATATTAAGCTAATCTTACACTTGTTACTTGTAGTGCTTTGAAAGCTCTCCAAGACTTTTTATAGAATAAAGCTGACAAACGAGCTCACAGTCCACCTCTGCATCTATCTTTGATTAAGAATTAAAATCCAGATGCATTGTCACCCCGAGGACTAAGATGGAATGCCTCGGTACCAGTGAAAAGGTCTCCGGTTCTCTTTACTTACAATACAAAACACAGCATTATTCTGCTGTTTCACGCTGGTAATCTGCGAGGGCGTGGTCCTACCCCGGTCGAGCCGACCCATTCATGCTGCAGTCATAATAAAGCTGCGACCTGCGACTTAGCTCTTCCACGTCACGCATATAATTATAATTATGTATTAAACTGTTATAATTATATAATTAATAAATTATAATAGTTTAATACATGTATATAAAATGTATGTCTACAGAAATTTTACAAATGTAGGTCCAACTGACTTAACAAAATGCTGGGTGCCTTTGTCTGTCAATGGCGTCTCGACAGGTGCATAGCGAACAGAAATTAATTATAATGAATGGGTAACCATTAGAGATTACTTCACGCACCTGCCAGACGCAATGTGTTTGAAATGGGAAATATAAATAATGTCTATGAAGTTTGGGTGTATTTTAATTACACGAGTCACATCTGGCATCTTAAGATACTTTAGAACAGATGACCTTTAGCACTGTCAATATTTTTATCTTTATTATTTATTTTAATATTTAACAAGTATCTTACTATGAAGGACATCTTCATAAAAAAATATATACAATTCAAATATTTTAATATTACAATAAAAATAATTATTAAAACGTTAAAAAATTAAACCCAAAATATGAAAAAAGTAAAAAGTTCCTTTCCGATACCGGGAATCGAACCCGAGCCTCCTGGGTGAGAGCCAGGTATCCTAGCCACTAGACCATATCGGATCGTGCTTGTGAGTACTAATTTGTTGTATAGTTTATTTATTTAAAGTTACATTCTATATAGATCCCACGGCTGGTACAGGCCTCCTCTCATTTCTGAGAGGATTTTTTATTTATTTATTGTACGTATATTAATAAATTCTTTATATGAAAAAAATATTTATCGTAATCTTCTACTTGTATTTTAATTTTTACCAAGGTTAATGCTATGTGTACGTTGTTGCTACCAACCGTTAACCAAATAACCATTAAGCGATTATAACGTCGATGATTTCAACTGAATAGCCATAAAGTATGCCAAATTTATGCACTGCCACTGAAACATTCACAAGTTTTATTCTGCATTTAAGTATATATTTAATTCTTCATCGTCATCACTATCCGTGTATTGGAGATGTAAGAATATGCACTTACCCATATCATTCCGTGGGTCTCGTAAGAGGCAACAGAGGGAAACAAATCAAGTGATGGGCAGCAACGTCTTTCTAATAACGACTAAAAATAAAAAACTGCGGTTGCCAACCCGCTTGCCAATCTATGGGGGAGGCCTGTGATCAGCAGTGGATTTTAGTAGGCTGTAATGGTTCATCATCATCATCGGCCTGTAATAGTTAACTGTCTTACATGGGCCTCTTCTGTTGCCGGTACGATTTGCCCTGTCACGCTTGACACGCAAATTGACGATCGCGGTAACTGACGTCTCGCAGCAGCCCGCTTCTGCCCATCGGTTTAATTATTTCACGCCCAGTGTAAACGAGTTTTTCTTATAAAACTGAAACAAACATACTTAGTCCACCTGATGGTAAATGGCTGCAGTTCGATGACAGCCAACTTCCAACAAGGAAGACTTCAGGACGGCTAAGGCGTGGTCTTCTCTAAGGACTGGGATAGAATGCCCCACAGCATGTAGTTTTAATGACTTGACTCTCCAGATCCGAACGCAACAGTACAAGCAGTGCTATTTGGCGGTAAAAGTAGTAAAAGGTAAAAGAGTGACACCTACCCAAACGTACACCTAGGCAGAATAACCGACCAAGTGCGAGTCGGACTCGCGCATAAAGGGGTCCGTACCATCGTAATACACGTTTCTAATAGGGGAGCCCCTTTTCATTTTTTAAATGTTTTTCTTTAATTTTGGAACGAGGTTCTTTATCGGACGGTATGGATTTGGCGGATGGGGCTAGGCGACAAAAAGTGCAAGATTTTTCCGTCACGACCCCTTCTGACTGATCTGTTACGACACCCACGAAACGAAATAGATTGATGAATTTCTCTGTTACACCGCCACCACTTTTTGGATGGAATTGGAGTATTAAATAACATATTACGCAAATAGATCTCTAGCTTCCCACGGGCGAGCACCATCCACTTATTCATTTTCCGGAAGTAGGTTAACGAGATGCATACCTTGTTTGCTTTGAAACTGTAATAATTAGTGTAAATTAACTGAGAACTGTGAAGCGAAAAGTATGAACTGAGACGCTTATTTTAGCTCGTTGCTTTGTTGAGGATAAAAATCAAATTTGTCTTAGTTAATAAAAATGTACACTTCCAGACAATGTTTTACCCTAGTTAGGCTTTGCCCGCCCACCGCTCTCTCCCCTGAATTAGTAACTGGATTATTTCCAGTTGAATAAAATTAAACTTTATTTTTTAAATTAAAATTGACTTTTAATTAAAAAATAAAAAGATCATATTATGATGTCGGGGCTTTGCTTCTTTTATTTTTTTAAAAGGAATACAAAGAATAAAATACTTTGGTATTGTGTACATCTAATTTAACAGCTATATGCCATCTACGAGTATATAACATCTATATTTTTTTTTTATTTATTTATTTAGGTACACAAAACAGAATAACACCAAAACATGAACAATTGAAGATAATAAATACAAGGTTACAATCTGATGGTATTCCAAAACATGTGCACACAACATGATAATAAGTAACAGTAACGATTTTACAGCACAAATAATTATAACCTTACTTATAAAATAGTATACTTATGAGCTTATGTTTTGAAAAATTAAATCTATACTAAAAATAATGTTCATTTACTTATACATTTAAATTTAAATTTTAAGCCTTGAATGCCTTATTTACAAAATATATCTAATACGGATTTTTGAAATTGTTTAGTTTGTTATTAAAATGTCTATATTTTACTATTATTAATCAATAAGTCATTATAGGCGACACATTCTTACAAGAGGATTGTAATAGGACGTATTATTTTTATAGACTTGCAAAGCGAAAGTATTTAGGAAAGTATACCGACGATGGGGCTTAGTATTAATCTTGACAAATGAAAGGAGGTGGGGAATCCATAAAGGAATGAATAATTTTGAAAAGGCAAGTCATATCCTGATATTTACACCGAGTTTGTAGTGATATAATGTTAAACTTTTCAGTTTCTTCATAAGAGGGCAGACTTCTATTTAAACCGTACCTATAGCAGAGGATTGATAAAAATTCTTTTGAACACGTTCAATACGATCTACGTGGACAGCGTAGTATGGAAACCAAACAATTATGTTGTACTCTAAAATACTGCGTACTAGGGAACAGTACAAAATAAGAAAGCTTCGTGGATTTTAAAAGTCTTTGCAGTTCTAAATATAAAGTTGAAGTTTGGTACTTTTAGATATCACATGATCGTAATGATCGTGGAACGTAAGTTTTCATCAAACAGTATTCCAAGATCCTTAACTACGGATTTCCTATCAAGTACCTGTCCATTTATTTTATACTCAAATGTAAGTCTGTGCTTTTTGTTACAAATGATAAGACAAAACATTTTCTCGTATTCAGATGCATTAGGTTTTCTTTACACCAATTATGAATGGAGTCTAAATTGACTGAAGATTGAACGAATCGCTGAGTGTATCGATAACGGAAAATAGCTTCAAATCATCTGCATACAACAGGCATGGACATGTCAATTTATCAATGAGATCGTTAATAAACGCAATAAAAATAAAGGACCTAAATGGGACTCTGTGGCACACCCGATGTCACAGAAACGGGTGAGGATTTGAAACCTTTATAGTAACTAACTGACTTCTCCTGTTGAGGTATGATTCAGTCCATCTTAATAGACTCATGTATTCCGTAACATGCTAATTTGATACATAAAATATTATGATTTACTCTATCGAATGCTTTTGAGAAATCAGTATATATGCTATCAACCTGTTTTCTTGGCGAAAGCACTGCAAAGATAGTGTTTGTATTCAAGTAAATTAGAAGTCGTCGATCTGTTCTTAATGAAGCCATGTTGTCGAAGCGATAGGAAAGGTTGAATATGATGATAAAGACAATCGTACACCAATGATTCAAACAATTTACCAAGGCAAGACAAGATGCTTACGGGTCGATAATTTTCGCAATTTGATCTGTCGCCAGATTTATAAATCGGAACGATATGAGCTATTTTCCATACTGATGGAAAAATACCTGCCTTAATGGATGCATTAAATATAATACACAAGGGATTACTTAATTCTTTGCCGCATTTCTTAATGAATAAAGGAGGAATACCATCTGGTCCAGAGCCTTTTCTTTGGTCTAATTTCACAATCTTTTGCTGTATGTCGTCTTGTGATTGCGATATCACTTAGGGTACATTACTACGATTGGATAATTCATTGTGAGAATATAAGATAGTCTCTGGGTTTGCAAAGACAGAACTGAAATAATTAGAGAAAGCTCACATATTTCTTTTTCATCGGAAGAGATGTGATTACCATATTTCATCGTTTTGGGAATACTATTAGCATTATTTTCTTGTCATTGACAAAACGCCAAAGAATTTTATGTCGTCATCTAAAGAAGATTCGACTGACGAAACAAAATTTTTATAGTCATTACTAATAAGTTTTTACATCTGTTGCGTAACATGGAAAATGTATCATAATCCCGAGGATTCTTATATTTTTGAAACGACGATGATATTTTAGTTTTCTTCTAAGCTTTGCCTTAAAGCAGGTGTGAACCATACTGATAGTTGTTTGTGTCAATTTTGGTCATAGGTGTATGTTTTGCAATTAGAATTCTGCCCTCAGATTTACGTGCATTTGATTGATATCTGTCGCGCCTTACAACATTATAGCGAGTGTCAATGAATTCACCGTCAAAACAGTGCTATTTAAGTTTGTTTCAGTTATACAGATAATGTCGTAATCATTATTAAGTACATTAAGATAGAACTCTTGTGTTTTTGATCTTAACTGATTAACATTTTGATAATAAATTAACATTATACAATATTAAAATTCCCAAATACATAAACCAAATATAGCAACAAAAAAAAAATTGAGAAAAAAATTGAGATATTATGACAGCTTGTTTAAGAATTCCATATTTCTAATGTGTATGCAGGCCGCAGTGTCTTCCTTACGAATGTATATACGTCCGAACTTAACCCACATACTTATATTCTTCTCCTTTGCAAATTTTCTAGCAGCAGCATGAAGAGCCTTACATTCCGGAGAAAGATGTTCAGTCACATAAATTTTTCGCTTTTCGCAATTTAATCCGATATTGTTGGTATTCAAGGGATTCTCTTTATTGGCTTTATTATAACGATAACATGCGGAGAGAACTTCGTCCCTTAAGCGTGGGTTAATGAGTGTTACAAGAATATTTCTAGGGCGTTCGGAGGAGATGTCGTATTTGGCAACTCTACGGCAAGAGTGAATGTTCTCATCATCTATTTGAATATTTACTGTTTTACACAGGTTGCGGAATAACAGCATTGGATTTTCGGTTCGACTTTCTGGTACTAACTGAATTTCTAAATTTTTGCTACGGGAAATTTTTTCAATTGATGTTAAACGATTAGTCAGAACATTAATCTCCTTTTGAAATCGAAGAGTTTCAGATTCTAGGTGTTTTATTATGTGACTCTTATTTTCAATTTCTTGCTTTAGGAAGACTGTTCATCACATATAAAGTTAGTGGTTACAGTAAAGTCGTCTTTAAGCTGCTGCACACCGAGTCCATCTCCGCTTGTACTAGGTTTTGACGTCATCCTTCAATGCTATTCTAAAACTTTCCACGAAATCCGATAAATAATTATTCAGTTTTTTATCCAATAAGGTACTAATTTTACCCATGGTGACGAGATTGTCGTCGTTTGAGGAAAATAATTGGGAATCGGTTGATGAACAGCTTGAATTTTCAAGGGGCGAATTCAATGGTTTCTCTACGAGTGGTACAAGCGTTTGTTGTACAGGCGTATTAACATTCGATTGTTTACGTTTAGTTATATTACTACAAGATGGACACATCCACTTTGATTTATATTCAGTAGTTAAAGCCGTAAATTGTTCTTTATTTAAATTTAGACACTCAATATGATATTTTGAATGACACTGATTACATGCTAAGAAGCGGTCAGTGCAGTAACTTCTTATTGCAGGCAGAGCAATTCATATTAATTGTTTTACTAATCTCAAACTAAGAAATTTCTGTAAATAAAGTTAAAAGACTTCAGCTGTTGGGATTCGATCTAACGCCTCTTATACTTATTTTCTTGCTGCGTTAATGCGTAAGCCACAGCGCTAATTGTTCGCTGAGATATTCTTTGAATAAGCGATTCACTTTACGAATAAATGATTGTTGAATAATGTAAGTGACGTGACTAATTTATTGCATACCCGTTGCAAAATAAACAACTGACTGCAACTTTTAAAATGACAACGGTGCTTCTCACACTTTTGGCGTATTTCTATCACAATTTTACATGAAAACACTGAATGATTTAACCACTCGAACACTAATAAAACACTGCATCCATTGATATTAATTTTAAGTAAGTTTAAACACTACACATTTATTTTATTTAAAAAAACTAGGAGTGAACGAAACCGTTACTGTCGGCGATCACGGCTATATATATATATATATATATATATATACTCGCATATGTTTAAAAAATCTTGCATGCAATTAAGATCATCTGTATCATCCATCATCATCATCATCATCACAATCATTACAGCCCTTCACTAGTTAAAATATCACAAAGCACGACTTTTATTTAACTTGCAATGTATGATTGTTAGGGTCAAATCTTGCAACTGAATTTTAAAGTAGTTACCCTCAACCGATTGAGCTGAAATTTTTGTACGCAGAAGTCCTCAAACTTGTACTAATTTAAGAATATTTTGGAAACAATAAAGTTTTTATTATTTAGTTTTTTTTTTAATTATTTATTAGCTTCATTTTCATCATATTGTCTATACACTCGACTTTTACTTTTATTAAAGGTATAATTTTTTTTTATAAATTCCTTACAAAACTAAGTACTTATATCCCGTTAAAGAAAACATCTTTTAGCGAAGTTCACGACTGCAGTGGAAGCGCTGTAGCCTGGAGCATGTCTGAAGTAGTTCAAGAGGTACTTACCCAGACCCACTTTTCAGAAAACTGACACACTAGAAATTTTAATGGGATACAAAATAAGGCAAAATTCCAATATTGTAATCAGCCCCAGTTTTATTTATTTTATATAAGTTCTTATTAATAATAATAAGTTTTCCAAACACTAGACATGTTATTTGTCGCAAACTATTTTAGGTGTATACGTTTGTTGTGTTCTTACAATAAATTGAGTATGGTTAGTATCTATTACTTAATCTGTGGTATAGTTTTAGCACCACTTGAAATACACATAGTGTTCTGTCTAACTTCTTTGTTGGCAAGTACCCATACATACGTAAGGTACAACATATGATTAGCATCGGTGGTAGATTTGGTTAGTAGGCAGTAACCATAAAGCAACAAGGGCCGTCGACGTATCGGACGCAGTGACAAAGACACGGTGACAGTCACAATGTTATAAGAACAAAAAATTGCAATTTGACAAGCTGGACTGGCTGCAAATCATGGAGAATAAAATAGGAAACCGATCCGCACCCAGAAAGCTTTCCACGGAGTTTTAGCAGGAACATGATCGCTGGGGATTGTTGCTCATGTTTTATCGTCTAAATGATGGTTTGAAGTGGGTTTCGATACGTAAAAGTGATTTTTTATAGGATAAGGGTGACAAATGAGCACACAGTCCACCTGATGGTAAGTGGTTGCTGTGGCCCATAGACATCTACATCTATTTTCAATTACGAATCAAAATGCAGATGCGTTGTCGCCCGTGAGAACTAAGATGGAATGCCTCGTTTCCAGTAAAAAGGGTCTCCGGTTCTCTACACTCACCATACGGAACACACCAGTTTTAAGATGCTATTTTACGCTGGTATCCTGTGAGAGCGTGGTCCTCATTCCGACTCATTCGTGCTACAATTATAGTACTAATAGCTGCAGCATGGCTCTACCTCTAGTACTCTAGTGGAAATGACGAAACAAGTGCTCCCACATTGATATAAACCTCAAGGTTTTTTGTCCGCTTAGGCTAAAAACTTTAAAAAACTTTTTGAAACAAAATATTATAAAGGATAATTTCTTATTACTTGACACTGGCAAAAGCACAACCGTACAACTCCATAAACAAAAAAAAGTTTTCCAATTGAGAATAATTTGAGCGGTTGGTATAACCGATTCTAATGTTGTGTAGACTGTAGAGAGAGCCATGCTGCAGAGAACTATCTGAATCCTTAGGAGTGACAGCGCATCTACACTTTAATTTTAATCGAGGATAAATAAATGTAAGTATCTATGGGCCTCAGAATTCACACACAAGTGGATTCTGTGCTCGTTTTTAACCAATAAGTGCAAAAGAAATCAAATAAATGGTCACTTAAATGTGTATACACATAAATGTCAGTGTTTTATAATTGCAGCGGAGAAACCTCAAAATCTTTTAATGAGAGAGCGTTTTCAAGATAAAAAGTAACAATGAAGCCGCACCTCGGTATCTGTGCCATGCCAACTGCAAATCGCACGTTGTAAATTGCACTCTTTAAGATTTTATATCCCGCAGATGTGAACGCGAACAAAGATAGTAATTGGGGCATACGCGGAATTGAATTCGTTTCGTATAATAATAATAAAAGTCACTCGTCCGTTCACATTGATTGCTTTTATATCTTACGATTTGTTTCCCTTAAATAATTTATTTTATTAGGTACTGTATGTATCGTTAGTGTACAAATGATGTTTAGATTTTTTATTATTTTATTTATTACTTTATTTTACTTACTTTCTTGCAAATTTTATAAAAGTTATCCGTATGTTCGTTATCGTTACCGTTAGAGCCTATTAAGGTCCAATGCTTAACATCGGCCACCCTATAGATTTGTCTCATAGGAGGAATATTTGCTTGTTGTTGTTGCCACGCTTGACAAGCGGATTGGCAACTGTAGTTTTTAGGGTTCCGTATCCAAAGGGTAACCAATGGGACCCTATTACTAAGTCTCCGTCCGTCCGTCCGTCCGTCTGTCTGGCAGCGGGCTGTATCTCATGATCCGTAATAGGTAGACAGTTGAAATTTTCACAGAATGTGTTATTGTTGCCGCTATAACAAAAAATAATAAAAGTAAAAATAAATTAAAAATTAAAGGGGCTCCCCTACTAGAAACGTGTTTTACGGAATCATTCACGCGCGAGTACGACTCGCACTTAGCCGACTTTTTTAATTTTAGTCGTTATTACTGTCGGAAGACACTGCTGCCCATGTTCTGATTTGTTTCCCGCTATCGCCTCTTCTGACTTCCGACACCCACGGGATGATATGTGGTAGCGAATAGTCTGACGAGTACGCCGCCACTACACGGTAATCGGTATCGTAAGTCCATTTATCTGATTTAGACAAACTAGCTTTGTCTTTCACGAAAATAGTTTTCGGAATAAATTCTTATATAATATAGTCGTTGGTGCGTTTGTTAGTGATCGTGTAAGTTCCGATAGACTTGACAAATTAATGTTATATTTACACTATATTATTTTAAGATAATGTTTTAAATGAAACTAATTTTTACGGATTATATCGCGTTTAATTTTAACTTTTTAATTCCCGACGTTTCGGGTGCTTTACAGCACCCATGGTCACGGGGGGGACTGAGGTGTTTGACGTCCCGATGTCATAGTTAGCCCGGCTACCTTCAGTTTTTTAATATTAATTTTTGGTTCGATCTACGCAGAATGAGCTTACAGTATCTTGAAGTCTAGCAGTGGTATACTAGGGTTTGGATTTAATTTTATTAATTATAGGATCCCAAGCAGATGGCAGCACCCATCCATCTTCTCTATTGAAATTAGGATGTTTTTGAATTTCAATAGCCTCACGAATCATCCTTGGTAGGAATCGGTGTTCTTTTGCGAGGATTTGTGGTCTGTCAAATTTAATGTAATGGCGTATAATAAGGTTGGCTTAGTGTCAAAAAAGATAACCCTAAAATCTGGTGGCGCTATGGTCGTGCTATTGATAAAATTTTATTGTTTTGAATTAAACTACTTTTACGGATTATATCGCGTTTAATTAACTTATTTTATTAATTCCCGACGTTTCGGGTGCTTTACAGCACCCATGGTCACGGGGGACTGAGGTGATTGACGTCCCAATGTCAAAGTTAATCCGGAGTACCTTCAGCTTTTTTAATTATTAATTTTGGTCCGATCTACGCAGAATGTTAATTCAATGTTTTCAGAATTTTAATTCAATGTGTAGTGTTCGCGTAAATATAAGAAATCATTAAAATTTTATTGTTTACACTGTAATAAGTCCGAAATGAATTCGGAGTGAAACTCATTGCGCCCTCTATCGGAAAATTTATCTTATGAAATAATACCTAGCGACTAGCGAGTTATAATTTAAAATAATACCTAGCGAATTATACTTATGTTGTAGTTGATATGGCAAAAGTATTTACCATTTATTTCAAAGCATATTTTGTCTGATATTAAAACAAAATAAACGTTACATCTCTGCACGAATGCGGTTCACGATCCAATAAAAATATTGCACGGAATCGAAATGCCGAATGAGCGATAAAATCGCGGCCACTTTTTTTGGCGCCAAAGTTTTTTTATAAATTCTTAGTCAATTTATTGTACGGGGCCAGTTATAATATTTTGTTTTAATGTTACATTAAAGCTTCCTTATCAGATATTTTTAAATTTAAGAGGTGTCAGATAACAGTAAATTTTATTCATGTAGCGGAAAAAATAACGAAATAAAATGTTTAATTAGATAGCTTATTAATTGAAGTGTGCATCGTTTACCTTTATAATGGATTTCTTTTACTTAAGTTTTTTTGATATCTTTTGTATAATATGAACGGTTCGTTTCAATATCTTATACTTATGTCATACATCATCATCATCAATACAACTCAAGACTATATCTTTGATCACCCCCATCGATTGCCACAAATCGTTTGGCGAAAAGAGCGTGCTGGTCCCGAGACACTGAGACACCTGCATCTATCGACTCCGCGCATGTTTTATGAAATCATCAATCCATTTAGTAGGTGGTCACCAGTAGCGCTTACTAGTATTAGAGGCTGGTACTTGAAAACCTTTTTTCCCCATCGGAAGTCGGTTCTTAAAGCTATATGGCCGGCCCATTTCGACTTTAGCCAACTAATCTGCAGCTATGGTAGTTATTCGTGCATGCGTGCGTGTGCGTGCGAGTACGCGCGCGCGCGCTTCACTGTGTGTGTGTGTGTGTGTGTGTGTGTGTGTGTGTGTGTGTGTGTGTGCGCGTGTGCGTGCGTTCGTGCGTGCGTGCGTGCGTCCGTGCGTGCGTGCGTGCGTGCGTGCGTGTGTGCGCGTGTGTGTGTGTGTGTGTGTGTGTGTGTGTGTGTGTGTGTGTGTGAGTGCGCGTGGGCTCGCGTATAGGTACCATGATTGCTGTATAGCACTCGAAAAGTCCGGAAATAAAAGAAAGTTAAAATTGAAATCGATAAAATGAGTAGTGATAAATTAGTTTTACTTTTATTCAATTAGCTGAAGTACACCGTGTAGTGGCGGAGTAAGAGAATCAACTACCCCTAATTATCGCGTAGGAGTCGTTACAGGCGACCTAGGAAAATGAAACAGTAAATGGACAGCCGCAACTTCCTAATAATGACTCAAAATAATAAAAAACAACGTTGCCAATCGGACTGTCAAGCATGGGAACTGTGACAAATATCCCTCATATGAGGCATTCTGTAGGGAGGCCTATGTTAAGCTAGTAGGCTTTTGATAGGCTTTAATGAACTGATTAATGAATGAAAATTACCTGACACGTTTTAAGTGCTGCAACTTTGACATGCATTTTCATATTAGGTTATCACGACATTATGCAATGTGTTTTGAAGACGTGCCAATTGACGAAATCTCAAAAATAATTTTTGCCTACGCAATTCCTCTGGTATTTATATTTTCATTAATCCGTCGACCTAAATGTAACAAATCTCTCTAATAAAAAACGTTACCAATATTTAACATCATGCTATGCGCATGCGCTTGTCAAATAATGTGGGATTTATGACTAAGAGTCCTTTGCCCACTGTTTACGTTTACGTTTAAAAAGATAAAAATAGTTGACTTATAATATTATTATTTCACTAAATGCAATCCATAATCAAGCAATTGATTATTAATATATATTATCATTAAGTTAATTTGAAATGAGATTTTGTACAATCTATTTTTTTTAAATCTTTCTTTACCGATCAACATAAGAATTTTAGAAATACTTACCTTATTTTTTTTTATTTCCAGAATAACTTGTTTTCAACTTTTCAACATTTTTATAACTGTTATGTGAGGGCTGTCAAATGTTCACCATACGCCAAACGTTCAAATGTACGCATACACCATACGTTCAGTACCTAATGAATACTACATCGCCGATGACCGAAGAATACATATTTCGGTAAATATGGCTGAGATTTCGCAATTTCGAGATCTGGCGAGAACGAGATTGCATTCCCTAGTCATCGCCATTCAAACTATCTTTAAAAATATTTCACGATAATTATTTATTCCAATAAATAATTCTCTATAAATCCATTATAATTATTATTTTTAAAATCAAGGTTGTTAGAGAGGCCTTTAAATTTACCTTCTTCGCTGTGGGGTGGCGGTTTTGAGAATTTATCTCATCTCCCTTGCTAGAAAAATCTACTAACATTTGACTTCGTAATCGTCTTGTAACATTATATACGTAATCGTATATATATGAACGATAGATGCGATTTTCAATCCGCTGAAAATTGCAGAATTACGTTTATTTCAAGATTTATGGCCTTACTTATTTATAAACGTTGATTATTACTTAACTTAAGTCTCGTCCCTACCACACCTGTCTTTTTCTTTCGTCATTTATTGAACAGAGAAAAATTAAATTGACGCTGATTTTTATGGGTTGTCCCGTCACAGCTAAATATTAAATAAAGAAAGAAAAACAAGCAATATCTACTATAATTTAGACAAGAGGTAGATGGATTATGACAGTTAGTTAAAAGGTATTTTTAGGTTGTAACCATACATTTAGTATAAACTGACGTGTTGCAACCATCTCTCCCACTCAAACTCCCACAGTCTAGTGCTGGATATAAGAGAGTCATTGTATGAAGAATTTGCAGCAATCGACACACTTGGCGACTCTCGTGATATGAAATAGGGTGAAAGATCCTTTTACGCCGTCACCTAAAGCAACAGCCGTTAATGTTAGTGATAAAATTACATATTAATGATTTCCCGTCCACCGCAGTTCTTTATTTTTTTATTGTCACAATCAGTTTCAAATCAGAACTCTTCGACTGCAACTGGTATTGTCTTTAAATTTGTTCATGTTACATTATACGATATGAGCTTGTTTTTTAAATTAGACACACTATCCATTTAATTCTTACTTTTTTTTTACATTTTATTGATTAAATGAGCGCATGAGGTGTCCAAGTTTAGATTTCCAAAACCATTTTTAATTTTTATTCTCGAATAGAGTATATATAACGACTGTTGTAAAAAGTTGACGATACTTGAAATTTCACGCCTGTACCATACACAGGAACACTTGAAGCCTCGCAAACAATTTCGATGGTGCGAGATGAAAAAGTAATTTATGGGCGACCATTGCGAACGCCTCTTAATGTTTTTATCTTTATTCGTGAATAGGGGATAAAATATGCGACGGGTCTTAATGGCAATTTTATCGACTTGCTAAGGTTAAGGTTGGTTACTATAATTTTATATTAATTAAATTGTTGTAATATAATTTTATGTCAATTAAAAATATACAAGTTTTGCAGCAAAAGCTACCCTGCCAAGATTTTTTAAAGAGAAGAAATGGGCATGAGATGGAGGGGCATGCGGCTCACCTGATGCTAGCGGCTCACCTTTTTTTTTTTTTTTGCGGATGGAAAATCATCTAATGACGCCTTTCGCTGTGGGTGGAGCGGAAGGAGTGTCGACTTTACTGACTAAAACCATCCGTGTTCCTTCAGTGCCCTTACGTTCCGGAGCCGCGGTATCTCTTTCGAACAGCCCGCAGCCCCGGCAGGCGTCGGCCCTTGCGGGCCCCTTCACGCTGCTGACAGCTCTTTGAGGCGCGCGTGGAACAAAACGCGCCGTCGACACGGCCTGTCGTCGTTAGACGGACGGACGGCGAGCTACCCATTGCTCGCCGTCCACAGGTCCGCGCTACGGTGGTCAGGGGCCACGACGTAGCCCCGACGCCGGGGCGTCTCCGCGGCGGCCGGGAAGGAAAGCTGTTGCTCTTTCCTTCTCCCGCTCCGCCACCTCCTTCGCTAGCATCACTGCTTCGCAGAAGGTGGTGACGGCATCCCATTCCGTCTCGCTCGGACCATGGCTTCGACCAGGGCCGGACGCGAGTCGCCGCCGCCTATCGCCGCTACGAGTACACGGCGGTGCTCCGCCCAAGCAGGGCCCACCTCACGGTGTGCTCCACCGTGTCCTCCGGTCGATCCTCGCAGTGGGAGCACGGGCGTTTCCTCCGCCCGATTCGGTGCAGGAACCTCCCAAACACACCGTGTCCGGTGAGGACCTGCGTCAGGCGGAAGGTGAGGACACCGTGGCGTCTCTCAAGCCACTCCTCAAAGAGGTCTTATCGCCGCTATAGTGGCGTGCCCAGCACGGGGCTGCGACAGTCGCTCTCCATGTCGCCATGAGATCATGCCGGAAGTCTGTCGCTGCGCGACGACTTGCCGCGGCAGCGGGTTTCCCCGGCATAGTGCCTCCGCGCGCCATTCGTGCAGGCGCGCGGGACTATCGCCTCCAGATCCCATGGCGGCAATCCAGCAAGGAGGCTCGCCGCCTCGCGGAGATCGTGCGGTAGCCGCGAACCATCTTTACGGCAACCACCCTTTGGGGCGCGTTTGGGTGGTGGACGGCAAGCCGCGCCAAACCACGCGCCCACCGGGGCCCCGTAAAGGGCCATGGACCTCACGATCCCCGCGTAGAGCCTCCGGCGAAGCGTTTAGCCCCAGGTTCGGCAGGAGCCGCCTGAAGGCAGCCCCGGTCCGTTCCAGTTTGGGAGCCAAACGTCGGAAGTGCTCAACGAAGTTCCATCGGCCGTCGAGGACGAGTCCTAGGTGCTTCAACGTCGACTCGACGCCGACGGATACCCTCCTACCATCACTGGGATCCCAGTGGTGGCCTGTTCCGAGACCATGGAAGTGCATGGCCTCGGACTTGCAGAGCCACCTCGAGACCCAGTTGCCGGATCCTCTCAACGACTATCGCAGCCCCGCGTGTCATAGTTTCCGCCGCCGCCTCGTACGACCCCCTGTGCCAGTACCAGCGTATCGTCAGCGTAGCAAACTACGCTGACGCCGGTAGGGAGGTCGGCGCGCAGCACCAGTCGTAACCGATGTTCCACAGGGCGGCCCCAGACCGAACCCTGTGGGACACCGCACGACATCTCTCGCCGGTTCCACTCACCGTTTCGACCGGGGTAGATGACGGCCCTGTCCGTCAGATAGTCCCCGACTATACGACGGAGATAGGTCGGCACCGGTGATACCGGAGTGCCTCCCATGCAGCTCCAGGGCATGGAGTTGAAGGCGTTGGCGATGTCGAGACACCGCCAATACAACCCCTCTGGCCACTGCATCCCCGTCGTGAGGGCTCTCACGCATGATGGCGTCCACCGTAGAGCGCCTCTTGCGGAAACCAAACTGGTGTTCCGCAAGATCCGGCCCCGTCCCGCAAGGTGCTCGGCGAGGCGGTTTGCAATTACTCTTTCAAAGAGCTTGCCCACCTCGTCGAGCAGCACCACGGGCCGGTATGCGGACGGAGAGTCCGCAGGGCGCCAACTTCCGAATGAGGACCAGCTTCCCCGTCTTCCAACGAAGCGGGAATTGGCCTCTCCAAGCATGCGCTTAGGAGCCCTCCAGTCAGGGCCAGGCCTCCGAGGCCAGGACCCAGGCTTTGCCAGGCAAGCCATCGGGTCCTGGGGCGGTATTCCTGGCCTTGAGCCT
Source organism: Parnassius orleans (assembly GCA_029286625.1). NCBI lineage: Eukaryota > Metazoa > Arthropoda > Insecta > Lepidoptera > Papilionidae > Parnassius > Parnassius orleans. The sequence continues at coordinate 1,217,165 of JAGSMP010000051.1, forward strand.
ACGTACCGCCACTCTCAGGTCTACCCGGTCCCTTCCGGGATGTCGTCGTCGTCGTCCTGGTGGTCCGCTTCCGGCACCGCAGGTGGCGGAGCCATAAACGAGGGGCGGATGTTCCCCGCGCGCAGGGAACAGAGCGCTCACCACATCCTCCACGAGCTGAGGCCGGAGACTCTGCGTCAGCGGGGCCCAGGTGCGGGTTTATCCGCACCATCTTGTAAGAACGCCCCCACGGATCTCTATCGAGTCTCCAGCATCTCCTCACGGGCCCGATCCCGGGCCCGCAGGACAGCCTCCCGGAGGGCGGTCTTCGCCGCTCTGTATCCTCGTACAGCCCCGCCTCAATGGCTGCCGCATTCGGTGGACGAATGCGGAGCCTGCGATGCCTGGCGTACAGGTGCCGCGCGGCGACACACGCCTCGCGCAGAGACGTCAGCTCACGCGACCACAATACACCTGACGCCGGGCACTTCCTGGCCGGACGCGGGCATTGCCACGTCACATATCTCGGACATGGCCTCCTGGAACCACCCTGCCTCATCATTGACGTCGGCAGGCCTGTCCGGTGATGACACCCAGGCCTGCACGATCGAGGCTTCAGGAGGCTCCCGGTCCAGCTGCTTCAGCGCCCAACGCGGACCACTCGGGGCCTGTGGGACTGGCGCGCTCGAGGGCAGGTGGAGACGTCAAACCGGATGTACCGGTGGTCGGATGAGTCTCCACCCCTCCATGACACGCCAGTCAATGGCACGCGGCGACAGAGCGGGGCTGGCGAACGAAATGTCCACCACCGACTCGCCCCGCATCCGCGCACACGTGGGGACAGAACCCCGATTTAGGACGACCAGGCCTGTCTCCAGAGCCAGTCTTCCACCATCCTACCCGCACATCTGTACGACGAGAACCCCAAGCCAAGTTCTTGGCATTGAAGTCCCCGAGGACAAGTACGGGAGGATAGCTTCCGACGACGACTGCTCTCAGCTCTGCAAGAGGTTGTGAAACTCGGCGAGAGATCGGTTCGGGAGAAGTACACCCCACAATGACGAACTCCCGAACCGTGCTGCTACGCACCCTGACCCCTCCTGACACCTTCAGGGTCAGGGTACCGGCGGCGGCTGAAGAAATGATGGCCACTGAGCCGTTAAGGTCCGCCACCCAGTCCTCCCTAGGCCAGACAAAATACGGCTCAGCGACCACAGCGATGTTAATCGACCACTGCGCCATGCTCTGGAGCAACAGATCCTGAGCACAGGCGCAGTGGTTGATATTCGCCTGGAGGAAGCTTAATGGGGCCGTTATAGGCATTCCATTTCAGCTTCCTCCACGGGCGCCTCTCTGCGGGCGTCGGTGTCGCGGCGGCGGCGGCGGCGACAGCGACAGCGGCGGCGGCGGCAGTCGCGACTGCGGCGGTGGCCACAGAGGCGGTGGCGGCGGAGGCCCTCCCTACCCGCGGCCTTGGCCTTGGCGGGTGGCACGCAGGCCCTGCTTCCGGCCCGGTGATCGGCTGGCTTGCCGGTCGCCGCACATGCATCACAGTGCGGCGTGGCGCAGCAGGTCGCCGATATGTGTCCGGGCTGACAGCAGCGGAAGCAAAGGCCACTGCGGTCAACCTCCGAGGCGCATTTCACCGATACGTGGTGCCCCACGAGACAGCGGTAGCACCTCAGAGGTCTGGGCTCCAGCAGCTTAACCTGCGCTGAGACCCAGCCCACCAGAAGCCTTCGGCCCTCCACTATGGTTTTGGCCGCCGTAACAGGGCAGCACACCGTGGCGGCATGCATACCCCGTTGGTCCGGGCGTATGGCGCCTGACCTGATCTGGTCAGTAGTGCACCCCCCGGACCTGGCGACGGCGGCCACCAACTCCTCCGATACCGAGTCGTCCAGACCCATGATGCGCAGGTCTGCGCATCTGACGAACCTGGACACTCGAGCCTCGTCCGCGTCCAGGACGCTCTGAGCTTCGCAGCCAGAGCGTCCGCGGTCGCGCCACTGGATTCCCGGGATCTCCAGCATACGGGCCCCGTCTGGGTGACTTTGAGCCAGGCCCCGGTGATCCCAGCTCCCGAGATCCACCGCCTCTTTCGCCTTTGCGAGCAGATCGCGGTAGGTAACGCCCTTCTTTCGCGTCCGGCTGTAGTGTAATCACTACAGCTGCGGTCTTCGGGGCGCGGAGCCTAGCCGCGATCTTGCGCCCTGAACTGGCGCTGCCGCTCCTGCTCTTTGGCCTTTTGGCTGCCTTCTTCCCTTATTTTTTCCCGACCACCTGCCAACCGGCTTCAGCCGCGGGAGGTGTAGGGAGCTGAGGGCGGTGGCGGCGGCGGCGGCTGGCTTGCCGCTGGCGCTGGCACATTCGCCGCAGGCACTGGGGCTGGCGCAGCCACCGCCTGTGCTGCCGCTTTGCCCTTTTTTGCCTTCGCCTTGCCTCTCCTTCCCGTTGCCGGCTTAGCCGGAGCCGGTTCAGCCGGTACCGGTTTTGCCGGAGCCGGCTTTTCAGGGGGAGGAGGGGCAACTGCAGCCCCGCCCGAAGGCTGGCTGGACGGCCCCGGCTTGGATGCGGCAGCTGTGGCCGCCGCGTACGAGACCGTTGCCGGCCTCGCCGCCGTCTTGTTTGCCCCTAGGGGGGGCCGCAGGACGATGCCCTCCAGCACGGAGAACCGGTGCTGGAAGGCAGCCAGCTCCTGCCGGACCAGGTTCAGAACCCGGTTCTCCATCGGCACGGGCTGGCTTGGGCGCTGCGTCTGGGGCGCCGCGCGAGAGGCAGGCTCACGTAGACTGGCCAGGTCTGCGCGGAGCTTCTCGTTCTCCTTCTGGAGAGTCTCCATGGCGGACGTCAGGCGGGCCACATCCGCCCGCAGCTCCGCTACCAAGTTGGCCTCCGCAGCCGCCATGATGGAGGCGGAGGCCGCGGAATGGCCTTTAACTTTGAGGAGCCTTTGCTTGTGGGCCACGACCTTGATCGCGGCCTCCACCTCCTTTGCGAATCTGGCCTTACGCTCCACCTCGGAGCCGCCAGTCGCATCCGTCTCTTCGCCTGATACCCGGGCCGTATCGCCCGGGTGGCGCCCCTCCTCGGCATGCTTTGCCGCTTGTTCGGCCCTCTGATTGTCAGAGGGCCCCCTCCCCTTGCCTCTCAGCCCGCCCCGCCTGTTGGTGGGGATTTTCCGGGCCGAAGCCTCTTCTTCATCGGCTGACGACCCCTGGTCGCCATCCCGCCTGGACCGCTTGCGGAAGAACTTACTGGTCTCCGCGGTCCCAGGCTCCACGCGTCGGGAGCTCTCTGAGCCTCCCACGCTGCTCGATGCGGCGTCGGACTCTGTCCCCGCATCGTTCCTCCTCTCCTCTATGTTGCCGTTGTCGGCGGTTTTGGTTTTTTGTTTTTGTTCCATATTTGTACCCACGAGTATGGGAGTAATTAAAGGTCCACCTTGGCAGTGACCCCTTACCAAGGTAAGCAGATTTAGAGGATTTATTACTCGCCAGGGGGTCTGCAGGTACCCTGGCGAGGAGCGCACTATCGACTGATTTGTTCGTAGAACCCCGTCAGCCATCCATCCTCGCGGTGCGTCGCCGCTTGAGATTCAGGGTAACTTTTATAGAGGTTTCTCCTCGCGGTCCGGGCGGTTAAGCCAAGACCCTCGGTCCCAATCAAAGCCGCGAGACATGATCCACGACACTTCGATACTGGGATTACGAGACCGGCGGTGACAGCAAAGGATGAATCCTTCACAGTCTGCCCGGAGGCAGGGTAAGTGCACACCGAGCCCGCCCTCACTCCTCTGCTATGCCCTCTGCTGATCAGAGGGTCACGCAGTGGAACGCGCCGTTGGTCCGGGACGGACCCCACCCATGTCAGAATAATTAGCCGCGGCAGTAACCTTCCCCAAGGAGTAAGAAATTCTTCTCATTTCTCGAGGAAGATCACTGCCGCGCCCAGGGTGCACCGGCCCAGTAGCTGCTCTTCCCTCCAGACGTATCGAGAGGACCCGCAACTACCAGGCACACGTGGAGGACTTCTGACTTCGCACCCCAGCGGCTCACCTGATGCTAAGTGACTGCCACCGCTTACAAACAGCTGCAACACCAGAGGAATCGCAAGAGATGATTATGATAAATCTTCTCTATTATATTCAGACCCATGTCCAGCGTAACGATTTGATTGAAACAACTTGGCAGAGGCACATTTGTAGGCTGATAACGTGGCATGAATAATAGTAGAATATATGTAAATGAAGTGCACTTAGAGATTGAACTACGGGCCAATTTCTGTGTTCAATCATATCATATGAAAATCAAATTCTGTCAAGCGGCTGTGCTACGTATTCTTGGTCGGGTATTCACAACGGCACAGGAATATCCCGTTTAACTATGACTCCAGAATATCAAACTCGTAATCATATTATGAATATGAGCTTTGCAAAACACACGACAAACAAAACTGAAGTTAAACGCAATACAATTCGCAAAACTAGTTTTATTAAATTCCCATACCAGAAATAACGCTAAATGCAATAGTAAAATTGGTTATGAAATGAAATAAAATAAAATAAAATTAAATTAAACAAAATCTAGTATAATATTTATTTATTCGACATAAGAAAATAAATTTCATTTGTCATCTACATCTACTCCTAAAAAAGAAAAAAAATTTGTTGAGATTTTTATCATCGTCTTGACAATCCTTAAATAAACGCAACATTGCAAAAGCGCGCTTTAAGCTCTCGCGTGAAGTGGTGACGGATATTTTCAAACTCTCGACTCTATGTGTGTTCGAATATGTTTGCAATCTAGTACGCTATACTATTTAAATCATATGATTTATAAACATCATATTTGCTAATTTCGTTAATAAACGCTGCTAATAATGATTTCTTATGAAGAGAAGAGTGAAGAGTTTTTCCAAGCCTGCTAATTTCTATAACAAGTGTAAATGTGACTTTATCATAATTAGAATATCAGGGCAAAATAGCAGTATAGGGAATGCTACTGTACTGGTGGATGAATAGAACCAGAGACGCTCTTTACTGGAAACGAGGCATTGCAACTTAGTCCTCAGGAGTAGCAACGAATCGACATTTTGATTCTTAATTAGGGATAGATGGTAGAATTATGAGCTACAGCATCTACTTAACATCAGGTGGCTTGAGTGTTATAAATAAAAAACCTTAGAGACCACACCCAAGTCATGATTTTGGGTAGTGGAGTAACTTACGAGTACAACACCACTACACGGCAACACACAACACAAAACACGACCTCGGTTTTCGCAATTACACTGATATAAACTATTGTTTTATTTTCCATGGAAAATTTCTTATGTTTTCGTACGTGGTAGAGCCATGCTGCAGCTATATTAGTAGTATAATTGTGGCACGAATGATTCGGCTCGATCGGGGAAGGACCACGCTCTCACAAAATACCAGCGTAAAATAGCAGCTTAATGCAGCTGTGTTTCGTATGATGACTGTAGAGAACCGGAGACCCCTTTTACTGGAAACGAGGCATTTCATCTTAGTCCTCACGGTTGACAACGCATCTGCATTTTGATTCGTAGTCGAGCTTAGATGTAGATGTCTATAGGCCACAGCAACCACTTACAATCAGGTGTACTGCGTGCCCGTTTGTCCTTCCAGTAATATGTCCCTCCAGAGTGTTATGAGGAAGACAGGTTCTTTAGTGGCAGCGTAAAGTCTGATCGGCGAGAGTTGATAAATATTATGAAAATGTCTCGCAATAGCGACTGTCGCTTAACTATCGCAATTTGTGTAACGGGAGTAGCTTATCGCTGCAAGAACAGAGTTTTGTAGTACGAGGCCATAGCAGCTGATGTCAAGCGCGAGGCCGCGGGCGTGAGAGCCGACGCCGCGGCTTTTTTATTATCTATCAGCAAAAATAATTAGAGAGCCGCAATTCGTAATGAGTTTAGGAACGCTGTTTTTTAACAACCATAAAATAGCGGCTTAATGCTGCGGTGTTTCGTTTGGTGAGAGTAGAGAAGTGAATACCTTTTTACTGGTAACGAGGTATTCTATCTTAGTCCGCAGGGCTGACTACTCATCTACATTTTGGTTCTTAATAGGGCTACACCATCCACTTAACTTCAAGTGGACTGTACGCTCGTTTGTCACCCTTATAAAAAATCTTATTCGTATTCCTCAAAATTTCATAACAATGATGGCAAAGGGATCTGAACTTATTTGTTTATTAATTTCTTATAGTAATATCTACAATAAGAAGTAAATAACCATTGAGAAACACTCGTGTTTTAGTTTCTTTATACTAAAATGGCGGCATTCTAAGATAATCCTAACTTAGTCTACATAAACAGCAACGTCTTGTCGTTCGCAACTTTATCCGTTAATCGGGTTAGTGTTGGTGCTTTAACGACTTTAATAAGTTTAGTAGGTAGGTCTCCAGCAGATAGAACTAATTTCATTTATAATATTAAATGTGTTCAAGAAAACTTAACAAATGTTGGATTAAGGGCGTGTTGCTCAAAATGTACCTCGATTTGATATAATAAAATATAAATTAATGAAAATTAGAAATGCGTTATTTACAAGTGCAAAATAAAAATATTTTATGTGTATATTTGTGGATCTAATAAAAACACTGTACAGGAATAACTTGCATTTGTCCGGTTTTAGGTCAATTTGGACATACCATATACCTTCTTAAAATCTGCCTCTTCTCATCACATTGCTTTACATAAATACCACCAGTACCTACATACTTCCTACTACTTAAAATAGGCCGCCTCTCCTTTCCGAGAGGGTAGTGTTTATCTAGCATTATTTTTTTGTTTATATTTAGTCTCTCCGAAATGGCAAAGTTTATAATTTTAATTGTTAACATTTTTCAACCCAAGCCCACACATTAACCGATCATCACACGAAGAAACATATTACAAGGACTTTGCAAATATAAAAATATGCAATAAGTAGGTTTTAGAGATAGATAACAGATAAGAATTGTTAGTAGTATTGTTAGTACAGTATATTCTTACCCTTTATTTGTTACGAACATCTTTTGTTGATCAGAACATATACGAAATTGCTGTTATTTACTAGATTTGTTGTTGTTGTTACGATTTGCCTATTATAACAGTCTAACATCTTAGACTTAACCGTATAGTGGAGGTGTAAGAATATCCACTACCCCATATCGTCCTGAGGGTGCCGTAAGAGGCCACAGCGAAAATGAAACAGGAGATGGGTAGCAGCATCTTCCTGATAACAACTCAAAGTGATAAAAACTGCGGCTGCCCACCCGCTTGCCAAGCGTGGCAACTTTGGCGAATTCTCCCACGAGGCAATCTATGAGGAGGCCTATGTTCAACAGTGGACTTTATAGGCTGTAATGGATGGATAGATAGATGAAGACCAAACAACCTAGACTGATTTGTATTTTATTCACAAAACTCTTCACAATATTAGGATGCGTCACATTGCGAAGTTCTTGAGAGATTTTGACGACAGCTAAGTATATAATATAGAATCCAGCGGATAGTTGATGACGATAATAATATCTCAATGCCCTAAGCGGTTAAAAAAAAACTGAGATTTATATAATCATCGAAATACTTGTTGCGTCGCTTCTCCTAATAATTCGCATGCGACATTTAATATACAAAATTATAAAACTTTTACGTATCAAAATCCAAATGAAAACAGGAGCAATCCGAAGCGGTATTGTTCCCGCCAAAACTCTTCATTTACGATAGCTTGTTAACTTAATTTAATAGTATCATTTTTTATTTATATTATTTATGGCCTTACAAAAATCTACGTCAATATTCGAAATGCTTAAAGTTACTCTCTCTCTCTCTCTTTCCACTAAATGACTAAGAGTCAGGTATAGGGATTATTAATATTTAATGAGGGCTAATAATCTTCTATTCACCAGATGTCGCTAGTTGACACTGAAGGAGGTTTTTGGTACAAAATGTCATTTAATTGAGAACACACATCGATATATATGTACTACGTACTAGATTTGGCATTCGAACATCCACTATGTTCAAATGAACTGTACTGCAATCCGTACACCTTTAGTGTCATTTAGTGTGGCTTCAATATTCATAGAGTGTGGAGCTGCGCTAATAATACGAGATTTCAAATTAAAGTTTAAACCTGAACGTAATTAATAATTCAGTAGTCAAATAAGTAAAATTATATGTTGTTCAAGTGAATAAATAGGTAATAATATTACAATAGAAAAAATAAATTTCTTCATTTATATGCCACGCTATCTACAATCATAGACTAAAATCTACTATCTCCCGCGCATGCGCGAAACAGAGTAGTGCACATTTTTTGTTTGGAATAGCTTCTCTAGTACGTAGTACATAGAACTCAATGAGAACACAGTTTAAAATAAAAGTTTATCAGTTTTAGAGTATTATATTAATACACAAAACAGTGGCTCAGTGGTTTGCTCTTAAATTTTTGGATTTATTTTAATTTTTATGAATATCTGTGGTTTGGTTTATTTATTTTTAATCTAATTTATATAAAATATAACTAAAAGTACAGAAAGAAACATTAACCTTTACATTTTCCGAACAAATTAACTTCCCCGCTATGAAATCTGTCAAATATTTCACCTCGTTTCTAAGTGGTGCCGCCCTGGTGGCAGAAAAAGTCGTGGATGCCCTCATTTATTTAAGCGATTTCAAAGAGTAAGGCCGTTACATAATCCTGCTAATATCCTACTAATATTATACATTTGAAAGTTTGTGAGGATGTATGGATGTTTGTTAATCTTTCACGCAAAAACTACGGAATGGATTTTAATGAAACTTTATAACAATGTAGCTCATACATCAGAATAACATATAGATCAGTGATGCACAGACTTATTAAGACTAGGGGCCACTCGGGCAAATTATGAACTGATGGCAGGCCAGAAGTATAGGTAATAAAAGACAATAAAGAATTGATAATAATGTATTAAAATTGAAAAAGAATTTATTAATTTGAAGCGTGGCACTGCATAGTGCTTACAATCTTTTTTATATTTGGCTCAAATTTACTTGTAGCAACACGTAAAACTGCTTCCAAACTTTCATTTGCAAGGCGGTTTCGATTTTTTGTTTTATTATTATTTAGTATTGAAAAGGTTTGTTCACATATATAGGTAGAACCAAATAAGCTGGCACATTTCAGAGCGTTTATGCGCAACTCTTTGTACGTATTTTTATCAATGCAGCGGTAAAGTTCAGCAAGTCTCCTTCGTTGAATTTGTTGCGTAAATCTTGGTCGTTTTGAATGTCGATAATTTCTAACTGCATCGAAGGAGCACCGTCAGTCGCAACTCCGATAATTTTGATAGGTCCAAATCAGTTTTTGAACACTCATCCAAAAGTACATTGAGTATATCAACTCCTCTGGTTTGACCTTTCAATGAACACATTCTAATAACTCTTCTAAGACTTCAAAATCTTGAGTAACACCTCGTATGAATATCAGAAGTTGAGCTGTGGAACTAATATCAGTGGATTCGTCGAGTGCTAATGAAAAAAATTCAATGATCTTAGTTTTTTCATTTAATTGTTCCGCAATATTACCTGACAAAGACATAATTCGTCTTTGGATAGTCATACGATTCAGTTGAATTTTCTCAAACTTTTTACTGCTTCTGAACACATTTTCTTAGCGGCAATTTCTGCATTCTTTTACAAAATTCCCATCATTGAAGGGGCGACTTCGCTTTGCTATCATTCGAGAAATTTCATAACTAACTTCTGTAGCTGTTTCTGAATCTTGAATGGGTTTTGTAAACATAGCTTGCTGACCAATAAGCTCCCGTTTTAAAGACAACATTTTTTGCTTCCTTAATTCGCCTGTAAACTTGGTAAAAGTAGGATGCAGCGTTTCATAGTGCCTTTTTACATTATATTCCTTTGCAATCGCAACAGAATTCTTGCAAATTAAACAAACGACTTTGTTATGCGACCATACAAAAAAGTATTTCTCAGTCCAAATTTCTTGAAACTGCCGATTTTCATCTTTAACCTTACGTTTTTTACTAGGTCCTGGCTTGTCCATGTTGCGTTCTAATCCTGGCTAGGATTAACACAGCACCTAAAAACAATTACAGTACCTACTTAAATTACCCATCCTTTTTTAAATTACCAAAAATAATTGATTAAATAGGTAGGGAAACACTTATTAATAACAGAGTTTTACTTACGATTTCACAACACAATTATACACGGCACTTGACGGGAAATCTACGTTGAATGTGGATCAAAATATATGACACCGGCTAGTCGAGTTAAAATCTACACTAGAACTATTGACACTTCACTCAAATTAAAACCGAACTGTCGGTCGCTGCGGTTAGCGTGGCTTTTATACCGCGCGTATAGAGTCGAAAACTGTCTGGAGAAATCACGAAACCGACTCTGGAAGCTTCGTGTATCTACCTACGCGAGCAATCGGGAATTGGGACTATTGCTATCTCGCTTACTCTAACAATATAACCCGTGGATAAGCCTCCACCGCGCTGCCGTCGTCGCCGCGCCGCCGGCCGAGGCGGTTCCTCAAGAAAACGAATTTAACCGAGATCAGCACGAACATTACCGACCGCTGTTATCGACGCATGCACGGCGCACCGATAAGCGCACTAAAAGCTATATAAGCTATATTATTGTAAAGTTTCATTAAAATACATTCAGTAGTTTTTGCGAAGAAGAGTAACGAACATCCATACATCCTCACAAACCTTCACGTTTATAATATTAGTAGGATTTTATGTGTAAGCCATTATTACCAAAATAGTGAACCATAAATACAATAAAATTTGACACTTTATTTCCATTGCACATTTTGCAGTAACAAATTGATGTTTATCAAAATATGCTATTACTATATTAAAACTCTAACACGGCGTCTGTGTGAACACGCATCACGCAAAAACCTGTGAACCGATTTGGATGGGACTTTCACTGGTAGATAGGTGATGTTATAAGGAGTAAATTAGGCTACCTTAATTTTAGGGTTTCGCGCAAAAAAAAATCCACGCGGGTGAAGTGGCGGGGAACAGCTAGTTCATCATCATCATTACAGCCCTATCATCATCATCATCATCATCACAAGTCCACTGCTGAACATAGGCCTCCCCAAGGAATGCCACAAAGCACGGTCCTGAGCCACCCGCATCCATCGACTTCCTGCATGTCTTACCAGGTCGTCACTCCATCTAGTGGGGACGCCCTACACTTCGTCCGCCGGTACGAGGCCGCCACCGAGAACCTTTTTCCCCATCGGTTGTCGGTTCTTCGAGCTATATGGCCGGCCCATTGCCACTTCAGCTTACTAATCTGTTGGGCTATGTCGGTCACTCTGGTTCTACTGCGGATATCCTCATTTCTAAGTTTATCACGCAGTGAGACTCCGAGCATAGCCTCTCCATAGCTCGCTGAGCGACCTTGAGCTTCCTCATCCGGCCAGCAGTGAAGGACCACGTCTCAGTTCCGTAGGTCATCACTGGCAACACGCACTGGTTGTACAGCCTCGTTTTCAAGTTTTGAGGTATACCTGACGAGAAGATGTGCCGTAATTTCCCGAACGCTGCCCAGCCGAGTTGAATCCGTCGATTGACCTCTCGGTCGAAGTTGGACTTACCTAGTCGGACTATTTGTCCCAGGTAAACATATTCGTCAACAACTTCGAGCTTAGTGCTCCCAACAACTACCGGCATAGGTGTGACATGGACATTAAACATGATCTTTGTTTTGTCCATGTTCATCTTAAGACCTATCCGTTGGGAGGCACTATTGAGGTCATTGAGCATAGTGCTTAGGTCCTCCAGCGATTCTGCCATAAGGACTATATCGTCGGCAAATCGAAGGTGAGTGATGTACTCGCCATTGATGTTAATGCCGTATCCTTTCCAGTCCAGAAGCTTGAAAACGTCTTCCAATGCAGCGGTGAAGAGTTTTGGGGATATAACGTCACCCTGTCTTACACCTCTCTGCAGTTGGATAGGTTTTGTACTCTGGTTCTGTACTCGGATAGCCATCGTAGCCCTACTGTACAAGCACTTCAACACTTCGATATACCGACAGTCAACTTGGCACCGCTGAAGGGACTGCAGCACCGCCCAAATTTCGACGGAATCAAAGGCTTTCTCATAGTCCACATACGCCAGACATAGTGGCAAATTGTACTCCTCGGACTTCTGTACAATTTGCCGAAGGGTATGTATGTGGTCTATGGTGCTAAAGCCTTTTCAGGCTCGGCTTGTTCGGGAGGCTGGAAGTCGTCGAGTCTGCGTGCGAGACGATTCGTAATGACTCTCGAAAACAGCACGTAGACGCGGCTCAGAAGGGAAATCGGTCTGTAGTTCTTCAAGAGAGCGTTGTCGCCTTTCTTGAAGAACAAGACCACCGCACTTCTGCTCCACGCCTCCGGTGTAGTGCCACCATGTAGGACGGAATTAAAGAGCTTCTGAAGGACTTCAAGTACCGGTTTTCCACCCGCTTTCAGAAGCTCCGCCGTAATTCCATCCTCGCCTGGGGCCTTGCCGTTTTAAGGTGCTGGAAGCCATTCTAATCTCGCTCAGACTGACGTCCGGGATATCATCGGAATAGTGTCGGATAAGACTCGCTCTTGGATCGTTACTCACACTTGCGTGAGGCTCCGACGATGATGTGTACAGCTGCCCATAGAACCTCTCAATCTCACTCAAAATCTCAGGTGTCCGGAAACGACGCTGCCACACTCGGTCTTCAGCTTCGACAGTTGGCTCTTTCTGGCAGACAGATCTCTGGCAAAGACTTTGGAGCCCTGGTTCCGCTCGATCGCTTCTTCAATACGAGCTGTATTGAAGTTGCGCAAGTCCCGCCGCATGCATTTGGAGATCTGTCTGTTCAGTTGCCTGTATGCTATCAAATCTACTGAAGATTGCAGCTTCATTTCCCGTCTAACAGCCATGAGATTAAGAGTGTGATCGGAGAGTTTTGTGTTCTTCTGCGGCGGATCTTACAAAACTTAGCTCCGACCGCATGGACAGTTTCCACGAGCTTGTCATTCATATCGTCCACTACATTGCAATCTTCTTCTAGGCACTGAAAACGGTTTTGTAACTCGAGCTGAAAGGTTTCGGGACTTTGGATTAGAGCACGAGGGGGACAGAGCGTTGACTTCATTAGACGACACCTCTCCAACTTAACGTTTAGGTTCAGTGTGCCTCTAACCATTCGGTGATCGCTACCAGTTTTCACCCTCGCGATCACTGAGACATCACTGAACAGTTGGCGTCTAGTCGTCATAATGAAGTCAATCTCATTTTTTGTCGAACCGTCGGGGCTCGACCAGGTCCACTTCCTGTGGGGCCGCTTCTGGAAGAAAGAGTTCATCATAAGAGTCCTCTTTCTCCATGAAGTCGGCCAGCTGCTGGCCCTTGGGTTCCGTTGCCCTAATCCGAATTTCCTACTTTCAGCTCACCGTTCTCTCTTGTGCCTAGCTTTGCGTTGAAGTCTCCCATTAAAACCGTATAGTGGGTTTTAGAGGAATGCATGGCTCTAGAGATATCCTCATACATTTCTCTACCTCCTCATCGGGGTGTGCCGAAGTTGGTGCGTAAACCTGTATGACCTTCAGCGAATACCGTTTGGTGATTCTGAGTATAAGGTACGCAACCTCGTCGACACACTCCCAATTTTAACGTTGTTAACGAGAGACTTGTGGACGATAAATCCGACACCTCCTTGGGACAGATGGTCGCCCTCCCGGTGATAGAACAAGTTGCCGGATTCGAGGATTACCGTGTCCTCCCCCTCTCTTCGGACCTCGGATAATCCTATAATATTCCAGCGCAACTTGTCTATCTCTTCTTCCAGCTCCAGGATCTTCTCGTCAGTCCTCAGAGTGCGTGCGTTATAAGTTGCCAGGTCGAGTCGTCGTAGGTGGCAACCGAACCTCCACCGGAGATTCTTAGCACCCCCTGCCCCGCCGTTACCATGGTCGCCACCGTAGCCAGGAATAGCGGGGCCGCCGGGGACTGGGGGCCGTCTCTTCGTAACTTTCTTCATTGGGGGGATATTGCCGTAGTTGCCACGCTTGGCGAGCGGGTTGGCAACCGCAGTTTTTTTATTGTTATTTGCTGTTATCAGAAAGATGCTGCCCATCTTCTGCCTCAGTTTCCCTCTGTCGCCTCTTACGACACCCACGGGAAGATATGGGGTAGTGGGTATTCTAACCCGCCATATTATTGGTTTTTATTTCGAATCGATTATGTTCTTATTTTTAAATAAACGATAAATGAGAATTTTTATGTTTTTCTTCACATTTATATTTGTCATTTGCTCAGCTCTTGTTTGGTTTCACCACTCACCACAACATTCTGGACATAACTTTTTAGGAATGTCACAATATTTTATATGTCGAAAAAGATCTAAAGAGGTTTGGCTTTCCAAACATAATATGGTAAAGTATTGCCTATTACAGTATTTCTCCCAGGACATGAATACCTATGATAAATTATTTAAGGTCCTGTAGTGAGTGATTGTCTTGAAACAATGGAACATAATTAACAAACATTTTAGTAACTATGTATTCCGTTTGAACAAGTGGATACTGCCGCACTAGCAAGCTATATGTACGCATACAAAGTCATACGTACAGTCGGTGATTAAATTGAATTGTCTATTCTACGCTGTGTAGGTAATCACAGAGATTATGTAGAAACTCTTACAATCAACAATTTCCATCTTTGCCGTCGGCTTCTAACTACCGCTCTTATGAGACTTGTGTATGAACAGGCTTTGGACTTGGAATCCGCTACATCACGATAAAAAGTACAGCAAAATTTTGTGGGGATAGAGAAGGACAAGTCCACCGCTAAACTTAAACCTTCGTTAAAGCCTGAGGATGATGATATCTTGACTTACCGAATGGTGCATCGGTGTCGTTACAGGCGACAGAGGGAAACAAATGAGGAGATGGGCAGGAGCGTCTTACTAATAACGACTAAAAATAAAAAAGAAACGATGTTTGCTAACCCGCTTGCCAAGAGTGGCAACTGTGGCAAATATCCCCCTATGAGGCAATCTGTGGGGAGGCCTACGTTCAGCAGTGAACTTCAGGCTGTAACGGTAAGGCATATCTTGACTGCGCATTACGGGCTGGAATACTGGAATTTGCCATAACGATTAAGGCAAGTTTTACCTTTACACTGGTCCATCCGACGTAAACGAGGTGGTTATACCACCAGCTGTTTTTACATTTTTACATCTTCTGACATTACAACGTCGCCCTCGGAACGAAATTGGTTGATGAATTCCCTTATATCACCATCACACGACATCGCAGTTCTCATCTCCGAGTTATAGATTTAGCGTTTTGATGCCTTAGATTGTTACGGGTGGCGAAACCCACCAAGATGTCCGCGTCAGCAGAAATTTCTGAATGCAAACCACAGGCAGATGCTGAGTGGACAAACGGAAACTGCTAAGTTTCTGCGTGCGCTCTCATGCAATTGCGTTAAGCATAGAATTTTAAGTTAGTTTTAAGCGAGTTCTGTGAGCGATGAAATATCTTTTAATTAATAAATAAGTACTTTTAAAACGTCCTCCGGCCCCTGCTTAACTTGATTAGATAACTCTGAGTAATTTCAAAACATTTACGTGATTTGTAAATGTTAATAGAATCTAGATTATTTTGGAACTAAGGTAAACATAAATATTACACTATAGTGACGTATTATACTATTGTGGCGTGTAATTTTTGAAATAGAATATCTGTGTCAAACAAGCAGTCAGAAATCAGAGTCACAACTGAGAACCTAGATAAACTCTCATTTACGCTTTGCAACTTGTCAGAATGGCCAAGAGGATCTTCTTGGAAGAAAAGGAGGTACTTAGTAAATCCCATGTCATCGCATTATTCTCGCAGATGTGAACTACAAGAAACAACAAGAAAAATAGTCATAATCTATTACCCCATCTCATACGTAACTCAGCTAGCAACAAAATAGCTAATTTTTTACATTAGAATAGCGTCATAGCGTCACACCTGTAATGCCTGAGGTTGACTTATTAAGTAAAAATGAACGTTCTATAAAATTTACTAAAATTGAATTTACCTGTGAACAGTTATCCGGCCACAAGTGTTGTCAGCTTCAAAAAGTCCTCACAGAATATAATTTTTTTTTACGTAACTGTATGGCCTATGAACATTTGGACCGTGAACAGATCGGACAGGTGTTGCGGTCGGTTCCGGGATCGGACACCGAGGTGTCAACTTACAAATGCCGTTGCTCGGGGCAGATATCAACCAGGCCTGTTTTGAAATAGAATTCCTTTGTGATAGCGGCTTGCGGGTTAATTAACGGTCAATGCTCAGTAGCATGGTTAAAGTGCTTATTTATTTATTTCAGTAGGTGTAAGTTTTAAGTATATGACCATCATGATTCCCACTCCATGGAGTGATCACCTGGTATAATACGCAGGTAGTCGATGGATGCAGGACCGTGCTTTTATGCATTCCTTGGGGGCGCCCGCAGTTCAGCAGTGGACTTGTGAAGGGCGGTAATGATAATGATGATGAAGTTTTAAGTTATGTAAGTATACTTTGTTTTAAGTGATATGCAGTTTGTTTTAGGTGTTATATCATTTATTTTAAGTAAAAATGGATGCCATCCGCCGCATGTTAGCGGTTTAAGAGATCCCTCATCCCGTTGGTGTCGTAAGAGGAGATTTTTTATTTATTTATTTAAACTTTTATGGACAAAAATAGTATCTATGGCGGACTTAAGGCATTCTCTCCCAGTCAACCATTAGGCTAAGCTTAGTTATATATAAACATATGTTTGCGGATTTCATATGACTTCGAAACTTCGAAATATTTTTATTTCTCAGTCATTCAGGTTCTCTAATGAAAAGTAAAGTAAGCTGTCTATCAGCATATCTATATCCCACTGCTGGCGGCATGACTACCCTCATTTCTGGGAAGGTTTTTGGAGTAGAGTTAGCATACTGTAATAGCAGTATATCTGTAGCTATAAGTATGGCGTATTGCGTTTGGAGTTTTAATGTAAATATATATTATGAATATTAATATTAACAAATTATGATATTAAAATTTTTGATACCACCTACAATTTTTTTTTTGTAACTTTCATCATGGGAGGATATTTGCCATAGTTGCCACGCTTGGCGAGCGGGTTGGCAACCGCAGTTTTTTATTGTAACATTGCTGTTATCAGGAAGATGCTGCTGCCCATCTCCTGCCTGTTTCCCACTGTCGCCTCTTACGACACCCACGGGAAGATATGGGGTAGTGGGTATTCTAACCCGCCACTACACGGCACGGGCAGCGTTCGGGAAATTACGACACATCTTCTGGTCAGGTATACCTCAAAACCTGAAAACGAGATTGTACAACCAGTGCGTGTTGCCAGTGATGACTTATGGATCTGAGACGTGGTCCTTCACTGCTGGCCGTATGAGGACGCTCAAGGTCGCTCAGCGAGCTATGGAGAGGGCTATGCTCGGGGTTTCTCTGCGTGATAAACTTAGAAATGAGGATATCCGCAGTAGAACCAGAGTAACCGACATAGCCCAACGGATTAGTAAGCTGAAGTGGCAATGGGCCGGCCATATAGCTCGAAGAACCGACAACCGATGGGGAAAAGGTTCTCGAGTGGCAGCCTCGTACCGGTAGGCGAAGTGTAGGGCGACCCCCACTAGATGGAGTGACGACCTGGTAAGACATGCAGGAAGTCGATGGATGCAGGTGGCTCAGGACCGTACTTTGTGGCATTCCTTGGGGGAGACCTATGTTCAGCAGTGGACTTGTGAAGGGCTGTAATGATGAATGATGATGACATTTTTTTATCATTAAAACGTTACCCCGCACTAGGAATTTCTCTTGTATCGCGGAGGCAGTTTACAAACATAAATTTCACAAGGACAAACATCCAGACCCGGAACAATTATTTGTAGACCATACAATTTCTCGTTCACTGCAGGATTCGAACCCGCGTCTCTAGCTCCACAACTCAAACTAGGCCAATGTGCTATGCAGCCGACAATTTAATTTAAGCAATTAATTTGAAAATCCAAAAAAATATTTCATAGCTTTACGTTTTCACTTCTGTCAGCAGTCCACAAAGACTGCCAATTTTTTGCACCAAGAAGCAGGACTTCTTTTCTGTCCAGGAGTACGTTATTGCAGCTGTCAAGCAGCATTTCTGGTGACAGAGAGCCAGGTTACAAGCCATGAGAAATTCCATCGTAGTCCAACACATCTGTGTTATAATTGTAAATTTTCATGTAGTTTTTAATTTTAATTTAAATGTAGGTAGATGTGTGTGTGTGTGTGTGTGTATTTTTTGTTTGAAACCTTACAATATAATACATTACAACAATTCGCATCTCATACGGAATTGTATTTAATAATCAGAACTACGTACAGATAAGCGTAATTAAAATAATTCAGTAGTATTTAACGCAACTGCAATGCTGGCGAGAAATAACACAATTAGTGTACAAATTGCCTTCAGAAACGCGTTTTTGAGTAACGCCATGATTGTTTCAATCATACGCCGTTATAATGTCTTCACTCCAGGAAGTTGTAAAGACATTTCTACATGTTTAATTAGCTTAATGTTGCCATGATATAGGCTGTTTTTACGGGACACAGCGTGGCTTGAGGTAGTCAAGGTCTGGCTTATATGTTAAACAAAAAGTCCTGAGTTTGAAACAAAATACAAGTAGTTTGTTTCCGGTTATTTAGTGATTATTTTGTGCCCTTGATATTACACCCAAGCACTTCTATCATAAGTGTTTCATTGGCAAGTGTTTACGCGTGTTTTTGTACTGTATTATTAACTGCATAGTTGAAAGCTTCCATATATTTAGAACATTTTGCGATGCTTGTAATTACTATTCTTAACTGGTAACAAGGTTACATCTTAATAATAAATTGTCACCCCGGAGGTGACAACACATTTACATTTGATTATCAATCGACGATAGATATAGTGTCTATGGGTCACAGCATCCACTTACCATCGGGTGAAATGTATGATTGTGTACTTCCACGATCGTGTTTTTACATAAAAATTGAGACAAAAAAAATATTCTATTAAAACACATAAGGTGTACAACCTTATATTAACGTCCCAATACCAAGCTCAGACCTCTCAGTCGTGAGAAAGTAACAGACTAGAAAAGAATACTGCAAGGCATCCAAGGTGGCAGATTTATTTCTCAAAATACTTTTCATCAATCGATGTTTCCCTGAGATGTTTTCCTTCACCACAGAGAACGTAATAAATCAGCACACACTGCATTTAACAATGTTAAGTAGTAACCAAGCAACTTTCACCGTGCAGTGGCGGTGTAAGAATATCTAATCCAATACCCATAGTGTTCAATGACAATTTAAATAATTTCAGAAGAAAAATGTTACTTTATTTAGATGATAAATGTAAACCTTTTAATTTCTCATGAATACGCAATTTTGCTAATGTACTACAAAATTTTACGTTATTTAACTGCCTTTCGCAACATTACTCTGTGTTAGCTGTGGTTGCCTATAACTGGGTGAGCACACTGCATGTTTCTCACAATGCTTGTATCTTGTTCTTAGTTTTTGTGTATATGTCCGTGACCCTTATAAATAAATAAATAAATAGAGTGTGGGTGTTGTAAGAGCTGACAGAGGGAACATATCAGTAGATGGGCATTAGCGTCTTCATAACAACCAGAAAATAATAAATAATAGTTTCATAATAGTTACATAGTTACATAGATACATACCAAGCTAATAAAAGCGTGTTAAAAACTGCGGGTGCGGATGAATGAAGTGGTGTACTATTGTACTACTTCTACTTACTGGTTGGGAATTGAAATCAGGTCGCTGAGCATCGTACAATAACGTGCCATCGACGTAATTCTAACAAAGAAGGAACTTTTTTTATAAAACTAAAGCGACAAACGGACTTACACTCCACCTGATGGTAACTGGCTACTGTAGTCCAAACCTACAACCAACTTCAAACAAAGACCGACATAGATGCGTTGTCATCTCTGAGGCCTGAGATGGAATGCCTGTCAGCTTGTAATTATTCTGGCTCTCTAAAGCTCTTCAGACTGATACACAGCCGTGCAGGCACTGTTTTTGGTGGTAGAAATAGGTAAGGGTGTTGAATTTAGACGCCCAGATAGAAAAGAAGAGATCGCTGAGCATCGTATAATAATGTGACATCAACGCAATTCTAACCAAACAGGAATGTCTCTTAGAACTCGGAAAAGTGTAGCCCTTATATGAGACTCAACTAAAAATCCGTTAAGCCAGTTTCACAACGTCTAGATAAGGGCATAATAAGGAATATTAAGTGATACGAGATGTTAAAAATATACTCGTATTCAATGAAGATAACAGAACGTTATCTTTACTCTGTTTAAATTGTGGACGTAGGCGATTGTCAAGTTTATGTATCTATTACATAATATAATTATTAATTTTTATTATTAGATTGAGTTTGTACATTAATTTATTTATAGGTTTTAAGTTTAATTTGTTAATTTTTATACTACTTTATTAATAACTTGTTACATATTATAATAATTTGTAACATTCAGACTTGCAATATACGCGCAAAATACGCGCTTAGTCGTGGAGTTGCGGAAGTCAACGTTTTTTACTTAGTAGAGCCATGCTGCAACTTTATTATGGTTGTAGCACGAATAGGATCCGTTCGGTCGGGGAAGGATCACGCTCTCACAGAATACCATCGTGAAATAGTAGTGTTTCGAATTGTGAGTGTAAAGAAGAAAGGCATTCAATTTTAGTTCTCAGGGATGTTAACGCATCTGCATTTTTCTATTCGATTCTTAATCGAGGATAAAAGTAGATGCCGACAGCATCCACTTACCATCAGGTGGGCTGTGTGCTCGATTGTCACCCTTATTTTAATTTAAAGAAAAAACAGCCAGTGTAACACTAATATCCAGACTAGTAACTATTATTGCTGAGCCATGCAAATAGATGATCCGTGCGGTATTCGAATCCGCTGGCTGCATTCTCGCTGCTAAGCTCTTGGCCACTGCGCTACCAATCCAATAAAATAAGAATGACAAGTGTTAAAGCTCAGAATATGAAGTTTGCAATCTGTGAGCGATCGTGTACAATGAATGCGGTTAGCAAATCTAGACGTTCTAGAGATATGACTACATATGTGTGTAGTCATTTTATATTTCTGTATATATTTAATTAAATTTCTTGCGGTATATTTATGTGTTTAACTGTATAATAAAGTCCTACGACCGAATTTCGGTTACGGCAACCAGTCTCAGCGGAGGCTAGCCATCTGCGCATGACAGGACTATAGTGCACAAGTATGTGCACAAGCACAGTTGTACTCCCTATGCATCGGCTTTCTTTTGTACATTATGTCTTAGCACTGACTTCAGAATGCGAAATAATTTTATTCCTTTTAGTTACTTACTTTTTATATAAATATTTTTACTTTTTATTAAAAGATAGTTTTTAGGCTTTTGAGTGGGCTAAGGAATGTCACACTCTCAATGTCTAAATAGTTACATTATTATTAAATAATAATGTAACTATTTAATTTAATTAATATTAATAGTTACATTATAATTACATTAAAACTTGATAAGATATAATTGATAAGATAAAATAGGGGATTTTGCTAGTCTTTCGGGTCGAATTTTTTCACACAATTTATTTGGGACCTTGCCCGAACATATTTAATAAAAAATAAACACCCAAATCGGTTAATATTAACGAATATAACGCGTTATATAAAAAAACATACAGTCGAATTGAAAGTTTTGAAATATAAAGTCGGCTAGAAAAAAGAGTAAACTACCAATGTCGCGCGTCTTGAGTTTGAATCCAAGCCTGACCAAAAATGTTGAGAATACTCTGTCTCTGACTCTGTATCCTAACCACGAATGTACCCTGTTTTTGTCATGACTGTATCACGACTATAATCGTCGAAACCATGATTCCAGTAACACCTAATCCCGGATCAGTCAACGTCATTATTTTAATCCAACTTCCATTGCATTGTATTAGCACCTAAGTCCACGATTAGCTCATTCCAATAACAGACAGACTGTTTCTTAGATCTACTATTTATGTCCTACGTTCGGAGAACAATTGCTTAGTCACGGCTCAGAATGGCGCTTTACATTGTACGTAGGGTTGCCAGACGACAAGAATTTTCCTGACATGTCAGGTGTTATGGTCCTCTGTCAGGAAATTAGAATAAATTTGAATTTATCCGATTTTTTCAAAGAGAAAGAGTAAATAATTTACAGTTATATATTTACTGAGTCACATTATTTTTGTGAATAAAAATCATAAAAGAAACATCTTAAAAATGACGAAAGAAACGAAGTGAGTTAAATATTATATTCAATTAGTGTTATAATTTTAAAAATTCAAGACATGTGCCGAAATACTTACTTTTGTAAGGAAATCTTATTTTGGATCTGGTAACACTAATTGTATGACTATGTTTTCTCTGTTAAGTACTACGATAAAAATAGAGCTGTCAACTTGACATTTTGCTTAGCATTGCGCTCTAACTTCAAATGTGTTGTGTTGGATGTGCATAAAAGTCGACACTAAAAATACATATAAAAATATTTTGTCATGTGTAGGCAAAGCAGGAGAATCCGTCATACCATTCCACCCCGTGGGTGGCGTAGGTGACTTTGGGTAACCCCAGAAAAATCTCATCATGACTTTGGATATATTTCAGTATAATCATCGCTGTCCTAAGCTAGACCGGCAACGGGAATCAGCATCAAAGGTGTTTTATGCGGGACCTCTGATATCAATCCTAACGATAATGTAATGAATAAAACTATTTTTACGGATTTTATCGCGTTTAATTTTACTAATTTTTATTCCCGACGTTTTGGGTGCTTTACAGCACCCATGGTCACGGGGGGGACTGTAAAGCACCCGAAACGTCGGGAATCAAAATTAGTAAAATTAAACGCGATAAAATCCGTAAAAATAGTTTTATTCAATGTGTAGTGTTCGCGGAGATAATGTAATGGCCGACGACCTAGAGTAGATTAACGCTAAAGTAAAGTAAAGTTACAGCCTACATACGTCCCATTTCTGGGCATAGGCCTCCCCTCATTTCTAAGAGGGTATTAGATCAAAGAAGTTGTCCGCCGCGCTGCCCCAATGTGTGTGTGCCCCAAGTGTTAGTGTACTTCACATGTCATCGAAATAACTTTTTTTTATCTCTTAGACTTGCAGGTTTCATCGCGACGTTTTCCTTCACCGCCGAGCACGTGGTAAATCAGCACTTAAAATTGCAATTAACAATTTTATTAGTGCCGGCGGGAATCGAACCCGGGTAGCACGCGTTCTGTGAAATTAACAACGAGCGCTTAGCCCCTCAGCTACAACAGTTCTATTACGGCTAATCCCCCATAAAAAGAGAGAGCCCCATATCAACCAGTGACCTTTCCAAAGCTGGTGAAGAAGAAAAGTTATATTATAATCATAAACACTCACTCCTGTCACCTATGCAGAGACTACGGACTTCCATTTAACGACACCTCTCGCACCCCTTTACATCCATATACCTACGCATACATGCTCGTCGGTTAAGGGTACTCCTAATCTGGTCCATCTTTAATATATTCCCAATTTGGTCGATAAACTTTCGTCTATGGCGTCCCTTCGAAGAAAAAGAAAAAGAAATAGATTTATTTTAAATTTTTACAAATTTTAAGGTTGTCGCATTATGCTATATTTTCTCAAAAGAAATAAATAAAATTCTAGTAATAGCGGCGTGTTATAATGGTGTCATAAAAATTGACGGTTAAATAGTGAAGTCATTAGTAAAGTTAATAAGCTCGATATTGTATAGTTATTAAACTAATAATATTGTACTCGATATATCTTATTTATCTGTTTTGGTTATTCGATATTCGTGATGTGAGTTAGAACCGACCGATATTTAGATCATGAATAAAAACCACAAAGGTTTTATTCTTGTTTGTGGTTTAAATATTAATACCTTTAAAGGTCCAGTGGTGTGCGGCGTACAAGAATCCATCAATCGATTTCGTAATTTGCCGTCATGAAAGAGAATCAGAAAAAATGCTATAATAATCTCGGGATCGACGAGCCATCTTCATCCAAAAGTCGCCTCTTACGACACAAACGGGATAAGGGCTCTTTTAATCCGCTACCACACGGCGGATAGCATCCATTTTTACTTAAAATAAATTATATATTACCTGAAACAAATTATGTGTCACTTAAAACAAATTATACATCACTTAAAACTTCATCATCGTCATCATAAAAACCCTTCCCAAGTCCACTGCTGAACTTATACGGCTTATATGTCCATAACACCACGAAGTACGGTCCCGAACCACCTGCAATATACAAAGTGTATAAAGAATACACTATGATAATATTAATAATAATATGGACTATTAATGGAAGACTTTTCCGATTTTTTACGTGGTAGAGCCATGCTGCATCTATATTAATAGTATAGTTGTAGCACGAATGGGTCGGCTCGACCGGGGAAGGACCGCGCTCTCACAGAATACCAGCGTAAAATAGCAGCTTAATGCTGCTGTGTTTCGTATGGTGAGTGTAGAGAACCGGAGACCCTTTTTACTGGAAAAGAGGCATTCTATCTTAGTCCTTACGGCGGACAACGCATCTGCATTTAAATTCGCAAACGAAGATAGATGCAGATGTCTATGGGCCACAGCAACCACTTACTATCAGGTGGACTGTGTGCTCGTTTGTCACCCTTATTCTATAAAAAAAAATATATTTATTGCGATACCTTCAAAATTAGGGGGGCAATTTTCAGCTCTAGCGGCCACTACAACAAACACTATTAACAGTGTTAAAGCGTTAATAGTGACGCATGTCCATCACTTTCTACGTATACCTGTTTGGAATACGATTCCGCAAATAAGGAATCAGCTTCACGTAACAGCGACCAGACTGCGCGACTATTAATCCCGTCATAGAAAAGTCAGAGAATAGAAGAGGTGTGATGGAGAAAAAAGAGAAAAAATTGAAGTTTGTACGCTTTTGTATTTCAAAAATAATATAAATTATTAAAATAGTAACATTCATCTCTTAATCCGGACTGCAACAAATTTGAAGAAAAGGTTTTTCTTCAAATTTGTTGCTGTGTCCAAATGGTGAAGCTAGACAACCTAGGACATACATAGATTGCCCCACATAGATTGCCTCATAGGAGAGTCACAAGGCAGTTTTCTACTATTTTGAGTCGTTATCAGACAGATGCTGTTGGACATCTGTTACATTTCCCTCTGTCGCCTGTTTCGACAACCATGGGATGATATGAGGCGGAAGATTCTCTCGCTACTAAAAATCTTATTTAAATTAAATCAGTTTTGAGACACTTTGAATTGTTTAATGTGTATTATACATACGAGATGGAATAATGGATATTATTCCATCTCGCTTCCTTATACCCGCCAAGGCCGTCTACACTAAGTCAGAAGGTGTCGTGACGGAAAAATCTTACACCTTTTCTCGCCTAGCCCCCATCCACCAAATTCGTATTAAATCTAACCAAAAATTTACACACAATATTACAAAAAAAAATCTATAAGAATAATTATAATAATAAATCTAATATATAAAAATTCTTTTTTGTTTGTTCGTATTTTATGCGTTGCCATACCGTTCGTCAGATTGCGGTAAAACTTTGTCAACTTTTTGCTTGCACTTGTGCGAAGGTTATAGGCATAGTACAATTAACTTAAAGTAGGTGGCGCGCGTATCGTACCGACAAATTTATTTCGAAGTCATATATCACTCAATTTCAATGAATGTATTATCATTCCTAATTAAACAATATAACCCTTCCAAATTAAAAAAAATATTTCCACAAATATTTCTTCTGCGGCAGCAATGCGCCCGGTACCAGCAAGTTTAAAAATATTAATTTACTAGGTGGGAAAACTATTTTTCTGCCATGATGTCCGCCTGGATTTGTACCACCCCTTACCTATTTCTGCTGCCAAATAGCAGCCTGCACTGCTGTGTTCTGGTCTAAAGCGTATAGAAAGCAAGCATAATTAATTGCTGTGAGGCATTTCTTCTTGGTCTTCAGAGGTAAAGCATCTGTAGCCTTCTGTAGCCTATTTTGTTTTTAGTTGGCTGCAGGTAATCATGGGCATCAGTATCCACTTACCTTCAGGAGAGCTAAGTTAGTTAGTCTTACTTCATTTTTATAAAAGAAAAACTCTCACTAACTAAATTCAAAAACTGTATTCAGTTAACTCTCTCAATCAATGATAAATTTAATATATTTTTTATTCTTTTATACTTTTCTTTATTGATTTTTAAAACACTTTATATTTATTTTATTAGGTATATAATTGTTTGTTTTTCCGCTAAAATTAAATAAAAAAAATACCACATAATTTGTTGTCGTTGTTGTGACTGAACAAGTATTTTATCTTTTAGCTGAATGTAAAAATAACCCCATTTAAGGTACATTTAAAGTGACTGTTATGGTTACTGGCAGTTGACTGTAC
This sequence comes from Parnassius orleans, assembly GCA_029286625.1. Taxonomy (NCBI): domain Eukaryota; kingdom Metazoa; phylum Arthropoda; class Insecta; order Lepidoptera; family Papilionidae; genus Parnassius; species Parnassius orleans. The sequence goes on from JAGSMP010000051.1 coordinate 1,243,721, forward strand.
TTGCATATTCTTTAATATTTATAAAAAGGTAAAAACTATATGTAAAATATATTTTAAAGTGGCCGTTCTAGTCAATTAATCTGTTCGCCAAATTGACGCGCATGCACGCCCGCAATCCGTATAGGGCAACTTGCGTGCAGCCAGCGTAGGTCATGAGCGTCCGTGGCTGTCTCAATCGAACTCACCGCCCGGTAGTTGTTGTTCCGCATTATTGCACCTCGGGGTGTGGGAATAAGGTACCAGTTAAATGCCGCCGCTTATTCATTCGAGACAGACTGGATCACGATGTGGTTACTTATCTGATGGCTATTTTGACTCCTATAAATGTCAGAATGACAGGTTTCGATTGGAACATAATGACAGGAGATTAAACAGTGTTTTTTTTATTTATTTTGAATTGATTGTTCGCATTTCGATAAATTATCTGATCGTGTTGAATCGAGTATAAGAAATGCCTTAGACAGGTTACAGAAAGCAAACGCATTAAGGCATTAAATACATAGGTCGATATCTGCTAGACGACAGACAATACCATTCAAATTTAGCCAATTCAGGCTCACACGTCAACCAATAATCGACCGATATAACTGTAACTAATAACAGTCCAGCGGTCCTGATCAAACCATAATTACAGATAAATTACAGACACGCTTATGCATTTTTTGTATGCTGGTTACAATAAAGAATATAATAGATCAAGACAAAATATCAATATTTTAAAAGACAATTTAAAAATGTCGTATACTTCGAAGTTCACAAAGAAAAGGAGCATCACCCGCCTCCTATCAAAAGTTTGCACAAAACAACTGCCCGACATCACCAGTTTACCTCCAACTGTCTCGCTGGGTTTCTTTGCTGGTTCTTCTGGGTTTCTGCTAGTCCCAGGTTACAGGTATTTTCCGGTATCCTTCAATAAGTGTTATTATCTAATATAAAATAATCTAAATCTAAAATAATCTAAAATTAATTAAAAAAATCGATATATTTGAGGGCACATGCCAACAAACTCTGATTAAACAAATATTACATTTTCAATATAAAATTTTCATTTGACGGCTCAGTAGAGCAGTAGACAAGCATTTGGCTGCGGCACTGCAGGGCCGCGGTTTCAAATCCCGCACGGAACAAGTGTTAAACAGAACAGAACAGAAAATGCAGGAGAAAATATTATAATTCACCAGTGGCATGCAAACACATAATTTTATAAATGTACATAATTTTATGAAAATTTAATGTTTAATTAAAAACTGTATGATAAATTCAAGATTAAAAATTCCTAATATAAATAACACATATATACATAGATAGACGTCAACAATACAAAAATTACAAAATTGTATTCAGTCTTGAATTGAAAAAATATAAGTCAAAAAATAAAATATAACTAAAAAAACTAAAAAGTTTTTTTTAGTTTTTTTTTATTAAAGTTTTAATATTGTATATAATAAAATATTGTATATTGTGTTATGTAAATAAATGTATAATGTTTATAATTGATGTCAAATTAAGTGTACCAAAATGTCGATAGTTATTACTATTTTATTCAATATCATACCACCGTAAAAGACAATCATCAATTTCCAACGTGGCAGAACCACGCTGCAGCTATATTAATGGGTCGGCTCGAGCGTGGAAGGACCATAATTAAAATCTATTTATTACTTACAGCAAAGCAGCTTAATGCTGTTGTATTTTGTATGGTGAATGTAGAGAACCGGAGACTTTTTTACTGGTAACGAGGCTTTCAATCTTAGTTCTCAATTTTACAGATCAAGCTAATAAAAACCGTGATAGTGTAACGGGGGTTGTTGATGATGACGATAATTATTTCCTCTATCAATTTTTATCATATTCTAGCCGTATCCGGCCGTCTTACTGTGGTTTAAAAGTTTTTCAAAAATATATATAAATACGCGCGTATTGGAATACAAGGTTGTGTTAAAATTTCAAAGCAGTCGGTGAAGAACTTTCGGACCTTTTACGTGGTAGAGTCCTGCTGCAGCTATATCATGGTTGCAGCACGAGTAGGTCGGCTCGACCGGGGAAGGACCACGCTCTCACAGAATACCAGCGTAAAATAGCAGCTCAATGCTGATGTGTTTCGTATGGTGAGTGTAGAGAACCGGAGACTTTTTTACTGGAAACGAGGCATTCCATTTTAGTCCCCAGTAGTGGCAACGAATCTGCATTCTGATTCTTAAACGAAGGTAGCTGTAGATTTCTCTGGGTTACAGCATCCACTTACCATCAGGCGGAATGTGTGATCGTTTGTCTCACTTATTCTATGAAAAAAAGTAGGTATTACAATTCGGATTTTGTACAAACGAAGGAGATAAACGAGGAAGATAAACGATTGAACCTATAAAACAACATTGAGACGCATCTTATCCTATTTTACACCATCATGCACGCGATATTGACCTCGTATTATGATCAATGAAGTAATCAAGGAACTTGTTAGTAACCATCAATTAAATATTTAAAATTATTTATATATGCAGAGATAATAAAATTATGATTCGATGCACCTTGATTGCACTTAAGTGCACTGAACCGTATTACACTGTGCGCGAACGCAATTAGCTGTATGAAGATACGGTAACCACGCTGACTGGGTTAAATTTAGGACGTGAGTAGCAAAAATCTGTTGCAAGCCCGTCACTAGTAGTTTACGTATGTTGACAACAATGTCTCCTCACGTCATCGACCACTACTGTGACATGCGGAAGTATGACTTTTAAACATATTAAATGTATGTAATATTTTATAATACAGTCAGTCACCAGTCAGTGACAAGTAGTTATATATTCAATAAATATACTAACTGTGTAACGGTGGCCATTTGTACCACGTATACAAAAGACGCAAGTCGGAAAATCCTACTGAATGTAAGTTATCATTTACCAGTGATATCGTGCGGTATTAGATGGAGTATGAGATTGGGATGGAGGATACTTACTCAAATTACTGATCGTTAAGGACAATATTACACACGCACACACACACACAGAGCAGCTTCTGAGTTAAAAGGCACTTAGCCATCTATCGGATCTACTATTCGTCTACTTCATCAGTCCGTGAACATTCTGTTGTTGGACATAGGCCTCTTTCATTTTTTTATTAAATTGAAGCGACAAACAAACTTATATTACAGAACATCTGCAAACGGCATTAAACAGAGAAGGCTACAGATGCGTTGACACTTCTGAGGCCTAAGATAGAATTCCTCGTAGCCTGTAATTATACTCTCTTTATCCTTCAGACCTGGACCTGGCAGTGCACGAACTGCTGCTTGACGACAGAAATAGGTAAGAGGGTGATATCTATTCAGGCCGACAAAAAAAGAGACCTATTACTTATTAAAAGTAAAATTATCTTTCATAACACACAGGATTGTTTGATGCCGTTATTGCTATATTTGGCGTGCAGATTGGCGACCAATCGGTTTCAGTATTTTACATCTGATATCTTCCTGGTCTACAAAAGTCTCTCTTAGGACAGCTACGCGATGTTAAATTTTTAATCTGTTAAAACACGGCAGCATTGTATTCCTTTTATTAGGTACTCTTAAGCATCTGCGACAGCCATGTGACGACGTGTATTTTATTTTGTGTTAGTGGGTAATCCTCCTTTTCTGCCCAGGAGCTCTCCTCTTGTCTTGCACTTGGCATTTTCTGCAGCGGTTCACTTTCTGCCGTGTTCGGGCATTGGTAAAAGAACCAGTATTATTGCAAGCTTCATTTCATCGTTATTCCTTGTGACAATGAATTTATCGCCTTTTTTGTTTGAAGTACATAATGTTCTAGGTATTTATCACCATGAGGACTGTTAGTTTGTTTGTATATAAATACGGTCATACGGTATACGATGTACATAACTAAATTCATTTAATATTTAGGTATATGTGTGTTTATGTTATATGTAATCCTAAATACATATAATAGTATCTAAGAAGTGCGCGAAAATATCATCATACGATTTCTTCAGATGAAAGCCGTTAACGATGACGATTGTGAAAAACAAATCAGGAGCTGCAAAATAAAATACTCAGAAAATAAATCTGCGAATGATATCTGCCTATGGGAAAAGTGGGACATATTATGTGCATCATATTTTCTACACAAAAATACCATCTTGGCAAGACCAGCATATTTATTTTTATCTCAACATTTGCATAATTGAAACCACTTTAATAATATATTCCTCTGCGCTTCGCTGTCAACATCCGGGATTGTCTCGAGTGCGGCGGAAAGCGTGGTGACGCGGCGCGACCGTTGCGTCGGAGAAACACTCCCCCATTTAGACACTTGCGGTTAACATCAGTGCGGAAACGTAACAGGACTGTGTGGTTTTGATACTTTTGAGTTACATTGGCTTGCTTTTAAAATCATAAACGTATAACAATATATTTTTAAATTTGATTTGATTTTTATTTGCATTAAAAACACTTACAACTAATTAACATGTCTAATTATGCAATATCTTTATTTATTTTTAATTATTTACTATACACATATACATATACAGACATGTAATTGTAACTTATATTATTAGTACATACATAACTTATAATCTAATGCATTTATATAGAAATATGAATAATATGCAAACATAACAATAGAACAAACTAGAAAAAGTAGTTCAGAAGATATTGGGCAAATATAAGAAATATCATAATCTAAAAAATATAAATTACAGTATACTTACTTAACAGAAAATATGATAATCATAAAACGAAAAAAGTTATTAGAAAGTAAACGTTTCAGTTGAAGAACGCTAGTATGGAATAAATCAATATCTACGTTACGTGTCATAACATTGTTAGATTTGTACGAGCAAATTATAAAAGAATTTTGTCGTAATATTGTACTTTTTACACGCGTACCGATATGTGATGCAATCATGCATGTATGGTATCTTAGCCATTTATGGTACAATACATCAATAGTCTTATTTGTATAAAGCAGGTGCCCATGAACTGTAGCAACCTACCATCAGGTGGGATGTAAGTTGGTTGTCACTTTAGTTTAAAAAAATGTAAAGATTAATCTTCTGTATTACTTCTTATTTAGCATATCCTAAAAGGGCCTAAACGAAGTTCCCTTGAGGTGAGACATCAAGGAACTTCTTCCTCCTCCTCGTCCTCAAGGACCAAAGTCGTTCAGTTGGATCTGCGACTGCTGATCATGTGGTCATGGGTTCGTCGATACGTTGACGGATATAAAGTCGCAAGCTGATTAGAGAGAAAGCTTAGGAAGATACTAAGTGTGCCAACAAGATAAAGAAAGTAGAAACAAAAATTGATCTTAGATTATAGATTTAAATCACATTGCACCGCAAGCAAACCTTAAATCGGAAGTGGGTAGATAAGGGACAACTTCTTTGTGTAGATCGGACTAAAAATCATCAGATCCTCAAACTACTCAGGATTTAAAAAAATACTTTTTTTTAATTTTTAATTTAGATTTTTTAAATTAAGTCAGAATTGGAAAGAGCTTTCAGTTAGTCGTATAGTAGTCAAATGTAAAAAAAAAAACAATTTTTAACGTTATCGCAGTAAGCAAATTAAATTAAAGTTATATGCTAGTTATAAGCGAAGTTACAGTCTAACCACATCTCACTCCTGGTCACAGGCCTCCTCTCATTTCTGAGAGGGTTATGAAGCAATTAGTCCACCGCTCTGCTCTAGTGCGAACTTTACATGTCTTCGAAATGCTCAGACATGAAGATTATCTCACGATGTTTTCCTTCAATGCGCATGCGCCACCGCTGCGCTACTTTCACAGTAATTATTAGTAATTATACATATATGCAATATATACATTTCGGCACGCCTGTTAACCCCGTGAGGGTAGGCAGAGAACAGCGAACTACTCGGACCACGTTTAGCAAAATAATATGGGCAAAAAAGCACAAAATCAATATCTTATTAATCGCCTTTTACTACATACTAGGCAAGCAACACAGTTGGCACATTCTTTTTGTTATAAGTCCTACATGAACATGGGACCTATAAGTCCCAGACCAACATGGGTATTAGTAATTATATCACATATAAACGTAATTTTATTGTGTAAAAGTCGACACATAAGCACAAGTCCTAGTCAAGTATCAAAAAAACAATTCACAGTTCATTGGTTCGCCGCTAAATTATTTTTACCGGCGCCTAATCGCGGGTTCATTTCCGCCGCGCCTCCGGTAACTGCATTACTCCGGCTCCAGCAGCCCAGACTTCTTTTAATAAACAAATATCTAAAGGTAAAGAACTATATTATATTTAAGAGATCAGTGAACTATGAAGAGGGTTATACTCGAAGTTTCTCTGCGTTTTAGAATCTAGGGTAGCCCATTGCCGTAGAGCTCGACGAACCGACAACTGATGGGAAAAATGGTTTTATTAAGTAAGATTCTCAAGTGACAATCTCCCAACGATAAGCGTAGTGAAAGGCAGCCTCCTACCAGATAGAATGACGACCTGGTAAGAATTTCAGAAAGTCGATGGATGCAAATTGCTTAGGAACGTGCTTTGTGGCAGTCCTTTGAGGAGGATTATGCTTCACAGTACCTATAAAATAAAAGATACATAACACCGTTAAAAACTAAATTACGATAACTATATATTGAGATATTATTGCATTTATTAATTTTAATATTGCCAGTAATATTAGAGACAACATTTGCACTCTGCAGATGCTGCTGTCGCCGATCTGTGAGGTATATGACCTGCATTGAGTTTATTTTTACCATAAAACTGATGCCATAGCTCCGTAGTAACATCCGTCCCGAGAAAATTTGATAACTTTTCGATGTAGTAATTAAAAAACTAAACTCCTACTTACTATATGCTGTCCCATGTTAGTTGGGAACTTATAGATTCCATATACATATAAAGAAAAATAATGTGCTATCTGTGTAACTTTTCCAGCGTGTTGTAAAAGGCGATTATTGGGTTTGTGATTGTGTAGGTGATGGCCTAACCACCTCTCACTTCTTTCATAATTTTCTATCTTAGCCCAAATTGTTTTTCTAATTACGACCTGAGTGGATTCCGAGCAGATTTGATTAATTGTTTGTCTAATTTTGTTTCCGCTATGTGTATTTCTTTATCTTCTAGATTAGCACTACATCTACATCTACTCTGTAAATCCGTAATCCGTAAAACAAATTCTTCTTTGGTACTGAACATAGAACTGGGGTTGATTTCGTAACGTAAATAAAAGACGAATCCTCAGTACTTATTTCAGCTGAAATAAAGAATACTAGCCGCAGTGGTAGATTAGTAAACAGACTTAACTGTAACATTCACAGTCAAATAAAAAAAAAACAGTCTGTTTCTTAAGAAGGTGGCATTGTCGTAAACAACAATCTTGGCAAGTGGTTCAGTGATCGAAACCATGCGCATAGCACCTTGGAAATCGCTTCTCGTTACCTATGGAAGACCAGGAAATCTTTCTAAAATTGCCCATAATAGACTTACGACAAAAAATCCCTTGTCGTTACACCTCATCTAATGTTTTCTTATATTTACGCGAAGATTACACATTAAATGAAACTAATTTTTACGGATTATATCGCGTTTAATTTTAACTTTTTAATTCCCGACGTTTCGGGTGCTTTACAGCACCCATGGTCACAGGGGGGACTGAGGTGTTTGACATCCCAATGTCATAGTTAGACCGGCTACCTTCAGTTTTTTAATATTAATTTTTGGTTCGATCTACGCAGAATGAGCTTACAGTATCTTGAAGTCTAGCAGTGGTATACTTGGGTTTGGATTTAATTTTATTAATTATAGGATCCCAAGCAGATGGCAGCACCCATCCATCTTCTCTATTGAAATTAGGATGTTTTTTAATTTCAATAGCCTCGCGAATCATCCTTGGTAGGAATCGGTGTTTTTGCAAGGATTTGTGGTCTATCAAATCTAATGTAATGGCGGGGACGATCTTGAACATGTTCACAAACTGCAGTGTGACCATGGGTGCTGTAAAGCACCCGAAACGTCGGGAATTAAAAAGTTAAAATTAAACGCGATATAATCCGTAAAAATTAGTTTCATTTAATACACCTCATCTGTTTCTGCCACCAAGCATGAGTGCGTGTACTCCGGTCTAAACGGTATATGCCAGTATAATTACATACTTTAAGGTCATTCTACCTTAATCATAAGACGTGACAACGCATCGGTAGCCTTCTTTGTTTTTTGGCCGTGGAAGGAAAAGGGGAGATCTCCCGCCGGGCAAGGTGTTCAGCAAGGGGAGCGGCCAACGCTCCGTGTGGTAGTTCGGAGCTGTTCTATATATAGCGTGTTAACTTCAGAACTTTGATAGCGCGATTTAGGCTTTAATTTGTCCTTGGACTGCAGTAGCCACTTACCATCGTAGACTGTAAGTTCATTTGTCTCGTATTCAAAAAAAACACGCACAAAACAAACACTATGACGGATCAATCCTAAATAATGTATAAGTATGGAAAGTTCTTCAGCGAAGTGGGCAAAGTTGGAACCTAGCTCAGGCATCACTGGCTCTGAAATAGAATAACCTAGATCGTATGAATCACGGCCGGTTCGTACTCCGTTTTATATTTAGAATACGTTTGCAGAACTGCGTTGCCGTCGGGGTGTTTTGTTTCGTTCATCCTGTCAGCAAGCTTATATACGAACCTTGTTTGAAAGTCCGTCAATGTCACATTGATTTTCTCCGGACTGATGTTGATCTGTATTAACTAGTGGTCGTCCAGTGAATGAAATTAGAAATTAATTCAGTATGTTTTATGTTTGTATATTAAGCAAGCTGTACTTTATTTTCAACTTTCAGTATACTATATGTTTTATATATACTTTCAACTGCACATTAATACGTAATACATATATAATATCTAATACACAAAATATAACATAAACACGCTTTTTTTGCCTTAACATAAACTCTACAGATTATCGAAAAAGGAACATTAGAAATCACGCAAAACTCGGTCAGCTCATTCAGTCAATCTTCAGTAATTATTTTTTTTAAATTATTTTTTACTTTGGCAATAATTGCTCCTCTGTGCGACTGTTTGACCATAGACTAATATGTGTTTGACATTTGATATTGCCAGTATGAACCGTATGACAAATCTGTGATCTCTGATCAAAATCCGTAATCCTTATAACAAATCCTTTTTTGGTACTGAAGATAGAACTGGGGTTGATTTCGTAACATAAATGAAAGACGAATACTCAGTAATAAAGCTAGCCGCAGTGGTAGCTTTGTAAACAGACTGAACAGTAACATTCAGAGTCAACGCCCCATTCGTACGATAATCAAACTTTTCCCAACGTTACGAAATAATTCGACAATGATTCTGAACTTGCACACATACGCGGTACTGATTACGCAAAGCCGAAGTACTCAAGTGTACGGTTAGGGCCACAAAAATGACCTTACGTAGCTGACAAATGAAAACTCTATTGTGTATGATTGTTAGGCATCGTGACTCGGCCATCTTTGATTGCGCGGTTGTGAAACAAAATGACTTTTATATTTTATTCCGATATCAATACCGTATTTTCTGTAAGCACTGGAATGGCGTCTGATCAGGGGCACACTTAATGCTAAATAGTGATAATTTTGAAGTTTGAAGTCGCCCACCCCACTAGTTGGAATGACGACCAGATAAGAGATGCAGGAAGTCGATGGAAGTGGTGAATTTATTTATTTAAAAATTCTAAACATAACAAAAATAAATATATAATGAAAAACTCAGCCAATATTTTATAGTAAAATTAAATAAAAATATGACAATATTATAGGTAATTATATCTTAAAGTTAAAAAACTTACTATTTCGAGTTGTCTGTCAAATATATAAGGTACTTATAATTTTTGTATCATATTTGTTTCTTTACGTATGTGTAATAACACATCAGTTCCGTCGAACTTTGGTGTCGGGGCTAAAGGAGAACGGCAGGCTTGTATGGGAATTTCGTACCGCTAAAAAATTTCGTGTTTTGGGATATTTTTTGTTTTAATTGGCAGTTAGTAGGATAGACAAGCCCTATTTATATTCTTAGATTTTTAAAACTTGGGACTTAAAAGTTATAACCAGTTTTATTTTTTAAGGTTATGTGCTAGTGTACCAATGTAGATTGTTACATATATGCACATAAACATTGTTTTGGTGATAAAGTAAATGTTCTAGATTGCTTGTCGCTATCTTTGTAGTGTTTTACTTACCATTAAGTAGGTAGATTGAGATGAGGATCGTAATTTACAGGGTGCATTAGGAGATACCTATATCAAGCAGCGGACTGCAACAGTTTGATAATGATGAAGTTCTGATGGGGTTTTGAGTGTAGGTAAGTAAAACAATACTTTGTTTTTGTAAGTACATTTATTTTATTGTACTTATAATTATTCAATTCTTGATATTACGTCATCTAAGAAGGGGGCAGGTCGGGTAATACCCTCATGGCGAGCATAGCTTAGGTACCAAATAATGCTCATCACATGAGAGCAGCATCCCACTGTTTTTAAACCGACAATGCAGTTACAGCAATAACTTTTGATTGCGTCCCGACCATTCATGTTTGTTTCTGCAACTATAAACACAAAATAAGTTTTAGCAGAAGAATGGCGGGACTTTATTTTAGCACGAAGCAACATTGGGTTTATTCCCTCTAAACCATGTATTCTCTCTCGGGATACCTCTAATGTATATATTCCATGAAAGCGAAAATGCTCACCCACATATGAACGGGCGAATTTGGTATACACCACATGCAAACAGTATCAATTCCTCCATGGATAGCCGCGGAAAAGATAGGGTTATCGCATCTATGGGTACAAACCAGGAACCGCGCCTGTTTAAATTATGTTCCCTAACCAACTCGGCTATAGTGTTGGTTAAAAACAGGCACTCATATATAATGGAAACAAACTGCTCTGCATGTATATTTTCTGTGAATGGCGGAGTAAACGCATTCAGCAGAGCAGCTGCTATTTTAAAATCTGTCATAAGATTGCGACAACCACGGTTAAAATATTCATGGCGGAATAATTTGAAGTCTCAAACGGCCATTCACAGCTTCTACTACCCATCTGTTTATAGTTACACAGCGTGATCTGTTGGCTCAAGAGTGGATAGCTGTGATTGGCCGTCTTCTTTAGTTTCAGGCATATGACCTATGTATCCTTTCTCATGCAGACACAGAGGACAAATGGCTTTAATAAATTCTATATTTATGTAGGAATATGTGTCTATATATGTTGCATCAGCTATTGTAATTGCAGGTTTTTGTTCAGCTGGTGCATCAGGCTCACCAAAAATGTGATTGACAATGTAGGTATTTTTTGCTGCCACCTGCTCCCTTCTTAAATTAGAAAATCCAAGAAATTGTGGAACATAGTCTGTTAACAAGATATTTTTGCTACAGACATTAATGTTTCTAGGGTCCTTCTTGGTACTTGAAATAAGCACGACAACTTGTCTCCTGAATTCCAGTCCAACCTTACAATAAGGCTGTTAGTGCAAGACTACCCCGATGCATATTCTTAAGCCTAGGCGTTGCTTCTAATATTTGTTGATGTTCATGTTTACTTATGCCTATAAAGTACTGGACTTGGTTATCAGGGTAGTTTTGAATATTCTCATAAGTAATGTTACGAAGTCCTTCCATTAATATAAAAATTATCTCTTCTATTTGCATGGAAGTAAAGTTATTAAGGCTGTACTCAGCAGTATAGAGATTTTCGTAATTTGCCTCCTGTCTATGCAGAGAACAAATACGAGCACCTCTTGGTATAAAATATTGATACCTAATTAATATTTCTCGTCTGGTTTCTTCGGACACAACATTTCGCTCTGGTTCCATGCATTCTTGGAAAATGCAATGCCTTGGTGTTTCAGCCGCTCTTCTTATATTGGGCAACATAATAAGCCGGGGTCTCTCTTGTGGTCCTTCTGGAACATGTAAGCTCAAATCTCGGGCTTGGTCCCAGCAAACTCCACAAACTTCATTCATGGATGACATCTGTAAATAATTCATTTCATGAGATGGCAATAGATATAAAAATAGCATTAATGAAATACAAATTAAACAATAAGTTCGATAGACATAAGTTGTGCCCAAAATGTTCAAACATAAAAGAAACACAAACAAAAAAGAGGTAGGAGACAGCGAGATTCCTGATTGAATTTGAGCAACCCAAGCTGGAGAATGGTTCTTGAGATACCATATTTGGTTTCCTTCACCTTACAGAAAACCTTTACCAAATAGCTATGTTGTGTTTCTATGAGTGAATAAGTTTATTGCTCATTGGAGTAGAGGAGAAGGGCTCTTTGTTGTTAGTAGAGCCAACCTCATGAGTGTCCCAGGGTTAGCAACATTTAAGAGTAATGCCCTTTGCATGGCAAGTGTTTATAAGCTAGTTACTGTAAATATATTATCTCATGTTGTCGGGATTCCACTCTTCATCTGATGTTGTGGTGGACAGACTCTGACCACATACAGCACACATTAAAACAGAATGATCAACATCCACATGATCAGGTGAAGGAGGTTGGTAGAGCCATGCTGCATCTATATTAATAGTATAGTTGTAGCACGAATGGGTCGGCTCGACCGGGAAGGACCACGCTCTCACAGAATACCAGCGTAAAATAGCAGCTTAATGCTGCTGTGTTTCGTATGGTGAGTGTAGAGAACCGGAGACCCTTTTACTGGAAAAGAGGCATTCTATCTTAGTCCTTACGGCGGACAACGCATCTGCATTTAAATTCGCAAACGAAGATAGATTCAGATGTCTATGGGCCACAGCAACCACTTACCATCAGGTGGACTGTGTGCTCGTTTGTCACCCTTATTCTATAAAAAAAAAAAAAAAACTGGTGGAGCAATCCTAGTTCTTCTAGCTCTTAGCCAACATGGCACACAAGCTTCATCTTCAGAACGAAGCTAAAAAAAATATAAATAAGGAAAAGCTTGCATTCAAACGTGCATGTTAATGGTGGGAAGTAATTAATATTATTTTATTTCTTAGTTTCAATCAAATAAAGATAATTAATAATTAGTTATAGTTATAGTAGGTATACCTCTCGTGGTTGGATCCAAGTAGAAACTGTATTAGCCATTCTTTGTTCTTCATCATTTGCCCCTTCAATCAAAATCCTGCGTCGACTAACTCTTAGTATAGATCGTCCGCATACAACACATACACATTGATGGCCAACTCGTCTTCTCGGCATATTATCGGATGAATGTGGATGAGTAGCTAGCTGCCAGCATGGATGACAAACATGGTCAGCAGGTGTTATCTGGAAATAATGAAGTGATTTGGAGTACAGTTAAACAATATATACTTTTCTCTCCTTTTCAGCGGTCATACTATCAGATTAATACCTATTCTAACACTTTTAGGCGAACCAAGTATGATACATTTAAATAACAATTTGTATATTATACATACACATACGGTGTTTTTTAGTTTTTAGTATGTTATATACATATTTTAGTGTGGTATGGTGTGGTTTAAATGATCAGGACTACTTTTCAACACGTAAAACTTATCACAGAGTTCGACACTAGCCCAATCATATGCAGAATATTATTCATAAACTACTTACATCTCTAGGATATGTCCACACTCGAATAGTATTGACGACATCTTCACTCTCATCTGATAAAACGTGTCTTCTTATTCGGGACAAGCGAACGTTGCAATTAACACATTTCAAACTCGACATTTTAATTAAAGCACGTACACACAAACACAGCACAGTTAATAAAGCGTCCTTTCGCGAAACTACTATCAAGAGATAGAGAACGGAGGAGCAGATGCTCAACTCAACGTAAAAACGGCCAGATAATTCACTAAATTGCTCAGATGCAGTCACAAACCACAATCCAAAACAACAGCAAAGAACTGAAAACTGAACTCAACTGAAAGACAGACAATCTTTACCTGTCAATAAATAATTGCCATATGAACAAAAAATATTGATGACGAACATCATTCCTATCATTAAATCGTAAACCATTATGATTTTATGCAACGATTATGCATTCTTATGTATAATATATAAGTGTTTAATTATATATAGTGTTATTTCTATTTCTAAATAAATAATTATCATTTCGCTATTTGTGTTATTTTACATATGGCAACTTCTAAAAACATAAATGCGTTTAGTTTACGCTTATATTACGTTTATTTATTAAAATCTTTTTATTGATATTATTAATTAATCCGGAGTTCTAAAAATAGAACACTAACATAAAAATAAATGGCTTAGCTGCCTTAATATGTGGTACAAATTCTATAACAAAACAACAGAAAAAGTATGCGGTACAGAATCTGCCGTTCTCCTTTGACCGAAGGACAAATATATGCTTTTTTAGTTAACGGTGGCCGAAACCGAAACCGATCCATCAGACGGACTCTAGTTACAAATTCGTATTATATTTTAACCGTAATAAGCCTTCATGATTTTATTGGCCAGTTTCAACTTTAAACAACAATTAGTTAGTTATTAGACTAATAGTTAACGAAAAGACTAATGGATATGCTGCTAACATCCCATATCCCAGTTACGACTGTTTAGTTTTTAAGTCCGTGCTCCTAACTATTATCTTACTATCGCTTTTAATAAATAATACAGAAATATAAAGTGTAATCTATAAACTATAATCAAATTCACTGAACCCGAATTAACATGTCACTTGTCTATTGCCTTGACCATAAACACAGGCTATTCCGATTTCCGTGTCAGGTTTTGCCTCGCATGCGATCACGAACCGATTCGTCATACCATGTACTTAGATCCAGATAGGACCAGAATATCGAAGTATTCCAGACGGGTTCATAACCATTATCACTGCCATCATTATGTCATTAAGGGTACAAGCCCAGCTCGGCGCCGGGGTGGGAGTAGACATGCTAAGTTATAACGGGATTGATGATTAGTGCTTACTATATTTAGATCGTAGACAGTGCATTGGCTGACATGTTAGTTTCTCTAATATAGGACACAAGATAGGTGGTATTACTCTTTTTCTGCCTAGGTGTCCGTCTGGGTAGGTACGCCTCCTATTTCTGTCGCCAAATAGGAGTGCCTAGTGCCTACTGTGTTCCAGTCTGAAGAGAGTAGGGAGCCAGTACAATTACAGACTTATTCCGTCTTAGTCCTCAGAGATGAAAACGCATCTGTAGTGTTCATTGTTTAAAGTACCTGCCGATGTCCTTGTAATATGATAGCCACTTACCCAGGTGGAGTGTAAGTTTATTTGTCACGTCAATTTAAAAACAAAACTGAGTAACGGGTTGATATTAAGATACCTACGGAATTATCTAATGGGTGAAGGGACACCATCTTACTGAGCACGGTGCACCATATTCCAGTTTGACGACTATGAGAAGCAGCATAACTACGAGCTGTGATACTTTTTTATAGACGCGAGCGTGACAAACGAGCACAAAGTGCACCAGATCGTAAGTAAATGCTGTGACCCATGGACACCTATTTCTAATGGTGAAATGCGACAGGTTATGTAGGACTCGCAAAGACTATAACACGATGGTGTTGCATTTCACATTTTTTTTTTTTTTATAGGATAGGGTGACAAACGAGCACACAGTCCACCTGATGGTAAGTGGTTGCTGTGACCCATAGACATCTACATCTATCCTTGCATATTAGCCGCAAATTATTCGGACCACGGAATCGCTTTCGCACAACATGCACGGTCGCAGCGCATAACTCCACCGCCTCTTTATCGCTTCAGGAGCGCGTCTTTCTTACACTGCATCCTTAACCACATGGTTTAAGATAGAAAGCCTAGTTACGAATAAAAAGGGTCTCCGCTTTTCCTCACTCACCATACATAACACAACACCAGCGTGAAATAGTATATAGATATATATTAGTTTCACGCTCTGTGCAAGTGTGGTTCTTCCCCGGTCGAGACGGCCCATTTCATGCTGCAGCCATAATACCGCTGCAGCGTGGCCCTATCACGTACCATACCACATTCCATCCTTGTCGTCATCTGCATCTTTTTTGATGTTGGTATTCGTTGGTATCCGAGCCCACGAATCTCCGTGTTTTCGGTCCGCACCTTTAACCATTGGGCTACTGTCGCTTAACGTCGTTTGTCGGTTTATTGTTAAATAAAACCAGCCAAGTGCGAGTCGGACTCGCGCATGAAGGATTCCGTGCCGTCGTACAAGATTTAATACTACGTGGGTACTTTTAAATATAATTTTACTTTATTATAATTTTTAGCGAATATTGTTATAGCGGCAACAGAAATACACAGTCTGTGAAAACTTCAACTGCCTACCTATTACGGATCATGAGATACAGCCCGCTGACAGACAGACGGACGGACGGACGGACGGACGGACGGGCGAACGGACAGGGTAGGGTAGCCAACAGGATCCTATTACTAATCCTCAGTAATAGGGTCCTGCTGGTTACCCTACCCTAAAACTTTAACCGATGGGTGATCGATTTAGTAATAAATTATGTATTAACACTGTTAAAAGTCCACAGTGAATTCGGAATGAAACTCATCGCGCCATCTACCGAAAAGAGCATCACAACGTCTGCAGAACCAATCCAGCTAGTCGTTTATAAATTATATTAAATTGTATTATAACTCAAATGAAAATGTTACTGTTGAACGGTGAACGCCAGTGTCGAAACTGAAAGGTCTAGGGTTCAAACAATTGCTCAACAAAATTTATGATGCCTTCTACGGTGCATTTGCATGAAATTATTTACTATTTATATCCAACCCTTTACGTCCTATCTATTTATGTAACAACAACAAAGGCTAGTATTTCACATTTGAATGGACTTCAAATAGAAAATTGACTTTTTATATAAAAAGTCTAGAGCCGTGGTAGCTCAGGGGCAAAGCGCTCGCTGTAAACTTCACAGTACGCGAGCACCCCGGTTTCGATCCCCGCCGGCACCAATGAAATTGTTAATTGCAATTTTAAGTGCTGATCTACCACGTGCTCGGCGGTGAAGGAAAACATCGTGAGGAAACCTGCATATCTGAGAAATAAGAAAAAAATATTTCGAAGACATGTATAGTTCACCAAGTTGGAGCAGCGCGGCGGACATTTCCTTGACATAAAACCCTCTCAGAAATGAGAGGAGGCCTGTGCCCAGCTGTAGGACGTATATAGGCTGTAACTTTTTTTATATAAAGTCTTGGAGAGATGACTATATTTATGTCTGTGCCATTTACTGTAGATGCTATCGGTTCGTCGGATTCACGCGCGGTGAAGTTTTTAAAATAACTTTATCCTCAATAATCATCGCCAGTAATGACAGGAGAGCTGGAGATTTTCTCACCCAAAAGCTAAGTATTGCCACTCATCGAGCCATTCGTTCTATTACTTTATTATTCTACCTTTTGGCCATCGTAGGCCATTGTCGATAGCTAATGTTAACCATCGATCATTCAACAAGGCTGATATCATAATCAGGATGTGTGTATATGTGTGTGTATGGCCTAGGCGTGAGTGAGCGTGCGTTCGTGTGCATGCGTGCGCGCTTGTTTGCGTGCGTATTTGAGTGCGCGTGTGTGTGTTCATAAGCAGAAAAATCTTTTCAATATTTTAGTCTTGAATATTTTCCCCTGACGTGATATAAATTCACAGAACCGACTTTTACAAGTCCATTCCACTGCCGTTTTTGATTTATTATGGCTGGACATTAATCGTATTAGGTTAGTTTGAAATTCCTAGACTAAACAAAACCTAAAGTCTATCTTGGCTGAAGGAAGCATTTCGACACGCGCTCAGTCGGCGGTCGTCGTCTCAATTTGGGGCCACTTTGATGTTATTGCTGACTGCTTTATCTGTCACCCATGTAACCGTTTAACTACTGAAACTGTAGACCTCCTCCGCATTATCAAGATTTTAGTTACAAATAATTTTACATATAGAAGATATATTACAGCTTATGAGCAGTTATGTACGTATTTTGTTTTAAGGCGACACATCGAAAACCGTTGAAGCGGGCTATCGCCGGACTGACCCAGTGAAACATAATTTCTATAAAACTTCAAAACGCAGTCATAAGGTCTAAAATTGCGTAGCGCCCGCGACGATTAAGACCGATTCTTAAGTAATATTTTGTAAGTTGAAATTTAATAGTTCGTTTACTAGTTCCATTTCGGATGCTGAATGGTTTTCTTCATTCTATAACGTACACTTCGATTTACATCTTATTTTAAATGTTTTTATTGTTTATTAAAATTTTAAAATCTTAAGTGTTCATTTTTATCCATTTTCAATGTTATAAATAATAATTATAGTACATTCTTCCCGCGTATTAATCAAATCTAAATAAAAAATATAGAATCTTATGGAAAAAGAGGGGGGGTTCGGAAATCTTATGTACTTACCCTTGTATTAGGAGTCAAAATCATAAAATCATCCTTACGTAATTATTTTTGAATGGCCCCTTAGTCCATACAAACGTATTCCTCTTTAACCTAACACTGAAGCAAATATTTTTTTACGATACAATCAATATCTACCACTACCATATTTGTATGTTTTGTTTTACTATAAATCAATTATTGTTAAAAATTAGGAACCTGATGGAATTACTAAAATCGTTAACTTATTACACCGTTATCAGACATCCAGCTACAAATTTAAAGAACATAAAAATAAAAGAAAACATACAGAGCTATCTACTCCTTCTTTTATTGTTCATGAAAATAGTTAAAATCGGTTACGTTTTGGAGCAGTAAGGATATTCAAAGTGAAAATTAACCACGAACGTATATACGTACATTTAAAAACACTACATCCTCCTTAATAACAATAGCTGATACTGTCATAATTTGGACTATGGAAAATCGGGCCCATTACAACAAATTTCCACGTTAGATTAAAAAGAAGAAGATTCAAATATATCGTAGTCGCACTAGACTTGTCAAAAAGAGATAAAACTGACACGAGGTGACGAAAATATTGCTACGAACACCAAATGCAGATAACTACGCGATTTCGCCGACTGAAAATATATCTAGCAGTTTGCTACTTTAAGTCTAATTTACAACGCATGTGAAATAACTTTGCGACCTATTAGAAACGGGAGGCCGAAGCTTCCTTCCCGTTCCTAGAGCCGAATTTAGAAATGAAGCGAATAGATACACTCAAAACAAATAAGCTATCATGAGCCCTCACTTCAACGGGTTTAGAAAAAGTGTAACATTCTGATATTATTTTAGAACCAGATTATATAAGTGGCGTGGTGATTATGTCAAATCCACACTACGACTAGTAACGACTATGCATCCACAGGCCTAGGTTTGACAGTAATACACAAACCCGACTTTATAGTTAATCAAAGACCATTTATTTTATCAATTTTTTTTAATAGTTCAAGTTTTTCGGATAAAATATAGCCTAGATCACTCCTGGCATGGTACCTATGTTCTCTATCTGTTTGTAAGTTTTATTGTAATCGGTTCAACCATTCCGAAGATTAGTCCGGACAGACAGACAGACAAAAATATTTAAAAGGTTATTTATGTCTTAACAGCATGCAAATAACTCTCTGAGCCTAATAGAAGCCAATCATTTCGGTATTACAGACAGACACTTCTTTTATTTATGTGTATTAGTGTGAAAAATTTCAAATTAAAGTTATTCAACCATCAGTTATTGTACATATTATTCTCAATTAATTTACCACACGATTAACCCCAAAGAAGCGTCAATCTGTCTTTCCGTACATCTGACACTTATTGCTAAATTAATGTTCTCATAAAGTGCTTTGGAACAAAAATTGACACTTACGTATGCGTTAATAAAGGGCTTTTTAGCTTGATTAATTAACATGTTAATGGTGGCACGCAGGCACTCTGCTCTGCTTGTTGTTACAACTGTGTGTTAATACATATGTTTGTCACTAACGTAATCATGTTTGAATAAACATTTGATGTACTGATTCGTTTGGTAATGAATCATTGCATTTTGTAATGTTATTTGAGAGTTACTGTCGTATCGTACTTAGTTTTTGTCGTATCTAACAACGTTAGGTTAATGAGGGCATCCACGACTTTTTTGCCACCAGGGCGGCACCACTTAAATATGAGGTATAATATTTGACAGATTTCATAGTGGGGAAGTTAATTTGTTCGGAAAATGTAAAGGTTAATTAATGTTTCTTTCTTTACTATTAGTTATAATTTATATTAATTAGATTAAAAATAAATAAACCAAACCATAGATATTCATAAATGCAAAAAAAAAGTTAAAAATGTGCAATAAATTAAAGAAAAATCACTGAGGCATTGTTTTGTGTATTAATTGATTACTCTAGAAACTCATAAACTTTTATTTAAAACTAACTTCTCAATTAAATGAGATTGTGTAACAAAAAACTTTACCACATTGTCAACTAGCGACATCTGGTGAGCGGAAGATTATTAGCCCTCATTGGCGTGTAACATCGACTTTGTTTATTAACCGATTACTCAAAAGGGTGAGGTTAATAAATTTTGTCCACCTGATGGTATGTGGCTACTGCAGCTCAGAGGCATCTGCAAACTGCAACCAGCTTCATACAAAGAAGACTCCAGATGTTATGTTTCTTTTATTGTTTGTAATACGCTACGAGATTAGTTAATCTAATTAGCCGATAGATCCACGCCCGTCGCCGATCTAGATATTTTGCGTTCGAGAGTACGCGAGTACGAGATGGTTATACCGACATCTAAAGGAAGCCATAAGATCGTTCTGAGCGTTTAGTCGCCTCTTACGACACTTACACACACCCACATCACACGGCTAACTAGTAATAGGTTCTTGACTTCGCACTCACCAACCTTGACCAGTGTGGTCAAAATGAGCAAATACTTTATTTTAATTGCTATCACCAGCGGTTTTTCCAAACTTAACGACCATCAAGAAGTGAGCAGGCATTTCTCTGGTATTGCTTACATTCATAGGCGGCGACACTCATTTACCATCAAGCGAGATTTATGCTCGTTTATCGCTTCTTCTATAAAAATCTCATTTGGATTGTGGCAAAACGCCTATTCCCAGAGGCGGATTAAGTGTCAACAGCGCCCTAGGCTATCACCTCATAGGCGCCTCTAGCGGCCATATATTAAAAACTATAACTACTAACTTATTTTGCAAATAAACTATATTGTAATTTATTGTACCTATAGTTCAGTTGCAAAATACTTAGGACACAACATGCGGGCGTGAGTAATCATAAGTGGACAGGTCGCGCTCTAGAAGCTCTATATATTTATACTCGTAGAAAGTATAAGTTTTTATTTTATGTATTAGTAGTTACTTACTTAATATTTTTTTGTTTAAAACATCCCTGTGCCTAGTTTGCCTTAAGGATAATCCGCCACAGCCTATTCCTACTGTTCTTTAAAAATGATGAAAAGAAGATTTTACATATAAAACGTTTGCATTAAACACTATATTAGCTTCTTTATTTCTACAATATCCTTGGTTATACAAAAGTAGATAATCGTAAAAAGTACAGATTAAGTGCTTAATTTGCAGTAAATAAGATTTTATCCCGCGCTGAGATAGTAGAGAGAAATATTTTAATTTATTCCTGCCGTATACCTTTTCATTATAAACTGTGTTTATATTTTTATATCACACTAGCTGGTACCCGGCGCGTTACTGCCGCAGCAGAAATAAAAGTGGAAATATCTTTTTAAATTACGAACAGTTATATTGTTTAATTAGGAATGATAATACATTGAGATTGAATGATATAATATGACTTTTAAATAAATATGTCGGTACGATACGCGCGTCATCTACTGTAAGTTAATTGTACTATGCCTATAACCTTTGCGGAAGTGCAAGCAATAAATTGATAAAGTTTTAGCGCAATCTGTTGAACGGTATGGCAGCGCATAAAATACGAACAACAGAATAATTAATTTTTATATAATAGATTTACAAACTTTAATTGTTAATTATACGGATGGAATCACTAGTGTATGTTGCGGGTAAATACCTAATATAATATGTTTGGATTACAAAATATATATTATACTAGCGACCCATCCCGACTACGCCTGGATTTTTTATTTTATAATTTTTTCCAAAATAAAAATATTCAAGGTTTTTTTTGGATAAAATATAGCCTAGATCCCTCCAGGCATTGGCTTTCTATCTGTTCGTAAAGTTTTATCACAATCTGTTCAGCCATTCCGAACGTTAGCCCGGAGAGACAGACAGACAGTCATAATTAAAAAAATGGTTGTTTATGTCCTAATAGCATTCCAATAAAATACACAATACCAGTGTAAAATAGCAGCTTAATGCTGTGTTTCGTATGCTGAGTGTAGAGAACCGGAGGCCACAGTATCTACTTACCATCAGGTGCACTGTATGCTCGTTTGTCATCCTTATTCTACAAAAAAAAACGTTCATGTCACACCTTTGCCGGTAGTTGTTGGGAGCACAGCGCTCGACGTGGTCGACGAGTATGTTTACCTAGGACAAATTGTCCGACAAGATAAATCCAACCTCGACCGAGAGGTCAGTGGACAGAGGCCAACTCGGTTGGGCAGCGTTTGAATGATTACGTCACATAAACCTAAAAACTTAAAAAAATATTGTACAAACAGTACGTGTTGCGAGTAATAACATATGGATCTAAGGTGTGGTCCTTCACTGCTGGCCGTATGAGGAAGCTCAAGGCAGTCAGGCATATGGAGAGGGCTATGCTCGGAGTTTATCTAAAGTAGAACCGGAGTAAGCGACAGCGCAACGGATCATAAACTAAAGGCGGATGCAGGAAGTAGGGAAATGCAGTTGACTCAGGGACATACCGTTACCGTTACAGCATATTAAAATTTGATGCTGAACTTATATTCCCCATAGATTGCCTCATAGGTGGGGTATTAGCCATACTTGGCACGCTTGGCAAGCGGGTTAGCAAACGCAGTTTTTTTTATTTTTAATCGTTATTGGGAAGATGCTGCTGCCCATCTCCTGATTTGTTTCCCTCTGTCGCCTCTTACGACACCCTCGTGATAATATGGGGTAGTGAATATTGTTACACTACTACACGGCACTGCTTAGGAACATGCTTTGTGGCATTCCTTGAAAGAGGTTTATGTTCAGCAGTGGACTTGTGATGGGCTATAATGATGATGACGATGATGATAAAAGTTAGATCGGATTCCATTCACTAAATATAAATGACATGTGGTATGCTCCGCAAGTAATATAACATCGAATAAAACTATTTTTACGTCATATGTATATGTGAAGCACCGACGTTCCGGGAAGTCTGCAGTGTGTGAACATGTTCAAGATCGTCCCCGCCACTACATCAGATTTGATAGACCACAAATCCTCGCAAAAGAACACCGATTCCTACCAAGGATGATACGCGAGGCTATTGAGATTAAAAAACATCCTAATTTCAATAGAGAAGATGGATGGGTGCTGCCATCTGCTTGGGATCCTATAATTAACAAAATTAAATCCAAACCCAAGCATACCACTGCAAGACTTCAAGATACTGTCAGCTCATTCTGCGTAGATCGGACCAAAAATTAATATTCAAAAAACTCAAGGTAGCCGGGCTAACTATGACATTGGGACGTCAAACACTAGCACCCGAAACGTCGTGAATTAAAATAGTAAATTAAACGCGATAAAATCCGTAAAAATAGTTTTATTCAATGTGTAGTGTTCGCGTAAATATAAGAAATCATAATATAACATCATTACGAATATTATAATTTACTATAGTGATATAACATAGGTCGAATTGTATGGAATTATTAAATATTAAAACTTTTTATTTCGTAACTTTTTATAACAGGGAATATATCCATATCCACAATGTCAATATTTAGGTCTATTCCATAATTACTACACTCCGCAATTTTTGACATTGTAGCAATTGAGTTTAAACTTGAGATCGTCTCTGGATTGTCGCCTAAGAAATCATAAAATTCTTAAAATTTTCTTACAACACTTCTTCTGGTTGTGGTCACCAGTAAACCAAAGCTTCGCATCGCTCGTCTTTTCACCTATACCTATAAATATGACTTTACTGTAGGCTTTAGAATTGTCATTAAATATTGTTATCCGTCTATTTATTTCAATATAATTCAAAAATCAAAATTTTTATTTGATAGGTATAATTTTAATCAGCATACTAGTCGATAATATCGTAATACGAGGGGTGATCCAAAAGTAATGATAATGAAAATAAAACACGGTAATTAAAGTTAAAATAATAATTTATTTTTCTACATAGTCTCCTTACAAATCAATACATTTAGTCCATCTTTTTTCTAAACCCAGGATTCCCTTTGAAAAAAATTCTTTGTCTTGACCCTCCCAAAACGCTTCAACAGCGGCCATTACTTCGCTATCGTCTTCGAATTTCTTGCTTCGGAGGCGTTCCTTGAGCCGAGGAAAGGTAGAAATCACTAGGAGCTAGATCTGGCGAATAGGAGGTGTTCGAGCAGTTCGATCGTTTCTTGAATGGCAGCCATCGCAACTGCGGCTTTGTGAGCCGGTGCGTTGTCTTGGTGAAACAACACTCCAGCTCGCAGTTTGCCGCGTCTTTTTCCTTAATGGCCTCCCGTAATCTTCTTATTTGGTCTGCGTAGTAGAGCCCGTAATAGTGGCTCCTTTTCCAAATATTCCACCATAATTATGCCTTGAGCGTCCCAAAAACAGATGCCATAACCTTTCCGCCGAACTTGAAACTTTGAATTTCTTTGGCGTCGGTAAAGGCTCGCTTTCAAGTCATCGATTGTTGTTTCGTTTCAGGATCAAAATGGTGGATCCAGGTCTCGTCCATAGTCACAAAACGGAACAAAAATTTTCTTGATCTGCTTGGAACTTTTCAGATTGACCCTCGAAATGTCAAGTCGATTTTTCTTTGCTCGTCGGTTAACATTCTGGGTACCCAACGCGCAGAGACCTTTTCATATGCAACTCGTTCGCAAGGATTCTTTGAACGCTGCCATATGAGATCCCTGTGACCTAAGCTACATGCCTGATGGTCACTCTTCGATCTGCCAACACAACATCTTCGACTTTTTTCACGTTGTCTTCAGTGAGGGACGTGGATGGGCGTCCTTCGCGATGTTCATCTTCAGTGGATGTTCTGCCCAGTTTAAACTCCTTGGCCCAGCGTGCAACTGTAGAATATGGAGGAGCAGAGTTCCCCAATGTTTCCACTAAGTCACTGTGTATGTCTTTTGAAGAAATTTTTTTCAAACAGAGGTACTTGATGACAGCTCTAATTTCGTTTTTCTCCATTATGATGTTATCTCTTTGACAGTTCGTATTCAAATGAATGTATCTCCCGGAAATCGTGATCTATTTATATGATTTTTTTAGGCTGACGTAGTGAGTATATAAGCAAGCAAAAAATATTTTTTTTGGATTTTTATGCGGACCTGAAGTAACCGATTATCATTACTTTTGGATCACCCTCGTAATAGCCTCTACGGAGACCAGCCATCGGCGCAGGACAGGATTATAGTGTCCGATGGGACGGTAACCCGACATGATCTGAGAGGGATTAGGCGCAGGACCAACGGCTTTACATGCTTTCCGAGACCCGGGGGTGAGATACCGCCAACTTCCTGACTCCGGGCAGCAACTGATAATTTCTTGATGGAAAAACTCAAAAACTGTTTTTTTTTGCCCGACCCCGGATTGGAACCCGGGACCTCGTGATCAGCAGCACTAGACCAACGAGGCCGTCAAATTATTACTAAAGCCTATGGAATAAAAGTAAAACAGGTTTTACAGATTTTAACGCGTTTAATTTAAACTTTTTTGATTCCCAACGTTAACTAAAGCCTAATTTAAACACAGTAAAGTTAGTAAAGTGTAGGCCGAGCGATGTGTCCATGTATTTAATAACTATAGGACATAATCATTTCGTTTAATGCGCAAATTAATAACACCACCCGCACTGGAACAGCAGGCATACTCTTCTCTTCTCAGTTACTTACAGAAAAGAAAGACACAACAAAAATCCAACGTTTGACACTACTTCATATGAAATAAAGATCACAAAGATTTAAACAGTAATTGATTACGGAAGTCATATGAGATTTTATTAATCATTAAAAAATAAACATTTTACTATAAGAGTATAGAGGGAAGCCGTTTGGCTTGCCCTGTTATCTGAACCTGAGCACACTGCTTCTGTACAACAAAAGTCTAACGTTTGACGCCACTTCATGTGAAAAAGGGATATAAAGAACAATTAATTGAAACTCTTGTGGTTCGTTCATCTTTTTCTACGTGGTAGAGCCATGCTGCACCTATATTGTGGTTGCAATACGAATGGGTCGGCTCGTCCGGGGCATGACCACGCTCTCACAGAATACCAGCGTAAAATAGCAGCTTAATGCTGCTGTGTTTCGTATGGTTAGTGTAGAAAACCGGAGACCCTTTTAACTGGAAACGAGGCATTCCATCTCAGTCCTCAGGGGTGACAATGCATCTGCATTTTGATTCCTAATTGAGGGTAAATGGAGATATTTATGGGCCACAGCATCCACTTACCATTAGGTGAACTGTGTACTCGTTTGTTACCCTTATTCTATAAAGAAAAAAGAAAAAATCTTCGAATTTCATCTTCCCAGCCAGTAGATCTGTGAACGCGAACTGCATTCCGAAAGCTTCCTCGCGCTATCAACTCAACCGTCTTCGCTGAATGCCGATAAGATACCAATAGGCATAAACAGTAGTCGCTATAAAATAAGTTTCGTATACTGAGGCTGTTAATCATTGCTCTTATTTCTTGTGCGATTAAGTTGTTCTATTCGCGGCGAGCCAGCGAGCATGCGTGTCCATTTGTTTGTTTTTAAATACGTTTACGAGGCAAATGGCGAATTCCTATTATGGCTCGTTTATGAGTCAAACAGCAAGCGGCGATATTATCGAGATTTTGTTGCAATGTTAATTAAAAAGTTGGATTATTTCTGCATATGTTCATTCTTAATTAATTGGTCAATACACATTCAGTAATGGATTTTTAAAAGCAACTTTAATTTAAAATATAAAATCATGTTTAACTTAGATAACAGTTTATCATTCAAGATAAGAAAGTTATTTTGCTAAGATTCAAACTGTGGTAATCATTAATTTTTAGTACCTTGTCTATAGTTAGTAGCAGTAGATATATTCAACTATCAACGTCATAGGTATATTTTTTCATGTAATATATTAAAATGTATCATTATAACTTTTAACAAAAAGTAAAAACCGACTTCAAATTGGGTGGAATTTTTGAACCACCCTTGAAGTATAACCTATTTAATAAAAAATAAATCATCAAAATTAGTTCACAATCTGCGAAGATATCGCGTAACATACATACCAAAAAAAACATTAACTCGAATTGAGAATTTCCTCCTTTTTTAAGTCGGTTAAAAAGTAAAGTCACATCTTTTCGTCAAAATTCGGACGGAGCAACTATGGCAAATCTCCCCCTATGAGACAATTTATGGAGGAGGTTTATGTTCAGCAGTGGACTTTTGATGAATGATTGAATGTAATCATTTAATAGGTCATTGACATGGAAAGTAAATAAAGGCAAGAAAATACCAAAACGAAATCCAACCTTAAAGTGGTAGATCTCTTTAATTTTTGTGATAGATAACTAGGCAGGTACTTTATTATTAGTCTAAATTATCAATTTAAGGAAGAATAAAAAGTATAAATGGTCGTATATTATACTACTAATAAATTAATTAAGTAGTAATTTGATAAAAGCCTGGGAATATTTTAATATTTACATGTTAAACTCGTTTCTCAAACGTTTTGAAATAATTTAAAGAGATAAATTATCGAGCCGTGGAAACCTAGGAGATAAGCGCTTGCCTTCAACATAGAGAGAGCAACCCAAGTTCGATCCCCGTCGTACCAATGACATTATTAATTGGTATGATAAGTTTTGATGTAAGACATCACGAGGAAATCTGCATGTCTTAGAAATAAAAAAATCTGTTCTATATATTATTTATTAATCTATTTCTTTTTTTCTTTAAAACTTTCAGAAATGAGAATGGAAACAGTTCTGAGCCCATTGTCCTAATAGCCTTTAAGGTTTTTAGGTCAATCTTCAAAAACCTTAAAGGCTATTAGGACAATGGGCTCACAACTGTTTCCAATTTACCTTTTGAAACTAATAGTGACCCTAACAGGGGAACGCATAAACCTAGGTTGTGGATGCTAATCTAGGTTTAAGTTAAGCATTTATTACAATAGTAGGTATATGTAACGTCAAGTATATAGATAAAATATAAAGTATATAGATAAAAAGCTTTGTAATATTGGCATAATATATTTAATATAACTTATATATAATGACAAAAAACTGGCAATCGAGTATTGCTCTCGTCGCCACGGTATGGAAGTGCTCAATTTTTAACCGGTGCTAAGCTATCGAGTTAACTAAAACCGCGTATAGAGGTTCAGAAGGCCCGCTCAAGGAAGGTGCGCTGCCGGGCCGTCGCAGCCGCGCGGGCGATCGTCCGCGGCGCACATTACAAGAAGCGTCGCCTGGGCAACGAGGCGTATGACGTCACGAGCTGTTAAAGACCTTCCTCTAACATAGCGTTAGGGGTCGTGAAACAGTTGTGGCATCACACTAAAGAATACACTTCCGAACGAAGATAAGCTTTGGCGGTATATATATCAAGCGGTAGTAAAAATTTCATTTGCGCGATGTAGAACTAGTACTTTTCAAGTCTTTTAAATTATCAAATTATTTAAATATTTTTTGGATTTTTTTAAAACAAATTTGAAATAACATTTTGCATAATATTCACCCCTTTTATTTTATTTTATGTATTTTATTTCCATTTTAATACAGTGAAATTAAATTATACGTTCTAACAGCGACACCTAGTTAAGGTTCTACAAACTTCGCTGCGAAAGATTGCTAAGTTTACAGTTAGTCGAACTGAAGGTGATTTTTACCATACCGATTAAAAAGATTGGGAAATTCTAGAGCTGTAATTATAAATGTCAATAAAAAACTTTCTTTTGTTTCAGGGTATCAAACAACGAAAGAAACGAGAGTCCTGGCACAGATGATGGCAGTGTATCCCCTGAACCACCCGACCGGCCGCCCGGGAAGGTTCGTCAAGTTCATCCGGAGGATAAAGCCCAATTTGTCGCATATGATTCCACATATCGTAAAAAAGCAAAGCCGAAATCACTTCCCCTTGAAGACAATCAGATGTACAGTCACTTAGCCAATACAAATGTCGCAATGTCTCCCATGTATCCGCTCACACCAAATATTTGCGTCGAGGGAGGCAAGATTGAGTTCATCAAGTCGCCGCCAGGTAGCGCTAGAAACAGCGTGGCGCTAGTATCGCCGCCGCAAACTCCAGTGGTAGTTCGGCGCAGTTCGCGGGAAAAACGTGAAGTACGATGTAGCGAAGAACACGTTGAGAAGTTCGATGGTGATAAGGTAGGTGGCGCTGTTTCAAAAAGAAAATTAATTGTTAAATTTTAATAAGTGCATAAATCAAAGATATTGGTGTGTAGTATTTGCTATTGGCTAGAATTTCGTTCCTAAAAAGTCTATATAAAATTCATTGTCCAATAAAATTTTATATAAAAGTTCACTGTTACTTAAAGTAACTTTTTTAAACATAGCAAATTTAAGTTAAATTTTTTATTGAAGTATTACTTGCTCATTATAGGTGCATGTTGTTACTTGTATAACATACCATTTAAAAATAAAAAATAATTAATCAATTTACTTACCCTCGCTTCATTATAAACAAATCTGCTTCTTATTTTGTTTCATTTTAAACAATAAATGTTTTCAACGAAACTTTTCCTATATCCGAGGGTCCTATTTCAATATCGACAAACAATTCTGCTTGATGTGTCCAGGCCCTTGTCAAAAACCTCTGGAAACTTATTTCCGATCTTTCGAAATCTGACATCGCCTTTTGTGACGCGATCGCAACAAAGAAATTAATTTTTGAGTTTTGTACACGTTGCAAGTTATTTCGTTTTGTTTTGTTGTTTTGATACTTTGAAGTTTTTTTTTCAT
The DNA here is from genome assembly GCA_029286625.1 of Parnassius orleans. Taxonomy (NCBI): domain Eukaryota; kingdom Metazoa; phylum Arthropoda; class Insecta; order Lepidoptera; family Papilionidae; genus Parnassius; species Parnassius orleans. Next base: position 1,273,789 of record JAGSMP010000051.1, read on the forward strand.
CAAAAACTCGTATTTGCTCGCTACTCTGCTCAAAAAATTTCAAAGTCCATTACTGAAAATAGGCATCCCATATAGATTGTCTTATACGAGGTATCTTTTCCAAAGTTGCCATGCTTGGCGAGTGGGTTGGCAACCACAATTTTTATTATTATTAATTGTTACCTGTAAGATGGTTGCTGTTCATCTGGCTCAGTTTCCCTTTGTCGCCTTTCACGACACCCAGGAGATGATATAAAGTAATGGATTGATTCTCTTACGTTTTACTTAGTTAGTTTGGTTCAGTTCAGCTCATATGGGATTTACTTTAAAAATTGATTATCAAAACGACACTGTTATGCTGGTACTATACGTGAGCGAAATCGTCATATTTGCGTAGTCTATAAGGAGTTAATATGAAAACCATAAACGTTACCTCCTTGTAGACTACGCAAAATGAAAAAAAAAACAACCTGAGCAACGTGAGTCCTTCCTACGCCATTACCCACCTTTTTTGGAGCGTTGAACGATCCGTGTAGAGCAAGCAGTGTTATTAATTCATATGCTTCCGTCATTGATCTATATGTACTACGCTTATATATATTCGCTACACTTCAGTTGTTGCCACTAAAATTAGTTTCATTTAAATTAAAATAATTTTTATTATTATGTATGTTAGGGTGGGCCAAAAAAATTTTTTTCTTTTTTTTTTCTTTAGTTACCATGAAAATATTGTTCAAGACGATGAAAAAAAATTCTGGTAAAGTTTGAGCTCTTAATATTGATAATATTAAGTGGCACCTCATCGCGATTTTTCATTTCCCTTTTAAATAACACAGGGAAAAAAATCTTATTTATTTGGAATTTTATTACGTTCTAACAAATTAGCGTGTTGTAAGAATCAAGTGAAAAAAAATTTTGGGTGCCACTTAAAATTAAGTAAGATAGAAAAAAAAAACGATTTTCCTTAAGATTCTTAGTATTTCGTAAAATGTTTAATGTTTTACCAAAGAACACTTGATGAACTTCACGAAAATATGATGTTTTATGTTTTTGAACCATTATTTCTTGATAAAATAGAAAAATTATGAAAATCATCATATACCATTAGTAGTTAAATTTTAAAATTGAATAACTTTAAAACAAGTCGACTTAGCGAAAAATCATATATTTTTTTTATTAAGGTTTACCAATGTTTGATTACATTGTATTTAACAAAATGGCTTAAGAACTAACTTATTTAGCTAAGTGTAACAATCGCTTAAGGTAAACACCACATGCATCGAGAAAGATTTTAAATAGGAATAAAAAGAAGTATAATTACCTAATAATGAAAATAAGTATATGGTAAAAAAACTATAATTTATTTGTTGGTTTCAGACCAGGCTAAAGCTAGAACTTTCTTAATTTTGGCAAATGAGTCGGCGTGAATGTCAACTAAATCACTATGTCCATAGACCAATTTGCACAACCTTGGAATTGGGGAGTTTGCACCTAAGACAGATTTCCTAAAAGGAGGGCAAAGCTGAGTAATGGGAGCGCGAGGAATTCTCGAGGGGTTCATATCAGACCTTTTTTTGAAGATCGTTCAATTTCCTACAAGAATATGTATTGATTTTTACAACACGATAAATTGTTAGAACGCAATAAAATTTCAAATAAAATAGATTTTTTTTCCTGTGTTATTTAAAATGGGAAATTAAAAATCGCGGTGAGGCACCACTTAATATTAATATTAAGAGCCCAAACTTTACCAGAATTTTTTTTCATCATCTTGAACAATATTATCATGGTAACCACCCTAATATATGTATTATTCACTACTCTTTTTTTAATCTAATAATTACTTTCAGTTATTTCTTCAGTACAATTTATCCTAATATAAAAGCAAACGTTTAAAGGCATCTTATTCAATTTTTATCCCGTATATCTCCAGTGATCTACAAGAGGGGTAAAAATAATTGGCCTGATGCACCTTAATGCGTCTTTAGTCGTGCCTAAATTGTTTTTGAAAGCCTCTATGATGGCTGTCTTTCGGTAGATTGTGTCTGAAAATATGAGCTTAGAGTGAGGGGATTTGTCATAGATAAAGTTTTAATGGAGAAACATAATATAGGGATAGGTAATATGCTATTTAGTTTCTCCATTTCATTTTTGAAGAATTGACGTTCATTTTTCTATTGCTATAATTCGTACTATTCGTTGCTACGTTCGTGTTTGCCATATTATTTATTTTATGCTAAAGTCTGATCATTTGATTAACGTAGTATATGATAGTGTCGGGCTTAAACTATGGTTTAAGAAGAATCTTGTTTACTAAATAAGTTCCTTCGCGGCGCTAAAGTCTTCGCAAATTTGACATTTGTTGTTGAATTCCACACCTTACGTTTTCGCATATTTCGATGGGATTTCTTTCGAGTAACAGATTGTGGTTTGTAAACCTGAGATTAATTATAAATTACTTTTTGTAATAAGATGGATGAAGTCTACGTTACCCGCGGATTTATGACAAATCCATTGAGATGTATAACTAGACAAAATATTACCCTCTTTTTGGCTTCCGCTGCAGCAGAGTAGTAAGTACCAGCCTTGTTATCATAAGTGTCGGTATTTTACTGTTCAATAAAAAAATCGGATGGATGATCTCCGTCTACTGACGTTACAACTATTACTTAAAATTCAGACTTCGAAACCTCCATCAGGAGCTTGAGAAATGTCTAGCAATAAAATCCAGACGCTATATTAATATTAATAAAGGAATTACTGGCTGCTAAGATTTGTTATTGCGTGTCACAGACGGTGTAAGGACAACGTATTATCGGAAACCGATTTGCATAGTTGAATGTCAAATCCGTGCCCATTCCGTGTCTGTATTTCTTGCAATGATGTTCATGGTTAGAGAATATGCAAGTACTTTCTGATTTGCTACGGACTGAATAATTTGAATGTGCAAATATATTGTACAAGATTTCGCATATTGTAAAACTCGTAAGTACTAATAACCAAAACCTATATTAAATAAGGGTTCAAGGCGAAAAAAGATATTAATTTTTATAGGTTATAAATTTTTAAATTTAATCCAGTTATACGTACGTACTCTCGTATATATATATATATATATATATATATAAAAGGCCAGATTAGGAGTACCCTTAACCGATGAGCGTGTATGCGTAGATTATATGGATGTAAAGGAGGCGAGAGAGGTGTGCCAGGATCGTGCCAAATGGAAGTCCGTAGTCTCTGCCTACCCCCCTGGGTTACAGGCGTGAGTGTTTATGTATATTATATATATATTTATATACATATTAAATAATTTTAATATGTTTTTGTGAAAATTTGATTACATTATTACGAGTAAATAAGGCTTCTACTTTTATTTGAAATTATCCCAAATTGAATGTGATTTATGGGCAACAAAGGTTTTGCCTATTATACCGATAGAAACTTACGAATGTGTGCGTGCGCAGTAAAATCAGTTATAATTATGCATTACCACGCATTTTGAATTTAAAAGATAAAAGGGACAGCATGCTTAAGATGTTTTTAAATAAAAAAAAATTCACCATTTGTCTATGTTACTTATTCTGAACCTTCTCTGAAAATTTGGCCGGTTATTGCAAAATAACCCTGCATATGTAAATTATGCATATTGGATCCTATATCTAAATATGACTGATACTAGTAATATGACAGTTTAAATAGATGTAAGTCTTTAGGTCCATGAAATGAGTCACTACACCTTAGATAATAGATCTATGATCCTAATAGTGTAGATCTCTTGGTAGAGAGTAATTGTGTTCTGTGGTGTAAATCTATGATCCTGTGAGTAAACACGTCATAAAACAGAGTCCTTACCTTAAGATCGTGTCTACAGTGGTTCTTTTAACTTTATTGAACAGAGTAACAATTTGATTGCTAAATAAATAAGAGAGCAATTTTAATAGTTGCTAGCTAACATCACTCTGTCCCTGGACCAGAGTTATTAGTCAGTAACACAGAACACAATTACTCTCTACCAAGAGAAGAACGCCAACTTCATACTAAAAAAAGGAAACACGTGTTTATGAATGTACACGAAAAGCGCCTCGGTGGGCGCCCATATAAAACTTTTTTAGCGGGAATTTCAAACCTTTGTATACTTAGTTACACAAACTTTGAACTTTTTAAGGCATATTCGAGTAATTTTGGCTCAAGCCTCACAAACCTATGGGATAAATTCCCATACATTTGAGAGGTTGCACCAAAATTACTCGAATTTACTTTAGAGGAGTATGTGGGATAAAATAAAACTAAAAATAGGTATAGTTATGTAATGTTATTTTTTGGAAGATATTGTTTTATACACTATATATTATTATTTATGTTTTTTTATTGCTTTTGCAGATAATATTTTCACGCGTAATATTGATTTATAACATATGTTATCGTGAGAGCTATTCTTCACAGAACATTAACGTAAATTTAAATCAGCAAAATTCTCATGTCGAAAACTTAACTCAGCCCAAATACATGATCTGAAATAGATAAAATTCGAGTTAATATAGTAATAATCCCTACAAATAACGATGAATGAATTCAAAATGCTTAAAGACTTACCACAATATTATCAAAAGTTTTTCTATTTTTATTATAGGAAACCTGCAGAAAGTGATCGGATGATTTTGTGCTTTTTGTTTGCATAATTTTTTAAATAATAAATTAATTTATAGTCAATATCTCATACAGAGTCGGTATCTCACAAAAATCTTCACATACACAATCGCGAAGAATTGCCTACAAACGAAAATGAAGTATTCTGAACCAATAATAACTGAATTAAAGAAAACACAATAACAAATATTAAAATCTAAATCATTAAATAAATTTGAATCAATTTCAGAAAATATTTTCAATATGAAAGACGTTGACAAACAAATGTCATTTTTTTCTTCTTCTAGTTCATGGCTTCTCTTGAAAGAACTCTGCTAATATTTAATAATTTAATTTTAATCAATTAGTAGGTCAATTAATTGTGCAAACCTCAAAGTAATATGTATATAATTACTGTAAGGTGCAAACAAAAGAAAAAATATAGCATAGAATTAAAAAATTTCAGTTTCTTCCGATATAATAGTTATGTATATTTGTACCTAATTTTGAAAATTGCAATCTGAAACAACGCGAAAGAATGAAACGGCGATATCTTTTTCTCGCTTTAATTTTACACGCCCACCCCACACATAGATAAAATTATGATTGTGTGCAAGTTTCTCGGGCTTCATACAGAGTTGAATCACCCTGGTCAGTAAAGTTTGGCTACCTACGTCAACAACTAATAGTTTGACGGCACTCAACATTTCTGGAAACTAGTTACAAGTATTTACTTTTACCCACCGAATACTAACCTCTAGCACCGTATGTGAACTTTATTGCGTAGGTTATTATATATTATAATCTTGAAATAAGTCAAAATCGAATATATATTAACATAATTTATACATCAATAATAACACATATTTGATTGGACATCACGGAACACAGAACACTACTATCTATTTTTTATTAATTAAAATTTTTGGCTTGGATGCTTGCCCTTTTGATCCTTTAAACCATGTCTTCATTTCATCTTCGTTTTTTTTTATAGATTTTACTGCTTCACAATATGTTGATACTGAGCCAGCAGACAGTTGGCGATAGTATCTCAAGGCGCCTAAGCAGACAGTCACTTATCGATTCACATCACCATCGGAGCACTTGTTTCACCGTTTCCACTAATAGTTCACATGCGCAGACATGTAATACAAAAAATCGCACCACTTTTACATATCGAAGTCCACTTCAAACCATTATTTAAACAATTATACAGGAGCAACAATCCGCCGCCGGTCAAGTTATTAGAAAAAGTTTGTAATGTATTTATAAATACATTTTTTAAATATAGAATATTTATTACCATAAAAAAAAAAACTAAAAACTTCAATTATTATCTAAAGTCCTACTTCCCGCGGTATAGTGTCAAGAACGCTGGATGCGTTTCCTTGCTGAATGGCTGTACTTAGCCTTTGAGCAAGAAAATATCCAGCCCTCTTATCACCAGTGGCGACGAAAAGTCGCAGTTACAGTTCCTTTAGAGAAACCTCGCAGTAGGATCCTCCTTCACCACGACAACGCCTCGTCGCACACCGCCAAGCAAACAATCGACTACTTGGCGACGTCAGACGTGGAATTACTGGGTCACCCGCCCTATAGCCTCAACGTCACACCTTGCGATTTTTATTTATTTCCGAAAATAAAAGAAAAACTTCGAGGAAAACGTTTTATGGACGCCGAGGAAGCAGTGGCTGCGTTTCAAAATGCCGTCGAAGAGACCCCTATGGACGAGTGGGCAAAGTGCTTTTCTCAGATTGAAACTACATCTACCAGGGGTTACCCATCGTAGTATATTTTCCCTAATGATATCTCATTTAGAGATGATATACATAACGTACCCGACCAATAATAAATATTTTTAAACGGTTTTAAAGCTTTGAATATTCGATGTGAAATATGAACCTCACTCAAGGATAATATTATTCTTATGTTGAAATATAAAAAAAAACCTAAAACATGGTGTTGGATTTACTGGTTGTGAAAACGATGTACAAAAAAAAATGTTATGTAAATTACGAACTACGCAAAACTAATAAGCTAGAAATTACAGATTAGTTCATGATATTATAGGTAACACCAGAAGAAAATGGTAAAAAATTACAAATTCTAAGCCACTAGTTAGCCAGAAATTGGGTATCACAGATCGATTCATGAAATCCTGTGAGACCGTTTGAATTATTTTACAAAACTACCAAAGGAAGGCTAGACCGCTAGAGTTTATTACAGAAATGTTATTCCCAGATCCGTACCTAACTAATAGAAATTCATAAGATACCACGTTCCAAGTCTGATTTACTTTTAGAACCCGTTCAATTAATTCATTTTCATGTCCCTCCATCTCCTTAGCATATCTGCAGCGCGTTTTAGTGAGGATGTACCTTTACGGTCCCGATTTGCATGCATTCAAATGAGAAGTTCTGTGGAAGTTGTTTAAAGTAATGAGCGTCTACGTATTATATATAATTTTATTCATATAATATACAATTGAAATACTTCCTCTCTTATGAGACAGAATTTTAAAACTGTGGTAGCTTCTACTTGCATACATTTTGAAAAAGCTTTGATACAAACATAATAACAAAATTTACTTACGGAAAAGGTGGTGACGATGCCAACAGCGGATTTTCTTGTGCTGGCTCGGTGGAAGATGCGGGTCCTAAAGGAGATTTGGACACTCAACTGCTGGCCATGTTCATCAAACATGGCCAGTAGGATAACCTCATTGAGTTACCTAGTCCCCTGATGCATATCCGTCTCCTGAAAAACATGTATGATAATAAGACATTAGATATGCATATGACATATTTTATGGTTATGAATTAAATTGACCAGGATGATGCTGCTGCCTTTTATTTAGTAAGTGAGAAAATCTGGAGACCCTTTTCATAGACGCATGTTTGCGTTATATGATAGGTGTAGATAATTTATCATTTATCACCGCCAACTTCTTGACTCAGGGTGCTACTGAGACTTTCTTGACGGAAAAACTTAATAAATGATTTTTGACCGACCGGGATTCGAACCCGGGACCTCATGATCAGCAGTCACTTTATACATCCAGTATATGCACTCATATTTATAATTATAATATAGAAAAAGTATAATAAATTACTTACAACAGAATATGAAAACATTTCTTCCTCTCTGTCACTGAGATATTCGTCGTCCGAGTCGCGAAATAGCTCGTCAAATTCCGCCATTTTTCTGAAAATAGATGTAGTACAGTACACACATTTGAACATTTGTGTCTTCATGAGGCTCGAAAAGAGTTAATAGAAAGTTTATAAATTTACATATAACATATAAGAATAAATAATAAGAATAATAATAAAATTATGAGATACCAAATTTCTACACTCAAATAACTACTATGTGAAAAAAACACTCGAAATTTCATAAAGAAAAGAAATATATAACATTATTATATCGATATCGTAATAATATACACTCATTAGGAGCCTCTAATAAAAAATTCAATCATAGGTATATAGTTATTACGCTATCTTTGACCAACGCCATTTTTGTTGAAAACAATTTCGCCATAATATTCACGATATATCGAAATTATAACATAAAACGTAATCTTCGCATTGGACTTTGTAAAATATGAAAATTTGTGTTTTTACATGATTTATGGTGATAATTTATACCTTATATTTCATTTTCAGTTACTTATTGACTATTTTATTTCATATGTGAACGACAGTATTTGAAGTACCAATTTTATAAATTTAGTAAAATTGTTACGAGACGAATATATGCAAATAACTTTTTTATAAACAATTACTTACCTTTTGTATAAAAACTCACAACAAACTTTCCTTTAAAGGGTACACTTATAACTTATAGTTAATACAGTGGCTTCTTGCACTCGCGCGGCGAACTAGATGTACTGTAGTAAACGCGACGCATCATGGCGGAAACTAGTAATTTGACGTAAATTCTCTTAATTTATAAAAGCGTAATTTAGTAACGAAACTAATCCTAATAAAAAATTTAGAATTTGAGTTGTATAATTCTTATAAATATCATTTAAAAAAGAATTGTTTTGAGGGGTCTACAAAGGTGACATTTGAATATCTCTTGTGTACCCAAAGAGTTCAAAGATTAACATAATTTATACATCAATAATAACACATATTTTATTGGACATCACGGAACACAGAACCACAGAACACAATTACTCTCTACCAAGAGCACAGAATATTACTATCTATTTTTATTAATTAATATTTTTGGCTTGGATGCTTGTCCTTTTGATCCTTTAAACCATGTCTTCATTTCATTCGTGATCTTTGTTTTTATAGATTTTACTGTTTCACAATATGTTGATACTGAGCCAGCAGATAGTATCTCAAGGCGCCTAAGCAGACAGTCACTTATCTTGAGATTCACATCACCATCGGGGAGCACTTGTTTCACCGTTTCCACTAATAGTTCACATGCGCAGACATGTAATACACAAAATCGCACCACTTTTACATATCAAAGTCCACTTCAAACCATTATTTAAACAATAATACAGGAGCAGCAATCCGCCCCGGTCAAGTTCCCGCCAAAGCTCCGAACACTACTATTTGAGACCATGGACGTACTAGTACGTCCATGACTGAGCTCATGATTTATTGTGCTAGTTGTAGGTTTTAGAGATTATATACATATATATTGCTATATAATATATTATACTCATACCTCAGCACAATAACTGAAGCACTCTCTACCACGCATTATTTTTGTATAGCATTTTGTCTCTAATTTTTATATAAAATAGTGTTATTCGAAAAGTTTGTAATGTATTTATAAATACATTTTTAAATATAGATTATTTATTATTACCATAAAAAAAAACTAAAACTTCAATTATTATCTAAAGTCCTACTTCCCGCGGTATAGTGTCAAGAACGTGGATGCGTTTCCTTGCTGAATGGCTATACTTAGCCTTTGAGCAAGATAATACCCAGCCTCTTATCACCAGTGGCGACGAAAGTCGCAGTTACAGTTCCTTTACGAGGGCGACACTGAAAGTTTTAGAACTGGCCACTTGTAAACGATATAATAATAAAATAAGTTCAAATTTTGAAATGGAACTCTTTGCCAATATTATTGTGTATGTATTTTATTAATTTGTCATTTGTTTACGATTTGACGGCAAATTGAAAATTGTCTGTGTCACGTCAGCATGAATTTAACGCGAGAAAATTTTCGTACAATGATTTTTTATGACTTTCGATGTCATTTAAGTCAACAAGAAAGTTATGATAGACTTCGATTGGCCTTTCACCATGAAGTTCCATCTCGTGCCACTGTTTACAACTGGTTTAATGAGTTTAAACGTGGTAACACTAATCCCACCGATGATCTGCGTGAGGGACGGCCTTCTACGGCGACGGCTGAAGATAACATCAGTGTTGTGCGGCGTATGATAGGGACTGACAAAAGAGTGGCTTATCAGCAGATTCGGACAAGGTTAGGCATCGGTATGAGTCAAGTGCACAAAATCCTCCATGAACATTTAGCGGTCCGGAAGCTTTGTGCCCGGTGGATACCTCATAATTTGACAGAGGCCCAAAAACTCCGTCGTGTTGATTGGTGTCGTGAAATGGTTCAAAGATTTAATGAGGTGACTCAAATGCTGTGTTCGACATACTTACGGGTGACGAAAGCTGGATTTATTGTTATGATTCTGAAACTAAGAAACAGTCTGCTGTCTGGGTGTTTCCTCCGAGGAGTTGCCAACTAAAGTGAAGAGAGGTCGAAGCGTGGGAAAATATGGTGGCCTCGTTCTTCTGAAGGACAGGTCATTACGCAACAATTGTTTTAGAGGATCGAAAACAGTTACTGCAGGGTGGTACACTAACAATTCTTTGCCACTTGTCTTGGAAAAATTCGGGAGAAACGACCTCGCAGTAGGATCCTCCTTCACCACGACAACGCCTCGTCGCACACCGCCAAGCAAACAATCGACTACTTGGCGACGTCAGACGTGGAATTACTGGGTTACCGCCCTATAGCCTCAACGTCACACCTTGCGATTTTATTTATTTCGAAAATAAAGAAAAACTTCGAGAAAACGTTTTATGGACGCCGAGGAAGCAGTGGCTGCATTTCAAAATGCCGTCGAAGAGACCCCTATGGACGAGTGGGCAAAGTGCTTTTCTCAGTGGTTCCATCGGATGCGAATGTAAGTAAATGGACACTATTTTGAAAAGATATAATAAAAGTAATAACTGCTAGTTTGTTCAGGTTTTGATTTTCTAAGAACTTTCAGTGTCACCCTCGTAGGAACTTCACCGCACCTTGATCCCACGCCATTTTCTTTACTTATTTTTCTAATAATAATAATAATAGTATATCAAATGGCATCACCTTTAACTAAATTGAAACTACATCTACCAGGGTTACCCATCGTAGTATATTTTCCTAATGATATCTCATTTAGAGATGATATACGTAACGTACCCGACCAATAATAAATATTTTAAACGGTTTTAAAGCTTTGAATATTCGATGTGAAATATGAACCTCACTCAAGGATAATATTATTCTTATGTTGAAATATAAAAAACCTAAAACATGGTGTTGGATTTACTGTTTGTGAAAACGATGTACAAGAAAAAATGTTCTGCAAATTACGAACTACATAAAACTAATAAGCTAGAAATTACAGATCAGTTCATGATATTATAGGTAACACAAGAAGAAAATGGTAAAAATTACAAATTCTAAGTCAGCCAGAAATTGGGTATCACAGATCGATTCATGAAATCCTGTGAGACAGTTTGAATTATTCACAAAACTACCAAAGGAAGGCTAGACCGCTAGAGTTTATTACAGAAATGTTATTCCCAGATCCGTACCTAACTAATAGAAATTCATAAGATACCACGTTCCAAGTCTGATTTACTTTTAGAACCCGTTCAATTAATTCATTTTCATGTCCCTCCATCTCCTTAGCATATCTGCAGCGCGTTTTAGTGAGGATGTACCTTTACGGTCCCGATTTGCATGCATTCAAATGAGAAGTTCTGTGGAAGTTGTTTAAAGTAATGAGCGTCTACGTATTATATATAATTTTATTCATATAATATAAATTTTTCAATTGGAACTATCAAAAATATTTCTGCTTTGAAAAGAACGTAATAAGTGTACAGAATTCATTGTTCTAGATTAAGATACATATAGTGTTAACTGTAAAGGGAAGAAAGGTTCTCGAGTGCCAGCCTCGTACCGGTAAGCGAAGAATAGGGCGCCCCCACTAGTTGGGGTGACGACCTGGTAAGACATGCAGGAAGTTGATGGATGCAGGTGGCTCGGGACCGTGCTTCGTGGCATTCCTTGGGGGAGGCCTATGTTCAGCAGTGGACTTGTGAAGAGCTGTAATGAATGAATGAATAGTGTTAACTAACAGGCTATTCACTGATCCTTACTTTTTATTTTGATGTAATTTTGAATAATTCTTATTAACTAAAATATTTTAAATATATACGAATAAGAGTGCTAAATGAGCACGCAGTACACCTGATGTTTAGTGGATGCTGTGGCCCATAGACATCTACATCTATCCTCGTATAAGAATCAAAATGCAGATGCGTAGTCACCCCACAAATGGAATGCCTCATTTAAAGTAAAAGGTATCTGGTTCTCTTCACTCTATTACAAAACAGCAGCATTAAGCTGCTATTTTACACTGGTATTCTGTGAGAGCTTGATCTTTCCCTGGTCGATCCGATCCATTCGTGCTACCCATAATTTAGTTGTAGAATGCTCTACCACGTAAAAACAAAGATATAGCTGCAGTAAAGCTGAACGCACTTTTGTCAGCAGCGTACGCGCCGTACGCACCGTACGCAAATATTTTGTATTGCCAACAACTTTTACAGTTTTTTCCAACCATTGCTCGTGTGAAACGGTACAGTGACATTGATCGCTCGGAATCGCTCGGATCGCTATGAAAAAAAATTGTAATAGCCTGCTTATTGGCAGAGGAAGAAGAAAATAAAATTCGAAGAAAACAAGATTCTGGATTCATAATATTAATTTACTAAGGCAGTGTATGGAGAATATTATACTTTATTTAAAGACTTATTAGATGATGATAAACAATTTTTCAGATATTTATATTTGACATACAAGATATTTCAGGAATTGCTACATATACTAAAACCAATATAAAATATATTTCGAAAGTCGAAACTACCAGTTTTAGAGGAAAATGCGCTAAGTTGGCAACATTAGACAAAACTGAGTATCAGCACGTGCCGAACGCGCCGCGTTATGACGTCATTAGCATGCGTCTTTCAATATTCATATACACCTACCGCATTTTAAAAAATTGGCGCGTACGGTGCGGGTGTAATGTGCGAGGTTTCATATGATTTCATACAACGAATTCTAAAATGTGGCGCATACGGCGAGTACGGTGCTGAAAAATGTGCGTTCAGCTTAAATGAATTCGGTGTGCAATTTTTTATTCGCTCTTTTCTATTAATGTTGTTCATTGTATCATCATCTCAGTTAATTGTGCTTTAATGCTTTTTATAATTTAAATTTAAATTGGATTTTTCAAGCCTGTTTTTAACAGTGCTTTTACCACATTTTTATTTTCAATACATACGAGTATCTATGGACGGAAAAGAAATATATGTAACCTCCTTCATCTTTGAATCTCATTTCTAACATTATCTATGTCAAAAATCCGTTAAACCTGAAGGATCTAGTCAAAATCTAGTCCATAGATTACTGTACTAGAGAATCTAGTCGAATCTCTAGTAATATATTAGGATAATAATGTATGTAGTTGAGTTATCTTATCGTTGATCAACTTATAATTACTGCCTGTTTTATCCATGACGAAGTTTTAGAAGCAGTCAAGATATTGTTCTTCATTAACAACAGACGCGTGCGTTATGTGTAAATCTGAATAATATTTATGGTCAAGTTTCGCAACAAAATTAAAACAGAAGCTAAATTCAAAAGTGTTTTAGTTTTATAAATAATTGAATTAGTGTCATCCTTTACGCATTTCTCTTGAACCAAATTCGTGAGTTTTTCTGGTGGCAATTATGAATCCAGCTTCCTATTTCGCACTGTTTTTAGAAGAACATTGTTACTATATTTTTGCTTTTATTCTAATGCTGTTCATATTATTTTTCTATTTTGAGACCAAGAGAAAGATTACTTGCATAACAGTGAAACGTATTGGTCGTCGGATCTAAAAACATCTTCGTCAAATCTGAACAAAAAAATAATAATTTGGAGATCAAGAAAATATTTGCAACGTAAATAAAGATAAAGATGTGAATGAGGGTGTGAAGGAATTGAAAGTAGATAGTGTAATAAATACATTTTTCGGCAAAATCAAGTGATCATTGTGACTGAACGTTCAAATGTAAGGTGAAAAAATTAATGAAATTCTTGAAGAAAACCAAGCTATATTTGTACTAATTACCACTCAAACCAAGCTATATTTGTACTAATTACCACTCAGTGAGTGATTAATAAGTTTAACCTGAAGAGGTCGTTTCCGGAAATAAACGGTAAGATACAGCGATAAATATGAGTACCTAAAAACCTCAATTTACGGTAGATTAGAATTTTTTACAAGATAAAGCTTATTTATTTACTAGTATTGTCCCAAGTAACTTACTGAAACAACAGTAAATAAGGTAATAATATATTGTCATTAGACCGAACCTGTTCCGCTGTTTCTTCAGTTTTCTCAGGCTTGTCTGTACCGTTCCCTATTTGGCAGGAGTATTAGCTTAAGTGGCACATACATTACATTGTACCCTCTGCATTTGATAGCAATGGATTGCGCCGCAAATGTACCGTGGAAATGTAGCAAGGTGCTTCTGTTATAATATTACCGAAAATGTTTGCTTGTTATTTTGCCTGTTACATTGCCTTAATGGATGTAAGCGTTGTTTTAACGAATATTTAATGTAAACGACTAATAAAAGTAGATCCCTATTTCATATATTTAAAAAATAAATAAATTATCATAAGATATGTGTACTTAAGTGTTTTTTTATTCAACATCCTTACTGCGCCACGCGTTTCTTGAAAGAGTACCTACTCATGCTAGGTAGGCAACTGACCCTTAGATTACGAGTCTGTGTTTATTTGAAAAATAGGTCTGCCGTAATTTAGCGGTAAATAAAGCCTAGCTCGTTAATAAGCAGGATGCAGCATAGGAAAGCATGAATAAGCGAAAGTAGAATTTGGGAAAAAGTGTAAGGTAAGGTTGGTACATTCCCTTTATCATAATCATCATTTATCATCATTACATCGCATCAAAAGTCCACTGCTGAAAGTAGGCCTCATGTCCACATAACATATAAAAACCTTAAAACTAGAGACTTTGACATTTAGCAAATTTAACAATATTAATCACCCCGCTCGCACCGAATCATAGCCTATGAACCTATGGTATCAGAAACAAAATTTAAACAATGAACTGACTTAAATTAAGATTACGGATTTTATCGCGTTTCATTTAACATCTTTAAATTGCAATGCAGAAAGAAGGCTTGATTGTGACTGTGACTAATTAAACTTGATTACATAGGAAAAACAAAAAAAATCAATAAAGTTTAAAAATTAGTAATGTGAATAGCATTTCTAGTATTTAAAAAATATATATAGTTAGAGCATGGGCACGGATCGCTTATGTCGTGGGTTCAAACCCACCCGGTGTCAGTTGATTTTCAATTTCTCATTAAATGTTTAGACATTTACTAATTTGGTTGGTCTTTACTATGGCTATGTTAATTCAAGCTTAAAATGTACCTACTCTGTTAAGTTGTTCTATGATCTAAAGTAACGTTTAATAAATAGCAATAGGCTAATAGGTAATTGCGAGACTTGCGAGACTCTTGTTACAAGACCAAAACCAAGACTGGGAGCGCAATACTAAGACCAAGACCAAGACCAGGTGTATTGGCACAAGACCAAGACCAAGACTGGCTAAGTCTCGTCTTGTTCTGCATTTGGGCAACACTAAACCGGACGTTAAACATCTCGGTGCCCTCCATGACCATGAGTGCTCTAAAGCGTTTCTTACGAAGTTAAATTAAACGCGATAAAATCCGTAAGCTAAGTTTTATTCAATGTGTAATATTCGTGTAAGTATAAGAAATTATTGTGTTAAACAATGAAATTGAATTATAACGGCGTATTAAACTGCAGTGTGGACCAGTGCCAAGAAAATACGACTGCCGCAACAGCAATTAGAAAATGCAAAGTTGCAACCTCTCAAAGTGGTTTCTTGCAATTTCCCTACAAACGTAAAGCTAAACAGAATTATTAAAGATGTTAAAATTATTCGCTAAGATCCGCACAATAAAATAAAATGATGCATCTTACCTAGTTTTAAGAACACCTCCCGCTCTCCCTCAATTCGTCGCTAACGCCGCAAAGGGCAAACCTCAATTTTTCGAAAAATTACAGGAAAGCAAGAAAACATTTATTATTACCCGATTACTAGCTGTTTTTCATCAGAAAATTAATCTTATTTGTAGTTTTCCATTAAGTCTAATATATTTAATTTTCTGATGAAAAAAGGTACACACACCACCGTCAATGTATTATCGTAACGCCTGATTCTATTAATTAAACAGAATTATACAAGATTTTTTGTGGTTGGTACAATTTAGGAGATATTTCATGGTGTTTCCTTAAATACGGGCAAACCACGGAACGTGATTGTGGAAAATGATCCTTGCTAATATCACAAATTGTCTTTTCTTTTCTCCTTTATGAGCCCGTAAAAGATCACAACACAAATCACAGGCCTCAAACCTCTTCCGTTGTAGGGACGATTTGTGTTGATCATCAAGCTTGGCAGGCGGATTGACGATCATCTCGTATTTTTCTTCTGGCGTAAACGAGATACATCATGGTTGCCTCTTACGGCACCCACGGGTCAAAATGTGGTGATGGATTCTGTTTCGCCGCCTCCTTAAAGCATTGTCTCAGAAGTAATTAATAGCAATTACATAATATTCCGATTTACAAAGTTATCGGTGGTTAATATAAAAAACCTTATAATATGTAACAGTTTCTTTTGAAAAATGTACCTATGTATTATTCCGACATAGGTTTCTGATGTAAATCGGAAGACATTCAAGCATTCATTTTACTTTTTAACATAGACATCTTAAAAAATGAACTTACATCTAGAATTTAAAATTAATTAGACAGTCAAAGGTCGTTTGAGACATAGCCTGTAATTTTCACCGCCAGTTCGAGCCTGATTAGACTAGACTATCTATAATTAACATTGCCTATTAAAATGGCAAATTAAAATCACAAAACTTTTACTAGAAATATGATGTTTTATGAAAAATATACTACGTAAGAAACGTATTCTATTTAAGAGAAATATTATACTTATTGGAGAGGATTAGTTCATCAATCAGGTTACTATTGCATGGTATGTGTAATAGTAGAATCTTTTATTATCATCGACTTTTTAACTTCCCGCTTCGACAATTAATAATTTTCAAAAGTAGGAATTTATAGATTTCGGTCCGATTTTGAGAATGCGAGTTTCAGATCTCCACGTTTTGAGGTCCTAGGAAGCCGTTCCAACTATTCCCAGCTGGACGTCCGGCAGTGTGTGTGAGTGTGTGTGTGTGTGTATGTGTGTGTATGTATGTATGTAAATAAAAATTTGTCGTACGATATCTTTAGACCGAATCAACCGATGGACACACCATCGACACGGCGTTCGAAAGTATACATTGAGACTTCGAGCTGATTAGATTTTCAAGTCAATCCGTCGAGCCGTTTCAAAGATTTAAAAAAAATAAAAACCAAAACAACAAAAATACGGTTGAACCTACAGGACCTCCCTGGAACTTCCCGCTAATTTTAAATGCAAAGCGGTTCTCAAAAAGTAAAAAACGTAAGACGTATAGTTATTTGGGATTACTTTTTTTCGAAATTTTTTGTTAACGATTTCTCTTCAACGCATCAACCGATTTTCATGTGTTTAAAAGTTATGTCAAAAAACATTCTTTTTGAAAATTATATTTTTTAGTTTTCTCAAAATCGAATCAGTTCAAATGGTATAGAAAATCTAAGTTTGGTAAAGCCCTTAAAACACACACACACACACACACACACACACACACACACACACACACACACACACACACACACATACATACAGACATAGTGACATCCTCGGAGGAATAGTCAGAATAGCTTCCTCAAAACATCGAGATCTGATGAAACCTCGATTTTCGAAAACTGGGGTGAAACCAATAACTTCCCGATTTTTTAAAATCATTGATTTTCATAGCGGGAAGTTAAAAATTAAATAGATTTTCAAGCATTGCGCTCGAAAGTAAGCGGGAAGTTCCAGGGATGGCCTGTAGGGTCAACCGTTTTTCAGTTTTTTTTATTAATAATAACATGAAAACTTTTGTTTAAAATGGTAAACCCTTTTACTGGAAAAGAGGCATTCTATCTTAGTCCTCACGGCTGACAACGCATCTGCATTTAAATTCGCTAACGAAGATAGATGTAGATGTCTATGGCAACAGCAATCACTTACCATCAGGTGGACTGTGTGCTCGTTTGTCACCCTTATTCTATAAAAAAAAAGATTAATCATTAAAATGTTGTTTTCAGTGCAATTGTCCGATTTGTTTTTGTGATCAACTAGTATTTTTGTGGTCAACCCACAAAACAACTGGATGACAGGAATTTAAATACGAGCCTTTTTTTTATAGAAGTGGTTGCAAACGACCATGTGGCGCACCTGGTAGTAAGTGATCACTGTCGCCATAAACATCTGCAGCATCTAAGAAATTGCAGGTACATTGCCGGCTTTTTGAAAAGGAGTAGGTTTTTTTCATGAAAGTCGTTTCTGTCCTGAAAATAGCTGGTAGTCGATTTCAATTTTTAGTACTTATTATAATTAATAATACAAAAAAAATCACGTGTTTGCGGCTTGAATTTTGTTTTCATTATAGAACTTCATATTTAGATATTTTTGACGTGGTAGAGCTATGTTGCAGATTGTGGTTGCAACACAAATGGGTTCAGCTCGATCTGGAAAATACTACGTCCGCACAGAATAAAATAAAACTGAAGTTACAGTGTAGTCTATATACGTCTTAAAATTGAGCATAAGTAGGAGGTCTGGAGGAGCAATTATTCTACCACACTACTCCAATGCATGTTGGTGGATTTTACATATCTTCCCCAGGTTTCCCCACAATGTTTTCATTTTTCACCGAGCACATGGTAAATTACCGTGTAATAACCGTGTGGCGGTGTAAAAATATCCACTATCCTATATCGTCCCGTGCTCGTCGTAAGAGGCGACAGAGAGAAACAGAAACAGGAGATGGTTAGCATCTTCCTGACAACAACTCAAAATAATAAAAACTGCGGTTGCCAATCCACTTGCCAAGCATGCCAATTATGGAAAAATCCTCTCTATGAGTATATTTATGGGGGACGCCTATGTTCAGCAGTGGATTTTGACTGTCTGTAACGAATGAAATGTAAGTTCAATTAAAATATTATTGCAAGTGCATGTCTTGTATTTAATACAGAAACGGCGAGGAGATCATCATGGACGTTCATGAAAATTGCCAATTCACGATTCGTTCTCATATTCAAAGAATTCACGAATTTTAATCGAATAGGAAACACATCGGAGCGACTGTGATGGATCCCCGCGCTTTTTGCATGCACGGGCAATCAATCATGCAGATAACTGTGATTTAATAGATAGGCTAGGCCCTTGGCGTTTGTGGAATTTATCATGTATACCTATGGGTTTAAAAGGCTAAGTCCTATTTAGTCGCTACATATTTCGCGATATTTGTCATACTAAGGCCCAATATTCCTTAATTAATTCATTGGCTTTTAATCCGACCACAATGTGGATGTTTTTGGTGTAATTTGGGGTTACACCAAAAACATTACACATTACATCTTCGGCTGCATCACCACTTACCATCAGGGATAAAAAAGTAGTATCTAAATATTTTTTTTATAAAACTGAAGTCACAAAAGAACTTACAGCCCACTTGATGGTAAGTGGCTACTGCAGTACATGGACATCTACGTCACCATCAACAAAGACTTCAAATTCAAAAAGAAGGCTACAGAAGTGTTGTCACCTCCGAAGACTCATTTGGAATGCATATAATAATAATGTCCTTCAGACCGAATTTCGGTCACGGCGGCCGGCCTCAATGGAGACTAGCCATCGGCGCAGGAGAGGATTATAGTGCCCAAGTGTATGCGCAAGCACAGGTGCACTCTCTATTCCCTCACTCTCATAGTCCGATGGGACGGTAAACCGACACGACCGGAGAGAGATCAGGCGCAGGACCAACGGCTTTACGTGCTTTCCGAGGCATCGGGGTGAGACACCGCCAACTTCCTGACTCCGGGCAGCTACTGAGAATTTCTTGGTGGAAAAGCTCAATAACTGATTTTTTTTTGCCCGTCCCGGGATTTGAACCCAGGACCTCATGATTAGCAGTCGCACTACAACAACCACTAGACCAACGAGGCAGTCAGACTATTATTATACTGGCTCTCTATACCCTGCTGTGTACCGGTATGGAGACCGGAACCCAGTCTAACCAGAATAGCAGTGCACGCATTGCTTGGTGTACAAATATTACAAACGGAATATAGACTACATGGGTAGACACCATTTGCAGCAACTGAACATTTCAGGCAGTGAATACGCGGAGCATTTCATCGGTGAAATGTTCGTTTACGTATAGATTAACTCCTCGATCGGAATATTCATGAGTAATTGCTTAGGGGTTATGTTTTGACAAATTGGAAAATTCGGGGAGTTGTGTTTCCGAGGCGGTAAAAAATAATGATCGTACTGTATCGTTGATCAATGTTTAATCAAAATGGCTGTTGTTAGGTATATAATTATTGAACATAGCTCTCTCTTCTTTTATGGTGGTTCATCACTCACTGCTAAACAACAACAAGCACCTGAATCGAATCGAATCGAATTTGGTATCAAAATTAAATGTTTTAACAAAAAGTAACAACCGACTTCAAAAACTAAAAAGAATGAAATAATTTCTACAATAGCTTCTGAAGTCGTTGCTAAGACATAAAATATCGAATATTTTAAGCTCCAACTTCAGAAGCTATTACGAGGAAATTATTTCATTATTTTTAGTTTTGTTTTGTTCACTTTTTAAGTGGTTTAAGGAATATCACAAGTTCAATGTTAAAACTACAACGTCATCTAAATCATCATCATCACCATCATTACATCACGTCATAAGTCCACTGCTGAATATAGGCCTCCCCCAAGGCATGTCACAAAGTTCGGTCACAAGCCACCTGCATCCATCGACTTCCTGCATTTCTTACCAGGTCGTCACTCCATATAGTGGGAGGCCACCATAGACTTACCGGTACCAGTCTGCCACTCCTTTCTTCCCCATCGGTTGTCGTTCTTCTATTCATCTTGTAATCTAAAAAGTTACAATAATAATGTCTTCAAGAACGAATTTCGGTCACAGCAGCCAGCTCAACGGAGACTGGCCATCGGCGCAAGACAAGAATATAGTGCCCAAGTGTATGGCGCAAGCACAGGTGCACTCTCTATTCCCTCACTCTCATAATCCGATGGGATGGTAAATCGACACGACCGGACAGAGATCAGGACCATCGGCTTTACGTGCTTTCCGAGGCACCCGGCACGGGGGTGAGATACCGCTAACTTCCTGACTCCGGGCAGCCACTGAGAATTTCTTGATTGAAAAGCTTAATAACTGATTTTTTGAACCGACCCGGGATTCGAACCCGGGACCTCATGATCATTAGTCGCACTTCCACAACCACTAGACCAACGAGGCAGTCACAAAATATAATAAATAGTTATATTAAATTCTTCGCCCCCTATTTTCCACCTTTAAGGATAGAATTTATAGGGTTATAGAAAAAAGAACCTATTTAAAAAAAGCCTGGTACAAGTATGTAAAATAATTTTCTAAGAAATATAATAATTCCGCCCCCCATCGGAACTTGTAACGTATTACCAAATATAATAATATTTCTGTATTTACTCATAGTTCGCTACGAAACGCCAGTTAGGTAAGCAGCCGAAGGGGTTGAGAAGATTTTTTTTATAGTATAAGGGTGACAAACAAGCACACAGTCCACCTGATGGTATGTGGTTGCTGTGACCCATAGACATCTACATCTATCCTCAATAAAGAAACAAAATGCAGATGCGTTGTCACCCGTGAGGACTAAGATGGAATGCCTCTTTTCCAGTAAAAAGGGTCGCCGGTTCTCTACACTCACCATACGAAACACAGCAGCGTTAAGCTGCTATTTTACGCTGGTATTCTGTGAGAGCGTGGTCCTTCCCCGGTTGTTCCTACCCATTCGTGCTACAACTATACTACTAATATAGCTGCAGCATGGCTCTAGCACGTACAATATTGCCAAGTTTCATCAAAATCCGTTTACAAACTTACTACAAATATCCAAACAAACTTTCACATTCATAATATTAGTAGGATTCAAACATAGCCAATGAATCAGTCAATAGACATTATTATAGAAATAAATAAAATACATTACGACAATATGAAATGCACAGAACGTATTTATTTTCGTTAAGAATCATAGGTGTAAAGGCCTGTTTATTATATTCCAATTCCGATTAAATTATATTTCACTATATTGACAAAAGTAAGCATTGAAGGGTCTTAATTGGAAGTAATTGGAAGTAAAGACTAGAAATGAGTTGGGGGTGGCTCGAACTTTAGGCTTAGTTTGAATAGCCTATCATGTAGAGGATGTCATGGGGGTCATGGTTGAATAGGGCCAAAAAGTTCTTATTACACTCCTAGGGGGTCAAAATGGGCAAAAACCAAAAAATTAAAATTCTTATTTCGGCTATAACTCCGTCTCCTTCGGAGGTTCTTACACAGTCTTTACTTCCCGCATCCCACTAGTTATTTATTAGTAACAGATTTTGTGACAGTTTTTGTATTTAAGAGTAAATAATGTACGTGGGGCACCTGCGATGCAAAGCCACCATCTGTTAGTGTTGTAATTAATTCCGCTGAAGCGCCGTCCTGGCTGCTAGCCAGCCAGTTAGTATAATAGCGTTTTTGGTAACTTTGATATTAATTAATTATTATTTATTCGTTTTAACAATTAACGTATACGGCCACGTTATTAAGATAGTGGCCACGTTATTAATTTTGTAATTATATTCGGTGTCAGCCTGCAAAGAGCTCTAACATTAGCGATATTTAGATTTTTCAATTAAACGCAATTTTTTGAATTAACTTCTTGAATTGAAATCATCACTATCGACCCACGCCACTTTTGAAATGAAATTTTGCAAAGTTGGGGCTTTTCAATATTAAATTCGCATAGTTGCCACAAGCATAATATTATATACGTTCACACGTAAGTACATAATATGCATAACATGTAGAAAGAATGAATAAGCAAAGTGTGGCAGAGTCGACAAAGTACGCCCAAGACGGAAGTTTATCGACCAAATTGGCGATATAATAAAGATCGACAAAATTAAGACTACCCTAACCACCGAACATGTTTGCGTTTTACGGATGTGCTAAATGGGAGTTTGTATACATCGTCTACCCCACTGGGTAATAAGCGTGAGAGTTTATGTTACTCGTATGTATGTATGTGTGGCGGTGCCGTCGTCACGCCAGAAGCGAAACGCCTAAATCACATTGAACTCCTTCCACGGCCAAATTGGACAATCATGCATAACATATGGATATACAATTTCAGTAGGAGATGTCAAAGTGCTTAAGGATGCTCCTTCCTTTTATACTCCTTTCAATGAGCACACAGTCGTTCTGACTGTAAGGGAATCCTTCGACCCATACATACTTACATTTATTATTTTCGGTTAGTCAAAATGTAGTTGGATTGTCACCTCTGAGGGCGTTACCAGTAAAAGGTTGTCCGGTTTTCGTCACTCACCATACGAAACACAGTCGCCTTATGCAGCTAGTGCTGTTAGTTGACGCTGGTATTCAATGCGAGCGTGGTGATTATTTTTTTAATATAGAATATGTGTGACAAACGAGAACATAGTCCACCTGATGGTAAGTGGATGCTGTGGCCTATAGACATTGAGATCTATCCTCGATTAAGAATCAAAATGCAGATGCGTCGTCTTCCCTTAAGACTAATATGTAATGCCTCGTTTCCATTGAAAAGGGTATACCCAGGTATTCTGTAAGAGCGTGGTCAATCCCCGGTCGAGCGTATTCGTGCTACAACCATAACATAGCTGCAGCATGGCTTTACCACGTATAAACTTATTCGGCTTATCCGGTAGTGACCACATATTGGTACTGTAGCTATAATACAGCTGCAGTCTAGTAAGTTTTGATATTGCTATATTTAAATAATAATTCAGTATTTAAAAAAGTTTAAGATGTCGTTTTATACTAATTTGCTTACTTCATAAGCTATTATAAACAACAATTTTAATTATTTTCGTTATATAAGAAGTAGTTAATTATTTATAGCGTTTCAATCTTTTACTAATGATCTCATCACCAGAATCATCGAGTGTACTGAATGGCTCGCTACCTTTGTCAAACACAAAAAAATAAAGTCATAAACTGACATTTGACATTTTACAAAGATGACATTTTTATTGTTTACGGTTACATTCCAAATTCAAACATTGTTTTTCGCGTATTATGTTAACTTTTGGTGATGAATTCGACGAGCAGGAGAAAACGGTCCGTACATAAAGTAAATAACTTTGTATTAATTGACGGAGTAACCTCGCGCAACACTTGATAATTAAAATTAATTCAAACTTTAGGAAGACAGTGCCACGTATCATTGCAATGGTCAACGCAAATTAACTAGAAATAAGACAACTTAAAATAAATAAATACTTTTTTAGCACTAGATATTGGCCTCACTTTCTTTAGTACACGTCGCAGGCACGTATATGTCATTTGGAGGTTCACCTCACACATATTTCAATAGATAATTATGCATTTTTAGAGTTCCGTAGTTAAACAACAAGGAATTCTTATAGTTTCGCCATGTCCGTCTTCGGTTTTACTCAGAGACCCTAGACAAAGTTGTAATTTAGCATAGTTTTAGTAATTAATCACGCCTACAAAGTTATGAAATAAATGTTCAAAACATTTTTATTTTGGGAACCTCCCAGAGAGATGATTATAGATGATTTTTTTTTACCTGACTATTCCTTAAAATATTAAAATATTGGGTCTTTAAAAAATATTGGGGTTACAGAACATCTTTTTCGACATACATATGAAGTGCACTTGGATTAATAAAAATTTCGTTACAATTGCATAGAAAATTACCTAAAAGTAGCTGCATCATAACTTTGTAATGTTATTGTAAACCGTAAAAATAAACTTAATGATTTGATAAATTTAATGATTTGATGTAGATTATATTACTTTCAAAATCGAAAAGTTTTTTTAATCTTTTTTGAATATCACCCTATAAGTCTGGTTAGAAAATAATTCCTTCAGTTACCATCCTCCTATTTGGGCCCATTTTTAGTCCTTATAGCGGCCACACCGCGAACTCAATATGCATATACTATCAAGAAGGCCCCCTTCTAATTTCACGTATTCTGACTAAAAACTACGGAACCCTACATTGTGCGTGATGCGACACGCACTAGCCAGTTTTATTGATAAAATAGATGGAATTCCTTATTTTTAAGTCCTCTATATAGCAAAATAGGGTTTATAAATGAACAATCTCGCAACGGTGATAAATCTCAAACGTGGTAGAGTCATGCTGTAGCTATATTAATTATATAGTTGTAGCACGAAATGGGCTTGACCGGGAAAGGACCACGCTCTCACAGAATACCAGCGTAAAACAGCAGCTTAATACTCCTGTGTTTCATATGATGAGTGTAGAGAACTGGAGACCCTTTTTATTGGAAAAAAGGCATTCCATTTTAGTCCTCACGGCTGACAACGCATCTGCATTTTGATTCGCAAACGAGGATAGATGTAGATGTCTATGGGCCACAGCAAACACTTACCATCAGGTGGACTGTGGGCTCGCTTGTCACCCTTATCCTATAAAATAAATCAGTATGGCTAATATTTTCTTTACTTGCCGAATTGCAAAAATGCAGGAAATGTTGTTTAATTCAATTAACTACTACTTAATTCTACTTTTCATTGTATCTGCTTTATATGGCCACATGCTTCTAGAGAATAAATATTCATCTACGAATCTTTACTAAAAATAAAGACAGCTTCTTTTTTTTAAATGAATGCTTCATGTTTTGTTAGCAATTTGTGTAATTTTGAGCAGTGAATGTATTTATTATACGAGTACTCATACTTATTCGCAATTTGATTCCTTTATCTCTTTTTATTTCCCTTTCTGCCTATCATTCTCTTTTCATCAAAAAGCACTAACGTTGGTAGTTACGTTCCTCTCATACGTATGTGAATTTTACAATAGTTTTCTAACGACTTCAAAAAGGAGGAGGTACTCAATTCGACTGTATGTTCTTTTTTATGAGTGTTACCTCATAACTTTTTTATGGGTGAACCGATTTCGACGATTCTTTTTTATTTGAAAGCTGGTGCTTCTTGTGTAGTCCCATTTAAATTTGATCAATGTCCGACCAATAGTTTTTTGAGTTATTCTTAATAATTTATATTGAAGTCGGTTGTAAAAAAAATTAATTTTAAATTATATTAATTGGTTTCCGGAAACGTTTTTAGTGGAGGTTTTGCTTAATTTATATTCGAAAATATCGTTCTTAACTATCATTAAAATTTGAAATTTTTGGGTTAAGTGCTTGTAAGTGACAATTTACTATTGTCTTGAAGAAACCCATAATGTAATCAGATGGAAAAACTATTGAATGAAGAGATTAATAAAATTACTATCGTACTTTGCTGTACTATTTAGCACTGATTGAAACCGTCGGTAGACATCCGTCGAATGTCTGGTTGTCCAATTGTCGAAGGGAAGGGAGAAACTAAAATATGTAGGGGAAGGCCGGGCAAGACTCTTATTATTTTTAATTTGTACTATGTTTTTTATTTGCGATTTTTTTAATAATTATGAGTATTAAAAAAAATACGTAGCTTGATTTTTATTATTTTTTAATCAATATCAACATAATCATCACAAACTAACCTTACCTTCTTGATTCATGTTCAGCACATCTTTAATTAGAATGGAATATTTTATTCTAATACAATTAAAACACATGTATCCGAATTTAGACTTGTCAATTTATTTCTCAATAGCTGTTGTTTTGTATGCATTAAATTGATGTCCCTATATTATGATACAATTTCTTACGTAATTACTCGTGCGTTAAATTTTGTCATAATTTAAAAAAATTGTTTTGTTGTGACTTTCAATTCAATTCACTTTTCATCAGCGTTATGAAAGAAAAGATTCAATGCTGCCGAAAGGAGATATATTAGAGCGATTCGCAAGTAACCCTCATGCCTGCAAGTTGGCACATCATAGGCACCTAAAAGTCACCCCAAAGCCCAACCCAATTTGAGTAATGGAAAAACAAATTTCGCAAATGGATGGCGCTCTTTGATGCCCCCGGCGTACGCCTTGCATGCGATAATCCGCTTGTTTGTCTGTCTGTCCGGGAGTCGTTTGTTAGAACGCGACCGCGGCGTAATTAGTGCACCCAGTTTGCTCTTTTGGCGGAAAATTAAATTGTGAATTCTCTGATATCTGTTGAATAACATTGTTATTTGAACCGTGTGTGTTAGGTCATAATTTAGATCTGTTTTATCTTGTTATATTTTTGTGGCATATTGCGTAACTTTTATAGACGTCTGGTATGTTTTTTAAGGCGAAATTTGTTTATTTATTAAACATCTTTATTGCACATAAAGTGTACAATTGGTGGACTTAATGCCTTTAGGCATTCTCTACCAGTCAACCACGAGTTAAGCAGATAAACCTAAGCAGGTGCTATAAAAACATGAAAATATGTATACGTGAATATATAATATAAAAATACATAACGTGGCGGTGTAGAGAACCCATTCTATTTCGTTCGGGTGTCGTAAGTGGCGATTATCTTATGGCTAGCGATGGATGGCGTAACACCTATTAGGTTTACGCCAGGCGTAAAATATTTAGACCGGCAACGGGGAGCAGCATCAAAAGCATGAGGCGTCTGGAACTGCGTCTGGAAAAGAGTATTAATTAAGGCAAATCTTTCCTACAAAACCCCCATGTCCATTTAATGAAAAAGATAATATCGCTTTTAATATCGCGTGGTGTAGATATTAAACTTGCATAATTAAGCCTTTTAGGCTTTAGAATAACGTTAGGAATTAACTAAATGATCTGAAGATCTGTTAGTACAGTTGACAGGAACTGTTTGCTATTAAATATTTTGGAAGAGGTTTTGTCTAGTCGTGAATTGATGCTGGTGCTTGTCAAAGTAGATATATGAATAGCTTCGGTATAATTTCACAATTCACTTATTGAACGTGATACTGACCTAAATAAATTAATATGGTTTCATGACAGCAATTGTACAATCCACTTAATGTATCTCGAAGGACTCGTAGAGACGTTGAGTAAATTTAAAATTAACACAGTGTAAAAATAACAGAGAGCTCTCATAATAAGTAAGGAAATATTATATGTATTTATATATTTAATTAGTATCTCGAAAACGATTTTAACAACGTGGATGAAATATTGTATTTAGACAATGTTTCACTTTCCAAGTTTATCTAGGTAGGTTTGGTCCCTGAATACTGATAGACTTTATTTTAGTATGCCGTAAAACGACGCTGCAACTGTTTATGATGACTTGATCCAGAAAAGACACTGGCATTCGCACAGAATACCAGCGTAAAAGACATCGTTATTCTATGTGTGTCGTATGGTGAATGACGAGAACCGCTTTTTACTGGTAATGAGGCATCCCATCTTAGTCTTTACGGGTAAAAACGCATTTGCATTTTAATTTTTAATCGATAGAGGATAGATTATAGAATACATAACATACAGAAAATTAGACATATATTCAAAGGAATTGCTCTGTTTATTACATGCTCTGTGCGCTGTAATTGGCTGGTAGCTCTCAAGACATCTACAGTCCATATTGCGGTATGACGCTAGCGAAGCGCACCAAAAAAGTGAATGCTATGGGTTCCCCTCGTGCATCATTGCACTATTGTCATCTGTGTTGTTAGTCTTGTGATATATTATGAAAAAAGTGTATGTATTCGTGTGTTTACTTGCGTGTGTGAGTGAGTGATTTTATCTTGTTGATGTGTGTCTTTTGACTGTTGATAAATTTTGTTATTTTAAGCTATTTTTATAGCGTGTGACTCGATGTAGAATCTCTAGATTTTCATCTCTTCGACAATAACTTTTAATGAGCTTTATTGTAATATATTACGAGTAATTTAAGGTAGATTTTTCAATTTGCATTCAGTATACAAAAACGTTTTCAAATAGGAACCAATTATAGGACGTTATGAAGGGAGTCTAATTCTACCTCGTGATACTGTAAATTGACCACAACGTCTATAAATTAAAAAGTTCCAAATAAATGCGATACAATCCGTAAAGTTAGTTAGTTAGTTATAACTCTCATTATATTACAGTATAAGAATAACAACTACCCCATATCATCCCGTGGGTGTCGTAAGAGGTGACAGAGGGAAACAAATCAGGAGACGGGCAGCAGCGTCTTCCTAATAACGACTTAAAAAACAACTGCGGTTGCCAGCCCACTTGCCAAGCGTAGCAACTATGGCATTATCCCCCTATGAGGCAATCTATGGGGGAGGCATATGTTCAGCAGTGGACTTTAATAAGCTGTAACGGAACTTATTATATAGACATTCTTC
Organism: Parnassius orleans; assembly: GCA_029286625.1. Classification (NCBI taxonomy): domain Eukaryota; kingdom Metazoa; phylum Arthropoda; class Insecta; order Lepidoptera; family Papilionidae; genus Parnassius; species Parnassius orleans. The sequence goes on from JAGSMP010000051.1 coordinate 1,303,290, forward strand.
ATAACGTCCTATCTAAAAAATGTATAGGGGCCGCGATATATGTATTTTGAATATATTAATATACCATTTAAACATATTAAACGATAGTGTTAAAAAGGGTTTTGTAAGTGTAAAGTGACGCGTGTTATGTATCTAGTGAAATGTTTAAGGCGCTGTACATAGTCAAACTAGGCTTTACAAAACAGTTTTGAACAAAATATATACATTTTAGAGCTGCAAAATAAATATATGTTAATCTTGATCACATTTATGGGTGGACCATTGTTTTCAAAACACGTTTTCGGTAAATTTTCTCGATAGAAAAAATCATAAAATAGCCATTGAAATTGAATTTCTAGCAATTGTAACTGTATTATTTATAAGCAAATCTTAATAAAATGAATAACAGTGGTGTAATATATAATAATAAGGGAACTGTTGTTTTATTTGTCGATTGAAATGAAATATTTGTAAGTATTAATATATTTAATGAAAAATAGCTCGAACGAATCGATGTTTCACATCGCGCCATCGTGGCATCTTTTCGCTTCTCTTTCATTTCTACGCGGAGCGACAGTGATCGTTGAGGCACGCTGCTAGACGGACCTGTACCAATTTGTTCAAAAATCATTTACGTATCTGTTTGTTCTTAAAAGATATTTTATTGTAAGTTGGTGTAAACTTTTGTTCGATTTCGGTTTTAGTCGTAAGTTGTAAAAATAAACAATCAGTGTCGGTACATTATAAAAAATGGGCAACAATAAAATATACGGAGGGCAATAAAGAGATCTTATTCGATGAAACAAAAACACATGATGGAAGTTGTAAAGTAAGTACACCAACTTTTTGTGCACTCTTTATTTTGTTTATATAGATTATCTATACAGTAGCGTTTGGTATAGCGGTCCCGTGCATTGAATTAGTTTTTTTGCATCAATGTCTATCCCCGGGTTCTAATCCCACATAACATGGGTATACTTTTTGCTGATTTCTTATTTAAAGTAACTGTTTTTTTTTTCTTAATTGACATAAATTTTCAGTAATTATATATTTTTTGACTTTCGTATTTTTGAAATGATTATAATGCAATTTTATTGTTTTTTTTTAATAGTAAAAAGAAACGGTTAGCGAGCAATCCGTCAGTATATGAACCATCGGAGAAAACTTTTCATGGGTAAGTTTATACATACGAGTAAAAAGTTAAAGTTACAGCCTATATACCGTCCCACTGTTGGGCACAGGCCTCCTCTCATTTCTGAGAGGGTTTTAGGGTAAGGAAATGTCAGCCACGCTGCCCCAATGCGTATTGGCGAACTTCACATATCTTCGAAATATTCTTGATCTTATTTCTCAGACATGCAGGTTTCCTCATGATGTTTTACTTCACCACCGAGCACGTGGCAAATCAGCACTTAAAATTACAATTAACAATTTCATTGGTGCCGGCGGGGATCAACCCGGTTGCTCGCGTACTGTGAAACTTACAGCGAGCGCTATACATCTGAGCTACCACGGCTATGTTTGTAATAAAATAAAACAAAATGTCGTTTTTTTATTCGTCGACGGAATCTCAAATAGATAATATATACCCACCAGCCATGATTTCTTTTTTTTCTCTTTATAATAAAATAAAAATAACGTGCTTTTTATTTCAGAGAAATCACTGGCGATTTGTTTGCTATTCGATGAACCGTTGACCGAAGTTCAAGAAGATAATATATACCCACCACTTCATGGTCGAAGAGTCGTTGAAATAATGTATTTTATCCAGCAGCTGCAAACTATATGCGGCCACAGTTCTTTGTTCAATTGCGGTTTCTCACAAATATCACTCATAGGAGAAAAAAGGATTGGCGTCTTTATTGTCACAAGCAAAGATTTATCAAGTACATAATGTCAACACTAACGTGGGTGCCGTTACAGGAATTACTTCTATTACATACCCATATTTACGAAAACAACTTATGCTCAAGTTCAAAACAAAGTTTATGAAAAATGGGAGTCAACATCTGTCGAATCCATGACGGCAGCAGCTATGCGTGAGCGTGATGCAGCGATAGCTGAAGGAACACTGAGCAAAGATCTCGGAACCTCTAATAGACGTAGGATCGCGATGACCGACGGCTATTGGTCATCGCGATCCTACGGAAATAATTATAAGGCATTGTCATTGAATCATACCGTTCAAAAAGTTGAATGCCGAAACCATGTGCTGCGCAATTTGTGCAATATATAATGTGGCTGTAGCCAAAGACACAAAATATGCCTGTGCACAGAAAATCCTGACTGAATTATTTTCTTTCCACAATTTATATAATTAGATTTCGCTCTGTATGCGTAAATACATCAAAATAATAAAATTAAATTAAAATAATTAGCTTGTATAATTTTTATGTATCCTTCAAATAACCCACAATTCCCAAAAACTACTGTTTTATGTAAAGATATGTTTTTCCCGAGTGAATACACTCGGGAAAAACATTATGAAACAGCTGTTTTTTTCCGATTTTAGGGCTAGCGCTATAGTAAAATTTGTTCATAATGGTTTATTTTACTCTTGATTCTGAAGAAAAATATGTCTATACGAATAAAAATGATTGTTTTTATAAATTCACAATTTTTACAATTTGCCGTTTCGAGAATTGGCCATTTCTATGATTGACCATTTTGGTCCAAAGTCATTTTATTTAAGAATTAATTTATTATTCATTTGATGAATCTCTTACAAAATTTCAAAATAACAATTATTGATTATTTTATAATTAAGAAAATAGAATATGTACATATTTTAAAATAAACAAAACAAAAATATGTACATATTTTATATACGAAAATAAAAGTAGAAACATTTTAAAAATACGAATACAAAATATACGTCTGATGGGATTCGAACAACCAGTCATCGCGGAAACGCGGTGCGAAGGCGGACAGCGGCGCGCTGGACCAATTGTACATTTTACGTCGAGCGACGGCGAGATTCACGCGGTGCACCCCGCAGTACTACTGGTCCCTTACTTCATCTGCTTCACCCCTCAAATACATAAAGTCGTCTATTCACCGCGCCTTAATAAATATACGTCTTACTCGAGCAGCCGGTGCGACTACAATGCTTATTACGCTAAGGTAAGTAAATAGTGATGTTTATTGTCATTGTGCTTTGTGATGCGCTGGAATTTATCTGATCAACCCGCAATCTTCGTTTCTTTAAAGCAGAAAGTCCAAGTTCCCAGCATTCTTAAGGCGACACATCGAAAACCGTTGAAGCGGGCTATCGCCGGACTGACCCGAGTGAAACATAATTTCTATAAAAACTTCAAAAACGCCGTCATAAGGTGTAAAATTGCTTAGCGCCCGCGACCATTAAGACCGCTTAGAAATCACTTAGAATCTTAAAATATTTAAAAAAAATTATTGATTTAAATAATCAAAATAATGAGCAAGTAAATTACGAATATTGATGTTATGAATGTATTTGAGTGATTCTCAAGCATATAGATTAAGTAATTTCGTTGTAATTTCAACTATAGTGATTTTTTAGAGGTGTTTTCGCAAATAATTATGATCGAGTCAAAATTATACAATCGTGTTTTTGAACAAGCAAATTCAAGATAAAGACATGAATTTACCTATATCAAAATTCCAGTTTCGTTAGTCGTGTTATACTCCTATACTATTCGATGAATGGAGGTGCATTTTTTCGCGGTGTCGCCGTAACGTTCAGTTTTTCTTGATGTTGCAACCTTTTTTGTACCCCTTTGTTGAACTTTCTCCAGAAGTATATGGGGAGTCTTATGTTTAGCAGTGGACTTTAATAGGCTGTAACGGTAACGGTAACTAGTTTTATTGATACCAACGGATAAAGCTTTTCAAAAAATTACATGTCGATGGTGAAACGCCAGGGCTCATTACATAAAGATTACATGCTGGCCTCAGCGTGTCGTGTAACCCGTGGGCGATGCTGTTGAACACTACCTCCGCGAAATGACCGCACATTAACCAACTGTCTGAATATAATCGCTCATTTATCATTGCGACTATAATTACAGTGGAGTGAACGTAATTTTGACGTTATGTTTTCATTCACCTCAACATTATTTGACATGCTTCGAGTATTTTATATTGTGTGTGAAAGAAAAATAATACATTATGCCATTATGTCTCGTGTGTGGTCGTAAATCGTAATAGATGACTTTTGGAAATGCCATGCCGACAATGATCTTATGGCTGCCGGTAATGCTAGAAGAAAAAACCTATACCGGCCACGGGAAGCAGCGTCAAACGTGCAAAACAGCTGGTACTGCAATTGCCAATCCACCTGCCATGAGTGGCGAATGGCAGATATGGAAAATCGTTTAATGGAAGCCCTTGTCCAACTGTAGACTTTTACGGGCCGATAGTGAAGATGTTATATTTATTTGATTATGGAACAGGTAGTACTTTTTCGTACGTGGTAGAGCAACGGAGAAGCACCAAGCTCCCACGGAATACCAGGAACCGGAGATCCTTTTACTGGTAACGAGGCGTTCCATCTCAGTCCTCAAGGGTGTCAACTATTCTACTTTTCGACTCTTATTCGGTGATAGATGTAGGAGTCAACGGGCCACAGCATCCACTTACCATCAGGTGGACAATGTGCTCTATTTTCCAACCTTATTCCTTATAAATAAATGTACAAGAGCCATAGCATTCATAATATCTATGGACTATGAGCTCACTTGTCAACCTTATTTAAAAAAGTTGATGAACTCGCGCATATACGCTAGCATTACTAGACAAAGTTCGTAATAATGGGTCGTCAGTAGCGGGACACTTAAGATCCATTTAAACTTGTCGTCTCAACAATAGTGTCAATGCCCCGCGGCACCTCAAACAATGCTCACGGAGTTAGTACTTGTGTCGTCCCGTTAATAATAATGCGAGGTCTCCGTTTCGCTGAGTGATATAGCGATTGTATATATTTCTAGTCTTCTTTAACAACTCGTGTCAGTTCTGGATCCTCATCTGGATAAGATCCTCCCGGATAGTAGGTTTGCCACAATCCCGACGCGTGACAAGCGGATTAAAGATTAGAAATATTATTTTATTTTTCATTTAAAAAGACTCTACAATAGGATTTTCTTCTCTACTGTGGAGGCGGTTTACACACATAAATTCCAAATGTAGGTACAAACATTTAGAGGTACAAGGTCTTACGAATCAAATCCCACACGGAACATACATTTGCACAAACGTTTGCTCCGTGCGGGAAATATTATGACCAATTAACTTGTTCTAAATATTAGTTATACATATCAATAGGAAATGCTTTAATTTTAACGTATGAAAGACGCTTAAAAAACCCTAAAAATGTTCGTATAGTTTAGTTATTGTTTACATAATACATTTAATGTTTGCAATATTCCTTGTTTAAATACATTAAGTATATTATGGTACATATATCATAAATTTAAAATTATTTACTAGTATTTGACATAGACTCAGACCATTAAAAAGTGTAACAAAATTTGTCTACAGACAACTTTGACGGGTCCCCGTTTCTTTATATTTTTATATAAAAAGAAATAAATATATTTGTACACTGCTCAATGAGCTTTAGACAATGATATCCCGCATGCTGGCTAGCTAGTAAGAAAAGTTTTTATCGGCTCCTTTTTCTTGTAAGGGAAAAATAACATTGAACTTCTAATTCAATATTCGGTTTTGGGCCTACAATCTACACTAAGAAAGTGATTTCTATTTCGCCGCCACTATACGTATTGTAAACTGCATCAAAATCCTTCAAGGTGCTTTAAAGTAAAGCGAATACACAGACAGAAGCGGTCACGGAGCTATATTTTATGCCATTTAGTAAACGGTATCATCACGGACTGGCCGTTATCCGATATATCTTATTCCCTTTTAAGAAAGTTTTACAAAATTACCCTGATATCAGGAGCACAGACATTACAACGCATTTTATACAGTCCGTAGTAGTTGGTAAGAGGGTCGATTTGTCTTGAACGGTACACCAGCTCAGGTGTGGCTGTGGCATTTACAAATGGCGGTGTCTCAATCACCTGAGACTCTGGAGCTGGCGTCTGCTCGTTTGTTATCTTGTACAACTGCTTGTTTTTATGTGATTTGTATTTTTTCTTTTTTCAACCGACTTTGAAAAAGAAAGAAGTTCACAATTTGTCAAAATATATTTTATGTATGTCCAGCGACAATTATTTACCACGTTAACATTCACATTCTTTATAAAATGTTTGCCAAGATTTGATGATGGGATCCATGAGGATATCATTAAACTCTTCAATTTGCAATGACATCGTCAAGACATATGGACTAATAATTCTACCACGTCGTCCAATTTGATGATTATATTCATTTTAGTTCCTTGTAGTCGGTTTTCACTTTTTTAAAAGTATATTTTTTGCCAGTGCGTTGGGTAGATTGGAACACAGAAGTTCAGAAATTCTGTGTGTAATAACTACAGGCTGTGAGGCATTCCATCTTTGTGATTAACGTTAACAACGCATCCGTATAGCTTCCTTTGTTTGAAGTTAGCTGCAAGTGCAAGTAGCAATTACCATCAGATAGTCGAGTACATCAAATTCGTTTGTCACTTCAGTTTTATAAAAACAATCCTTTGATGCCGCTCTGTTTATTTTATGCCTACCGTAAACGGGATGATTACACCGCCATCTATAACGTCTATAACATCTTTTCTGGCAATTCGGGACGAAATAGATTGATGGACCCTACAATATGGTCTAGTCTAGTTTCTGTGACGTTAGTGCTGTTAGCCTATGCAGCTCTTACAGCTTAATCGGACTCAGTAATTTTGTATGGTATGGATGATTGTACAGGATGAATTTCAAGCATTTATTCCTCTCTCCCATTGCCACCATCAGACAACAAGACGGTTGGTGGGCCTTCACCCCCTATTGTTTTCGTTTTTTTGCATTCGTTTCCTTTGTCTTTCTTAATGTGTACAGTAGACAGTAAGTGGAATAATTTGCCGGTGCATTATCTTTCCGTCCGATTACAGTCTGGGTGTCATCAAGGCAAGAGTAAAAATACTTTTCTTACGCTAAGACAGATTTACCATCTAGGGCTTCATCATCTTTATCATTAGGTGACTTATAATAAGTAAAAAAAAACTAAGTAATATTATTTGAAAATAATTTTGCTGACCAAATGTCTTCTAACCCTTGTTATGTATTGCCAAAAGATATATTCATTGAGTGTACTGTTTGACCCAACCATTAACTGCCATCGAAGGGGTTTGAGGAATTCATCAATCAGGACCTGACACGCCCAATAGACTAATGGAAAGCACCGGGACAAAAGGGACCGCTACGGTAGAAATAAATTGGAAAACAGGAAATAAAAGAAAATACTAGACGCGATAATATAACTTTCTAGCTTTTACCCGTGACTTCGCCCGCGTAGAACTTAAACAAAAAAAAACTTTATTAGTTAGTGGGTTTTTGGCGAGTAGTTCAATTTTATCGAAATATCACTTTAATTTTTTTTATTACCTAGAAAACTACGTGAGATATGGGAAAATGTAAGAGAACGTAAGAGAGTTCACCGAACTTCCTCCTGTTGGTGTTGAAAGAAGTGGCGATGCGGAATTCCGTAGCAATCTCTAGGCTCCTAGTAAGTCATGGTATAAATTACCCAGATAGGCGACGAGGAGCAGTCTCAAAAACGCGAGACATTTGGTACTGCGACTATCAATCTAGCTGCCAAGCGTAGTGGTGATGGCAAATCCTTCTTACAATAGAAGAGTCTAGCTGTGGACCACTAGGGGCTTATAAGAAAGAAAGGACAATATAATTGGTATTGTCAATGAATAAATAAAGATGTTAATTGAGTGACCAAAGTAGGATTTATCCTTAACTATGTACAGTCAACACCAAATAAAAGTTTAATTATAATGTTACCAACAGAAGTGTTTATCGCAGAAGTTTGCCTACAACGAATCTTGACCGATTTATCGGCTCTTCGGTCGTTTTAAAAAAAGTAGTGAAACTAAAAAGAAATATACCGTACTGTAAGCTTTGAAATAGTTTATCAATTTTTAAATAGAGTTTGTAAGAATTTATAATAGCAAAGCAAAACGCAAAGCTTTATGTTTCCAAACAATTTTTAATTTTGTTATCTTCAAAACATGTTTTGGTTGAATTACAAACGACAGTTAGTTAGTGTCCACGTAATGGTATCTCGTCTCAAATACTGCACATCTTTTTACCTCTACGGGATGGTGATAAAACAATGATGAGGATGATATGGAACGATGACATAATTCCTAAGAATTGTATGACGCTGTTGTATTCGTACGTTCAACTAAATAGTTTAATAAAATTCAACAAAACTAATGTATATAAAAAGTCGGTATAAAACAAAAATCCGACACGTCTTTTCAATTAAAACCGAGAAAATTAGTCTTAATTTTCATTTAACTTCGCCATAAAAAGAATATAAATTTCCACCGCCGGCTAAACGGTTCTGAGCGCGAAAAGAAAAAGTTGGGAAGAGGAATGGAGCAAAACAAGCAAATGTTACTGCAGCATTGTTTAATGTAGAGTATAAGTAGAGTAGAATAGTTTTTATAACGTAGCATTTGTAGCGAGTCTCGAGAACTGAGAAATTTCTTGAACTGTTTGCCAGTGCAACTGTTTAAAAAATGCTTGAATATTTACACGGGTAGAGCCATGTTGCAGCTATTATGGTTGTAGCACGAATGGGTCGGCCCGACCGGGCAAGAACCATTCTCTCACAAGAAACCAGCGTAAAATCTACTCAATGCTTCTGTGCTTCATATAGTGAGTGTAGAGAAGCAGAGACCCTTTTACTGGATACGAGACATATCATCTTAGTCCACAGGGTGACAACGCATCTGCATCTTGATTCTTAATCGAGGATCGATGTAGATATCTATTGGCCACAGCATCCACTTACCATCAGGTGGGCTGTGTGCCCGCTTGTCACCCTTATTCTATAAAAAATTACTCTGTTACCTGATGGTAAGTCGTGATGTTGCCGAAGATGGTAAAGCGCACTGTCTTAGCTTGACAAAAGCCTATTAACTCTTACTTTTGAATTACTGTAATCGTTTGGAAAGACAGATGCTGCCAAATTATTTCACACCTTTGTTGTACGCATTACGAACAGCAAAGCATAGAATATCGAATGCGTGGAATGTCGGAAGCAAAGGGGTGGAGACCCGCCGAGCTTCTAGTTGATTTAAGGGTGAAAAGGAGGGAGGAATTAAATCACTGTTATGCTGAATATTTTTCACGAATGTGCTTGAGACTGGACATATTGGCTTTAACCAAATCAAGGTCACCAATAATCATCTTCACTCAGTCCGACGCTGCTAAGTGCCGATGTAAAAAAGAATACTCGTAAATGGCTTCTCTGTCATGGGTCGAAACGCAGTCGGTTCAGACGTTAATGCAACAATCCAAATGGTAAACTAATGAGACAAATGTGTTGTGATTATTACCTTAATATTTATAGAAAACATAATTTTTATTAACTAGGTATTTAAAAATATAAAATTTACCTAAAATTTCCTATATTGAAAAAAAAAAGGTTTCTTAAGTTTTATCAATTATAGGCACGATTAAACCAGATAAAGTATATCGGTCATGGTGTACAAATGATTAATTTAATTAGATTATAAGATACATGAGATATTGTTTAAAATATTTCAAACCATGAGATACAAAGATTTTCGTCACAATTACAGAGAAAACTACCGTGTAGTGACGGTGTACGAATATCCACTACCCCATATCGTCCCGTGGATGTGGTAAAAGGCGACAGAGGTAAATTGAGACAGCAGCATCTTCCTCATAACAACTCAAAATATTAAAAAACTGCAGTTGTCAACCCACCTGGCAAGCGTAACTCCCATGAGGCAATCTATGGGCCTATGTTCAACAACGGACTTTTATAGGTTATAATGGATGGATGGACAGAGAAAACTACTCCATAATTAATAGAATCAGGCGTTACTTTGCGGAAATCCATTATATTAAAGTTGGAAAAATTTACTTTGCCAATATCCGCTCAATAATGTATTGAGCGGATATTGGCAAAGTAAATTTTTCCAACTTTAAAACTACTCCACTTTTATTATGTTATTTATTTTTTCGGTAATAATGACTATATGGTCCTGTACCTACGAGGCTGCGCGGACGTCATTCTAATTTCGCACGTTAATTATCGTCCCGATCTCGGGGCCTGTGATGAAGTACCCCAGCACGTTAGATTAGCCATTGTCCGCTAATGATGGATGAAAGAGGGTAACTTGAAATTTAGTACAGTCTAAACCACAAGCGGAAGCGATTTAGTTATCTCCCTTAGGGTTTTGAAGAATGATTGCGTAAGTTTATTTATTGATTAGTAATCATTGCTTCAATTAAACTTCTTTGAATCAGATTTTTTTATATCGTGTTAGTAATTTATCTTTGAAGTGGCATTAAATTAAATGCTTTTAGTTGTATTAAACATCTATATTGTACAGAGACACAATATATCATGTAGAAATGTGATCTTCATTAGTACAGTTGCGTCATTTATTCTCGCTGATGGTTCCAAAAAGGAAAAATTGCGGAATAAACTTATATTTACGAGTATAGTAGTTTTACACTGAACTGAGTATTTTTATAATATCAATTGAAAATGTTAGGTTAGTGTTGCCAACATTTTATATTTTATGGCGTTATATTTGGTTATTAAGGTGTTGTATGCTGCATCTTCTGCGTTGTTTACTATCCTGTCTCTTCTAGTATTTACTTTATCTATATATATATTTACTTTTATTATTAAAAGCGCAAAGCGACAGGTGCCCAATGGTAGGTGCGGACAACAAACTCATAAGTCGTGAGTTCCACCACCATTCGACCACTGTCGTGAACCAATCACTCCTAAGACATGGATGTTCAGGTCACCTGGAGTTATTAACAGGAATATTAGTAATATTTATATCACTGCTAGTATTTTTATTAATAAAAATATTTGGAGAGTTCTTTGCTTTTTATTCTACATGAAAGCTTCATCTTCTATTTCTATATTCAAAACTAAAATAAAAACACATATAAATATAATGGCTTTTCCTTTTTTTAATCCGTGTCGCCTTTTCCTTGCACCACACGCGAATTTCTCTAAGGTTTCACGGGGCTCAGTTTAATTCGTTCGGGTTAATCTCGCGTCATTGTCTACGGGTGGGCTCGACCCGGGAGTCGAGTGCGGTGGCTATACCTTCGCCATTGTCAACAATTCATAGGAGTTCGAGTGCTTTCAAAATGACACGGGTCAGCAATTAATTAACGCTGTTTTATTCATCAACCATTGAAGCGTGGTCCTTATGTATTTACAATCGGTCGGAAATTTCTCAACATATTTAGCTCAAGATTGCTTCATAAACTAAACCCGTAAAAACATCGTACTAGGCACGTAGGTCACTCAATAAGTTTTAAGATATACAAAAAGTATTCTAGATACTATTAATATTTATTTTACATCAATTATATTTATAGTATTAATATTATATACAAAGTTCCATTCGACTAAACCAACACTTTTGCCAGTCTTGATCTGATAGGTTGGAAATCGCTTCTTCGTAGGCAGCCACGGCTTTTTCGGCGCTTGAAAAAAAACTTGCCTTTTATTTTTTTCTTTGACTCTTGGGAACAAAAAGAAATCACAAAGAGCTAAGTCAGGGCTCTAGGGTGGGTGACTTAGAGTTTCAACACCAGATTCCTCAATAAATGCTTTTGTTCTAAGGAGGTATGTGAATAGGCGTTATCATGATGCAGCATGATTCCCCGAAGTCCGGTCTTTGGTCTTCTCCCGCACAGCTTTAAAAGCTTTGGGTAATGCAACTGTAGTATACCATTCAGAGTTCACTACGTACAATTTTCCAGCATTGACGTCGACAAATGTCCGCTTCGCGAATAAAAACAAGCCACCATTTTTTGCCGTCGTTGCAAGGTCTTTGCAGTTTTGTCGGTAACTGTCCTTCTGAGTAGACACATACCGATGATTGCCTTTTATTTTCCGGATCATATTGATAGATCCATGTCTCGTCACCAGTAATGATTTCTGAAACACGCCTAGATGCCCTGTTTTCAAAAGTAGACGCATTTCATGGCACCAATCCACAGAGTCTGTTTTCGCTTTCGGAGAGCAAACGAGGTACAAAGCTTCCTCACCCAAGATGTTGATGTAGGATGGTATGAATGCTCCCTGAACTAATGCTTAATCTTGCTTAATCTTTTCGATGTCCGTATATGTGATTCGTGGGTCTTCTCGCAGCAATATTTCAGTAGTCCATACATTTTCTGCCGTTACTGCTGTTTGCGGGGCCGCGGTTCTTTGGTCATCTTTAAGATTAATTTTACCCCTTTTGAATTCAGCAAACCACCTAAAAATTGTTGTGCGTGATGGAACTGAGTCCCCTAATGCTGATTGTAACCGTTGTAAACTTAATTGTTTGGTTAAACCAAATTTAAAATCATAATATATCATAGCGCGCAAATGTTCACGGTTAAGATCCATCGTTTTAAATGAAAAGCGCGGGAAGCGTTGCAGGAAAATTAGTAAAACTTTGTTTTTTAATATTAAGCAATTGGCTTATGGAGTTCTATTTTTAAATAAATTTGCTTTTTAGAAACATATAACACGGGTGCGTTCCATTTTTAAATTTCGAGCATCTCAAAACTTATTGAGTGACCTACGTAGATACAAGAAAGAGACAAAAGAAGAGAAAAAGGGATATTGTTGTTGTTTGCAGATAAGACGTAAAAATAAAAGAGCAGCTTATATTTATTATAAGCCGTGCTAGCTCAGGAGCTAAGCGTTGGCTATAATTTCACAGGACATGATTCACCAGGTTCGACATTACCACGTGCTCAGTCGTGAACGAAAACATTGTGAGGAAAACTGCATGGTTAGGAATAAAATATTTGAAAACATTTGTTGTCTGATAAAACGCACTGAAGTAGCATTATTATCGTTATAATTATTAAAGCCTCTCAAAGTTCACTGCTGAATATAGGACTCCCTCATAGATTGGCTCATAGGAGGATGTTTACCATAGATGCCACGTTTGGTGGGTTGGCAACCGCAGCCTTTATTACTTTGAGTTGTTATCAGAAATATTCTGTTGCCTATCTCTTGTTTTAGTTTCCACTGCAATTAATATAATGTTATTGATTCTCTTACACCGCCACTACATGGCGAAGCAGCGCGGCAGAATAATTGTTTCATAAACTTAACAAGAGATGACTTTACAGAAATGAGAAGAGGCCTTTAAAAGAGTATCCAAATTTTATATTTAAGTTCAAATATATAAATAATAATATACCGTTATTGCAGTTTTTGAAAATACGAGTAAATAGGGCTTCTACTTTTATTTGAAATTATCCCAAATTGAATGTGATTTATGGGCAACAAGGTACTTAAAGTAACCCGGCGTCCCTTACGAATGTGTGCGTGCGTAGTAAAATAGTAGACGTTAGATATTAATGAATGATAATAATCAGTTAAAATAATGCATTACCACGCATTCTCAATTTAAAAAATAAAAAGGACAGGATGTTTGGAATTTATTTTATTAATTTTTTTCGTCACCATTCGCCTATATTACTTATTCTGAACCTTATCTGCAAATTTGGGCATACATTGCAAAATAACCCTTCTGTATCGTGGTTGAGTTTTACATTCACCAGTACGGACAAATACCCAGACCCTTAACATTTACTTTCAGGTCATATAAACACTTGCTCCTTGCGGAATTCGAACCCGGGGGTCCAGAGCAATGTTACAACCAAATGATACGCGAGTTATTAACCTCTTTTTTCAGTCGATTACAAACTTAAATAAGCTCATAGGTGGACACGAAAACAGACATATCCACCTCGCGGGGGCATGATTGGATTAAGATGAACTAGCACGTAATAAAACCCTATGGTTTTCAGCCTTTGCCGTGTATTGGCAGGCCCCCAGAACACTTTCACATAAATCGCAGTCCTACCATAACCAGCCGCTATGGCGACCACACCACACACGAGAGAGTATACTTTATCTCCTCAGGCAAGGCACCTTCCTACACGGCTTCCATCAACGGCAACAAATTACTTGAACCCTGATTGTCAGCATAATTTATGTATTAGTTTTCGTATACAAGATCAACATATTCATCCATTAATTTCAGTTTGATAGACGAGCTTGGTGAAGGATCTAATTTTGACGTCTGTATCGCTCCCAAAATACCGTTAGACAATAGACTAAAACCTTTGTTCGAGTAGACAAATGAATGCAAAGGCGAAGCGAAGACAAGCCTCGATACGACTGCACAATGGGACACTTTTACATTTGCGGGAAGGAAATAAAATCACCGCGATAGCATAGGTCACGTACAGATTTAGAGCATTTTTTATAAAACCGAAGTGACAAACGAACTTACAGCACACTTGATGGTAAGTGGCTACTGCACTCCATGGGCATCACACACCAACTTCAAACAAAGAAGGAAAACCGGAATTAAGCTTAGCAGCTTAAAGCAGTCCACGGACATCTGCAGCCAACTTCAAATAAAGAAAGCTCCAGTGTCGCTGTCACCTCTGAGGTCTAAGATGGAATGGCTCACAGACTAATATTACTGTCTGTCTGAACCCTTCATATGAGAATACAGCAGTACAAGCAATGCTTTTGGCGGCAGAAATAGCAGTACAAGCAATGCTTTTGGCGGCAGAAATAGCTAAGAGGGTGATCTCTAACCAGACGAACTCCTTGACAGAAAAAGACAGCCCAAAAACCTAGCACAGGCCTTTTAAGAATAAGCTCATAATGCGCTCAAAATAAGTTCATAATACGCTAGCAATCTGAGTTAGATTTCCGATGCCATCATCATCATTACAGCCTTTCACACGTCCACTGCTGAACATAGGCCTCCCCCAAGGAATACCACAAAGCACGGTCTTGAGCCACTTGCATCCACCGACTTCCTGCATGTCTTACCAGGTCGTCACTCCCTCTAGTGCAGGGTCGCCCTACACTTCTACTACCGGTACGAAGCTGCTTCCGATGCCAGCATCACTGAAATTGTTAGTTCCAACTTGAAGTACTTATTTACCATATAATCGGCATTAAAAAAACGCTGATTTTTTTGTGTGTGTTTTCTTCACCGACCACGCAGTGAATCGACACTTAAATGAATAAAATTATATTTAGAGACCATGTTAAGTCTTCCGACATTAATTGGAGCATCGTAGCGAACTCTTCCCCCGTTTCAAAAACCTTCCATAAAGGGAAAAAGTTTTATTTTAAAAGTACTAAGTTCTGCTAGCGGCTACACCTAGATGAAAACGGAAACGCCTTTTTAGACATTTCTCGCTGAAGTTTTTATTTTCCCGTGATAAGTAGTAACCTATATATAAATCCAGGACGTCATATGCCTGTATGTTAAGTTTCATCCAATTTTGGCTATCAAAATGGTGTAATTAGGTAACAAACATGTAAACATACTAACACACATCTTCTTTTTTATAGTATAAGGGTGACAAACGAGCACACAGTCCACCTGATGGTAAGTGGTTGCTGTGGCCCATAGACATCTACATTTATCCTCGATTACGAATCAAAATGCAGATACGTTGTCACCCGTGAGGGCTAAGATGGAATGCCTTGTTTCGAGTAAAAAGGGTCTCCGGTTCTCTACACTCACCATACGAAACACAGCAGCGTCAAGCTGCTATTTTAAGCTGGTATTCTGTGAGAGCGTGGTCCTTCCCCGGTCGAGCCGACCCATTCGTGCTACAACTATACTACTAATATAGATGCAGCGTGATACCATATATAAAAATGATGACAAATCAGACGATGAAAAATCTTGTTATCTATATGTACATTACAACATCTATGTTATAATGTACATATAGATAACAAGATGATACGTTGTCGGTAGTAAGATATTATAGTTATTTAGAAAAACTAATGCTAAGCGTTTTTACTCTGTACGATCACGGAATGAAGCGATTCTCTCAAGTTGACATCACGACACGGACAGGGAATGAATTTATCGAGTGCGTGAAAAATGATACAGGAGAGGCGACAGCGCCCTCTGAGTGGGGACACTGGGACGAGAACGGTACAGTGAATCGGTACGAGGTGGAAAATGTTTGAATTAAAAACGTAATTTTTACATTAGCTTTTTTTAAATGTTCAGACAGATATTATCTAAATGTTGAATACTATACTGCTGGGTGTAGACCTCCTCTCATTTCTATAAAGGTTATGGAGTTAGTGTAGTGGCGTTGTAAGAATATCCACTACCCCATATTGTCGAGGCGATGGAAGAACAAAAATATATATAAAACTTGGTAACGCCATGCTGCAGCTATATTACAGTTGTAGCACGAATGGGTCGACTCAACCAGGTAAAGACCACGCCCTCACAGTCAAACCAGCGTGAAATAGCAGCTTAATGCTGCTTTGTTTCGTATGGTGTGTGTTAGTGTAGATAACCGGAGACCCTTCCTTGAGGACTAAGATGGAGACATTCCATCTTAGTACTCAAGGGTGACGACAAATCTGCATTTTGATTCTTAATCGAGACTAGATGTAGATGTCTATGGGCCACAGTACAGGTGGACTGTGTGCTCGTTTGTCACCTTCATTCTATACAAAAAAGGAAACAAACCTGGAGATGGGCAGCAGCGTCTTCCTAACAACAACTGGAAAAAAAACTGTTGTTGCCATTCCGACTGCCAGCTGGTAACTATGGCAAGTATTTTATGCTCAGCATATATTGAACAGTGGACTTTGGTATTTTTGCAAATTGATTGTATTAAGCAAGTTTTCAAAGGTTCTGCGGTACCTTTTCTGTCTAAAAGTCTAATCAGATTAGTATTACCCTGTCACCTATTTTGCCTGCAACTAGCAGTGCATCTACTACTTACATATCTCGGTTTTAAGGTTAAGAGAGTCACTAGAAAACACTAGAGACACAGATATAATGACGTATTTCATCAGAGATAATATCGCATCTGCGGCAATTATTCTTTTTCATGATGATAATAATGAGAAATAATTTGCAGTCAAATTTGAGTCGAGTACTTACGATAGTTCTCGATCGCCAGCGTTTTCCAAAAACGAGATAATAGATGGCACTGTCATTCGGATGAATCTTAAAAATTATAGTCTATGTCAATATGATTTTCTATGTTACTCTTTTTCTTTTTTATAAAAACGTTAGGTACCTCTTTCACTGAGATTTTCTCCTGTATCGTGAAGACTTTCTACCTGCATAAATTGTACATCAATATACATATAGACCCGAAACATTTGCTCCGTGCGAGATTCAAAACCGCAGCTCAAAGCTTCGCAAAACGAAGTTAGTTCTATAAATCCCGACATTGTCTTAGCTCGAAAGTAAAGTCTGAGTAAAGTCAAAGTACGGTCTATAGATCTAACTACCTTTGAAACTAACTACTAACTTTGAAGTCGTGCTGAGTGCGCGCTCAGCAAAGCCTAAGTCAACGATAATCAATGATAGTCAACTTACGTAAAACTCAGGATATTATTCAAAACCACCGTATTAATTTTAAGTTGTTGTTTTTATGTTACTCTAATTATTGATAACAATAAATAGGTAGTTTTAGGCCGTGTTATAGTTTTAAATAGCATTAATCCATTTTCTGTTTACGTAATTTCAATCTTATTTCGAATTTCTTAAAATCTTCTTTTTTCTGATTTTGCACTCATCTCATCCGTTCCCGTTCTCATACGCCCGTTTTCTATTTTATGTAATAATAACTTATTTATGAAATACAATTTGGACTGTTTTCGATTTTAAATATATATTTTTTTTAATTTTATATAGTAGTAATTTTGATTTTAAATATATATCTTTTTTATTTTATACAGTAAAGTCAAGAACATAATGCGTGGAATGAAGCATCCATTAATATTTGGACTGTCTGGGCCTTAGCATAAGCTTAGCTTAATCTTAGCCCGATACAACTATAAATTCAGAATCAAAGACTATGCTAAGCATATACTCAGCTAAGTTTTTCGTAAGCTAAGTCTGAGCAAAGTCAAAGTACGGTCTATAGATCTCATCCTTAGTCACTGCGAAACCGAGCCGTCAAAATTCTCAAAAATTTTCAGACACTGTTTTTGGAAATATTTCTAATGAATATTTATTTTACTATTTAAGTGTTTTGATATACATCAAATGTTGTAATTAACATTAGTTTGGAATCATAAAATATTATATGAAATTACTTTAATTTGAGGATTTCCCTCCCAACCGATATATCCTCCGTTGCAATATTATTTTTCGTTTTTCTACAAATAGTTAGACGCACCTACGAATTATTTAAGTAAAATATAATCACCCGTGTATAACAAAATATGATAAAAAAATGTGCGAGTGTGCATTCTATATCAATTTCCAATAACGGTGGCCATTAATTTCGCGATATTTCCAGAACATTTCACTCCCTCCTTACGCGTCGAAAACTGTTATTTATAATAACGCATGCGCACCAGGGAGACGGTATATAACTCATAATTAAGTGGATCATAGGTACTTATAGATTTGTCATCAAATTACGGAACGCGAATAAAGCTTAAGTAGAATCAGGGGTCTACCAACCATATTGACTCGCACTAACATCGATCACTACAGATCGTTTCTAGGTAGGTACGATAAGCCACATTTCGTTCTGTGATGAAAAGAAGCCAAAGAACTTGCTGGCATCCTGCCGATGCTTAGTAATATACTAAAGTTACAGCCTATATACGATCCACAGCTGGGCATAAGTCTCCTCTTACTTCTGAGATGGTTTGAGGGCAAGAAAGTGTCCGCGGATATTGGTGTCGGCGGGGATCGAACCGGGATTGTTTGCGTACAGTGAAATTAACAGCGAGCGCTTAGCCCTGAGCTACCACGGCTCTTAAGTAATGTATTAAATGATAATAAAAATAATAATTTTAAAGAGTGTAGACCCACACTGCAGCTATATTATGGCTGCATCACGAATGGGTCAGCTTGACGGAGAAGAACCACACTCTCACAGAATGCCATGTTTGTAGAGTGAACATGACATCAGATCCTTTTACTAGTAACGACGTATTACATCTCAGTTCTCAGGAGTAATAACACGTCTACTACTAATACTCTCTGAACATATTTCTGCCGCCAAATAGCAGTGCTTGCACAGCTGTGATCCGGTCTGAAGGGTATAGAGCCAGAATAGTTACAGGCTGTGAGGCATTCCATCTTAATCCTCAGAGGTGACGCATCTGACGCAGTTCTTTGTATATTGGCTTCATGTGTCCATGGACTGCAGTAGTCACTCATCATCAGGTGGTATTAGTTTTATCAAAAAAAAAAGTTTCTCAATTGCGGATAGATTTCTATAGAGATCGCGGATAGGGCCACAGCATCCACTAATCATCGCGTGGACTGTGTACTCATTCGCCACAGTAATGCTGGTATACTCACGTTGTTTTCTTTCGTCGCCGAACATGTAGATAAAATAGGAACTTAAAAATCTCATTAACAATTTTACTGATGTTCGAACTGGGGATAAAACTTAAGCTACTATTGTGTTATGGAATTTAAATTGATCACTCTGTCTCTGAGTTGCGAGTTTCAGAAGAAAATAAATAGTATTTAATCTATATCTTTAATGGAAAGTATTTATGTATGCCGACTAAATTACAATGCTTCCCTTAGTCCTTAATCATTTTATATTAACAGTAATTGATTTGCATTCTAAATAGAACGAATGTCTTTAAGCATAAGGTATAATTTTCGTTATCATTTAAGCAAGATTTCGTTGTTACTTACATTTTAGTCATTGTTCGCGAGATGTCATTCGGAAACGTCGCCCTTTGTAAATGAACCATTGGGCGGAAGCTGACTGCTTTGGGAAATTGTTTGTATGACTCATTGAATGACTGAATGATATTAGAATTATTATTAGAGTTTGAATACCAGCGTGTACGTTTTCTTACGAATTAATACTTTGTGTTAGAAAATAATCTTAAAACTATTTATATAAGCATTTCTTGGTAACGACTTTACGTATAAATGTTCATGGAAATCTTTTGAGGTAAATACAATAAATCACCACAATAAATGAAGTATGCAACACTGCCCAACAAGATGACGATACACGGCAACCTCTCTGCCACATAACCTTCTTTGCTTGTACTAAAATAATGCACGACGGACAAGATAACGACATCGATTAAGACTTGATCGATTGATCGATTCTAGTTGCCTGCGTAGCAGTTTACACTTCTTGAACGAGTACAAGGGGGGTAAGTGGAGTTTCAACACTTACATAGTTTTCTACTTTCACTCCTAATACTTGTTTTACCCCAGCAAAATATGCCAGGTACAGAAGAACCTCATATAGGTCATATAAGTACGGTTGCGTCACGTCATTGCATATCGGAATTCTGTCGCACTGCTTTCCTTCGCTTGACTTCATCCTTCCGATTTATTTAATTTCTTTGACATGCAGATTTCTGCACGATTTTTCCCTCCACAGTTCTTATGGTTAATTAGCACTTAAAATTGTAATTATAATTTTTTTCTTCATTTGGAATCGTTCAAGTTTTAAGGAAACTATACGTTTCGGCCTTGACCGAAAGAAGTCGTTAGTAAGAGTGATGAACTACGCTTGATATATATAGATATAAGTCAGATTGTGTAAAATAACTGCTAGACTCAATTTAAAAAAATCTCATTTACATTTATAGCACAAGAATAAGCGAGGTCGAGGTTCATCATGAACATAAATTACCTAACATAAATTAACGTTAAACAAAGGTATTTACGTGTTAAAGCCACGCTGCAGGATCGGCTCGACCACGCTATCGCAGAATACAAGTGTGAAACAGCAGAATAGTGTTGCTGTGTTTCGTATGGTGAATGTGGAGAAGCGGAGACCCTTTTAATAACGAGTTATTCTATCTAAGTCCTCGGGGATGACAGCGCATCTGCATTTTGATTATTAATTGATGATAGACGTAGATAACTTTGAGCCATATCATCCACTTACCATCAGGTGGTTTGTCACCCATATTCTGTAAAAAGAAACCTAGTTATTATTTTTATATGATTAAAAATTACGTTACTCGTGTTAGGAATTTCTACTGGATCACAGAGTCGTTTTATATGGGTTAATAAATTAAAGTTGGTAAAAATTACTTTGCGTACATCCGCTCGATTAATCGAGGGGATGTATGCAAAGTAATTTTTTAAATTGTAAATGCACAAACATCTAGTTTAGAAAAATATATTAGTTTTTATACAATCACTTATTAGCATTACAGTTAAACACCAACTACTGCGTTACTAAGTCCGTCAAAGTCAGTACTTGTTTTTTAAGATAAATGTTCATGAAAGTTATTAATTATGATTTTTCTTGTAATGAATAACTGACATAATATTGTCTGACTTGCCAACCCCCAAAGCTTTGAACCGTGAAGGAAAAATTACCCCGCTGCGGCATATCGCACTGGGGTCGGGGTAGCAGGGTGCATATCCGGCTAATGACACCGGATAAACGACGTCACATCCGGTTAGCTTTGTGCCCAATCGTACAATTTCCCCGGCAGTGTAAACTTTAGACAAGTTAAATGGGAGTGATGTTGACTCGGCTCTGCCAGGTTAATTCCTTTGTAAGGACGCTTCGCTCGATTATAAATAATTTGGACAGTGTGCATCAGAATTCTAGCGGGAATTGAGGGTGAGGATACGGTTATGATTTTGATACTTTATTCAGTTTGTAGGAGCGATTTCTTTGTTTATGGTTTAGATTCATTTATTTATTAAAGCCTATCAAAAGTTTGCTGAACATATATCTCCCCCATATAGAGGGGATATTTGCAGACCGGTTAGCAACCACAGTTTTTTTATTATTATTTTGCGTTGTTAGCAGTATGTATGTCTCTGTGTCTCTGTCGCCTCTACGACACCGACGTAATGATATGAATTAGTGTATTCTATTACATCACCTCTAATATAACTATTAGGCAAAATTCGTAATGTTTTTTTAAAATAAAAATACGTTCATTTAAAAAAAATATCATCTGGGTCATCGTGTGCTTGGGTCTGATTACGAAACTGTGCCCATCTTTTTGGGGTTGGTTACATGTGTCCATAGACTGCAGTAGTCACTACCGTCATGTAGCATGTTAGTTTGTTTATCAATTTATTTATTTATTTAACAATTTTCAGAGAATCACTATCTATTAAACATTAGGATAATTTATAAAGTCGACTAAGAGCTAATAACAGGTCCTTATAGTTTAGACTTCCCACATATCGAATTGATTTTGTTTTCAAAAATCTAATATGTCAACTTTTTCTTTTTGTTATAGGAACTTCTGGAAAAGCGTATAAAGCAGCTGGAAGCTCAGCTAGAGGAGGAGAAACGGCGAACTCAACGGGAACGAATGGCTGTCACCAAGCTGCAGAACAAGCTTATTAAGGTAAGCATATAATTTTAGTAAAAACAAAGTGTTTACGTATTACGGACTTGTCTATCGATTAGCTACATTAGAGAGACATAATATATGTTTATTTATCCTGGTAGGAACGACATTCGTTATCAGATGATTAAAACCACTGCTAAATCTACCATCTTCCGTGGTAGAGCCACGCTGTAGCATTTTAAAGCCACAGCACGAATAGGCAATCAAGCTCAAACTGAATCATTGTCATTATTATGATCATCATTAAAGCCCACTGCTGAATATAGCTTCCCCTGTGTTGTCATAAAGCGTGGTCCTGAGCCACCTGCATCAGAATACCTTTACAGAACAATAACCTCTAACAAATATGAGCGTGAAAAGCATAATAATTCTTTGCTTCATAGGGTAACGAGAACTGGAGACCTTTTCTACCGACTTCAAAAAGGAGGAGGTACTCAATTAGACTGTATGTTTTTTTTATGTGTGTTACCTCATAACTTTGTTCTACGTGAACCGATTTCGATGATTCTTTTTATTTGAAAGCTGGTGCTTCTCATGTGGTCCCATATAAATTTGATCAAGGTCTGACCAACAGTTTTTGAGTTATTCTTAATAATATATATTGAAGTCAGTTGTACAAAATTATTAATTTTAAATTATTACTGGTAACGAGGTATTCCATCTTGGCATATTCACAATTTATGATAGAGTAGGGAACTGTTCCGGGTTAGCCTGGTAGGGATCTATTAATGTGTTGATATTTAGATTTAAGGCAATGATCAAAGGCCACTTATTTTATTAATTTTTGGATTAAAAAGAAATAGCCTAGATCACTTCTAGCATCTCTTCTCCTCTCTATCTATTCGTGAAATGTCATTACAATCGGTTCAGCCAATCTGAAGAATAACACGGACAAAATTAAAAAAAATGGTTATTCATGTTTTAATGGCATGCAAATAATCCCCTTAGCTCTTTAAAAGGCAGTTATTTGGATATTACAGACAGACACTTTAACTTTATTTGTTTGTATAGGTGTAGGTTGCTTGAACCTCAACATCTATTTAGCATCGGGTGGACTGTGTACTCGTTTGGAATTTTATCTCTAAAACAAAAAAAACATAAAACAAAAAGACACACCTTTAAGTTGACGGCTCCATGGCGCAGTGGCTTAGCAATGAGTTGCAGCGCTACGGGCCCCGGGTTCGAATCCCGCACGGAACAAGTATTTGTATGGCCTACAAATAATTGTTCCGGGTCTGGATGTTTGTCCTTGTACAATTTATGTTTGTAAACTGCCTCCGCGATACAGGAGAAAATCCTAGTGTGGGGTAACATTTTTAAAGAATAAAAAAAAGTAGCAACAAAATATGTTTCAAAATTGCACACAAAACAGAGAGAGATTAGATGATTAAAGAGCATGAAAGAGCTTACCCTGTAGCTATAGCTGTACCACATCTATCCATCCATTAAAGCCTAAAGTCCACTGCTGAATCTAGGCCTCCTCATAGATTGATACTTGAAAGGAGTTTGTCATAGTTGCCACGCTTGGCAGGCGGGTTGGCAACATTTTGAGTATTTTAGGAAGATGCTGCTGCCCAGCTCCTGCTTCAGTTTTCCTCTGTCGTCTTTTACGACACCCTCAGTACGATGTGGAGAAGTGGATATTCTTACAATAGCTGTACTACCATCTTACCTGTTTCGTCATAGTCCTGAGAGGTGGCAACGCATCTGTAATTTTCTTTGTTACTAGGTAGTAATCTCGGGACGATATGGAGAAGTGGATATTCTTACAATAGCTGTACTACCATCTTACCTGTTTCGTCACAGTCCTCAGAGGTGGCAACGCATCTGTAATTTTATTTGTTACTAGGTAGTAATCTCGGGACGATATGGAGAAGTGGATATTCTTACAATAGCTGTACTACCATCTTACCTGTTTCGTCACAGTCCTCAGAGGTGGCAACGCATCTGTAATTTTCTTTGTTACTAGGTAGTAATCTCGGGACGATATGGAGAAGTGGGTATTCTTACAATAGCTGTACTATCATCTTACCTGTTTCGTCATAGTCCTCAGAGGTGACAACGCATCTGTAATTTTCTTTGTTACTAGGTAGTAATCTCGGGACGATATGGAGAAGTGGGTATTCTTACAATAGCTGTACTACTATCTTACTTATTTCGTCATAGTCCTCAGAGGTGGCAACGCATCTGTAATTTTCTTTGTTACTAGGTAGTAATCTTGGGACGATATGGAGAAGTGAAAGGCGACAGAGGAAAACTGGTTGTAGGGCAACCAGTACAACATAGTCCGACCTAGTCTCCAAAGCGAGTATGCATTCCTATTTACGGGGAAATGCCTATTTCCCCATAAAGACGAGGGTTTTATGTTGTGGCAAAAATACTAGGATATTCAAAAGCTGGAAACTAACACATATTTTACATAAATGACGAATGACGCGCTAGTATTTAGACCACACGGCAGTCTTAGGTCGATTTTTTATACGGATGCTTCAAAAACTAATTACCAAAGACAAAATCCACATCTACGGTTTAATTTCGGTAGACGGAAATCTTTAATAAAGACTGTCTCTATAGTTAAGTTATATTTGTATCTCAAACTCAATTTGATTGTATTTAGAATTCGCGATGAACTTGTTTTAATCAAAGCTGAAGGATTGTACGGAAGATTGATTGAAAATCGTTTACCTTCTCATACCTGACGGATTATCCGGCCCCATTGTTTAATATTACCTCTCGAATTGAACAGATACGTTCGGAATTTGTGTTGCTATGGATACAATAAGGTAAGATTTAAATCCATTATCTATAATGTATTAATAACTCAAGCGAAAAATTTCTACCCCCTTTTTAAGTATATTGCGCGCACAGAGAAGTGTAAGAATTGACATAGTTAAAGTTTATATGGAGAAGGAGTACCATAGTAGTAAAATAAATTTAATAAAATAAAATAAAACGATCATGGTTTACATTAAATCTAAACGTAGTGATTATATTCTCTTTGATTAAAACTGCCAATGTCAAACACATAATAGTCTGTTGTTTGCTTATAGTCATACTGCCAATATCAAACACACAATAGTCTGCGGTCAAAAAGACGCACAGACTCGAGGTTTTCGGTAAGACATTTTAATATGTTGCTATCGAATAATAACTTATAGATTGACTTAATGATCTGTGATTTTTATGTGATTTCAAATGTTTCTTTTTCAAGTCTTACACTCTACAGACTTGAAAAAGAAACAGGATATTGTACGTGTTGTATTTTATATTTTCTATATTAGATATCTGTGTTTTATGTATGAATGTGCAATTTAATTTCGACCACCGGACATCCACTAGTTCTGTTAAATCTCGTCAAGCATTGTCAATTCTTAATCTTAATTACACTTTAAAAAAGGAACTAAAATTACACGCATTGATTATGAGCTGTGATGATCTTAGCAGGAGTAGTAGGTCATAATCATTTATTGTAGTGTTATTGGTTCGCAACATTTCAGATCATGCAGACGTCCCACGTGAATGAAAACTGGACTATAAAATTCCATTACATTCATAACGTATATTATATACACAATTTAAGCTAATATAAGCTTGTTAAAAGGTAAATTAACAGCGTATATACATCCAATTACTCGGCTGGCACCTCCTTTCATTAATGAGAGGGTTATGTAGAAGATAGTTTGCCGCGCTGCTACAGTGCTTGTTGGGTTTTAAAAATGTCTGAAATATTTTATCTCTTAAACATGCGGTTTTCCTTGATGTTTTCTTTAATCGCCGAGTTCGCGTTGTAAATCAGCACTTAAAATGGCAAATAACAATTACTTTAATACCAGTACCACGGTTTTTTATAGAACAGGGGGCAAACGAGCATGCCGCTCATCTGATGGTAAGTGTCGACCGCCGCACATGAAAAACTGCACCACCAGGGGAGTTGCTGGTGCGTTGCGGGTCTTTTAAAAAGGAATAAGCGCGTGTACTTTGAAATTTTAAAGTTAACGCTTTTTATAATAATAATAAACAGATTATTTGCAGAGTAATGTGAGAACAGAGTAGATGTAATAATGTGTCTTAAGCGAACACATACTACCGTGAAGTCCGGGGTGTAGATTATTTGACACAAACATAAAAGTGAGTTCAATTAGTAGGAATTATAACGTGCAGTATTGAACTTTATAGAATTTTTAATCTCATATCTACTAAAAAAGGAATAATTGTGGGAGTAAAGACAAATATTTCATTCAAATTTCGACCCTCCTCACCGTCTGGGCTGGAGCTACGTCTGCAGGGAATTTAACGAGTTTTGATTGCTTGCATCAAATTGATTGGGCGTCTTTTTATTGTGTTGCGTTCTTCTAGCGTTTGTGATTAAAACGGGTTTTCATGTAGCTTCGAGTATTCCTGTGGGGGTCTGCAAGTTGAGTAATTAGTAATAACTTCAAACAGTACGTTAGAGTTAGAGTTTGTATTTGTTTTTATTTTCCCTTGTTTAAATAACATATTGCATTCGGTATGAAAATACATTGCCGCATTGTTATAAAAATAAATCTATCTCTTAAAACTACTAAGTAATAATAATGTCCTCCAGACTGAATTTTGCTCACGGCCAGTCTCAATGGAGACTAGTCATCTGCGCAGTACAGGATTATAGTGCCCAAGTGTATGCGCAAGCACAGGTGCACTCTCTATTCCCTCACTCTTATAGTCCGATGGGACGGTAATTCGACACGACCGGAGAGATCAAGCGCAGGACCAACGGCTTTAAGTGCTTTCCGAGGCACCGGGGTGAAACACCGCCAACTTCCTAACTTTGGGCTGCTACTGAGAATTTCTTGACAAAAACCCAACAACTGATTCTGGCCCGACCCGGGATTCGAACCTAGGATCTCATAATCAGTAACAGCATGTACGACCACTTGACCAACGAGGCAGTTAACTAATTACAATTAAAGTAATAAGTAATACTAGTATCGTCTGTGGTTGACATTAGACCAGTTGTATAGAAACTACCTCAGGAAATTACGCTAAGTACCTATTTCTTTTTTCGTGCTAACTTTTTTGTAATATTATCCCGTCGAGGAAAGACAAAGGAATGTTAGCTCATGCAGCCTTGGTCTTATACGGTTAAAGCGTATTTTATGGATTTGTACCCATCTAAAGCACTGTACCTTTTGAATGATATAAGTTTAATTTTTCTGCTTTCATAATAAGTACTAAACGTAAATAGGTACTTTAATTACAACAAACTAACAACTAAGGCTAAAAAAAGGCCTTCATATCGGAACCCAGCAGTAGCTGCTGTCTGATGGCAAATCAGGTAAGAGGTTGATTCCAACCCAGGCGATCTCAATCAATATCTAAGATTTATCTCTGGTGACTGCCTCGGTAGTCTAGTGGTTGGAAGCGCGACTATTTATCATATTATCTCAGGTTCGAATCCCGTGTTGGGCCAAAATTAGTAATTGGGTTTTCTGTCAAGAAATTCTCAGTATAGAATAGATTAGAATAGAATATAATAGAATAGAATAGTTTTATTCAATAGCCTAAGCCAATATTTAGTTATTTATTCACACTTTATTGTTTAAGGCACTTTTAAAAAGAATTACATTCGGCGGGCTTGATGCCATTTTGCATTCTCTGGAAGTAATCCTGGGACGTGTAGAAATAATGTGATAAGTGCCGAAAAACATTGCTAAACAGGCAAAAAAAAACAGCAACGGTAATATTAGTTCAAAAACAAATTAATAGTCTCTGCATGACGTTTCATCTAAACCAGACTACATTTTCGATTGGGGTAGGTTTTCTATTGTTCTAAATATATTTTGCTGATGGCCCTATAATCATCGAAAAAGACTGCTATGGGCCGCGAATAAAACGATGTTTGCGAACGGCTACTCGGTGCTCTGCGCCTTAGTCTCAGTATTCACTTACCATCAGTTGGATTTTGTTTTCGCTTGTCACCCTTATTCTTTAAAAAAAAGGACATAATTATTAGATTATAAGAGATGATTATGTCGCCACTTTACAAAGAGATCTTTCTAGCACTATACATGAAAACATGAAGTCAACCTTTGTTTGTTCTATCCTCGATTAAGAATCAAAATGCAGATGCGTTGTCACCCCTGTGGACTAAGATGAAAGGGTCTACACTCACCTAACGAAACACAGCAGCATTAAGCTGCTATTTTACGCTGGTATTCTGTGAGAGTGTGGTCCTTCACCGGTCGAGCCGACTTATTCATGCTACAAACATAACATAGCTACAGCATGGGTCTACCACGTAAAGACTTTCAACTTAACTTTTCCTTTTATTATAAGCATAACTAGCACTTAATCGTTAATTCTGTGCCAAAAAATTCATCATATAAATAAATAAAGTACTTGAACTCAAATACAGTTTCGTATTGGCAACTGTAAGTTTCAGCTGGGCTAAGTAACCCGGGTGGATCGCCTCTGGGTCCGTCTCGGTAAACAGAACGAAGCTGTCTGTCCGCGAATTTGTTTGAGTTGCAGCTCGGACGGTACGCGTGTCTACTCCGTCTGTATACTGAATTTATTTAAGTTGGTATGTAAATTAAATTAATACATGTCAGTGAGATTTCATTTTTGTATAATTGTTATGGATTGCGGACAATACTTTATTACTGATTTGTATGTGAATCAGATTCTACAGTTTATGAAATTTATAAAAATGTAAAATAATTTCCACATAATATGTTCTGAAGTCGGTGCTAAGATACAGTGTGAATTAAATTGCCGATTTCAAAAGCTATTATGTGATTTTATTTTTTATTTTATAACTCGAATAAAAATAAACATTGCAGATTTTTGAATCTAGATGCATTAGAAAGAAAGACATTGATTCACAGATATCATCACTTGTAATGCTGTCTTAAGTTTCAAGAGAACAAAAAATTTTAGTCATTAAGTCCAAATGAATATAATCGCGAATTCACCATCAGCTTCAGCCTAAAAAAGCAGTTAAAACTTATCTATTTTTAAAACTCAGTCTGCCCATTCCATCCCCATTCATTATCCATCCACCCATTCATTATTAAACCGAGTTTACTAGCTTAAAGACTCCAGAGGAAAAATAAACTTACGCTATAGCCCTGCTGCTAGTAAGTGGTTGCTGTGGCCAATAGGCACTTTCATCTATCCCCGGTTAAGAATCAAAATACTGATGCGTTGACTGGCACCCCGAAGAGTGAGAAAAAAGATGCCTCGTTACTAACACTCACCATACGAAACACAGCACTAAGCTGCTATTTTACGCTGGTATTCTGTGAGACCGTGGTCTTTTCTCAGTCGAGCCGACCCATTCATGGTACATCCATAATAAAACTGAAGTATGGCTCTACCGCGTATAAACGTGCTTTATTTTAAATTGCAATTTATTAAAAATAACTAATACATGCATTTGGCATCAAAAACCTTTGTATCTAAAATGTAGCTAAGTCGTAAGCGTTTGCCAGATAATGGATGTAAATGCTACGTGGTTGTACGTACAAACAACTTTATAATCTAGAAGCGGGTTAATCTTCGAGAGCTAAACTCGCGATACGTGAGTGAGACACCGTGGCGAACGGATGAGAGTCCTGAACTTTTCCCCATATATCGTACGAAGCTCACACGACTTTTAACTTAATGCTATGCAGAGCCCCTCTCGCATAGTTTGCGAAGATTTACGCTGTTGCGAAATGATAATTAACGTATTGCGGAATGAGGGGGTATTCGAAACATCTTTCTAAGTTATCGTTCAATAATAGGTAGATACCGAATGATAATAATGCTTGAATTTGCACACAATATTGTACTTATTTTGGCAAGATGGAGGCGGTGTTGGACTTTACGGACTTTTTTGAGATTTTACAACGCGAAAGTCTTGTTATACAACTAATTACTATTATCCATATCAAATCTATAATTTAATAGCTTTGGCATTTCGGTTAAGCAAATGGACTTTAGATTTTTGAGATACATTTTTTTACAATAGACTTACTTAAGAAAGAGACAGTTAAAAATAACTTTTAATGAACAGTAAAATCCGACCGAAGAATTAAAATAAATATTTTTTTTTTAAGGCGGTGCCACGAAATAGTGTAATAAAAGCATTAAAGTTCCGACTTGAGAATGTGAAATTAATTAATTAATGTATAATAACAGCTTGATATCGCAAAATTTTGTATACTTTTATAACAAATGTCACTTAGAGATTGAAAATTTACGTAATAAACTGTAATGAAGATATTCGCATTAGAACCAAAGTAACTGACATATCCCACCAGATCAGTAACTTTAAGTGATAATGGGCTGGCCATATAGCTCGAAGAACTGACAATCGATGTGATAGAAAGATGCTCGAGTAGCAGCCTCGTGCTGGTAAGCGAAGCGTAGGGCGGCTCCCACTAAATGGAGTGACGACCTGGTAAGAGATGCAGGAAGTTTATGGATGCAGGTGGCTAACGACCGTGCTTTGTGTCATTTATTGGCGAAGGCCTATGTTTAGCATTGTATGATTATGATGACGTATCTTAAAAACGCAATATTTAATGTCGACCATGTAAATTGGTCAAGGCGTGTGAAGTAAAAATTAAAACCTTTTTTTTATAAATTTCATAGAACCACATTTAAGTATATCATGTAACATTGTTATGAAATTAATGTATACTGTGTTGTGATTATATTTTGTTAAAAGAATTTTATTGACTAACTACATACACGTTTACCTTTAAAAGGAGAGAAATTCATGTTGTAACACAGTTACTCGTAGTTATATAGCGTTTAGTACGGAAATACATTTGAGGGCTTCCATACTTTATAACACATGCATCGCAATTTCTCAGTTGCATTTAATACAATCATTTTACACAATACAAATGTAAATATTTACAGTAAATGCAATCGTAGACAGTAATATAAGTGACAGGCGCCTTTCATTACTCCCTTTGATGCCGCGACTAGCATCATCCGTAACAAATCGCCAAGAAACTAACTAATGAATCTATCCTTATACTAATTAACCGAAAAGCTGTGCGGTATGCGCGCGAGACTCAAAGGCAGACGCGTGCGCAGGAATTTGCGTGACCAATCCAATTAGTTGGTCCTTCGAGCCGGATGTTTCGCGTTGCTCACTTAGAATAAGTTGTAAATCTTAAATCGCCGTTATGTCCTCGGCTCTTGTGAGTCAATTGAAAGCATTAGCTTTTACATTAGAGTACGTTTCGCCTTATAACGTAATTCAGGGTGTATCGTTATGTAATGTCATAAATAGTGTCACTTTCTTAAATGATTTTAAGTCGTAATGTGTGTTTAATAAAATCGATTTTAGAGTTGTGCATTTCGATGCCATTCTCAGTTAATTTCCAGGATGCAATTCCCCACCTAAATGTCTAGCGTGTCTGGTTTGTTTTCATTCTTACGACGACGCACCTGCGTGCATTAATTGCAATGTCTGACATGTGCTGTTATCTAATCCAGTTTATAGTATCTGTTTTGAATTCTTGAGATTATTTTGTCATTGGTTTTCTGTGATTGTTTTATAGTATCCGCGTGTGTGTAGATGAATAATTACATATATGTTTTTAATTTAGTTATTGTTTCAGGACTAAGAGGGCCAGGGTAGTTACGAGTCATTAGTTTTTTTAAGATTTTTATTTTTAGCCTCTAATAATAATAGTTTAAAAAACTAACACCTCATGAATTAGTTCTCAGCGGTGAAAATGGAACAGTGAACCTTTTTTTGAAGCTGGTGGAAGTTGACGCTTACCATATCATGATGAACTGCAATTTATTATTCTTAATTTACACCATCCAATAATCTCTTGAGAATAGTTTATAATTGTTCAACAAATCTCACCAAATTCAAAACAGCGAAAGCGAAAAAAAAAACAAGCGTGAAATTATTATTTTACTTTTTTAAATGTCATCTCTTACAGACAAATAAACATTTATGTTATATTTTTTTTAATTAAAAATATTAAAACATTAAAAAGGAAAACTGAGTTTTGAGATACTAATGAAAGTACTTAATTTAATGTAATGTAGGTATTGATTTCAAAATGACGTTGTCAACTACCTAACTATAATCTATATTAGGTACACATTATGTGCAAGTTTGTGAAGATGATTGAGTGTTAGGTAATCTCAAAATCACAGCTAAACCGTTAAGATCAGATTTGGCATACGTATAAAATATGTCATAGATGTTTCTATTGCAGTAAAATAAAATTTACTGCCGAACGAAGCGAAATTTACTATGAGCCGTGGGCAGAAACCACTAAAATATAAGCAGGAAGTTGATGTATTAAGCATAGAACTTGCAATAAAGCCGACGTAATCTTAACAGATCTCGGCGATCGGGCGTGGTAATAAACGTAACGCATCCCGACTAATCAAACTTAAAGGATTCAATTATACAGCGCGCCATCAGATGACCCGCTCCCCTTATTACAGAGACAAGATCTTTACGTCTCTTCTTCTTGGGATACGCACTAGAGCATAGAATCGCGTTATTTCGATTGGCGTTCAAACGCTGTGTTTCTTTCCTTCATCATTCATCGTGTCGTGGCTCTACAGAAATATATTTTTTTATAAAATTTATTTGACACACGACCTTGCAGTCCACCTTATGGTATGTGGCTATTGCAGTCCATAGACGCTTGCTACAAAGCTTTAAATATAGGAGGCTACAGATGCGTTTTAAGCTCTGACGACCAAGATGAAATGTCTGATGGAATGCCAGTGCACACACTGCTATTTGGCGGCATAAATTAGTAAGATGGTGATACCTACCCAGACGGACTACTAGCCAGAAAAAGAGTCCTTCGAACTAGTATAGCATAGTATAAAAAAAAGGCTTTGGACAAGTACCGAAATTAGTAAGGGTTTTAAATTAGTAAGGGTTGTAAATTAGTAAGGGTTTTAAATTAGTAAGGGTTTTAAATTAGTAAGGGTTTTAAATTAGTAAGGGTTTTAAATTAGTAATAAGTAAGGGTTTTTTACTGTGCTTTGTAATACGTGGCTGCCACTAGAGAATTTTTCTCTCTTTTTAGGGTGTTTAGCGAGCGATGTGACCAGCCAATTGATCCTTTAAGATATGTCAATTAATCTTGTTTTGCCGTGGATATCTTTTGAATTAGTTACCAACTAATTCTTTAATTCTACCAAATTGTAAAAACACGAGGAACACATATTGGTTGGTGCTGCAAAATACCATCTAGCAGCGTTGGACTCAGTGGACAGACGTGCTAAGAGGCTTTTAGGACCTTGATTTGGTTAAAACCAATCCTGTTGAACTAGTTTGGTTGGTCTTTCGTAATACGTGCAGCGAGTGGTGTAAGGAGTGTAGTAATTTGCCGACGTCTGTCTTTCCATATGAGTACAATATGGGTTATTGTCCATTTACCATCTAGGGTTTCATCACTCACTACAAGGTCAAATTGTAGTCAGGCACTCAATTATAATAAATATAAAAAAAACGCTAGCAGACCGCTGCGTTTTACAAATCTAGTGCGTAATTTGACTTCTTAGTTGTTATCTTGGTCACGATTCCGCTTTTAGTAATTATTTCTAATACGTTTATAATACATTAAACAATACGATGGGATCTTACTATACGTTTACATACTCTTGTACAGTTTATTTTAATTGAAATGTTCAATCTAAAGTTGGATCATTTCTCTTGGACCTTATATTCTAATTTTGATTACGTGGATTTATTAATTAATTATTTAATTGTTTTTATTTTATTTTCAGATACAGGATAATATTATATTAATTGTGTTGTTGTGTTTTTTTAATATGCCGTTGGCTGGGCGCGACAAACCTTACAGCTTATTTAGAAAACTTGGGAGCAAAACATTTTAGGTAATAAAATATTGCCTGACCTTTATTACAGTTTGATTTTATCTATATATGCAAATGAATAAATTGAATATAAAATTTAAAACAAAAGAGTTTCTAAAACACAGAAACAGAAAAGAATGCTTGTAAAAATACTCATGATTGGGACAGATTTCTCATTTTGAGATAAATTTTCCGTTACACCATTAAAGTTACAGCCTATCTAAAGTCCACTGCTGAACATGGTTGCACGCTTGACAGGCGGGTTGGCAACCATAGTTTCTTGAATTTTTTTAGTTGTTGAATAAAACTATTTTTACGGATTCTGTCGCGTTTAATTTACTATTTTAATTCCCGACGTTTCGGGTGCTGTAAAACACCCATGGTCACGGGGGGAAGGTCGGGAATTAAAATAGTAAATTAAACGCGATAAAATCCGTAAAAATAGCTTTATTCAATGTGTAGTGTTCGCGTAAATATAAGAAATAATTTTTAGTTGTTATTAGAAAGGCTGGTGGTGGTGTTCCTATTTTGTTTCCCTTTGTCGCTTCTTACGACACCCACGGGATATGGGATAGTGGATTTTCTTACACTGTCATTACACGGTGAGAGATAAATTAATTCACCAATGTTTGATTTGAAACTTTCTCTAAAATCACGAGGGGAGACAAGTATTGCCACTATGGTCAAAATTAGCCTGTATAACATAAGAGGTTATAAAAAGGAAACTTTTACGGCGATAACGGACCGTTGACTTTAAAGTGAACTTATTTATTTATTCCAAATCCGAAAAAAATATTGAAAGATTAATTTTACCAAATTTTAAAAATGCTATTAAATGAACCGTATACGTGTATTTTCACACGGTTTTAAAAAATAGCGACACAGTTCCCGACTTCCGGTTTGATCGTGTTTTTGAATGGACATCGCTTACGACATTATCTTTGGTGAACCACAACCATTTCCGTTATAAACCTTTGAGTTTATTCGATAAAATAGTCATTTTATATGTTCGCCTCGAGTCATTTCGTCGCGGACGTCGCTCGACCGCAAAACTATAAAATCCAACGTGAGCTATTTTAGACTTACATCAAAGTTGTTGTCTTTTCTCTAAAGTTTGGAACAATAAATTCGTGCATTATTGTACGGCGTTGGGCGCACCTGTTGCATCGCCCTTCTCGGAATCTGAAGCTTGTTTTAAACTTGCCGTGTTAGGGATCTAGAAATAAGTGTGTTCCATTTGTCGGTATGATGACATATCCGCTTTAAGACATGATTTTTAGCCGACTTCAAAAAATGGCGGCGATTTACAATTCGCCTGTTTTTTTTGAAGTGAAAACTTCGTTAGAATCGTGATTTGAAACTCGATGTAACGAAAAAGCGACACTAAAAAGAGACAAACGTATACATCTATTGAATTCAGCCTGTGAGAGAATGAGATAGAATACAGTATGCAGTGTTTATTATAAATTTATTTATATTTTAATTACTTACACTTATTCCACTCCTGATACTATGCATTCGTCTCATTCTCTTGAAGTTTAGTTTTCTGAAAGTTTCACTTTTACCGCGTGTGAACTGCACACAGTTTTTTTTGTATTTTTTTTGCATGTCAATTTTGGAACCGATTTTGAT
This sequence comes from Parnassius orleans, assembly GCA_029286625.1. Lineage (NCBI taxonomy): Eukaryota > Metazoa > Arthropoda > Insecta > Lepidoptera > Papilionidae > Parnassius > Parnassius orleans. The sequence goes on from JAGSMP010000051.1 coordinate 1,339,266, forward strand.
GTTTATTTTTATTAAATAGGTTATACTTCAGGAATGGTCCCACTTAAATTTGAAAAAAAAATCAGTGGCAATATAAGGGATAATTTTTTTTTTGTTTTTCGAAGTCCACTTTAACTGATTTTTTAGACTTAATTTTTCCAGCTGTAGAACCATACAGGTTACATTAACAAATAACAGAATGGAAAAAAAATATCTTCTTTCAATTTTAATTTTAGAAATATGTGAATTTAGTTTAAGTTATTCGTCAGACTGTAAACAGCACTACTGGTCGCGATTCTCGCCCATTAGCTTTATCAAATTACGAAATCACATATCAAGTAACACATGCGGCTGGCACTACACACACATTTGTACATGTCCCATGCCGATGCCCGTGGATATTTATGTATAATAGTACTCGTATAATGTCGAAAAGAAATGCATTTATTCATACGCCAAATACATTATCAAAAGTATAATTAATTTAATCATTTACCATGATTTGAGTTGTAACAGCTTCATCCATTAGAAAATACATTGCCTTTTAGGGTTCCATACCCGAAGGGTAACCAACGGGACCCTATTATTACCCTATAAAGTAATAACTTAGCCTCCGCTGTTTGTCCGTCCGTCCGTCCGTCCGTCTGTCAGCGGGTTGTATCTCAAGATAGTTGAAATTTTCACAAAATGTGTATTTCTGTAGCCGCTATAATAACGAATGATAAAAATAAAAATAAATTAAAAATTAAAGGGGCTCCCCTACTAGAAACGTGTATTACGATGGTACGGAACCCTTCATGCGCGAGTCCGACTCGCACTTGGCCGGTTATTTAATAACGGGGACGTATACGTACATAGTTATTGACTTCACAATTTACGGTACAATTCCCATCTAGTCTGTCCCCACACTAAGCTGTTGACTATCCAATTTACGCCGCTGAATATAAACGTAGCTTTGCGAATAAATTTCAGAAAAATCACTGTTCGCATCGTCTCTCCTAATAATGACACTTTATTTTACAACTGAGACAAGAGAAAATGATAGATTATTTACGCATGAACTTTGTCTGCGGCTTTGCTTGCGTGATTGTTACCGCGCGGCCGTTGTGCTAGCGGAGTGTGTCGCTACATATTTTTAATTTATTTCTTTGAAGATAATATCACCGGCTGTATTTCAAAGAGTTATGAGATTTTATGATAAACATTAATTAACGAATTTATATTGGTTGTGTTGTTAGAATTCTACTGTTATTTTTTGTACAAATAAGGAAACTAAACGAGCTCATAGTCTAATGGTAAGTGCATGATGTTTCCTTATTGTCGCTTATGTATGCCCTTGTTTGTGACTAAAATGGAAATCTTGTTACGAGTAAAAGGAGTCTCCAGTCCTCACTCATCATGCTATTACAGTATAGTTGTGGCGGAGTTGTCATCGCGCCACAAGCGAAAATACATAGAAGCCTAAATCGCGCTATCAAAGTTCCGAAGTAAAAGCAGTATATTATATAGAATAGCTACGAACTACTACACGGAGCGTTGGCCGCTACCCGGGCAGAACACCTTGCCCGGCGGGAGATCTCCCCTTTTCCTTCCACGGCCACACAGTCATATGCTGGTATTCCAGCAGAGTGTCTCTCGCGTAACGACATTATCATTTTTAGTCTTGTTTAGCTGGAGATAAATAAAAAATAAAACGCAATACAAAATATCTATACATTAAATAATTGCCATTTCCGAAAAATATATTAATACATTTTCCATGAAGTGGCGGCGTAATAGAATAAACTATCCCATAACATCTCGTGACTGTCGTACAAGGCGAAAGTGGATTTTCAGTATCACACAGAATATGGGCAGCAGCATCTTCTTGATAACAAAACAGCGGTTGCCAACCTACTTGCCAAACGTGCCATTCCCCCTATGAGACAATCTGTGGAGAGGACTAACATCAGCAGTATACTTGTAATGGGCTGTAATAAAATATCAATGCAATATTATGTACTTATTTATATTTGATCAAAAACCGTATAGTGGTGGTGTATAAATATCCATTACCACATATCGTCCGGTGAGTGTCGTAACAGCAGCATCTTCCTGATAACAACTCAAAATTATTAAAACTGCGGTTGGCAACCCGCCTGCCAAGCATGGCAAAGATGACCCCCCCCTCCCCCCTCCCCATAGGCTCCCATAATGGATGTAACGAAAGTTTGATCTCAGACTATGTTTCAAGAAAGATTTCGTGCGAAATTTCTCACAGCTAAGCAACTCCTTCAATTCGTTGAAGACATAAGGCTTAGCAGTGAACTATAGCCATAGCAGCGATCACAATAGATCTTACACGTCGCAGTGATACTGGCCTTTCTAGACCTGCATAGCTGCTTGCACAAATTAAAAAAAAACCCGCTAAAACGCGATTTTATACAGCAATCGGACGCAGTAAAGTTGTCAAAACGCAATGCAGCATTGGTGCAGATACAAAATCCCTAATCGCTGAAACAGAAACAGAAACAGAAACTAAAAATATCGTGTGATTTGACCTTAGTGTTTAGCCATCGCAGTCTATTTCTTCTTTAGACGCCTCAATCATCAACTTTGGTATGGTTTTCCTAGTATGAAGTGGTGTTGAGCTTAGTGTTCGCGAAGATTGTGAGGAAGGAAGGTTCTCTCCAAACTAGTTATACGACCTATCGCAGATCGTAGCAAATTGGTTTTATCAAAAACAAAGAAAATAAGGTGGGGGATTAAATGGCTTTAAAATGTTACTGAAAAGTGTTGCCATTTTTAAATAATTATTTTGGTAAATTCGCCGAGAATTTCTGCAATATAATTGAATAGAAAATACCGTCGCTCATTAGGATACAAGAAACTGCACTCATTTGCTGCACCCGGGAATGCAATGCCCAACCAAACCATTATCTTTACGACACTACAATTTCTGTTGTGTTGAATACTTTGTTCGTTGGAATGTTGATTATAAAAATTCTCAAAATTTTAAGCCACAAATGTTTGATATATTATTTATAATATACTTATAGTTAAAGACAAAATACTTTTCCCCATGAAGTCTTAAGTATATTTTACTTTTATTGTTTTTAATTTGTATTATTTTTTCCTTGTTCACCCTTACTTGTATTGAGCGAATCTATGGACAAGGTATTATTTAGCGAAAATCCATTATATAAGGAATAATAAAAACAGGGTATTTTGCCAAATTTTGTTAGTAAAAATGTACGTTCTTGGATTTAAATTATGACGGCTTTCATCTTATTATTTCTTTTCAACTTTAAAGCTCGTTATCTTAATTATAACTCAGTATAATTAAATTACAAAAATTATAAAACAGCTTTTCATAAGAGCTTTCGACGTTGTATTTCAAAGCGAAACTTTTCAATTTAAATAACTTCGTATCGGACTTAAAGTTCTAATACCTTGCACATTTATTTATTCTTGTTACAAGGACTTATACCAATTGTAATAAAGTCGTTTATTCTTCGAATTAACTGGGTCGGAAGGAGAAATTCGTAGCAAGGGTTATAGCAAAATATTAGACACGAACCGTCGTTAGAAATCAAAACATTAGTAACTTCTGTAAGTATAACGGGGATTGAAAGCATACCGTTTTATAACAGAACCCGGTAACCAGCGCTTATCTAATATATAAAAATTCATTTTTGTTTGTTCGTATTATATCCGCTGCCATACCGTTCATCATATTGCGGTAAAACTTTGACAAGTTATTGCTTGCATTTGCGCGAAGGTTGTAGGAATAGTACAAATAACTTACAGTAGGTGGCGCGCGTATCGTACCGTCAAATTTATTTGAAAGTTATATATTATTCAATGAATGTATGTATTATACTCTTCCAAATTTAAAACCATATTTTTACAATTATTTCATCCGCGGCAGTATCGCGCCAGGTATCAGCTAGTAATAAATAATTCATAGTATAAGGGATATAAAGAGAAATATGCCTATTTTTATTTTATTTTTGAATTTTTGCATCTGTTTCTCAATATTCATGATTTATTTAAATTTTTTTATTAATCCTCCTGTTGATATATGATATTTTCCGAATAATGTTTACAAAAATTCATAAAAAATTATTTCGCAATTCTGCTAATTTTCTTTCATCTACTTATATCTTATTACGTAGATAATATTTGTGATTTTAAAGCGCTTCTAAACATTTTGCTTAGAATAAAATTTAATTTAAGTTCGATTAAATTAAACATTTGAGAATTTTGTAATTATACACAAGAATCAGATACCGTCTTCTGCATTTACTTCAACGAATGTTTGCTCGACGTAATTACGAGGTAAATGAGCGTGGCGGTACGGAAGGGCCTGCAGACAGGGATCCGAACTTTTGTTTAATATTCAATGTGCCCTCTTTAAATGTAATAGATAATTATGTAAACAAATTTAATGAATATTACTCTACTAATAAAATATTGGAAATATTTATTTAAACTTTTATACACAAAAATTGTGCATATGGCGGACTTATTGCATTATGGTATACACAGAATTTACCGTGATTACTTTAAAATTTAATTTTTTATCTATATTATTTTTGTTTTTTCGTTGAATTACATTGGCCAGATTACGTAACTATAGTTTAGATGTAGTGTGAATATTCCCGTGTCTTCAACTGAATCCAGACCTAACTTTGCTTCCGATAGTTGAACGCTATATAAAATATTCATTAGATTTGTATAATTATTTATTACATTTAGAGGGGAGCATGAAATATTAAACAAAATTTCAAACATATACACGGAGATCTGCAGGCCCTTCCTTTCTTTGTCAAAATTCAAATTTTATGATGAAATAATTTATTAACAGTGTAGTCCCACTGCGAAGTAACACCCATTCTTATTATATCGTTAGAATTCATAATTCGAAGTCTGTAAGGCCGTTAACAAGGAAAGCAAGCTTTCATCACGAGTTGGTTCTTTTATGCAGCCGAAGTGGTCCCCTGTCGATGGCACCTCTCCTTAATTAAGTGGGAGGGATCCGCAATATACACCTGTGTTTTAATCGCTTTTTCCATCATTATAAATGCATTTCCGGTTCACCGTTATTAGGATTACGTAATCTAGAGATATATATATATATATATATATATATATATATTTATGAGAAGGGATTTAGATAGATTAAGTAATATTACTTTTACTATATATATTACTACATTGAAGTAACACAGCGTATATGCTTCCCAATGCTGGGCACAGACCTCATTTCTGAGAGGATATGGAATAATTAGTTCGTCGTGCTGCTTTTTTTTAGTTCGATTGTGTGAAAGAAAGGTATTCTCCAAACTAGGCAATACGAACCATCGCGGATTTCTGCAAATTTATTTTCTTTTCTTTATCAAAAGCAAATATAAAATTAAAAGGTGTGAATTAAATGGCTTCAAAATTACACTGCAAAAGTGCTACCATTATAAAATTGGAATTAGTGGATTTCACCCAACCAAACCAACATCTTTACGACTCTACGATTTCTGTAGTGTTGGATACATAGTTCCTTGGAAAGTTGATTATAAAAATTCTCAAAATTCTAAGCCACGTTTTAAAATATTTGATACTTTAATATACTCCAGTGCATGTTGGCAGACTTCACAATGAAATATTTTATCCCTCAGATATGCAGGTTTCCTCACGATGTTTTCCTTCCAGGCACGTTGTAAATCAGCACTTTACAATTTCATCGGCGGGGATCGAACCTGACTTGCTTCGCGTACTGTGAAATTTTCGTGGTAGAGCCATGCTGCAACTATATTAGTAGTATAGTTGTAGCACGAATGGGTCGGCTCGACCGAAGAAGGACCACGCTCTCACAGAATACCAACGTAAAATAGCAGCTTAGCGTTGCTGTATTTCGTATGGTGAGTGTAGAGAACCGGAGACCCATTTTACAGGATAAGAGGCATTCCATCTTAGACCTCACGGGTGACAACGCATCTGCATTTTGCTTCTTTATCGAGGACAGATGTAGATGTCTATGGACCACCGCAACAACTTACCATCAGGTGGACTGTGTGCTCGTCTGTCACCCTTATGCTACAAAAAAGCGCTGACGGTTCCTAAGCTATAACGGCTCGCAGATTGTTGGTGTTCATTGTAAATATTCTTGCGTATGGAGAAGTTTATAGAATACAGCAGGTAAATTTCAAATAGTGCCTTTATCATACTTTGTCGGGAAGGGACGCCCTAGACGAAGGTTTGTCGACCAAATTGGCGATATATTGAAAATGGGCCAGATTAGGAGTATCCTTAACCGACGAGCGTGTATGCGTAGATATATGGATGTAAAGGAGGCGACAAGTGTGTCAGGATCGTGCCAAATGGAATTCCGTAGTCTCTGCCTACCCCTCTGGGTGGCAGGCGTGAGTGTTTATGTTTTATGTGTGTCATACTTCGGAAGATTAAAAATGTACTGTGACGGACCAAGACAAAGTATGAATTAATTATTATATTTTTTGACAAAATATAAATTAGAGGTCTATAATATGTAAACGTACATACGATAAAGGGACCTTTAAAATAGAGTCTACTCCTTTTTTACTTGATGTCCCTCTGGTATTGCAGATGTTCATTTGCGGCGTTGATCACGTACCATTAGACGAACTACATGTTCATTAGCTTCCCTCTTATATATATATAAAAACATTGGCACACCATCATTACAACCCTTCACAAGTCCACTGCTGAAAATAGGTCCTGAGCCTCCTGCATCCATCGACTTCCTGCATGTCCTTACCAGATCGTCATTCTATATAGGGGTGGGCCGCCCCACATTTCGCCTACCGGTACGAGGCTGCATTATATTATATATTGGCACATTATATGACTTAAATTAATGTTTAAGTTTGCAAAACTGACTGGATTGTTTGTACAAAAGCTGCTGTCATTGTTTAATTATAACTCATTAATGCAAAATAAATGTACCAAATAATGAAGAGCATTTTATCCAATTAAGAGGGTCAGACCAATCAGAGTTGTGTACAAAACTTAATATTCATGGGTATAATTAGGTTTAAAGAATTTATTCTCACAAAAAGATTACATAATCCACTTACATGAGAACAATAATATAAACTTAATCTAGATAACGGTCACCGTATTCACAGTTCCATCGTGACACTCTCCGAAATTGCAAGTCAGTAGCTTTCAAGAATGTAGTTGTGCAATTGAGACTTGAACTTGTTAAAGGAATCTATATTTTTAATATGAGAAGGTAGGCTGTTATAAAAGTGTGCTCCCTCAAAGGTAATATTTTTTTTCCCTAATTTGGTACGTGTCTTTGGCAATACGAGCAAGCTAGGTCGACGAAGACTGCGTTTGGATATTTGAGACTTTTTGGTAAAGGACAAACTAGTTTGGATGTTTTACTCATGATCTAAAAATTATTTTTAAATAACGTCAATCTGTACGTAGTACAATATATTTTATTATTATATTGTTTTTTATTGTTTATTGTTTTTTGTGAACGTAAATTATAGAATCAGGCGTTACATTGTGGAAATCCATTATATTGAAGTTGTTAATAAAAATTAATTTGCTTAAACCCCGGTAATAAAATAAAACTTTATTTATTTATTTATTTATTTACATCCAACTTATATCTAACATTACAGGTTTCTACCCAATGCGATAGATAAAGCACTATTTACAATCCTATATTACCTATATTACTATATTACCTTATAACTAATTATCCATAAAGCAAGTTTTGTGAATTCGTTCACAGTACAAAAGAATAAATCTGTTTCTCTGTCGATCAGGTTTAATGTTCGAAAAGCTCGCGTCAGGGGTGCCTCTCGCAGCAAGTTAGTGCGACATCTAGGGACGGCCAGTAAGTCTGGCTGACGCCGACGCCATATTTATCTATACGGAACACAAATATTAATCTTCTTCAACATATTCTCATTAATAATCCTACTCCTTAGGACCATACAAATATATGAAACTAGTCTAAGTTCTCTCCTTACCCTGAGCTGATTGTATCCCACCATACCCAGAACAAATAATGTGGGGTATTGCAGTGGGTAAAAAGGGTACACCCCATATAACTTGAGATACAAATACCTTACAAATTTGTTTTGTACCTTCTCCAGCATTAGATAGTACTTCTTCTCATGTGGAGCCCAAATTATTGAATTACACTCCAAATGACTCCGAACTAGTGTGTTGTACAAAGCTATAATAGCTTGCACATTTGTGTAACCGTTAACCGTTCGTAACGTAAAACCTAGAGTTCTAAAAGCTTTTTTATATGTATCAACAATATGATCCTTAAACGTTAAATCAGCAGAAAATTTTACACCTAAATCCCTGACTTGCATTAAAATGATGTGTTTTACTTAGTTTGATGAGCACCTTCCACTCTTCTGAAGTAGACTCTAAGATGTTAGCGGTCAGCCACCGCAGTCTACTTCACTTGAGGATGCCTCGTGTAGAGGTCACGTATTATCGACGGTGGTGTGTCTTTCCTAGTGTAGTGGTGTTGGGATAATGGTGCTGGGATTAGTGGTGACGGAGATGCACGCAATTGAGGCGGGCGGGAGGTGCTCTTCAAACTAGGTAAGACACGTAATTTTATTTTACTACGCGGATGAAAGCAAATTAATTTTTATTAACAACGTTAATTTTGTGAACGAGACTATTCCCAATTCTACCTAATTTCAACTTGTTATTGCGGTTATTGTATGACTGGAAGTTTCATAAGTGTGGTTTGATTTTGCCAGGTGTAGTTTATTGTTTGTTGCACGTGTTTATGTGTTTATTATTCAAATTTGTTATAAAACGTCGCATAGATACTGAACGATGGGGAGGATCTAAGCACCGGTCGCTGACCGCTCGAGCGCTTTGGGGTGACTTCGCGATACATCTAAAATGGCGCTCTTATTTAAAATAAACTGGTTTTCCAAATCAAATCAGATCAAATCAAAAATATTTATTGCATGACTGTAGTCATAATAAATGTAGGTAAAATTAAATAAGATCTTAAAAATATTTTATGTACTATTGTGCTCCATGATCTACCTATGTATTTGAGATGTACAATATGAAGTAATAAATATATTTATAAAATAATCATTATCTTTAACAATTAGATATATAGATTCAATCAATAATGTCATCATAATTTTTTATTAAATTATTATTACTATATATGCCGTGGTAACTCAGCTCATATTATTTAGAACGACCGCAGCATTAACTTCTTATGTAACTTATATTTTGTTTTGTTATAAGGATTGTTTGTGAAAAATATTATTAAAATATTATTAGTTATTAATATTTTAATTTAACTCATCAAATATTTAAAAATAAAAATTAAATAAGAAGCCGTATTAGCTCAGGGGCTAAACGCTCGCTGTAAATTTCCCAGTACGCGAGTAACCCGGGTTCGATCCCCGCCGGCACCAATGAAATTGTTAATTGCAATTTTAAGTGTTGATTTACCTCGTGCTCGGCGGTGAAGGAAAACATCATGAGGAAACACAGATTTAAAAAAATGAAATGACAAGCGAACTAACAGTTCACCTGATGGTAAGTGGGTGCTGCAGCTTATCAATATCTACACCCAATAACAAACTAAGAAGGCTACAGATGCGTTGTCACCACTGAGGACATAGATGAAATGATGTGCCTAATCAAACGGATTTCTAGGCAGCAAAGGAGTCCGACCACGTAGTAAAATGTTTTAATAATGCTTATTATAATTGAGGTGATCACTTATTTTTTTTTAACTGGGTTAGCGTTTGTATCATAGTAACATTTTAGCTGCCCGCGTGTAAACCCTAATCCCTATATTAATTTATTTTGCCCACCTCTGCTTGTGGTCAGCGGAGCCCAGGTGTGAATAATACCGTAACAAATGATGCAGCCGCAGTCAGAATGACAAGTGACGTTGGTACAACGGACCCATAGCTGTCTAGTGTCGGTTATAGTCATCTAATTGAATTACGTATTTTTGTGTAGACCCCGCTTTTTTGTTGATGCAAATAGATGTGTTGGTAGTTGGCTTTAATATCATCATCAGTATTATCATCTTTACATTATATCACAAGTCTATTTCTGGATATAAACCTACATAGTTAAAATAGTCTAAATAGTTAAAATAGAAAATTCATCCCTGTCCCGATAAAATAATTGATCTGAACAGGCGCCAAGCTCCATAGTAGTTGCTTAAATCAGAGGATGTACAACGTTCTGGGAACTGCTGTGGAGTTAGGCGCCTGTTCATATCACAATTCTTAAATCGGCGAAGTTGACCACCCTGGACGTCATTTGTATTAAACTATTTATTATTATTGATTTTTGAAAAAAAAATGTTTGTCTTTTTTATAATCTTAATACATACGTGGCTTTCGATAATTTTGCTTGCGTTTGCACTTCACTTTTTTTTTAATTTAAGTTAGGTGTCAGTTTCAAACACAGTACTTGGAACAACTGTGCCAGTAATTTTGTCGACACTTTTTCGCAACTGAATACTGATAATTTCTAGTTTTTAGATTTTTTCTAATGATCTACCTTGAAACCAAATATCGCGTTTCTAAGTATTTTTGGAGAAGAGATTTTGAAGAATTTTATGGAGAAATGCCTACATACTTGCCTAGGCCTGCCATAAATTCCGAGACGCCGACCGGACATTTAGAACAGAAATAGGTAAATCATGGATTATACAAAACACTGGTAATATTTAAGAAAATTTAATCAAAAATAAGAAACTCTTACACTACGTCCTTTTTTGCCCATTCATATTTCTCTGTACTTTTAACATTTTCAGTAATTCCTTTTCCTTTGACGTAATTATAAAATTCCGTGCATGACATTTTATAATTATAAACGCATTGAATGATGCTTTCGATTGTGCTTACACTGAGTGAACTTCGTTCTTTCGTCCACTGCGCTGAAATTAACGAAAACACTCGTTCTACGTGAGCATTGTGGCCTGGGATTGCAAAAATATATTGACACATTTTAAGAAGATTTGCTTTTCTTTCCAGTTCTTCGGTTTTTCAAAAAGTGTTTCCATTTTGCTTCCATATTTTTAGCTTTCCATTCATCGCTGATTTCACATTCAATAAACGATTTTAAGTACATAAATTCTTCATACATTGAATCATCTATTCCTATATCCTTTTCATTTAAATATTTTGTAGTTTCTTCTACTTGTTGCCATTGAGAATATCATTTAAAATCATCCAAGCGAAAACATCAAATTTTGTCATCGGCTCTGTCCACTGTTCGAGATAACATATAGCAGTGTTAAAGAAATCTCCTGTTTCTTTGTCAAATGTTTCGGATTGACTTGTATTAATTGTGCCTTCATTCTTTGGTTTGTTATAAAGTTGTGTTGTTTGATTGCCTAAATATTTATTTATCAATCTGTCACTCAACTGTTTTTGTATCCTGTAATACATTTTCACTTCAACAATGGTAATAACTGATTTTTCAATCTTTTTAATTTGTTTTCAATCAGAAATGCTTGACTGTGCACAAAAGTGTGTAAACTTCTGATAAGGGATCAGCAAAAAATCGACTACAGCTTTTGGGGCTTTTGCTTCCTTAGCGAAAAATTCTTTCAATGGCAGCCATAACTTTAGTATGCGTTCAATTGCTGGAAGTAGTGAAAGCCACCGACTTCTGGAATGTGAGGTATATTGTTGTATTCTATTGCTGCTTGCTCACAAAAATCTTTAAGCCGTTCCACTCTTACAGTGAATATGGAAAATACTTGAAAATTTTCAGAACAATAGACTCACGTCAATCGACATCACATCGGCAGCAGTGGACGCTGTATTGTGCAGAATATGCGCTGGGCAACCGATGCCTTCAATGTCTTTGGACAAAATCTCCTTTAATTTAAAAAACATTGTTAACTCCGTACCTATCTCTTCCGCCAAAGTTAGTGTTTGTGTTATCCCGCTGAAAGCAACAATATTTTGTACAGGGATGTTCTGATCCTGCAACGATTTTATACAAAATGAAGTGATTGTATCAGATGTTTCATTCGGCAATGAGTCTATTTTTAGTAATTTAATTTGCAGTCCTTCTTTTTCCGTAAAGTACTGTATCAGCAGTGGAAATAACTTTTCGGCTTTGTGATTGCTAGAATCGGTTGAAATGCCGTAAAAGAACTTTTCGACTTCTGTTTTAATTTGCGCGATCGAGTGTGGAGCTAAAATGTGTTTAATGATAGCAGTAGCTTTTGTTCTTGCAGTTGATTGTTTTGCTGCGATACTTGAATCAGGATACATTACGGCATTCAGTTTTGTCGTACAATCTAAAGAGCTAAACGATTGGTGGTGCTTTACGACTTTATAAGCTGTGGTCAGTTCGGCAGCGCATATTAACATGTCTTCGGCAGTACATTGCGTGATCATAAATGTCGATATATCTCTAGAAGTTGATGCAACTGATAATTTCGTCTTGTGATTTTTACTTTGGATATGGTCTTTGACACTTGACTTACCGCCGTGACTGACAGATATATGAAAGCCGCAAATTGAACAAAAGGCTTCATAATCATTTCTTCCTCTTTTAATGAATGACCACTCTTTAGTATAATCGTCCGAAAACAAACACTTTCTTTTTGGCATGACTTTTTAGCAAAATACCAGACTGGTAATAAAAAAACTAAACTACGAAATACAGGATAACGCGCAGCGCAAATTAAGTACGTTGTTCTCTAAAGCAATCAAACGAAACACTGCGACGACGCGTGACGTTCAAGGCGCGAGGGCGGAGGGGCACGCGGCGCGGGACGCGCACGTAGTGTTGCCAACTATACTTTAAAATAACGTATCTTACGGTATTTTGCTTGATTATACTTTATACTTTTGAATAAGAAAAAAGTATCTAAAATACTTTATTCTAACTTATGCGTGAAATATTGTGTGAATTGAATGAAAGCAAGAATTCTGCCAAATTTCTGAATTTAACTCAGTCCATTACTCAAATTTCCAATCATTTTATACTTTCACACATACACAGAACAGAATAACAACAAAATACATTATCATACAACTTTCGAAAAATCTGTACTGTCAGTACACTCAAGTGTCAGTCAATGTCTCCAGTATATATTGTACTCTGTACTCTATGCTCAACGTTTGTTGTTTCGGTGGAATAGTAATAATTATAGTGTATATAACCGTCTGAAAGGAATATACGTTATTTTCCTTTGAAAAGTTGGCAACCCTACGCGCACGTGTTAATAATCAAAGAAGGCAGCTAGGCTCGCTCGCTCGACTCCGCTCCACTTCAACCACTCGCCGATCGCAGACGCTGCACTTAACTACACAGGGTAGCTTGCGAATTGTGTGCACCGGGACAAATGACCTGTTGACCGGGACACCGGGACACAACGCTTCAAACCGGGACATGTCCCGGTGTACCGGACGTATGGCAGCCCTATACTTGCCCAACCTTTTGGTGAGGAGTCACTGAGAATTAAAAATGGAAGTATTCAGACTTTACTAAATTCAAGAACTATAATAGATGAATTCATAAAAATTTGGAATTCTAGTTAATAACCGAGTCTTTATTAGGTACCTATGCGAAATTATATGTCTAATAGTTTTTGACTTTGGGGAGGTTCGAAAGTAGCATCGAAATGGTTCATGTAAATACTCTGCCAGTACGTCGCTCTTCTCTTTTCCGACCTTGGCTAATACAATGCCGTGTGTCTAAAATTTATTAACAATTGCTTTATAACTATTCTACTAATAACGGCTTCTGAATGCTGACGGGGTTTCCCCGGTTCTGCGGCGCTTCAGGCATGCTTACACAAGCGCGTACTGATGACTTCTACGCTATTATTTGCAAAAAGATCGCTTTATTGCTGCACTGAATCAGGGCAAAACCCAACCCTGAGGTTCTGAGGACTGTCGCAGAGCGGTACAACTCATCAATAATGCGACATCGGGTAAAGAAGCTGACTGCTAACTTGTTTGTCAACCTCATCGCGCCATACGCAAATGTTTTTGTTGTTGTTCTGTCATTTCCGCTACCGGAAAGGACAGAACAACAACAAAAACATTGTGTGAATATGACCTCAATTGGTCAAGTCGTTCATAAAATACACGATCACAAACAGACGCACCTGATTATTTAATATAAAGTTTAAAATTTTAATTTTATATCATTTTTATTACACGTTCATTAGAAAATTATTATATTTTCGTAGAGTTTCATCGCAGTTTAAGCCAGCAGAACGGTTCCTTTTCGCATTTGAAATATTTCGTAGTCAAATTACACCGTCATTATAATGCGAAAGAACATTTGTGCTGCTAAATGTGCACTACAGAACCTGCCATTAGTTATGGTGTATAGCAGAAGCGAAGGCGGTTTCTAAAAGTTCAATGAATCGATTGATGGTGGTTTGACAACGTACACGGTTAAAATGGACGAAACATTACATCACATCTTCATTGTCAACCTCTGTCGCCTGTTACGAAAACCACGGGATGATATGGGGTATTGGATATTCTTACACCGCCGCTACACGGATCTGAGTAAAGTCAAACAATTTTATACGAGGTAGTAGAACTCTCTTCCTGTCTAGAATTCCGTCTGTAGGTAAGCACCACCCTCTCACATATTTGTGCCGCAATAGCAGTGCTTGCATTGCTGTGTTTATTTCTGAAGTGTATAGAGAACCAGTAGAATTACTTGCCTGCAGCCGTCCATTTACTGCTGTAGCCACTTGTCATTAGACGGACTATAAGTTTGTTTCTCACTTCAGTGATTAATGAAAAACGTGGCACGATATTTAGAGATCCATATTTGACTACTACTATCATGGAAACCACAATTATAAATAATACAAAAAATATAGAATTGAAGTATACTTACAAAAGAGTAAGAGGATTAACTTATAATGCCTCACAGCCTGCAATTATACTGGCTTTCTATATTATATTTTTTTAATTTTACAATAAGCCCTCTGAGTATCATCATATATATCAGTAAACCTTTTTATTTCTCATACCGAATTGGTTTATTTATATAACATTGTAGTATCGGAATAATATTTAGGAGCATGGATGATACAAGTAGCTACAGTTTCAAATTTTCAAAGAGTAACCAAATTTTGAACTAAATTCAAATATATAAATAATGATACACCGTTATTGCAGTTTTTGAGTAAAAAATACGAGTAAATGAGGCTTCTAATTTTATTTCAAATTATCCCAAATTGAATGTGATTTATGGGCAACAGCTACGTGTACGCGCGCTCCTCTGTGTGCGATTCAATTCACAACATTTTTGCGGACCGATCGACCCTTACGAATGTGTGCGTGCGTAGTAAAATAGTAGGCAATATATATTTATGAATGACAATCAGTTAAAATAATGCATTACCACGCATTTTGAATTTAAAAGATAAAAAGGACAAAATGTTTAAATTTTCTTTAATTAATTTTTCTTCACCATTTGCCTATATTACTTATTCTAAATCTTCTCTGCAAATTTGGTCGGTTATTGCAAAATAACCGTGTATATCTAAAACCGCTTTCAGCTTATAAATTTTAAAATATTTCACGCAAAATTAAATCTGAGTCTTCCTCATACGGGTCGTTAAAATTAGAATTGAGGCATTGAATCCTGTAAACTCTGTTTTGCGGTTGGCGTATAGTCAGTTCTTATGGTACAGAAAAATAACTGGCTCGTCGTTTTAAGGCTTTGAAGCAATGCTGACTCTGCCAAGCTGCCCAAATGGGTTTTTCTAATTCCTATTATTTTTTTATCTCAAAGGTGCGTGACATCTTCTTCTGTGATGGGCAATTTGTCTGCCAAGCTTATCTATAGCAAATCCTCCTACTTTCCTGACGGGAAATCCCTTTTGATTCACATAAAGTGAAAACGTGAAGCCTGCTCTGTGTGAACCATACCCAACCTTCTCTCTGACTCGAGATTCTTGGTTTGATTCCAACTTAGAGAAAATATTAAAGCAAAAACCAGAAATTGATGGGTATTTTGTGTACCCTTTTGTTGGTAACCCTGCATGAATTTATTCCGAAAATGTTATATCTGTATACTTTCTATATTCTGAGGCGTAATAAGTGCTTGGTGATAGTGATGGTGGAGACAAATATTGAAAGTAAATCTGCATTTACTTCCTGTAAAGTTTGTCAACAGTAACTGGGGTAGCGTTGTAGATTTTCTTTCCATCCACTCAATAATGAGAAAGGGCCAGTGCCTAGTTTGGAACTTTTGTATTTCTCACGTGTACCTGTCATAAGATGGTTGAAACAGTTTATTGTATTGATAGCTGATATCAATTTGTCGGGAAGACGTACTTTAATATTTCAAAGTGAAGTCCCTAGCGTCTCAATTTATAAAGAACCAATAGAAAACTTTAGTCGTTGAATATAAAACAATTCATTAAAACAAAGTGTTCATAATGTAGCCATTAATTTAATGCTCATACGAAAAAGAGATCTATGTAAATTAGTATAAGGTTACGATTGCGTTTTGCGTATATAAATCGATCCGACGAGTAAGCTAATAAAATTTCGTTTGCTTTGCTGAGAGTGCTTTTTGAGCTCCAAATTTTGTTGGATGAGCTAATTTAGCAAATTAGCTAGCTTTTCTTTTTTTTATCGATAATCGTTATCGGTTTATTTTTTATTTCAATTTCCACTTTTACAGGGTTTTCTACGTTTTAACAGGTAATTTTTATTTAGAAAACATTTTTGCTTTAACTTAAGTTTACATTTTGTCTTAATGTACTGCCAAAATATTTATAATAAAAGAAAGTGTTTCCGATATTTATAAAATATTTTTGATCAATATTTATGCATAATATTTTTCAATGTCCTTCTCTTTTTGGGCAAATGTTATTTATTATTTATAATGTGGTATTTGTAGAACTATTTACTTTGTAGACAATATCATGTGCAATGGAATCAATTACAATTTATAAACAATTTGGTTTGGATTCTTGAAATATATTTCATGGCTTCGTGACGCAGGGGCTTAGCAATGAGTTGCAGCCGCGAGTTCGAATCCTGCACGGAACAAGTATTTGTATCGTCTACACGTCTACTCATTTTGTATTTTTCACTTTGGTGTCGCAATAAACTTCTTTGTTACGAGTACGAGTTCTTGTTTTTGCTATCGATCCACTTCATTTGTCTTTGTGAATTATTTATGTATGTAAACTGCCTCAAGCATACAGGAGAAAATCTTAGTGTGGATGTAACGATTTCTTTAAAAAAAATATATTTATTTCTTCTTCATTTTCATCAGCTAGTATAAGTTCATTGCTGGGCATGGGCCTCTCTATTCGTAAGAAAGATTCGTAAGAGATCTTAATTGTCGCGCTTGGCAGGCGGATTGGCAATCGCAGTGCCAGATGTCTTGCAGCTTTGGCACTGCTACTGTCTGCGGGAGATAATTATACCGTCCTCTGTCATGAAATGTTTTGGAATTTCCCATAGTAATCTCTTCACCCATAGGGCATAATGAGGTGATGGATTCTCTTACGACGCCATCGCACATATATAATATAATTTCGTTTAATTATTATTAATGAAAAATTAAATTACAACTTTTCCTAACAAAAAACAAACAGAAAAAACATTGATCTTAATCCCAGAAGCCATTTGTCCGTTCTATATGTTTAAGTCTTACTTTTTGAACTGTTTGTAGATTTAAAGTTCATTAAAGCATAAAGTACCTAAGCCTATACTTAATTTTTGTTATATAAAAAGTTGACATATTCTCCTTTTTTCTACATCTAGCTTGATATTTTATTTTGTATAGATTCTAACGCCAGTATTCAAATATAATTCCGAGTTTGAACTTAAACTCCACATACCCATTACCATTACAGCTTATAAAAGTCTACTGCTGAACATAGGCCTCCCCCATAGATTGCCTCATAGGGGGGATTCGAGCGGGTTTTCAACAGCAGTTTTCTTATTATTTTGAGTTGTTATAAGGAAGTGCTGCTGCCCATCACCTGTTTCAATTAACCTCTGTCGCCTCTTACGACACCCACGGGACGATATGGGGTAGTGGATAATCTTACACCGCCACTACACGGCAAACTCCACATTGTCTAAATTTATTGTCTAGTTAAAATTTATTGTTATTATTACAATTCATTTTCTAGACTGTAGTCCATTTAAGAAGTATTAATATATATAAATAATTCCGAGAGTTCATACTATACTTCACAAAGGAGATGTATGAAATTGGGTGCTTGACATCGTTCGTAACGGTTAAACAAAAATATGTAGGTAATAAAACGATAAATTATAAGCATAAATAAATGGTTTTTATTTCTGTAATACATGGGACAATCATAAAAACATTTTTTTAAACTGAAAAACGAAAGCTAATGCTTTTACTTTAGCAAAAACAAAACGTTTTTAAATACTTCTCTGTATTTTGTCTATGGCAATAGATAATGAAAGCTATTTTTATAATAAACTAGCTGACCCGTCCCCACTTTGTTGGGTGTCAAACATTTTTACTTGTGATGAAATTATCTTGTGTGGTTCTTAGTACCGAGTGTTTCGGATTTATTTTCGGAGTTGATTGACAAATATTGTTATTTCACATTAAAAATATTATTAATCACAATTAAATATAGCCTATGTCACTCAGGAATAATGTAGCTTTCTAGTGGTGAAAGAATTTTTAAAATGGTTCAGTAGTTCCAGAGATTACTTCCTACAAACAAACTCACAAACTTACAAACTTTACCTCTTTATAATATTAGTATAGATTAGCCTTCATTATGAAAGAAATCATAATATTGAAACATTGAGGTGAATCTGTAGAGACTAATATTGATTAAAAGATATATATTATATTTAGAAAAAAGATTGAATATGCTGTCATTAAACTAAAAAAAACATTTGAATATTATCTGACACGACTGAATAGGCTGTATGGTCATTGATCATTGCCTGTTCCGAAGGAGACTTAACTTGGTACCTAACTTCGACTTTCAACTTGTCATTATCATGCGCCATAGATAAATAAATGTGCAGCAAGCTATCATGCGCATTTGGCATTGTGGCTGTGTTTGTGGATAGATTTCGTGTTTTTACTTTCGTGGATTTATTTAACTTGACCCTTGGTTTTTCTCTGGGATTACAGGACAGTAGGTTGTTGCGCACACATAAGGACAATAAAGTGGTACTTGGGTAATGAGAGGAATAGAACAGACAATGTACAGCCTCCGGCTGCTTTTCTAGATGACAGTTTATAATTATTAATTATTGCAGAAAATAACGAAACATTTAAAGTGGGTTGCGTTTTATTGTACTTTATTTAATAATAACTACAAAACTGCATTCTTTTGTGTCCTTTTCAATTTATTCAAATAACTTATCACAAGAACTAATGATTTTACTACATAACCCACAAATCATAAAACATAAAATGAAAACAAAACCCCAGGTCCTGCAAAATTATGATTTTTTGACATAAGTAGCAAATGTTTAAATCTTCGAAATAAGGCATATTTTAACTTTGTTCACGCCGGACCCAAGCTTGTATGGAATGAAGTTCATCTCCTTTTGATTTTAAATTTTTAGAAGTGCAATTCACAAGATCAGATTTCAAATGAGTAACATTCGCCTCTTTATGCCATCTATTGACGCTTTCCTTTACACTTTGATTCCGAATTTCATATTTTATGCTTTCAAAGCTTTTTTATATTCGTGATTCAGCTGTGGCAACGACAAAATATGAGCGACGTACTTGCTTTTTCCATATTTACATTGTTTATTAAAACACCTTTTCGTATAAGACGTCGTCTGTTTGGTTTGTTTTTTTTTTTAGGATCTGCGCCTTTGAGGGTTCTTTCTATATTTATTTAAACGCGTTATTTTTGGTGTTAATTAATACGTGTTTTTTTTTGCAACAGACGTCAATATTTTTATGATTATTTTTAATGATTTTTGCATCTTGTATTCAAAATAATATTTCATTTGGACAGAGGCGATTTTCACATGTTATATGAAATAACTAATAAAAATTTTGTTGTATAATTCTTATAAATAACATTTAAAAAAGGATTGTTCTGAGCACTTATATATGGTTCTGAGCACTTATATATGATTCTGAGTAAACGTAGTGATTATATACTCTTTGGTTATGAGGGGTCCCTTATAAATATTATCATACTCTTTGGAGGGTTCTACAAATTTGTCAATGAGGGCTAATAATTTTCTGTTCACCAGATGTCGCTAGTTGACACTGAGGTAAAGTTTTTGTTACAAAATGTAATTTAATTGAGAAGTAGTTTTTAATAAAAGTTTACCCTTACCCGGATCTCCACAGATTAATAAGGTTTATTAATTGTAACATGATAGTACGTTAAATATTTAACAGATGGCATGATCTCCACAGATTAATAAGGTTTATTAATTGTAACATGATAGTACGTTAAATATTTAACAGATGGCAATAATAAATATTACTTAGTGTTTGTAAAATAATTATTACATAATAAGTAATATTATATTATACATTACATTTTTTAAATAATATATTTCATACAATAACTAGCGATCCGCTCGGGGCTTTGGGCGTTATGGCTTACGTTATAGGTCATAACGTAGTATAAAATTTATTAAAATATTCCGATTTGTAGTATATCCAGAATCAGTATAGCTGAAAGTTTTCACCATCGTTTGAATTGCTTGAAGAACGTTTTCATGTGTAATTCATTAATTTGTTACAGCATACCAAAAGTCTACTACTATCACATTTTATTAGTTATTTCTAAGATTTGCCACGTGATAAATCAGCAATTAAAATTGCAATCGACAATTTCACTGTTGCTAGCAGGAGGAACATTGAGGAACTTCAGTTGTTTACGTACTATGAAATATTTAGGCGGGCGCTTATGCCCTTAGCTACCACAGCTTTTCTTTATCAATTAATAACAAGAGAATTCTACAAATAATACACCTAATCCACTCAACCAACAGTACTCAAGACCACCCGGCGCAACTTGTGCATTACACGACACTAAGTAGTTTCTAGCTACTCTGGAACAGTACAATCCTGTCTGTTTGTTGTAAATATATATAACTTGTGTCTACAGTTTGTTCGTGAGATCACTACTCATAGCAATCCTCGAAACTGATTTCGAGGAAACTATAGTGGAGCTTACTGATGATAAGTTTTGCTATCCGTAAGTTCTCGTACTCTCCTCGTTGAATTTGTATATGTGAACTGTGATAGCTTCGCGGCTAAGCGCTCGCCGCATTTCACAGAATGCGCAACCTGAGCTTGAACGGTAAGTAGATACTGTGGTTCATAAAAATTTATTTCTAGCATCGATTAAGAATCAAAATGCAGACGCCTTCCCACCCGTAAGGACTGTAATAAAATGCTGGTTTTTTTACACTGATTATATGAAACAAAGCAGCATTATCAACATTCAAAAAAAGAAGAGTACAGATGTATTGTCACCTCTGTACTATACAAATATGGAGTTCCACAGGGCAGCGTTTTGGGACCACTGTTGTTCTTAGTCTATATAAATAATCTCCCGGATGTAACTAAACACAAATGCATTTTATTCGCTGACGACATATCTGTAATAGTGAAAACTTATGGTAAACAATCACTAAAAGACCATATTAATGACATTAACAGTACAGTAAAAACAATAATAGAATGGCTTAAAAATAATAATCTAATTATAAATCTTGACAAAACTTATTTTATAAATTTCAATGACATTATACCAGACAATGAACATTAATTTTGAAGGACAAAACCTAAAAAGTACAAATATGACAAAATTCCTATGGATAAAAACTAAATTGGAAAAGTCAAGTTGCAAATGTTTGTAAAAAAAAAATAGATTGTCCTATGCATTTTACAAACTAAGCAAAGTAGCCACAAAAAATACAGCACTTACTGCGTACTTTGCCTATGTGGAATCCGTTCTGCGATACGGACTCATTATATGGGGTAATAGCACAGATGCAAAAACGGCATTCATTGCCTAAAAAAATGTATTAGAACAATATGTGGCACTACACCCGATGAGCCTTGCAGGCCGCGATTTATATCTCTGATGCCTGTACATTTTAAAAATTGCAGAGTTTGTAAAACAAAACATGTATTATTTCAGACAAGTGAAAGAGATTTACACACGAAATACCAGAAATGGCAATAGACTTGCTGCTGAAATTATACCCAAGAGTGCTCGAATTAAAAAAAAAAACTGCTACTGGATGTGTATTCTCATATTTAATAAAATACCCCAAAATATAAAAGACTTACCCCTTAATAGATTTAAAGGCGTCCTTTACAGGTGGCTAAATTAACATTGTTTTTATAATGTGAATGACTACCTAAATTTGACATGATGTGACACAATAGTAATTATATATTTTTAATTAAATTTTAATCTTAATTATATTTAAATTTGTATTTATTTGTATTAGTATTGCTAATTTGTAAACGATGACATGCCGATAAATATTTTAAGTGAATTTTATATTGTAATGTAGTAAATTTAATTATAAAAAATGTATTTGCATGCTATTATAGATGGCTGAAAAAGCTGGACTACACTTTATAATAACCACCTAAATGTACCCCTTTTTTCAAAGCTAATAAATCTTCATTTAATTTAATTTCATTTAATTTAATTTAATTTAATTTAATTTAATTTAATTTCTGAGTACTAAGATGAAATGCCACACAACCTATAATTATGCTGACTCTCTATACCCTTTAGATTGGATTACAGCAGTGCGAGTACTGGTATTGACAACTGAAATGACCGCAGGAATAGGTAAGAGGTTGGATACCTACTCAGACGGACTCATAAGTAAAAGAGAACTTCAAAATCGCAGTTTCACAGTTCTTTACGTTTTTCAAGGGTATATAACCACTTATCTGCAGACTAGAAAGAAAATATACTAGAAAGAAATAAGATCGCGAATGATCCTTACCGGCATTTCATACTTTTTAGGATTCCGTACCCAAAGGGTAACCAACGGGACCCTATTACTAAGCCTCCGCTATTCGTCCGTCCGTCCGTCCGGCAGTCCGTCCGTCTGTCTGTCAGCGGGCTTTATCACATGATCCGTAATAGGTAGACAGTTGAAATTTTTTATAGAATGTGTATTTCTGTTGCCGCTATAACAACAAATAATAAAAATTAAAAGAAATTAAAAATTAAAAGGAGCTTCCCTACTAGAAACGTGTATTACGGTGATACGGAACTTTTTTTTTTTAAATATTTTGCCGGTTATTTTTTTAAGAATAAGCGTGACAAATGAGCGCATAGTCCACCTGATGGTAAGTGGATGCTATGACCCATAGACATCTACATCTATAATTGACTAAGAATCAAAATACAGATGCGTTGTCGCCTTTGAAGACTAAGATGAAATGCGAGGCATTACCAGTAAAAAGGGTCGCCGGTTCTCTACACTCACCATACGAAACACAGTAGCATTATTCTGCTGTTTCACTCCGGTATTTTGCAAGCGTGGTCCTACCCCGGTCGAGCCGACCGAGCCGTGCTGCAGCTATCTATAGCTCTACCAAATAGTGATTTCATCAACTTTGTTTCGGTACAGCCATAGTTCCGATGTTGTTTACGAAGCAAACCGCCCTCTTACGAACTCGTTGCGCCCTCAAAGAAGGGAGCGAAGTTGTTTCGCATGATCTACGACACGATCTCGCCTGATTCACGTTTATTGATATAATTTTATGAAGAAATGTGTAATTTGCTTGATGTATAGTCTGTGGTATGAGATAATGGAGTCGTAACTATGTAATAATGTAAGTAGTGCTCATATATAGTCCATAGTTGATTTCCTGTTAATAACTAGTGGAAATACTAGTGGTAGATAGGTGGTAGAGATGCAGCAATATAATGGTTGTAGCAAGAATGGGTCTGCTCATCCGGGGAAGGACCACGCTCTCACAGAATACCAGCGTAAAATAGCAGCTTAATGCTACTATGTTTCGTATGGTGAGTGTAGAGAACTGAAGACCCTTTTTACTGGAAACGGGGCACATTCTATCTCAGTCCTCTGGGGTGATAACGCATCTGCATTTTGATTCTTAATTGAGGATAAATGTAGATGTCTATGGGCCACAGCATCCCCTTATCATCAGGTGGACCGTGTGCTAGTTTGTCACGCTCATTCTATAAAAAAAATATTAAAATCGATCGCCTCATTTTGTACGTGGGTGCTGTAAGAGGCATCTATATATAGTCACATAGTAGTAATATATAAGAGCAATAACTATACTACAAGCCATAACACATGCTTGATGATAAATAAATAAATTAATTAAAAATATGTACCTACTATTTACTGAGTCTTCAAAAATTATAACGAGCAAACCTATAAGCATAGCTACTTACTTATGTGTATTCAAAACTGTTTTTTTGAAATTCGCCTTTCTTCGGTTATGCAACAGGAAAGGTTCTGCCGCACTGTGCCCGTGAGGGTTAACTAACTTGCGCTCACTGTGATAAACATGTAAAAATTTTATAACTTTCCCGATATAAAGGCGTTATCACAATTTTTCCTTCACTGCCAAACACGTGGTGAATCGACACTAAAATGGTAATTAACAAATTCAGTGTTGTTATAAAAGAACCATGGCTCGCAATTAAATCTAAGATGAACAATCAGACTTCTCAGCTACCATTGCTCTTATTAAAACGCTTTTATTAGCTTCGCGTGTATCTATCTATCTACCTAGACAAATAGATCTATCTACATAGATATGTAACGGAATCTTTTTTTTTTTCACCAACTTGTAGACGGCCGATTGACTTGAAAATTTGCAATATTTTAATGACTGTGACCCAGTGTTCTCATAGAATCATAACAGTTCATGATCAATTCTTAAACTCTAATATAATTTTAACAATAAAAACTTTATTGACAAGACATATTCATTCATACATTCATAAAGCCTATCAAAATCCACTGCTGAACATAAGACTCCCCACATCTTAGCTCATTTGTCATTCATGCAAAGTTGCCAAGTTGCCAGGTGACAAGCTTGGGCGGTGAGGTACCTATTTCATTTTCTAGTTGTTATTAGGAAGACGCTGCTGTCCATCTCCTGGTTTGTTTTCCTTTGTCGCCTCTTATGACACCCACGGAACTATATGGAGTAGTAGATGACATGACAGTTGTTACAATCATTTCCTAAATCTATAAAATATTTTCCTATACCTAAGATAATGTGGTTGGAACACGGAAGTTGAAATATCTCGTATCATAGCAAGACTTCTATGACAATTGATTTGCCTCAATCTAGTTTTGACGTAATTATTCATGTTGTCATCGATGATAATCTGATTTCTAACAGCTGCTATCACGTGAAAATATTTTTTAAGATATTTTTGTGAAGCTTTTTTTTCTTTGTATCTTAAGTTGTCAAGCAGTTACGTAAGGCAAGTCTCAGTGATGTTTTAAAGAGTTACATATTGCATATTTTGCTAAAAGTAACTTTATACCATCCCATGAGACACAGGTCTTCTCTGACTTTCTGATATCTTTTCTGGATTCGGAACAGAAAAGAGTCCACCGCGTTAACATTAATGCGTGTTGACTGACTACAACAGTTTTTAAAATATTTCTTTTTTACTTTTCAGACATGGTGAATCAGGACTTTTCAAATAGCCATTTTATTCAAAGATTTGTATGTTGCAATTTTTCCCTAAATATCCTTTTCTTTTTAATTAGTATGGGGTTTGTAAGCAGTTTTTTTTAAAAGACTAATATTCCGGGGTACTGATCTCAGTCATTTGTTGTGCCACTTCTACCGAATTTTGATTACTATAGACAGAATCAATTAATTTATTACATCCTGTCATACCCACTGCTAAACATAAGCAGCCCTCGTAGATTGCTTCATAGGAGGGATTTACCATAATTGCCACGCTTGCGGGTTGGCAACCGCAGTTTGTTCTTTTTTATTGCCCATCTTCTTTTCCAGTTTCCCTCCGTCGCCTCTTCCGACACCCACGGATGATATGAGGAAGTGGAATTATCTTACGCCACTGGTACACGCATAGGCTTAGAATATACTGGCGTAAGTATATTCTAAGTCTATGGGTACACGGCGGCCAAAAATAATCCATAGGTATACGACAGAATAATAATAATCTAGTGGTCGCCAGTGGTTTCAATTTTTTTTCAATCATCAATATTTATTTCATCGCTTTAAACGTTAATATGTACATATAAGTACGCCGAGGTTGTTAGAGTCCTTGAAACACTTTATATAGGCGTTGTCCGGTAAAGCCTTTTCTTAAAGCTCCTTCAACGAATTTTTATGGTCTCAGTCGACTGTAGTCGGGTACCAAGAGTGGTAATTTTGTTTTGGAAATGCTTTCGGGGTCAAATCTGCTGAATATGATAATTGATATATCTTCGTGGCTACTCCGTGCGATAGTGCATTACCGTCATGCAAAGTCCAAGATTTATTTTCTACAATAGATATTTCATATACAAAACGTAAAATAAACGCTTTTTTTGTCTTGACATACACTCCACAGGTCAGGTACACCTCAAAATTTTAAAACAAGTTAGTACAATCAGTGCGTGTTGCCAATGATGATGACTTAATGATTTGAGACGTGGTCCTTCACTGCTGGCCGTGTGAATAAGCTCAAGGTTATTCAGCGAGTAATGGAGATGGCTATGCACGGGGTCTCTCCGCGTGATAGACTTAAAAATGTGGATATCCGCAGTAGAACCAGAGTAACTGGTATAACTTAACGCATTAGTTAAGCTGAAGTGGCAATGGGTCGGCCATTTAGCTCGAAGAACCGACAACCGAAGTAGAAGAAAGGTTCTCGAGGGGCATTTTCGTATCGGTAGACGAGGTATGAAGGAGGCTGATGATAACATGAAGTGTGAAGGACGGCCCACCACTAGATGGAGGGACGACCTGGTAAGACATGCAGGAAGTCAATGGATGCAGGTAGCTCAGGACCGTGCTTTGTGGCATTCCTTGGGGGAGGCCTATGTTCAGCAATGGAATTTTGAAGGGCAGTAATGATGATGATGAAAATGATGACACTCCATAAACTATGAAAATGGAACATTAGAAATCACGCAACATTCACATCTTATTCAGTCAATATTTTAGTTATTACTTATTAGTAACATTTTGATATTCTTTGGCGACAATCTCTACGCATAGTGATTATACTCTTTGATCTGTGCGACTGTTTGACAGATCATCTGTGTTTGACCACAGACTATTATGTGTTTGACATTGGCAGTATGAACGTGAACAATTAATGTTTTATTTTATTTGTATTTGTAACAAATATTATTTAAAATTTTAGCTTTCGGCACTCTTTCTCGGTATAAACTTTAACTTTGCCAAATCTTACAGTCCTCCGTGCGCGCATGCTTTAAAAGGAATACAAAGTTTTCTTTTTACGTATTAATATATTATAGATACAGTTAACAGTTGTTTTTAAATGTGGTAGAGCCATGCTGCAGCTATATTAACTGTATAGTTGTAGCATGAATGAGTCGGCTCGACCGGGGAAGGACCACGCTCTCACAGAATACCAGCGTGAAATAGCAGCTTAATGCTGCTGTGTTTCGTATGGTAAGTGTAGAGAACCGGAGACCCTTTTTACTGGAAAAGAGGCATTCCATCTTAGTCCTAAAGACTGACAACGCATCTGCATTTTGATTCGCAAACGAGGATAGATGTAGATGTCTATGGGCCACAGCAACCACTTATCATCAGGTGGACTGTGTGCTCGCTTGTCACGCTTATCCTATAAAAAAAAACTACAGATCACTATCTTAATAATACTTTTTTTCGTTTGTATCGTCCTTTCGTTTATTAAACGGTTGCCTCTGTTGAATTTTTTCACGTGATGAAATCCAGCCCGTGATATTGATCGACAGCAATACGTAACAGAGTGTAAAATTATACACGTCAAAATATTGAGTGATTTGATAATTGAATTATTGATGTTTTTATTGATTATTTTAAGTTATGGACTGACGCAGGAGAAGCGAGCACATGACTGTTTAAAATATGTCGTATCGGTCACTGAACTATTTACTACGTACTAGAACAGACACTGCGAACAAAATCTGTGTGACAATGTGAGCGCGTGGAAGGAGGACAGAGTACCATTTTATAGCACAGACTAATTAAATTTGAACCACCAACTAATTAATTTTGCGTGTTGTAAACGACCAAGTTTCGCCGTCTGTCTAGTACGAAGTACATATTACTCCAATGATATCAAGCAATAAATTTAGTTTTTATTAGCGATCCGTCCGACTTCGCCTGGGTAAGATCTATTAATGTGACGTCATTTACATTTTTAAAATAATCATCAATGACTATTTATATTACAAATTTTTGATTTCAGAAAAAAAACTTACAGTTTTTCGTTTAAAATATAGCCTAGATCACTCCTGGCATGGCATGTTCTCCATCTGTTCGTGAAATTTCATCACAATCGGTTGAAATCAAATTTTAAAATGGTTATTTGTCTTCATAGCATGCAAATAAACCCCTGATAGAAGGCAGTATATATATATACATATATATAACGCTATTGCCAATCTCTTGGTTTGTGTACTGTCGCCTCTTATGACACCTTCGGGATGGTATGTGGTAGTGGATATTCTTACACACTAAATGAAATTTATACTAAATTATATTCGTATACCTAATTATGTTCATTTATAAATATTATAGACGGAAATATAAAGAAAAACGAAAAAATAAAGTAAAAAGTACAGTTTGAGTTTAGTAAAACTTTGAAATGAGGATGTTAATATAAAATTTTTAAAAGAAAAAAGGGGACTAATTGACTGAGAAGGCTTGACTGACTTAAAATAAGAAATACAAGTAGGGAGAGAGAGACTAAACAACAGAACAAAGAAACCGCTTATGGGAAAAGTGTTAATAATAATAATGCCTTTCCCGTTTTTCAATACAAGTAAAACTAAAATGTCTCTTTGATAAAGATGTGTGAAAGAATTGAATCTACTCAATACAATATATTAGGTGGTAGGACTCTTATTCTGCCTAGGTGTAGGTTTGAGTAGATACCACCATCTTACCTACTTCTGCCGCCAAAAAGCAGAGTGTTCCGGTCTGACGGGTATAGAGAGCCAGCATAATTACCTACAGGATGTGGGGCATTCTATCTTATTGTTGAGAGGTGAGAACACATCTGTAGCCTACTTTGTTTGAAGTTCGCAGCAGGTGTTCACGGAACGCAGTAGACACTTATTATCTGGTAAAGCATATCTTGACTTGTCACAGTCATGATATAAAAAAGTTTAAAGATCTTGCGTTTCAATTTGCAACGCAGGACATTGAATAAAATCAACGGCACTCACAAATCGACGACAGATAAAACAATTCTTAAAGTTGCTCCCTCTTTTTTCTTTTCATGCAAATAAAAAGAAACAGGTACACAGATAAGTAATACGTAATTAATGTAAGTTTTAATCAACGATTTTGCTCAAAGCAATATCAAAATAAAAATATCGATAGTAATATCGATTACAAGTGCCATCTTATTATGTCAGCGAACCATAGGTGGTAATTTAAAGATATACTCTAGACCAAAATAAAAACTGCCACCAAAAAGAACTTTATTTCTCTTTTAATCCTAAATTGAGGTGCCTGACTTTGATTCAATAACTTAAACCGCGAGTGTCACCACCAGCCGCAACTGTGACAGCAATGCTAACGCTAATTAAACCACAATAGCTATGTGACACGGCATATTACCGCGAGTGTTATTTGTTCTTTTGTAATAGAGTTTGATTTCAGTTAGATAATACTTTTGAAATTATTTTGACTTATTTAAAATAAACAAATTCATAACTCTTTTTAAATTGAGTAGGTATCGTAGGATGTGTAAATAAGGTATATATTGGTGACCAACTACCCTATGGCTGCAACTAATAGCATCAGAACGAGTAGACCGTGGTAGAGCCAGGCTGCAGCTATATTATGGTTGTAGCACGAATGGGTCGGCTCGACCGGGGTAGGTCCACCTCTCACAGAAGACCAGCGTAAAATAGCAGCTTAATGTTTACCGTATAGTGAGTGTAGAGAACCGAAATCTTTTTACTGGAAACGAGGCATTTCATCTTAGTCCTCAGGAGCGACAAAGCGTCTGCTATTTGATTCTTAATCGATGATAAATTTTATCCCCAGCATCCACTTACCATCACGGCTAGCATGGGATGGGGACAAATAATTTATCCCCCGATTATATCTATTGACAAGAGATAAAATTATTTTGTCCTTACGCCAAAGAACGGCAACGGGGACAAGTATATCCCCGTTTGTCATAACGAGTAGACATATATCCCCCGTCCGTAGCATGGAGCCAAATGAAAAATAAAAAATTATGCTTTTTTGACATTTGAAAGGGAGAATTTTATCCTAGTTCATTGGACGTGGGTTTAAGTTTATATTCATACAAAAAAATCTATCTAAGTCTAAGTCTATCTCCCATTTTATCTGCTGCGGATATTATATCCACCGGTGTGCCCATGCTCGAAGGGTGGATAAAACTAAGCGAGGGGATAAATATTTTCTCCTTTGCCCGGGGATAAAATTGTCTCCTGCCCATGCTAGCCCTGCAGGTGGACTGTATGCTCGTTTGTCATTCTTATTCTATAAAAAAAAACGAGTCCATCAAGCGTCATTAAAATTGGCAAATATTTCAACAATAATAATTAATGCAATAAGTTATTAATTAAAACATATTAATAATTATTAATAAAAAAAAGATAGTCGTCATGGTGGTAAAGAAGCGTATCTTGTAACAAATCAAAATACAAGTTACATAAGAAGTTAATGCTGCGGTCGTTCTAATGAATATTAAAAATATATATATTATGTTCTTAACATAATATATATATTGTCGACGTTCGTCCACGTAACCACCCTATATCTGAGTGTTACAAGGCATGCGAGCATGCCATTGTCTTTCGTAGTAGAAAACACACTATTTTTCGATGGAAGTGACAAACGTAGATCTCGCGACATGCGTCTTGGAGATTTCGCATTCTCCCAAGAGTTCGAGGCTGATATCTCGACGTCTTTGTTTTCGCATGCCATTTAAATACAACAACATCTACACGTTCGTAAATGTGAAAGCTTTTTTCTTTCTATATTTTTGTGGTTTTGTATCGCTTCCATTTCATCCATTAAAGCCTATAAAAGTCCACTACTGAACATAGGCCTTAGCCATAGCCATAGATTGCCTCATAAGGGGAAAATTGCTTGGCAAGCGGGTTGGCAACCGCAGTTTTTTATTATTTTGCGTTGTTATCAGGTAGATGTCGCCTCTTACGACGCGCATGGGGTTTTATATTACTTGAAAAAACGTAAAACCATATAACCAAATCCAGTTGGTAGTTGGTTGGAATAACTGATTAGCATAATATACAAATTTATCTGTAAGGTAGGTTACAGCCTATATATTAAATCAGGTTACATCTTATATAATTTCTCATACATTTGGTCACACAGTTTTTTTTGCGACGTTTTTCTTCACCACCGAGTAAGTGGTAAATCCGCATTTAAAATTGAAATAAACAATTTCATATGTGCCGGCTGGGATCAAAGGTTTGCACGCATACTGTGAAATGCGCAGCAAGCGCTTCTCACTGTTCTAAGGCAGACTGGCAAAGAATGCTTTTAGGATTAAGTCCGCTTTTTGATTCCATACTATTTTGTAAGGTTCAGTAAAGATTAAATAGTTAACCACGGCTACCTGCAGTTTAAAACACTGTTTTACTTCACTTTTAAACACGGCCGCACTAAGCTGTCAAGCTTATTTCTTTGAACTTAATCATAAATCCAGGCGTGTGCATAGATGAATTATTTAACTGAAAACAAATTAAGGCTAACCCTTGTTAACGAGTTTGCCACATCATTGTTTATTAACAATACAGAACGCGATTAATGTGAAAGGTGTAGCATATTCACGCCAACGCCGACGAGGGGTGGCCAGAGCAAAACATTCATTCGTAATGTGACGGCGACAGGGAAATTGAGCTTTCATGTTTTTACACAGGTGAATTATGTTACAGAGTGTTTAAATATAATAAAAGAGTTTAAAAAACTTAAACAACACGCATTGATCATGAGCTGTGACGATCCTGATAATTATTTTATTTTATCCTGGTGATCCTGATCAGGATACTAGGATAAAGTTATTAAGTTATTGCATTGTTATCGGTTCTTGATACGAGTTCAAATTTAAAGTCAATCGGCCGTCTACAAGTTGGTAAAAATTTCATTAAAAGATTCCGTTATATAGATAGACTAGCTGGCCAGTCAGACTTTGTTCTGCCCTATCCGACAAACCTTTGTCCTTTAAAAAATCAATAAATTTGCAATAAAAAATATTGAGGGTCACTTATCGGGATAAAAACTATCCTATCTCTCTAGTTGGAGCAAGCAATACACATTTACGAAATTTCATTAAAGTCGGTTGAGTAGTTACGTAATTCATCGCGGACGAACACTGTGACACGTAATTTTATATATAAAGATAGGTTACGTCACGCGATGCTAATAAAATTGTGTTAGAAATAGACTCAATCAATACTAGTAAGTGGTAGTTATTTATGATATTTTCAGCTATCCATTACAGCCTATCAAATTCTACTGCTGATCATAGGCCTCACCATAGATTGCCTCATAAGGGTGCTATTTGCAATAGTTGTCACGCCTGACTGGCGGGTTGGTAACTGCAGTTTTTTATTTTTTATTTGTTATAATTAGGACGCTGTTACCCATCTATTTGTTTCCCTCTGTCGACTCTTTCACTCAGGATCTTTTACCGCGGGAAAATAAGAATTACGTCGGGAAAATAAACATGACGAGCTTTCTGTTTCATAAGATTTTTATTATAATATGTATTTTATAATTCATATAGTGGTACGAGAAATGTGGCGTAGGAGAATTCACTGCCCCATAATATATAAAACTAATTTTACGGATTTTATCGCGTTTCTGATGAAAGTGATGACTATATTTCTTGTATATTGATACAGTAGAACAGGGGTCACCAAATGGCGAACCGTGGTCTGCATCCGGACAGCCGACCTATTTTGTGCGGACCCAGAAGAATCTAATAATATCAATGAAAAAATTTGTGTTTCTTCTGCTTTAAAACACAAAAATTCGGAAGATCTTTGCCAAGAATTTTGGATAAAATTAATGTGTGGTAATAAATACCAATTTTGCCAGATGAACTATTAAAAATAAATTTCGATCTCGTCTTACCGATGACTATCCTTAAGATTTGATGGCAATAGTTTGCACCAACTTTATTCCAGACTTCAGACAGAAAACTAATGCCAATTTTGCCTTAATATTTGGTACTCACTTTATTACTATTTAAAATTATTTTTGGTTTTATTGGTTTATTGAAATTTTAAATCTCGGTTGCTAGTCGTCATCTAGCAAACAGACCGCGACAGATTTATATATTTTTTAAACGGACCCGCAATTAAAATAATTGGTGATCCCTGCATTAGAACGTTATATAGCATATTTAACAAAATACTATTAATTACATCATAAAAAAAAAAACATGCGTGAGTGTTGTGGAACACTCGGTTGGAACGAAGTCCCTTTCGTAATATATTATTATTGATAAACGTATTATATTATTGATTAACAAATACAAATAAATGAATTACTAGGTCTATTAAAATGAAGCGTCATTTAAAATAAAATAATATTTCTTTCATGGCAAAATAAGAAAAAGTGCGAGGGAGATGGATATTATTCCATCTCACTTCCTTATAGCCGCCAAGGCCGTCTACACTACGTCAGAAGGGGTCGTGACGGAAAAATCTTACACTTTTTCTCTCCTAACCCCCATCCGCCAAAATCGTACCGTCTGACAAGGAACTTCGTTCCAATAAATGATTAACGCTTTTATTTTTCCTTGTTTGATGAGAATAAATATATGAATAACTTGTGTATGATTTTTATTTCCCTTCTTTAGTATGATGAACATGAAAAAATAATAGTCACCCTAAGTACTCTAAGACTCTGATTTTAAATATTAAGTATTAATTTTACTTTTATTTTCGCTAGTCGTTTTAATTACTTGACCTACTCTATGGTAGATTTAATCTATGTTTGCGTATTAAGTTAAACCGTGCATATTCATAGTTTAAAATGTATGGGGTAAATATTGTGTAGGTGAGCCATTTCATCAGTTGTCGGTCTGTCGTCGTCACTCACACTCTTACATGATATTATATCTATAGATAAGAGTAAGTGTACGATCATTGCTGGCAATATAGATTATGTGTAGAAAATAAAAGTGTGGCTTTTCCTTACTTAATGATAAGGATAAGACAAACATTAAACTATCAACATATTTGGTCAATAATTTTGTGAATCATAAAGTCTATTTTAAGCCCATTTTCGTTTTAAAAAACTCGACAGCGTATTTGTCTGAAAAATTGGCGTATGCAGAGAATTCCAATCCTTCGCTGTACGCACTAATAGTGAAGTAGCGAAACCTTTTTGTGCGAGGTTAAGGAACTTCAACAACAAAAGGATGAAACCTTTCTATTCGTCTTGGCGACTGATGATCAAAGAAATGGGAAGCAGAGTGTAATACCCGTGTTGCCTGTATTGACGATAAACAACTGGCTGGTTCGAGGCTGAGTAATTTTTTTCACTATTTCTTAGTAACTATTTTTTTTATAAACGATTTATAAATCTTTTTTTTTTTTATAGAATAAGGGTGACAAAGGAGAACACAGTCCACCTGATGGTAAGATGGATGCTGAGGCCCATAGACATCAGTTGTCAGTAAAAAGGGTCTCCGGTTGTCTACACTCACCATACACGCAGCAGCATTAAGCTGCTATTTTACGCTGCTATTCTGTAAGACCGTGGTCCTACCCCGGTCGAGCCGACCCATTCGTACTACAAACATAATATAGTTGCAGCATGGTTCTACCACGTTATCGATTAACAAAGTTAAAATTGACGTTCGTTATAAACTTGTTGATGATGATATTAAATTAAATATAAATAGGTAGTGAAAAGGAAAGTTATTTTTATAAAGTTTTGAGTTTGTAAGCTTTGCCAGTTGTCAAGATTAACAAAATTATATTATTCTGCAGTGTTATTCACTTACCATCAGGCGGAGTATAAAATATGATATAGTGATGCCACTTTACGTACAATAGGTATTCATCTGTCTTAAATCTACCTTGTGCTCGAATGCCCATATATTATGTTATCCGTTTAATACTCGTATACTGATCGCATGTGAAGTCCGGGAAATAAGACTAGCAGTCTAGCTACTAGCTCTTACGAGCTCCATTTACTTCTCAAAAATATGAGGCGGTCTACAGTGGAGGGGCAAGATTTTCTTGAAGCATTTTGTTAACGTTTCACTCATACAATTTCTGTGTACTATCGTTCGTACCAGATTTATTAAAAATCGCCACTTTCAATGACTTATTTTACGAGTTTAATTAAAGTATTTTTACCGATTTAATCGTGTTTCGTCTAGCTTTTTCTTAATTGACGGCTGCGTGACACAATGGCTTAGGATTAGGTTGTGGCGCTGCGGATCGCGGTTCGAATCCCGTACGGAACAAGTATTTGTATGGCCCACAAATAGTTGTAACAGTTCTTGATCTTTGTCCTTGGTGCAATTTATGCAAACTGCCTTCACGATATAAGAGAAAATCCTAGTGTGAGAGTAACGTTTTCATAATAAAAAAAAAAAAAAACAGAAAAAAGGAAAGGAAATTTTAAATAAAGACGATAACTCGAAACTACTAGTTTCTTTAATTTTATAATATTAAACCCACTATTCCTAGCAGCGCAAGTCTTCAAACATCATTAGGTGTAGATCGGGCAATCTATAATAATGAAAGTCTGACCCCAAATAACTACATGATATTAGTACATCAAATATACGACATGTCGAGAAATTCAAATAAGCTAAATTAAGCGCAATAAAATCGGTAAGATTTATTCAATGCGTAGGACACATGAATGTAACAAATCATTATAATTTACGAGTATTAATAAACATGATAGTAAAAGGAGTTATAAACCATGGTGGAAACCGCTGACAAGGAATTTCTTACGGTGCGATGATGCCAACAGAAGCGAGCGTGAATTAAATGGATACGTCGTAAAAGTATGTATTCGAGCTGGGAAACGTCGAAATACGGTCAAAATGATATATTGCACTAACTAAGTTACACAATCTCGTCCGTCAATGCCAGGCAGTTCGGCGCCGGGCAGACAGACTTATTCTGATTTATAAAAGCTACTTTATTTTATGTCATTATTAAAACGACATGAATTTTGTGTAAGATTGTTCTATAACGTTTAATTAATATCCTGCACATAATTGTAATAGGTTTTTATCTGATTGACATTATGAATATACCATATATTTGTAGTTGTATGTAGGTACCTAATTCTTATGCACTATTTAATGTTTTTAATTAACAGTTGCCAGTTGCAATCTGTGTAAGTGTATTAATTTACCTATATCTTAAATAGCCTGTAAATTTTATCATAATGTTATTGAAGTGAAACTTCTTTAGTGTCGTTGTGATTTGAAACGCGATGAAACGAAAAAGCGTCACTAAAAAGAGACAAACATACACATCTATAGCAATGAGCCTGCGTGAGAATGAGATAGAATCTATACGAAATATAATAAGGAAGAGGTTTTTGTTGTTTTTGTTTAAACACGCTAATCTTTGAAACTACCGATCCGATTTGATAAATTATTTTTGAATATGATAGTCAGATTCATGAGAAATAGTATAGGTTATCTAGCATTAGGCTACACTAGCTAGCCTTAAATATTGATTTTTGTTAAGCAAGTCAGAAGAAAAGGCGCTCAAGAACTGCTTTATCCGCGTGCGCTGGCGTAAGTGATACGTAAATATAATGTTCTACAAAAACATAGATCTTACCTCCATCTAAAAATAAGTCCGCGATACCATAGGCCTACTTATTATACATAAGCAACAATAAGGTAATTTGTGATAAAATATTAAAAATTAAAAAGTGATTTTTGAGCGTTATTACTAGGCATGGCATATTAATACTTACGAACGAAAGTTACTTCATCATCAAGACAATTTTATGAAGATAAACTTTGCACTTT
This sequence comes from Parnassius orleans, assembly GCA_029286625.1. Lineage (NCBI taxonomy): Eukaryota > Metazoa > Arthropoda > Insecta > Lepidoptera > Papilionidae > Parnassius > Parnassius orleans. Next base: position 1,376,443 of record JAGSMP010000051.1, read on the forward strand.
ATAGCATGTTATTTGGACGCATAGTTTAAGAGATAATGAAAAATTACAATAATTCAACACCTGATGAGATTCGAGGGAAATCAGCAGTGAACGCCTCTATAAGCGAGGTATCAAGTCGCGCGACTCAAACACGAGACATACGCGGGTGAAACCGCGGGGCACAGCTAGTACTAGCTAGACACAGTATAAAGTGATTCCTATTATCTCGGTACCCTCTGTGTGCAGTGCTTTAAAGATAGATAATATAACTTTTAACTGTAAAATAAAAATAAAAATTACAAATTTATTATTAAATAAATAAAATTAATTATATCGAATAAAATGATCATATCCAAACCATTCTTAACAATCCACGATTAGATTTCGCGTCAGTAGCCTAATGGCAGGGCGCGGACCGCGAACTCGAAAGGTCGTGGGTTCTAATCCGCCATTCAACTACCGTCGTGAACCACTTCTAACACAAGCATTTTAAGCTTACCAGAAGTGGTTAAAGGGAATATTAGTAATGTTTAATAGCATTACTAGTAAAAAAAAATTGACTCAAGGAGTCAGTAAATTTTTGTTCAATAAAATGACTTTACCTATAGAATGAAGTAGACGTCGCCATTACAAAGCAATTTTAGTCCAAAGAAAATATCCATTGGGTTTAATTTATACACTATAATTTAGGCTCTACATGAATAAAAATAAGGATTGTAACATTTATTTGCTTTAAAATTAAACTTTTATCTTATATTTTATACCGCACTTGTGCTTGAAAATTATCAAATTAAATAAATCATTTGCTGTGAAATGTTTTTGTTTTATATTTCATTTCATTTGAATGATTCACTTCACCGTGTGTGAACTGTACACGTGCTTTTTTATTTTATATTTATACTTTCTCGTGGCAGAGCCACGCTGCACTACTCTACTACTACACTAGGTGTAGGATGATTTCTTATATTTACGCGAACACTACACATTGAATAAAACTATTTTTACGGATTTTATCGCGTTTAATTTACTATTTTAATTCCCGATGTTTCGGGTGCTTTACAGCACCCGTGGTCACGGGGGGGGGGGACTGAAATGTTTGACGCCCCAATGTCATAGTTAGCCCGGCTACCTTCAGTTTTTTGAATATTAATTTTTTTTTCGTCCGATCTACGCAGAATGAGCTTACAGTATCTTGAAGTCTTGCAGTGGTATGCTTGGGTTTGGATTTAATTTTGTTAATTATAGGATCCCAAGCAGATGGCAGCACCCATCCATCTTCTCTATTGAAATTAGGATGTTTTTTAATCTCAATAGGAATTAAAATAGTAAATTAAACGCGATAAAATCCGTAAAAATAGTTTTATTCAACTAGGTGTAGGAATTTTTTTTTCCTATAAGTTTGTCTATGTGAGGTACCGCTTTTGCCTATTTCTGCTTTGCACTACAGCGTTCTAGTCTGAGTGTATAGAGAGCCAGTATAATTACAGACTATGAAGAATTCCATCTTAGCCTCAGAGGTGACAACGCATCTGTAGTATTTTTGTTTCACGTTGGCTACATGCACTGCAGTAGCCGTTCACCGTCAGGTGAACTGTTAGTTCTTTTATCACTTTAGTTTTATATAAAAAAGCTGTAATGTTTGTAGCACGAACGGGTCGGCTTGTCAAACATACGGGGATAGACGCAATACATCTAAATTCGACAAATAATAAATGAAAAGTTAAATTCAAAACCAGTTCCTGCAACTTCGGAAATTTCGACCGTTATTTTTTTACTACAGTAATATCATGCGTATTTTAATTTACAAATACGTATCGTTATGTTTTAAAATCGAACGTATGCGCACTCGCACTCTAAACGCAATTGTTTCGTTTTATATGTCGAGAATAAGGTCTATACTTGGGATGTTTCGCTGAGATTAGGTTACACGACCTAAATTCTTCAGCGCAGCCATTCACTGCGAACTCGGGAACGGACTTCATTTGGCAAAACTTTAAGTGATTACGTCCATATATACTCTCCGAGATTATTCAGTGAGGTGTCATGGATCATGAAACTTTAAAATGTTGAAAGAAAAAACATAATTAAAGATAATAAAAAAAACACTTACTATAAGCTACTTTTAATAATTTTATGGAAAATATCAATTACAAAACAAAAAACTACAATTGACCGTCTCAGATACATCACAACAAACGTAAATCTAATTATCATCAGACAAATGCGATTGAGTCCATAAAAATGTGGCGCCGTTTTCAATTCGGTGTATTCATGGCTAGCGCCAATTTTCGCCCTCGGGGAATTTGGGAAGCTTATATAACAATCAATTACGTAAACTAATATTTACTGATAAAAGGAGCCTCTTTCTTTTAAACTTAAAACTCTTTCATTGCCCCCATACGGCAATAAATAAATGAATGAATGACCCTTAACTACGATGCTAATGCCGCCAAGCAACTACTCGAGTACATTGCCGGACTTAAATAGTGCCAGTGCCAGTGCAAATAAATGTGTTTATTTCAGTCATAATAAATTTATTTCTGAAAAAGCTTTTCATATTTATTAAATTTTCGCTTTGAAAGTGCTATAGGATCACTGAATATTCCTATAGGCACCGCAGCACTTCATAGGTGAAGCGTCAAGAAACCAGGTCAAAGAATGCATAATTGATAAGGGCCCGCGTTTGCCACACGGCTGAGTAATGAGGTGGAAGAGATATGACGAAGTTGAGGAATGATCCGGGACGTCTCATCGATAAATAACGTTGCAACTTCATCGCTGCCACCTTTTGTATACGAAATTGAGTGGGACAAGAAAAAAGCCTCTTCGATGACCAATTTTGGTAACGCACTTTGAGTTACGATTTGACTTTATTTATGTTTAGGGCAGAATATATAGAAGATTTATAGTGTATAAGAGAATATAATATATGGAATATAAGCTCGTATTGAAATCTAACTAAACCGAGTTCTAAAAAAAACGAGAAATTACTAAATTTGACGTATGTTTTCTTTTATGAATGTGTATCTATTTATCGGAAACGACTAAACCGCTTTTAGCGATTCTGCTCTTTAAATAAGTTATACTTCAGGGTTGCCATATAAGTTTAAGGAAAATATTTCCACGCCAAAGGTTCGAAAAATAGACAATGTGTTTTTAATGTAACTATTTAGACGAAATTCTAGTTGTTAAGTACCTTGTACTAGTGATATTACTTATTTCACTCAATAGAATAGCATAATTGAACTTTATAAAAAAAAAAGTAAAACCGACTTCATAAACAAAAAAGAAAATTCCACAGTGTAGCGAAGCATTAAAGCCTTGAATTTAGAAGCTATTATGTGAAAATAGTTTTTTTTTTTTGGTTTCGAAGTTGATTTTACTTTTTTCAAAGTTTAATTATCTAGGTAAGTGTAACGGTCAAAAAAACTAAGACCACTTCGAATCGAATGACGATGGAATGAAAACAGTAATAGATTTTATTATTTAATAAATAACAGGCTGTCCCATAAAGTTATGCCTTCGAAGGTATTACTTTAAAAATATACAAACAAACAAGATTTGGCTTCATTTACTCTTTTCGTTATGTTACTTACGTTTTTTTATACGAGTTATGTATAAAAATTTGATTTTGACCATAGTGTTCCATTCCTATTGTAAATTTACTGTACCTTTTTTATGGAAGTAAAGATGAAAACGAGGCTTAAATTGAAATGGATGGGACATGTCATAAGATTCAGAGACGGTAGGTGAAGTGAGCGCGTCCTACATTGGTTCCCTCGTGATGGCAAGAGAGACCGTGGCCGATCTCTTAGAAGATGGAAGGATGATATAGAGGCAGTAGCGGGAAACCTGTGGACACGCACTGCAAAAGATAAAGACAAATGGCACGAGATGGAGGTCTTCATTCAACAATGGATGATCCCTGAATAGAAGATGATAATCACATATTGAACTAAGACACACACACACACACACACACACACACGCACGCACGCACGCACGCACACGCACATGCACACGCACACGCACACGCACACGCACACGCACACGCACACGCACACGCACACGCACACGCACACACGCACGCACACGCGCACGCACGCACACGCACACACACACGCACGCACACGCACGCACGCACACGCACGCACACGCACACGCACACGCACGACGCACACACACACACACACACACACACACACACACACAGAGTTAAAGTTGTTAAAAGAGGGAATAAAGGCTTTTTTATTTTTATTTATTTATTATATTTAAAGATGACAACGAGCACACAGTACCTACACCTGATGGTAAGTGTATACTGTTACCCATAGATATCTAAAACCATTCTCTATAAAGAACCAAAATGGAGAAGCATTGCCACTCCTGAGGACTAAGATAAATTTGTTGCATTATGTTGCTGTTTTAAATAGGTATTGTGTGAGAGCATGGTCCTTCCTCGATCGAGTCGATCTATTCATGATATAGCCGTACGTAAATGCCATTAAAACTCTCAAATATTCCTTTATATAGGTTGTTTTCGAAAACTACTGGTACAATTTTAGTGTGGAGCTAAAGAAATTCCAAAGATAATAATATGGCACGTGAATAATTTTGGAGTGTAAGCGAGAATATATAATTTTTCTGGCAGATGGCCTATACTTTGTAAGCCCAAAGCTCAGCCGTGAACTGTCAGAGCCTGTTGACGATTTTTAATTTAAAAATATTTATACCTATTTTGAATTTTAAGAGGACTATATTCAGCACGGTTATACAGTTTAAATCTTATGGCCATTACCTACAAGATATGTATATATCCTTGGTTGAAATTCGTCCGGAGGACGTTATTGTCTCCGTTTGTCTTGAATATTTATTCCGGTCAAAATCCCTCAGAGTTGTCCATAACGTATGTTGTAAGGTCAAATTGTACATCCTCCATGCTAACATTTACTCCATGCATACACGCCTGTGCGTATGCAAATGTACTCCCGCATGCATGAACCCGAACCTCCGCTCGCGTCCGGTCACAGGATATCCGGAGCGTGAATACGAATTAAGTCGGAGCTTTTGTCGATGCCTAAAAGCTGTTTGAATAGGTGCGCTTCTTCAAAGGCTATTTTCGCTATGAATAGCAAATAAAGGTGCGAGTTTGTGCTTAAATGGAAAATTATAATTTCATGTCGCGGCTTTGCACGACGGGTTCGTGTAGTGTCTATGGATAATGTTTATTACTTTCAATGAAAGGGAGAGTATATCTGTCACTATCAAATTATTTTGTTTGTATTTAATTAAGGGCTGATTTTTCAAAGAACAGATAAAATTTATACGTGGTAGAGCCATGCTGCAGCTATATTAGTAGTATAGTTGTAGCACGAATGGGTCGGCTCGACCGGGGAAGGACCACGCTCTCACAGAATACCAGCGTAAAATAGCAGCTTAACGCTGCTGTGTTTCGTATGGTGAGTGTAGAGAACCGGAGACTCTTTTTACTGGAAACGAGGCATTCCATCTTAGCCCTTATGGATGACAACGCGTCTGAATTGGGATTCTTAATCGAGGATAAATGTAGATGTCTATGGGCCACAGCATCCACTTACCGTCAGGTGGACTGTAGTATGCTCGTCTGTCACCCATATAAAAAAAAACTTTATTTAGTAGATGGAAACCTTTTCAAATTAATCAATTTATTTCGCAGCAACAAAAACATGTAAACTGTTTAAACATTCACTTTTTCATCATAAATATTTACATTTGTTGCGGGTATTTATCACATCGATTTATTTCAAGAACATAACTTGCTTAAGCTAGGTTACACTATTATGTACTAAAGTTACAGCCTATATCTGACGGCTCCGTGCGCAGTGGCTTAGCATTCAGTTGCGGCGCCTAGGACCACGGGTTCGAATCCCGCACGGAACATGTATTTGTATGGACAACAAGTTAATGTACCGGGTCTGGACGTTTGTCCTTGTGTAATTTATGTATGTAAACTGCCTCCATGATACAGGAGAAAATCCAAATGTAGAGGTAACGTTTTTATAAAGAAAAATATATGTCTGACTGCTAGGGTACATGCCCCATTTTTGTGAGGGCTATTTTCATTACTTGTTGGCCTGCCTAGTGCATATAATACATAATAGTACAGGCACCTACAGCGTACACTGACTCTCACTCTGACGGGCACAATTAATAAAACTTACGCCCAGTTTTATTTCATCTTATATGTAATACTTACGTTTATGTTACAGCCTCTCAAGTGACTTTTCCTGAACGTAGATTGCCTCATAAGGGCGGGTCAGCAACCGCAGTATTTATTTTTATTTTTAGTTGTTATTAGGAAGACGCTGCTGGCCATCTCCTGGCCTGGTTTGTTTCCCTCCGTCATCTCTTACGACTCCCACGGACCAGCTACACAGTTACAGTTTCATTGTAATTTTTTTTTAATCCGAGATCCCTAAACTGTCTCATTTATCAGAAACCTGAAGAATATATTGATTTCATGTTGTATATGATATTTTATTTATTACGTGGTAGAGCCATGCTGCAGCTATATTAATAGTATAGTTGTAGCACGAATGGGTCGGCACGACCGGGTAGGACCACGCTCTCACAGAATACCAACGTAAAATAGCAGCTTAATGCTGCTGTGTTTCGTATGGTGAGTGAAAAGAACCGGAGACACTTTTTACTGGAAAAGAGGCATTCTATCTTAGTCCTTACGGCTGACAACGCATCTGCATTTAAATTCGCTAACAAAGATAGATGTAGATGTCTATGGACAACAGCAACCACTTACCATCAGGTGGACTGTGTGCTCGTTTGTCACCCTTAATTCTATAAAAAAAAAATAAGCAAACTGCGTTGACTTTGATACCTCTAAGCGTAGATTACGCGGCATCGGCGCCGATGGGACGGCGTACGTTTATTTACTAGTAATGCGTAATATACACAACTTGGCGGGTTTTGTTTTCTACAAGTTACGTAACGCGGCGCCCCGTTGTTGATGTTACTTTAATTAGTGTGATCGAATTGTGTTAACCTATTTGCAAAGTATTTAGTAATTTAAATTAATGGGGAGCTACATTAACAGAAGTTGCAGTTTATTATTGCTAATAATCTTTCATACACCAGATGCCGCTAGTTGGGACTGAAGAGAAATTTTGAAAGTAAAACATCTTTAGGCACGTTGGGTACTTTTGGGATGGTGAAAAAGCACTGAACTCGCGTGATCGTCACGCTCAGTTACATAAAATTTATGAAAGTAATGTTGAAAATATAATTGATTAAATTTTATAAAATAGATACGTATTTATAAATTTGTTTGTAGAGATAATTATCATTCTTTTTCATGTAAAACAGCGCAATAAATGAACATTTTATTACTATATTAACGCGCTGATAAAAATAATTTCTAAATAAAAATATTTCCTTAAAAAATATTTCTACAACCCAAAAATGATGTTTACAAATTTGTGAACCTAAGAGGTTTTCAGTCCTGACGTGCAGTCTACGGCTGACAGTTTTTTTTTGTTACACAATTTCATATAATTGAGAAGTTGCGTCTTAATTACAGTTTATTGGTTTTTAGAGTATTATATAAATGCACAATAAAATGTCTCTGTGGTTTGCTCCTTGTTATTTTTCACATTTTTAACTCTTTTTTTAATTTTTCTACTTTTAGAATAATTTGTAGTTTGGTTTATTCATTTCTAATTAATATAAAATGTAACTTATATTATATAAAGATTAGGTCAACCGACTAGCGTATTTGCGTAGATATATGGATGTAAAGGAGGCGAGAGAGGTGTGTCAGGATCGTAACAAATGGAAGTTCGTAGTCTCTGCCTACCCCTCTGGGTGACAGGCGTGAGTGTTTATGTTATGTTATGTTATTATATAAAGAAATATTAGCCCATACATTTTCCTAATAAATTAACTTCCCTGCCATGTAATTTCTCAAATATTTCACCTCGTTCCAAAGTGGTGCCGCTCTGGTGGCAAAAAAGTCGTCGATGCTCTCATTAATGATGTAAAACATAATGTTACATAGGAAAGTGTTGAATATAAATTAAGGCAAAGTTCATCCTATATACGTCCCACTGCCGGACCCAGGCCTCCTCTCATTTGTGAAAGGTTGTGGAGCAGTTATTTCGCCAAGCTCCAGTAAGTGTTGGCTCATTTTATATGTCATCGTTATTCTCTCGTTCCTTATTATTCAGACCATCAGGTTTCCTTGCGATGTCTTATAGGCCAGTGCTTGACTACAACCCCATTTAGTAAGAAGTGATGAAACTCTAGATGTAAATTCCGCGGTCTTAACGCAACAAAAGCCTATTCACTCATGCCTTAAAGACGCTTGATTAGATTGTAATTGGACGAAAAGACGCCGGCAGATTATTCTACTATTTTCCTGTACGCATTACGAATGACGAAGACCATTCGGTTCGAATGCGTGGAATATCGACAACAAAGAAGTGAAGACCGTTGACTGTTTCGTTGTCCGTTTGCGGAAAGGGTAGGGAGGAATTAAGACATATAATTCCTGCGCATATTCTCCGTAACGCATATTAATATATAATACCGAGAGGCTGTGCTCTCCTTTGTGTGTATATCTTTGTGTATTTGTATTTTTGTTTATTGGCGAGCACGTGGTAAATCAGTATTTAAAAATGCAATTACAATTTCATTTGTGCCAGCGGCGATCACACCGGTGATCGATTTTTTTTTTTAAAACGTTACCCCCACACTAGGATTTTCTCCTGTATCGTGGAGGCAGTTTACATACATAAATCGCACAAGGACAAACATCCAGACCCGGAACAATTATTTGCAGGCCATATAAATACTTGTTCCGTACGGGATTCGAACCCGCACGGAACAAGTATTTGCGGACTGTAAGATTTGCAGCGAGGGCATATCAACTGAACTACTACGGCTGAGCGAACTACTCAGTTGAATATCCATCCATCCATCCATTACAGCCTATAAAAGCTCACCGCTGAACATAGGCCTCCCCCATAGATTACCTCGTAGGGCGGATTTGGTCAGAGTTGTTGTGTGTTCATTATCTTAAGTTGTTATCAGGAAGATGCTGCTGACCATCTCCTGTTCCAGTTTCCCTCTGTCACCTCCTTCGTCATCCAAGGGACGATATGGTGTAGTGGGTATGTTTACACCGCCACTACACGGTGAATATCATCATCATCATTACAGCCCTTCACAAGTCCACTGCTAAACATAGGCCTCCCCAAGGAATGCCACAAAGCACGGTCCTGAGCCACCCGCATCCATCGACTGCCTGCATCTCTTACTAGGTAGTCACTCCAACCGAAAATCGAAGTGTAGATGGTCGCCCTACATTTCGCCTACCGGTACGAGGCTGCCACTAGAGAACCTTTTTTCCCCATCGGTCGTCGGTTCTTCGAGCTATATGCCCGGCCCATTGCCACTTCAGCTTACTGATCCGTTGGGCTGTGTCGGTCACTCTGGTTCTACTGGGGATATCCTCATTTCTAAGTGGATATATTGGATGTTAAATATACGTCGTATATTTGAGCGCCACAATCGTACTTGCATAGCACTAAGGTAAAAAAATACCAAGTGAGTGCTAGGACCTGCGTGCTATCTAAACTATGACTTAGGTAGGTAGGATGATATTTCATATTTTTAGATATTTATTGCAGGTATGATTTTTTTAGATATGATTTGAAATATATGGCCGTATGGTGACGGCGAAAGAGAATCCATCATCCCGTTTCATCCCGTGGTTGTCGGAAGAGGCAACGAAATTCTATAAACGTTCGTATTGAACGAAAGACGCGTTTGTTGTAGGATCCACCTTATTAAAAAAAATAGAATGAACAATTTAAAAAAATATTTACTGTAAAATTCGAGTAGTGAAATACACAAAATATAATTGCTATCATCATCATCATCATCATTACAGCCTATCACAGTCCACTGCCGAACATAAGCCCCCATAGATTTCTCCATTGAGGGTGGGCACATCTGATAACAGAGTTTAGTTCCACTATAATCGGACCAGAACTGTCCTTGGAGTTCAATCTATATATATATCTTTCGATTCGGAGGCTTCTATACTAACATTAACGGCCTTTCCGGTCTTTTTAATAATGTTAAACAAAAAATATTTTGTTTCACCCGTTGATTTAGGAATATTTCGTACTTCAATCCCCGATGCACGCATTTTACGCTCCATAGTTTATAATCTGTACTCCATTAAAGCCATACGCCTTTTGTCCTCTTTTCTTTCTTTTTCCAAATTAGCTATAAGGAATTCGTCATATTTGTTAGACATGTGCTCCACACTTCGTTTTAACTCATAATTTTGCTCTTTGAGATCTACAATTGTACTTTGTAAATTATAAAAACGCGGAAGTTGCTGTTGCCCATATCTTGTTTCAGTTTCCCTCTCTCGCCTCTTACGAAACCCATGCGATGATATGGTGTAGTGGAATCTATTTTAACGCCACTACATGCCGGTGTAATGGTCGGCATAATAATTATATTATTATATTTTTACGTATATTACAGCTATTTAAACTATTGCATAGGTATTATAGTTTGCTAAGGATTTTGTTGACGGGATGTAAAACATGTGCTTTATTAGAGCCTTTGATATGACCTTAATTGAAATTTTTTTGGTGCTTCTAAAAATGAACGATTTTTTTGTTGTCAGTATCCCAAATTCGACGTAGAATGTAATATAGTAAAACTGCTGGTTACTACTAAATATTTTTCGGATTTTATCGCAAAAAAAAAAAATACACTATCGAATACGTCGTATGTTCACATACATATACTCGTACTATGACGGCGGGTTTCATATCCGGTGGCGATGAAAAATGGCGTCGGCTGCATTTCCGCCGCGCACGTGGAAGCTCGCTGATAATGGGTTTACCTTACATTTTACGCCGTTTTGCAGTTTTGTTTTCCACTCAATGCGGTTTCCAAATTAAAATGAGCCTGGGCGCCGTTTGGTCCGACCTTTCTATCAACTCCCCATTTGCTGACTATTTGCTTCTAGCTGTAGAGTTTTTATTGTTTATTACACAAAAAGAAGTTCTGAATTAGGTAAACTTAAACTTAATCAGGTAATTAATAATTATTATACAACTGCGTGTCGAATTAAATTAGTTGAGATTCAATAGCGGACATTATTATACCGCCATCATTCGCAATCTACAAGATACAGTCACTTTTACTTATGCTTAAAGGTTTAGGTTATATTAGATTAAATTGGTAGAAAATGCCAACACGCATTAAGTTCACCCTTTGTAATGTTTATTTGTTAAGGTGTGTATTAAGAAACAAATAAATGTAGTTTTTGATGCTATTCAATTTGTCTACCTCTCAATTTTCGCAATTTACTCATTGATAATGATTTTTTTGTTGTTGTAAGCGATTTCGTATAACCCCTGTTAGCTACTACCATAAGATATCAACTGCACTCTTTCTCTTTGTTAGGACTTCAATAAAACTCGAAACTCGATGGAATGGTGATATAATATCAATAGCGTTTTTAAGATATATTATATTTAGTGTTGAGTTTGTGTTATTTAAAAAAAACGATATTAAAATACTGAGTAGGTTTGTACGCAACTGATAGTGTCGTTCCTTTTTTGCTTACTTCTTTTTCTTTTTTTACGTATTTTATTTAGCGTGCATTTTCTTCTCGGCCAGTATGTTTATATAGCAAAAAGTTCAATGAATTTGCAGTCATAAGCTATTACACTTTTCCTTATTTTTTCGCATCCACTGAAATGTCTTAATCGAGTAATATTTCCAAACTTATTGAAATGTGTTCCTGGAACGCTGGATTAGATTTTAGGTATTTATAACTCTTTAAATAGGTATACTGACCACTGAACTGCAAGGTCGAGTGGCAAACATAATGAACAGTCGTTTTGTACTAAATTTTAAATGAAGCTGCCCACTCTCCGTCAATCAAAAAGCACGTTTAAATTACCCCGTGTCCGCAAACGACCGGAGCTTATACTTTTTTGATGAGGGACCGGACTGCGACTGGCAGCTTCATGCAACGATTAATCTTTTGACGGGTCTCAGTTGTTCGACTATTAGCAACGGCGCTGGTAACTAAGTGGGGTTCATTCAAATATATTAACAACTAGCAAAACCTAGTAGACGTTGTCTTCCCTGTGTTCATACCAATTTTAATGGCGACCGGTTGAACGGTATAGGAGTTGATGTGCTGCAGGGCCATCTAGTGGTGAGTTAAAGTGGATAGTATAAAACCTGCTTGAAACTTTCAAGGTGATCGGTCAAATAGTATTATATACAATCATCTATTTTATATGTTATGTTAATATTCGCCTTATATGAAAGAATATTCTACGAAAATCTAGGTAGTTGGTTTTTCTAATAACTTTTTTATAGAAAATTAGTTTTATAGAATAAGGGTGACAAACGAGTACACATTCCACCTGATAAGTGGGGTGTGGTCCACAGACAACTACATCAATCCCCGATCAAGAAGCATAATGCAAATGCGTTTTTTTTTTTTATAGGAGAGGGGCAAACGAGCCTGCGGTTCACCTGATGTTAAGTGACTACCGCCGCCCATGAACAACTGCAACACCAGGGAATTGCAGATGCGTTGCCGGCCTTTAAAAAGAGTGAAATCTTTTCTTGAAGGTCCCTAAGTCGTATCGGTCCGGAAAAATCGCTGGTGGTAATCGGTTCCAGGAAGTTGTGCGAGGAAGAAAACATCTTCTAAATCGCACAGTGGTGGACCGCCTGTGGCGACATGCAATTTTGTCATATATTTTTGTTTGTTTAGTGAACGGCGTACGCGCCGACGCGATATTCGTGTCGGTTGAGGTCGGCAATGCTCGGCTCCGTTCAAGCCGCTTTCGTGACAGTCCGGGCGCCTTCGTTTTAACCGGCAGTTTGCATTCAAACGACCTCAGCGCTAGACCCCACGCTCGCGCCGCCGTAATAACGGTTCCTTTAAATCGCGGTAAACTTATTCTCGGCTTTACAACCTCGAGTATTCCATACATCCAGTTACTGGTATTTCTTTTCCATCTCTTTTGTTTCGCTACATACTTGTAATTTTAAACCGTACTAGTATAAAGTGAAATATATACATTCTTGGAAGAGTGAAGTCATTTTCATTTGCCTAGCATCTAACCCACAAGTGGTGACCCCGAGAAGAACACAGCGTACAAAGTACATCAAAATGTGGCAGATGTTGGCGCTGACGCCTCAGCAGCACTAGTGGCAGTGAAGCGGTAATTTGCCGAGTAGGCATTAAGATGCCGCCATTTGGCCGAGAAACCGACGCTTTGGTTTGCACAGTTGGATTGCCAATTTGCATTAGCGAATATTACATCGGATGTCACAAAATATTATCATGTTATATCAGTGTTGGATCCAAAATTGCTGCGGAAGTCGAAGATTTAATAATTAGACCACCGGCGAACGAGAAATACGACACATTAAAACGTGAGTTGATTGCTAGACTATCTGCTTCAAGAAGCGAGCAAATCAAACAGTTGCTCATGAATGAGGAGTTGGGAGATCGCAAGCCGAGCCAGTTTTGCGGCATATTCGCAGTTTAGCTGGATCAGGGTTTCCAGATGAGTTCCTGCGTACCTTATGGTCGAGTCGGCTACCCAGTTTGCTACAAACTATAGTGGCTATGCAAGATAACCTTCCGCTCGACCAACTTGCCCAATTAGCTGATAAAGTAGCTGAGGCCACGCCACAAACGTCAGCACAACAAGAACCTACCACATCCACTTCATGCTAATCTCCAGCATTCGAAGACCTAAATAGGAAGATTGATGCGCTGACCAAGAGGCTTGACGAAATGTCGACAGCAAGAAGACGTCGTGACTTCCCGAAAAGGAGGTCGAAATCCAGCAGCCGGCGCCGCAGTCAGTCAAGAAGTCGTGCTCGCGCTGATGGCCAGCGATACTGCTGGTACCACTTCAACTACGGCGAGAAAGCAGCTAAGTGTATAAAGCCTTGTGATTATCCAAAAAACTAGTTGGGCGGTCGATCGCTGCGACCGCTGATGAGTGTAAGTCGAACGCTAAGCGTTTGTTTGTTACTGACGCTAAAAGTAAAGTGCAGTTTTAATCGACACTGGATCTGACTTGTGTGTTTACCCATTGAGCTTAGTGCGCATGCAGCGACGCAATAAAACCAATTATGAGCTTTTGCTGCAAATAATACTGTAATCGCTACATATGGTTGGTTAAGTTTATGTTTAGATTTAGGTTTAAGGCGCGCATTTTCTTGGCATTTATAATAGCTGATGTGAGCAAGCCGATAATAGGTGTGAACTTTCTATCCTTCTATAACTTACTCGTTGACGTGCGTAATTCGCGATTAATTGATAATTGCACTTCGCTTACATCAGTCGCCTCGATTGCATTTGCTTGCCCGTGCCCTCACATAAAGGTCATTTCAGGTGATTCACCGTTCCATCGGATACTCAAGAATATCCTGATATAATGCGGCCGGTCGGAGCTCCTTTGAGCCGAAAATCAAGCACCATACGCAGCATTATATCAGAACGACCCCAGGCCCACCTGTGTGTTCGCGACCAAGGCGACTAGCACCTGACCGCCTAAAATTGCGAAGCAGGAGTTTGAAGAAATGGTTCGTACGGGTATAGCGCGTAGGTCGGAGAGCTCATGGTCGTCACCCTTCATTTAGTGCCAAAAAGGTGAAGGTTGGCGACCCTGTGGGATTACCGTGCACTCAATGCTCGCACGATACCAGATCGTTATCCAGTACGCCACATTGCTGACTTTTCGCACAATCTCTTTAATAGTAAAATTTTCAGTAGATTAGACTTAGTGCGAGCGTACCATCAGATACCGGTTGCGATAGAAGATGTTGAGAAAACAGCTATTACGACCCCTTCGGACTTTTGAGTTCCCACTAATGAACTTTGGCCTGAAAATGCAGCGCAAACCTTTCAGCGCTTCATGGACGAGGTCCTCAGGGTCTCGAGTTCTGCTTTGCGTACATCGATGACGTATTAGTTGCTTCCGCTAATGAGGTGGAGCACCAGGAACATTTACGTGAGGTATTTTTGCGTTTTAGCGAATACGGTATTTTATTAAATACAAATAATTGTATTCGCCATGCCGCAGGTGGATTTCTGGGCTACCTGGTTTCTTCGGAAGGCACTAAACCGGTTGGTGACAAGGTGAAGGCTATTCTTGACTTTCCCTACCTAAAACGATCAGGGACCTTAGGCGGTTTTAGGAGCATTAAACTTTTATAGACGCTTTATACAGGATGCTGCTAAGCTGCAGGCTCCTCTCCATGCACTACTTAGTGGTCCATCGGTGAGAAGCAAGAGCGACATTAACTGGACTGCTAACCTGAAAGCGCTTTTAATGCTTGCAAGGCAAGCATTGCTAATGCTGCTCTTCTAGCTCATCCGGATTCGTCTGCTCCGTTGGCCATAGTAACTGACGCATCCAACTCCGCCATTGGTTCAGTATTGCAGCAGAAGGTCCTAGGTCATTGGCAGCCGTTAGGTTCTTTTCGCGCAAGCTTTCATCAACGCAAGTCAAATACAGTGCATATGATCGTGAACTCTTAGATATTTACGAATCAGTAAAATATTTTCGACATATGATAGAATTAAAATCATTCTTTATACTGACTGATCATAAGCCGATTATTTCAGCCTTTAAGAAGTCCGCGACGCTTGCTCTCGCGACAATTTAGGTATTTAGATTTTATATCCCAATTCACAACGGATATCCGACACATTACTGAAGGACAATGTTGTCGCGGATGCGTTATCAAGAACGGATGCAATAATACGCTCGCTAGACCCTATTGCCTTAGCAGCTTCTCAGGATACGGACTCAGAACTCCAAAATATTTTACGAAGCGCTTCGTCCCTCAAGTTACAGAAGGTCTGTATTGGTGGTACGAAAATCTTCTGTGACATATCTGGGCCCAGACATAGACCATTCATAACACCTGCATTCCGTAAAATGGTTTTTGACAACATTCATGGACTTAGTCATCCAAGTGCTAGAGCCACTATTAAACTGGTGACTGAGAGGTATGTATGGCCGGGCATTAGGAAGGATTGTCGGAATTGGGCGCGCTCGTGTATCTCATGCCAGAGATCGAAAGTATCGAGACACGTACACGCCCCTATCCAGGACTTTAAGCTTCCTACGGCCCGTTTCTCTCATGTTCACGTTGACTTGATAGGTCCACTTCCCGTCTCTGATGGTTACCGATACTGCCTCACAGCTATAGATAGGTTTACCAGGTGGCCGGAGGCAGTGCCGTTAAAGGACATCAGAGCGGAGAGTGTAGCAAAAGCTTTTATATCATCGTGGATATCACGTTTTGGTTGCCCAGAAAAGGTAACCACAGATTGAATCCCATCTTTTTAATCAGATATCAGCGCTTACAGGTTCACGACATATACAAACTACTGCGTATCATCCTGCTGCCAATGGTCTAGTGGAACGTTTCCATCGACAACTTAAGGCAGCTATTATGTGCCACGCAGACGAGAGCTGGACTGAGAAGCTTCCACTTGTACTTCTGGGTATTCGAGGTGCATGGAAGGACGATTTGTCTGCTTCTACTGCTGAACTAGTTTACGGAGAACCGCTTAAGTTACCCGGCGACTTGTTTGAACCAACGGCTGACAGACTGACTGACTACACCGACTTTCTGGACAGGTTGCGTTTACATATGAAAAAGTTACAACCTACAACAGTTACTCGACACGGCACGCGTAAAATCTTCGTTTTTAAAGACTTATCGACTGTTTCACATGTATTTTACGACAGGACTTTGTACGGAGATCTTTAACCACCTTATGCCGGTCCGTATAAGGTAATAGAGCGCGGTAAAAAAAAATTCAAAATTGACGTTGCTGGTAGAATAGTTAACGTCTCTATCGACAGGTTGAAACCGGCCTATATCCTGACGGATGAACCAGGTAGTTCTGGTGCGTCGTCGATGTGCCTATGATGCATGGGACTAACGATGGTACAAGAGCACCCAACTCCTCCGCAATTCAGGACGTCTCGCTACGGTCGCCAAGTACGATTCCCTGATTTCTATCGACCTAAAGGTCTCCGGGGGCTGATGTGGCGACATGCAATTTTGTCATATATTTTGTTTGTTTAGTGAACGGCGTACGCGCCGACGCGATGTTCGTGTCGGTTGAGGTCGGCAATGCTCGGCTCCGTTCAAGCCGCTTTCGTGACAGTCCGGCGCCTTCGTTTTAACCGGCAGTTTGCATTCAAACGACCTCAGCGCTAGACCCCACGCTCGCGCCGCCGTAATAACGGTTCCTTTAAATCGCGGTAAACTTATTCTCGGCTTTACAACCTCGAGTATTCCATACATCCAGTTACTGGTATTTCTTTTCCATCTCTTTTGTTTCGCTACATACTTGTAATTTTAAACCGTACTAGTATAAAGTGAAATATATACATTCTTGGAAGAGTGAAGTCATTTTCATTTGCTAGCATCTAACCCACACGCCAATCATCCAGATGGTATGGATGGTATCGCGAGTTTTGTCGCGATGTGCGATGGTCAAATTGAGCGGCTGAATTAGTCCGAACAATTCCTCAGAGCACTCCCCGTGGTACATGCGATAAAATACGCAAATAGATGCAACATCTCTACGCAGTGCTAGTGAGTCAAGCCGATCGGAAGAACTCGGTCGTCGACGATTCGATCCGCTCTGCGCTGAATGCGGTCAAGTGGAAGGAGCTGGCACTGGGAGCCCTGCCCAGAGATGGGAACAGTATTCCATGTGAGGCCGAACCTGCGCCTTGTAAAGTTGCAGGCGGTGTGCCGGTATGAAATACTGCCCGCTCTACTGAGCACGCCAAGCTTTTAGAGGCTAATTTTGCCTTCTCTTCCAAGTGACCACGAAACTGCACGTCACTCGATATGTCAACGCCGAGGATTCCGATACTGGCTGAGGCAACAAGGAGTGCCTTGAAACTGAGGTGATACGACAAAGGGGTTCCTTTTAGCGGTAAACGCGCAAACTTGTGTCTTCTGGGATTGAACTGGACTAGATTTAGTCGCCCCAATCCGAGACTTTGTCCAACAAAGTCTCGACTTCGACACAAGTTTGTTCCGGTACTCGGTGACGTTTTCCGAGAAATAATGGAATGGCCGGTGTATAGAGCATCACCAGTGCTGTCATCCGCATAGCAATGAATGTTACCGGTTTGCAACATATCATTGATATGCAGAAGAAACAACGTTGGTGATAGCACGCAGCCTTGTGGAACACCAGCGTTAATATTCTTGTAATCGGAGCATGCACCGTCTACTACGACCTTGATACTCAGATCAGCCAGAATACTGGTGAGCCAATTGCACAATTTCTCGGGAAGCCCATAGGAAGGAAGCTTCGAAAGAAGCGCTTTGTGCCAGACCCAATCGAAGGCCTTCACCATGTCCAAACTAACGGCCAATGCCTCCCCCTTGGACTCGATTGCCTGCGTTCATCTATGTGTTAGGTAAACAAGAAGATCACCAGCTGAGCGACCCCGACGGAAACCGTACTGGCGGTCACTAATCAGCTGGTGCTCCTCAAGGTACCGCATGAACTGGCAGTTAATAATGGACTCCATTATTTTTGAGAACAAGGAGGTAATCGCGGTAGGCCTGTAGTTGGACGGATCAGAGCTGTTAACTTTTGTAGGGATCGGGTGCACAGCTGTCTTCCATGAATTCGGGACAACGCCTAGGGAGTAGGAGTACCGAAAAAGACGCGTTAGAACCGGTGCCAACTCTGGAGCGCACGTCCTCAGCACAATGGGCGGGATTCCATCAGGCTCACTCGACTTGTGGATGTCCAGGGAGAGAGTGCTTTGCGTACTGAGCACTGTGTGAATCGCACATCAGGCATAGAGCACTCACACTGCGGGATGGTCGGCGGTGTGTTCCCCTGTCATCAAGAGTCGAGTTGGACGCAAAGGGAGCTAAAGGTCGGCTTTCTCTTTTGCGTCGTGGGCCAGTAGTCATCCTCCTGTGCAGAGATGGTAGTGATGGCACAGAAATTTCCTTGGACAGCCTTGGCGAGAGACCAGAATGCACGGGTTCCCGAAGGAAGGCGAACTAGTTTCTCGCCAATTCTGCCTATGTGCTCTGACTTTGCCTTAGCAATAACTCTTTTGAAGGACCTGGAGGCGAAGTTATACTTCTTTTAAGCATGCTGGTGTTTACGCATGCGTTGTCATTCTTGAGGCCTAAGATGGAATGCTTCGTTTCAAGTTAAAAGGGTCTTCGATTCTCTACACTCACCATACGATACTCAACAGCATTAAGATGCTATTTTACGCTGATATTCTGTCAGAGTGTGTTCCTCTCCCATTCAGTCGACCCATTCGAGATGCAACCATAATTCGCTGCATTGTACTGTCTGTACTGTCCTGTAGTAGAGAAATTAGGGATGGTTACGGATTACAGCTTTTTTTTGTTCAGTCACCTATGGTGTTGTTAAGTATATTTCCGTTATAAGTTAGTTTAATAGAGGTAGTTTTGTTAAATAATCTAAGCATTTTACGCGAGTTATTTTAAACCACGCGAGGGTTTAACGTGAATTGCGTGAAACTGTTGCCAATAAAATTATTATAAAAGAAAAACAAAGAACGAATTTCATATACAAATTGTATATAGGTTGAAATATGCTCATTAATATCTGCCAACCATGAGATGCCATGCACATACATTTGCTTATTATTTGACCCGACTTCGAAAATAACAGGAGGTTCCCAATTCCACTGTATGTTCTTGTTTTGTAAGTAAGTTACGCGATATCATTGTCTATTCTTAATCATCATTATCATTAGAGCCCTTCACAAGTATTGTCCCCTAAGGAATGCAACATAGTAAGGCCCTGAGCCACCTGCATCCATCGACTGCCTGCATCTCTTACTAGGTCGTCACTCCAACCGAAAATCGAAGTGTAGATGGTCGCCCTACACTTCGCCTACCGGTACGAGACTTCGTCAATCCTTCGTCCGCTCAAAAGGTTTAAAAATTAAACTTTTAATAAAAAGTAAAGGTACAAATTTCAATACCTTTTCTCCAACCACGATAGAGTACTTCGCTCTTCAACTAATTTGAAGATTTCAATTCCACTCTATTTTACTGGCTTTATCGGCAATTCCTCTACTGTTCAGGCTACACTGCTCTGGAACTCCTTACCTGAAAACATTAGGAAAGCAACAAATAAGATAGCCTTCAAAAGATTGATCCGGGAACATCTTTCGAAAACATTGTCGTTAATTTACAAGTCTTTTTTTTTATAAGAAAGGGTGACAATGATGGTAAGTGGTTGCTTTGGCCCATAGACATCTACATCTATCGTCGATTACGAATCATAATGCAGATGCGTTGTCGCCCATGAGGACTAAGATGGAATGCCACACTCACCATACGAAACACAGCAGCGTTAACCAGCTATTTTACGCTAGTATTCTGTGAGAGCGTGGTCCTTCCGCGGTCGCGCCGACCCGTTCGTGCTACAACTATACCACTGATATAGCTGCAGCATGGCTCTACCACGTATAACTGTTTCCTGTTTCCAAGTAACTCGTTTGGGCGCAGTCATACCCTTATAGCTTCATTATTCTTTATTTTCCCCTTTTACGTACTAACAGTTATATGTTGTCAAAACTCAATGACTATAATTATAAGTGGATATAGAAAAGGTTTTATAACTCTTAATTGTATTTGCACCCAAAATTATTCCAATTATGAATAACCTTATGATCTACAAACGATCATGAAACTAAATTTAAAAACTACATGTCATCTTAAAATATTCCCTCTTTTTAGGCTCCCTAAAGCACTGGTGCAGTCAGGTAAAGAACGTAAAGTGAAAAAAAACACGATAAAAAGTCCAGTTCTTTTTCTCGTTTCCCGCCTCAAACATTTCGCGAACTTAAATCGCTCCCAGGTCAATGCACTCGTCCCACTAACTGGACAGTAACAAATGAATTAAACTCGCTGAAACTTATCTCGCATGAATTACGAGCGCTCTCTAATGAACATAATTATACTTTTACCGAGAACAAGAGGAATGCGACCAATAAATCCCGTGAAAGCGAAACCGGCGCGGCGCCGGCGTGTCTCGCTCAAGACAAAACAAACGCGGCGAAAACAAATCAATGCTCCAATTACAAGCGCAAGGACGTTGCTTTTTTAACGCTATAGATTTTCCTCGAATAAAGCTCACTTTTCCATCGCGCTGACCTAGTTTTGTTTAATGTTAAATTAAAGGAGACTTTCCGTACAAGATTTCTCATCTCACGTTGTACTGGAATTTATATTTTTATTATTTCCTATTACAAGCATCACTAATATTGCCACTCCAAGAAATTTGCTATTGTAATTTTCAATGCTCATTTACCACTTGCTCGAAGGAGAAGGAAAACAACGTGAGGAAACTTGCATGTCTGACGAATTTTTTTTTTTATATGCACATGTGAAGACCGCCTACACGTGTTGGAGCAGCGTTGTAGACACTTCCCCGCAATCAAACCCTCTCAAAGTAAATGAGATGAGGCCTGTGCCCAGCGATGGGACGGGTATAGGCTGTAACTTTACTTTACTCCTAGAGAGGTTGTGTTAGTATTGGATTACGGTAATAGTCTAAATCTAGTTCTACATTCGCGGTACGTATGACTAGCCATTAGAGTGCTTAGATATTTTTAGTTTCGTCGCCTTTACAAACTTCATAAGGTAAACAAGTAGCCCTCTCGATATTGAAAGGAACCCTGCACCCAGCAGTAGGACTTATACAGCTTATTATTTTATTTTATTATGTACATTATGTACAACAAATGCGCAGCAGAAGTATTCACGACTGCCAGAAACATATTTTGTGTACATATCCTATACAACATATTGATTTTAGTCCTTGTATTTTATAAAGTTTAATTAAATTCGCGTTAACACCTCTAAATTGAAACGTCACTTGCAATAAAGGGCAAAATGCATTTTAAAACACGTGTGCGTGAGTTGTGTAAACTGTTTCATTCGATCGGGAAAACCGTCGGGTCAATTTTTTTTTCGTTCGGATATAAGGGACGAAGCTGACTTGGGGGATGCACATAGATAATGTTTTAATTTATGTGACTTAACGTAGATGCATAAAAATATTATGGTTGTAGCACGAATGGGTCGGCTCGACCGGGGAAGGACAACGCTCTCACAAAATACCAGCGTAAAATAGTAACTAAATGCTTCTGTGTTTCGTGTGGTGAGTGTAGAGAACCGGAGACCTTTTGACAACGAGGTATTCTATCTTAGTCATCTGGGGTGACAATGCATGTGCATCTTAATTCTTAATCGAGAATAGATATAGATGTCTATAGGCCACAACATCCACTTACTATCTGATGGACTTTGCGCTCGTTTTCACTCTTATTCTACAATATTTTTTGTCTAAGAACAACTGCTAGAAAACCTGCTTTTAAATTTAAAAAAACGTGTGTGTGTAGTTATGTACGCATGTAAGAAGTTATACTTCTTTAGCGAAACAAAACAAAAATAACTACCTTAAATATAGTTATCAGTTCCCACGAAAACTTGAGAGACAGTTACCCAATGAAGTTGTCGCTTTGAGGTGTCAGAGTGCGCGCGCATCGTAACAACTTTATGGTGTCGGTTTTAGCTGTCGGTGAGCGCGCGCATCGTAAAAAATTCACTCTCATAACTTTTCCCAAACGCCCCAAAAGAAGTATAACTTCAAAAAACCGCATCCAAATCGGTTCATCCGTTTAAGAGCTACGGTGCCACAGACAGACACACAGACAGACAGACTTATAAAACGTATTTTAGTCGAAGTGTAATCTATTGTAACAAGGTTGTTTACAACTTAAACTACTACACATGTATAGCAATTTACTATACAAACTATAATACAAATCTAATTAATCAACCCTCAGAACTAACCGAGCTTATCGCTATGAACGTTACAGCGATTAATTACAGATTGAAATTGGCATAATTTGCAATGGATTTGACAAAAGCTCATATGCCTGATTTAGTTGGTAGTTAGTAACGGCTGTGGCAGCCGTAGTGGCACAGAAAATAATGATGAAATTACTCGACTTTTTACATATACAACTCGAATTAAAGTCGAGTCAGCACTAATGGAATTAAAAGATGTGAAAATAAATTTAAACGAGGCATCACCAGAAAACTAGACTCTGCGATGGGTAGCCGCGAAATTTTTACAAGTTTTAAGTATCAGAAGGAAATAGTCATGTCGGCTAACACATGAGAGAAGAGCAGCAAATTCATTCCTGATTTAAAAAGTAAAGTTACAACTTACGAGTATATACGTCGCATTGCTGGGCACAGACTCCTCTCATTTTCGAGAGAGTTATGTAGTCATTAGTCTGTCGCGCTATTCCAAAGCATGTTGGTAAATTTCGCATGGTCTCTAATGAATTTTATGTCAATCACCTCATTGCAACGTGGTATGGCTTACGGGTCTCTATTAACAAAATAATATTTAAAAAAAGGCTTTAGTGTTACATAAGCCTTATGTCTGTTGCTACGTCCAAATGAATTTCGCAGTTTTGCCGGCTTTGTCATCGATTTCGCGGCAAAATTGATAACACGAGTGAATAGTTCCGATATGTTTTTGGTTTGTTCCAAACACTGGAAGTATATTTACGTATACAATTTCCAGGTTTTTTTGCTTCCTCCATGTTGTTTTCAACATGAACATTAACTTGTAAATTGTTGGTCATAGAAATCGTCAAGCGTAGTTCAAGGCAAGACCTCTCGCCGTAAATTTTGGAGCACGCGAGCAAGATTTAGCTCTTTTCTTTATGCATGTATGTAATGGAATTTTAATATTTAGTTTTCACCCACTTCCAAGCGTCTGAATAATCCGAAATTTTGTGAAGGTATTATAAACCGATGACAATACAATAATTACATGACTATGACCTATATTCTCCTAGGATCGTCACCAGCTCATAACCAAAAAGCGTTTTGTTTACGTGTTTTCAAACTCTACTATATTATAAAATGTTATATGCACGAGTGACTGACTGTTTGCGCATGTATGTACGTAGCACTTTAATATTTCTCTTGCTAAGTTGATAATTTCCGATTATTCTCGGAAGATATCGCCAAGAAAAAAATTGGCCAATACTCGTCATGGCCCCAACATATTGTCTTTAGTAATAGGGTTCCTTAATTGTTTGTTCAAACCTCACTTTCAAATAATTTTAAAACCCTTCCCTAGTAATAAAATAGATCAAACTGATAATTTTCGTTAGAATGAAATTTAGTTCACGTCATTAAATTTCATTCTAACGAAAATTATCTTCAAGTTTGTTTTGCGGTCCTGCCAAATGCCTGCTTTGAAATTTAAAGGCGACAGTCATGACGATGATATGTTAAATAAATATTACATCCTGTGTCAAATTTTAATTAATTTTAATCTTAAGTTAGCCGTGGTTAACTATGACATTGGTACACCGAACACCTCAATCTTTCGTAACTGTGCGTGCTGCAAAGTACTCGAAACATCGGGAATATAACATTAGCTAATTAAACGCAATAAAATCTGTAAAAAAACTAGTTTTATTCAATGTGTAATGTTAGAGTAAATATAAGAAATCATTACCACATCCTCATTCTCTCACACCTCTTCGGTCCAGACTCTCCGGAAGTATTGAGTGACGCGTCGCCAGATAAACAGCCTCCGCACTGCGGCCGCCGCCGTTTTGTTCTCTTTTGACACTTCTGAAGGTTTCCCTCTCCCCTTCCTAACTCATAGGTATACCCTGTCATGTTAAGTATGCAACTGTTTTATTGTTTTGCGTTATTATTATGTTATAGTAGCGATCCGCCCGGCTTTGCAATGGTGATCTCAGGATCTCGATATGAGCGCCATCTACCGGATCCAATTGTGAATCTAAACCATCGAGGGACCCACTCAAACACACACAAAAAATTTCAATAAATCGGTCCAGCCATTTTCGAGGGTTTGCGAGACTAACGGACAATAATTGATTATTATAATATATAGAGATTATTATATTATATGTGGCGCTAAATAGCAGTACGTGTACTGCTGTGTTTCGGTCTGGAGGGTATAGAGCATAGAATACTTAACATATAATACAGAAAATAGTATTCTGTGGTATAGAGAGCCAGTACGATTACAGAATGTGAGGCATTCCATCTCAGTCCTTAGAGGTGATAACACACAGTCTAAGGCCTTCTTTTTTTGAGGTCGCCGCACTTACCGTCAGGTGGACTGTAAGTTCGCTTGTCACTTCTATATTTTTAGCCGACTTTAAAAAACGGAGGAAGTTTACAATTCGACTGTATGTTATGTAAACCGATTTTGATAATTATTTTTTATTAAATATATAAATATAAGTATATCTCATATACATTTGGGATAAAAAATACCAGCCCTAAGAGTGGCAAAATAGAGGATGAAGTTTTTAATGTAACTATTGAGACGTAATAAAGATTGTGATATTGCTTAGTGCACTCTAAAAGGGTAAAAAATTGACTTCTAATAAAAAGTAAAGGCCGACAATGAAATATATTCAGGGCTTCAATTCTTTTACACATTAAGTCTTAGCAACGACTTCATAGTGTGAAATTACTTTTTTCTTTTTAGTTTTTGGAAGTTTTCTTTTACTTTTTATAAAAAATAAAATATTTATTCTTTTGTGTGAACGAAGGAATATCTATATATTTTTAAAACATACATAACATTAGCAAAATTCAATTTATAATTTGTTCGGATTTCATCTTAATCTTTCGAAAATTCCTTTTTCACTTATTTGTAAAATAATTATTAATTTTACTATGACGGCAATATTTTCTTGTTTGTTACACGCTTTTTTATTATTGATTGGCCTGATGAATGTATTGGAGTTTTGTAAAAAAATTGCAGACGTATTAAGAACCAATGACGAATTCATGACTGTATCATCTTTAAGGTTTTATAAACTCTTATATAATTATTACAATAAAGCTTTTTCTAATATATACCTATGTACAATTGAAATTTATTATATTTAGTTAAATAGTAGATTTGGGAATAAATGCTCACAACTAAATTTCATAGTAAGCAAGCAAACAAATTTTGATCACCGCATATTGTTTTTGAAGAAATAAAAATTATTTCAAGAACACGTAAAGTTTTTTTTGTTTATTAATAAGGGTGACAAAAGAGCACGCAATCCACTCGATGGTGTTTACTGTGCTCATAGACACCTACATATATCCTCCATTAGGAAGCAAAATGCAGATGCGTTGTCACTCCTGCGGGCTAAAATTAAATACCCCGCTTTAGAAACCCTGTCAGAAATTGGAGGTGACCTGTGTCTAGATGTGCGGCATGCAAGTGTAAGCTGTCTCTTATATGCTATGTTTCAGCTACGACGTATGATTAATCACCAAAGTAAAGCTTGTTAACTTCAGATTTAATATTATCTTCTATTGCACGCCTCATAACGCGAAGCGTTATTAGGAAGTGCTTTACTCTCGACACGGTAAGGTCAAGCAATTGTGTGTTCTTAAAATGCCTCTATGATAACCATATTGGATTTACACGATAATTTGAGTTGCCGTATATCAAGAAAACACTTTACTTAATCCATCTTATATTTTCTAAAATATCATTTTATATTGCTACTTGGAAAAAAACGGTTTGAAAAAAATTTACGTGGACGTCCGGATGTTGATTTTGTATGTGGTCACGATAACTCCCGAAAAAATTGACGTATCGAGACAGGGTTTTTTTTATTAGCTTCAGAATTACATCATCTAGTTCCCTATTTCATATCAATAGCCTAGTACGCGTAGTTTGTTAATAAAATGATTTTCAATTTTTATAACTTTTATTGCTATTAAAAATTTAAAGGCGCTTTCATATTTTTTAGCCCTTGATAGACAACGGACAAATGTACCATACGACCTATATCGATTTTATACTTTGTGTAATCGATTTATTTTGGTAAACATTATTATTTGTTTTCCCTGTAGGTGACACTACCTGTTAAAATAATAGAACGCTAAATTTAAAACACGTAAATAATATATTTTAAAAGTCAGAAATACAATTTATTTTTTCATCAAAATTAAATGAAACGCTCATGAGGCGTGCACTTTTGGATTTTCCAAACTATTTTGTTTCTCTATTCTGCAGCCAACTTGAAACGAAGAGCAGTTACAGTTGCGTTTTCACCTCTAAGGACACACCTTAGAGGTGACAACGCTATACGGACTACCTTACAGCCTGTAATTGTACTAGCTCTCTATACCCTATCTAATTCAATTCCTACAGAAAATATTTAGGCTCTTACTTGTAAAATACGACATTAATTTAAGAAATGCCTACTATTATTTTAAGCCTCTTGTATGTAGGTAAATGTGATGTGAAAATAAACGATTTAATTATTTGTTATTATTTAAATAAAACTAGTTTTACGGATTTTATCGTAGTTTTATTTAAATGTATAGTGTTCGCGTAAATATAAGAAATCATTATTTGTTATTATGTTTCAAGCTACTCCTTTTTTAGTAAATGATAATGGAAAGAGACAGGTTTAGAAATAATTACCACTAAATTTAAATAAGCGATAGTCAACTGTTATAAGTATGGCCGTTATAGTTTAAAAAAAATATTCTGGAGTTTTAAATTACGAATCTATAAATCAAATGAACGTATAAATATATCGAAGCACCTTGTAATATGTTCACTTAATATTCATACAATTTAAATAATTTATACATGAGTGCAGCTCGTTTACTCGTCTAGACGCTGATTTTTGGCAAAGTCAAGGCTACGCATATGGAGTACAGTCGTGAAAATAATAGTTTCCGTTGAACAACGGTTAGTTATGGATGACGTAATTACTATTGCGTTTTTTGTGAACGTTACGAGAGAAGCAAGCAAATAAAATAACAAAGGAACGAAGACTAATGCGACGCAGCCAAAAGAGAATGAACAAGGTTTTGTATTTCATACGTCGGTGCATCGTGTATGCCCACTTACATTTTATTACTGTCTTGTTCGCGGGTTTTAAAAGCCGAGATTGAATTGCTACAGGCTAAAATACATTGTAAAATGCCTGTGTAGAACCAATTAATGTGGCGTTATTTAGACTTAAGATAATGAAAGACCATTTATTTGTTAATTTTATTTAAAAAAAAAACAAATATTCAAGTTTTTTGCCAAAAATACTGCCTAGATCACTCGTGGCATTGCTTTTTATCTGTTCGTTAAGTTTCATTACAATCGGTTAAGCCATTTCGAAGATTAGCCTGGACAGACAGATAGACAGGCAGACAAATATTTTAAAAATAGTTTTTCATGTCTTAATGTCATGCAAATAACCCCCTCAGATCAATATAAGGCAGTTATTTCGATATAACAGACAGACACATTAATTTTATTTATGTGTCTACAATATATATTAAAATTTGTCCAGTTAATTGTACCCATAACAAATGTGACTTCACTGAACCTTTATATTTTCGACCTTGGTTCGTATCCAAATAACAAATCAAATTTGACGGAGCAATAACTATAATGCACTCAACCGAGCACGCCCCGACGTGCCCTAAACTAGTAGACAAGTTATTGTATACTCAATATTTAAGCATTTATTTCTCTACCCAATACAGTGTTCAAACAGAAAGTGACTTGAACTCGAACTGAAATAAGACGTTGAACCAAGTGCTCAATAATCCCCTCAAAAATGGGGGAAGGCCCAAGTCCACCTGTGTAAGTTGTAACTATAATTTTTTCAAACGACTTCAAACAACGAGAAGGTTCTCAATTCGTTGCAATCTTTTTTTTATGTATGTTCACCGATTACTCAAAGACGCCTGAACCGATATGGAAAATTCTTTTTTTTGTTTCAAAGGGTATACTTCCCTGGTGGTCCCATTTAAATTTTATCGAAATCGGTCGAGGCGTTTAAAAAAAATCAACAATAAATTGTATTCATATTGAAGTCATAACATACATACATGAACATACATAACATAAACACTCACGCCTGTCGCCCAGAGGGAAAGGCAGAGACTATGGACTTCCATTTGGCACGATCCTGACACACCCCTCTCGCCTCCTCCACATCCATATACCTACGCATATACGCTCGTCGGTTAAGGGTACTCTTAATTTGGCCCATTTTCAATATATCGCCAATTTGGTCGATAAATTTTCGCCAAGGGCGTCCCTTCCCGACTCTGCCGTTCACCTCTGCCACATAAATTTGCTTTGTCACTCTTTCCTCATTCATTCTTTCTACATGACCAAACCACCGAAGTATTCCTTTCTTAATCCTGGTCACAACATCATCTTGCAAACCACACTCTTCCCTTATCACACAATTTCTCACTCTGTCATTCAGATTCAGCCCTAACATAGTCCTTTGTACAGAATTTTAAATTTACCACTTGTTTATAAAACTGAAGTTACAAGCGAAATTACAGTACACGTGATTGTATGTGACTACTGCAGCCCATGGTCACCTGCAACCAACTTCAAATAAAGAAGGTTAAACATGCGTTGTCACATCTCAGGAGTAAGTTGTACCTCACAGTCTGTGGCCCTCTAAACCCTTCAGATTGGAACAAAGCATAGCACAGCAAAATAGGTAAGACGTATACGTCTATACGTGTACGTACCTCTACCACGTATATATGTACGTACGTATATACGTGGTAGAGCCATGCTGCAGCTATATTAGTAGTATAGTTGTAGCACGAATGGGTCGGCTCGACCGGGGAAGGACCACGCTCTCACAGAATACCAGCGTAAAATAGTAGCTTTACGCTGCTGTGTTTCGTATGGTGAGTGAGGAGAACCGGAGACCCCTTTTACAGGAAACGGGGCATTCCATCTTAGTCCTCACGGGTGACAACGTATCTGCATTTTGGTTCGCAAACGAAGATTGATGTAGATGTCTGTGGGCCACAGCAACCACTTACCATCAGGTGGACTGTGTGCTCGCTTGTCACCCTTCTCCTATAAAAAAAGGCGGTTGTACCTACCCAGACGGGCTCGCCATCTATCGGACGCTGTACGATTTTTATAATATGATGTGTATGGACTAAGCCTGTATGATTATCAAAGTTATTAAAGTGCAGTCACTTCTTTTTGCTAACGCGAGAGAATTAATCTATTAATAACTAGCGATCCGCCCGGGCTTTTCACGGGTGATTTCTGGATCTCGACAACAGCGCCACCTACCGGGTCCAACCGAGTTTTCAAACCATCCAGAGACCCACTCAAATACACACAAAAAAATTCATCAATCTTGGTCGAGACATTTTCGAGTTTTTGCGAGACTAACAGACAGCAATTGATTTTTATATATAGAGAAGATAATGATGTCCTTCAGACCGAATTTAGGTCTTGGCGGCCAGTCTCAACAGAGGCTAGCCATCTGCGCAGGACGAACGGAGGCTAGCCAGTGCACCAGCGTAAGCGTAAGCACATGTGTACTTTTTTGGTCCGATTACAATGTGGGTGTCTTTAAGGCAAAAGTGATAGGCTTTTGTTACGCTAACATTGCGTCATCCCTAAAGCTTCATCACCACCACCAGGTAGGATTGTAGTTACACTAGATTAAAATTAAAAAAATATGTTACTTATAAGTAAGCTTTACTTGTATTAAATATGGAGATAGGATAGTTAACGCAGAGTTCATATCAAACATTCTCGCCCCTGCAATACTACTTCCATACACGCACATAACAATTTTGTGGTATATTAGTTTGTTATTCTTGCATAGTAAATTACTAAACTAAAAATTCACCAAGGAAAACAAAATCATACACAAAATGTTTAAAAATCAGAGCAAAAAAAAGAAGATAAAAAGTACAAACCGACTTCAGATTCCAAAAAAAAATTCTCCACATAATAGCTTCATAAGTCGGTGCTAAAAGCATGTCCAGTTATTTTTATAAAGAGTTTAATTTTTAGCCGTATTGAGTGGTCTAATTAATATCACAAGTTCAAAGTAATAATTGGAATATCGTCTAAATTACTTACATTAAAATCATAATTCCCTATTTTTCCACCCTTAGGAGTGGAATTTTGTCTTCGAATTCACATGGAAGGACTACTCCTGACCCATGAAGTATGAAGTAACCTTTTAATATACGAGTAAAAGTACTTATCATATAAATCGGTTTAACCATTTCCGAGAAACTGATGAACATACGTAAAAACATATGGGTCGAATATAGGACCTTCTCCATTTTAGACTCGATTGTAAACAATAGCTGCTCTTAAAGAATAGTTAGTTACCTAAGAGGTAATAAAAGAAAGTTTTGCTTTGTTATTGTTAACTGTTCTTGTTCTTTACCGTTTATATTATACAGCATGTCCCAGTTTCCTTTTCCTTACAATTTTCTGTGTAGCAAACAATTTTCTTTATGCTTTTGATTGTTTTTCCTTTAATAAAAAAAAACCTTAGTTATAACTCCTTTAATTATGCATGGACAATGCGCTTGTACTGTGGCATTCTTTGTTCTTTAAATGTAATGATTTTAAATTAAGCCTGTTATGTGTGAAATAACTACTTAAATAAAAAAAACTATATCTATTAATAGAAAGCTTTCTCTAAATTGAATTAGTTTCCATTTTTAAGAGCTTCTGCCTGTGGAACTTACCGCTTAGAACAGAAATACCTTCATGCTAAATTTACCCGTAGTAATTTTAATTTTCCCACAGTAAAAACAATCGCATGTGTTAAATCAGTGCTTGGTTATTAGCAAACTACTTCCCAAAACTTATATAAAAGTTTATATAAAGTGAGTATGGATAAAAGCCAAAATTGAACCAGGTCATTACAATGATAGTAGTAATTCATCATTGTGAGTTTAATAATAATCTGGGTCACTTATTGTACCAAGTTATTACTTCATATAGTGTGCTCATTCCACACTTTTTCTATATATATATATATATACGTATATAGAATTTTCGGTATGAGGCATCCAAAACACGCTAAGATACAATATTGTCAAATATTGTTTTCTTACGAGTATATTTACGCGAAGACTACACATTAAATGAAACTAATTTTTACGGATTATATCGCGTTTAATTTTAACTTTTTAATTCCCGACGTTTCGGGTGCTTTACAGCACCCATGGTCACGGGGGGGGACTGAGGTGTTTGACGTCCCGATGTCATAGTTAGCCCGGCTACCTTCAGTTTTTTGAATATTAATTTTTGGTCCGATCTACGCAGAATGAGCTTACAGTATATTGAAGTCTTGCAGTGGTATGCTTCCATCCATCCATGCACCCATCCATCTTCTCTATTGAAATTAGGATGTTTTTTAATTTCAATAGCCTCGCGAATCATCCTTGGTAGGAATCGGTGTTCTTTTGCGAGGATTTGTAGTCTATCAAATCTAATGTAATGGCGGGGACGATCATGAGCATGTTCACAAACTGCAGACTTTCCGATACGTCGGTGCTTCAAGTCAGCTATATGTTCTTTTACCCGGCTACCTTCAGTTTTTTAAAATTAATTTTTGGTTCGATCTACGCAGAATGAGCTTACAGTATCTTGAAGTCTAGCAGCGGTATACTTGGGTTTGGATTTAATTTTATTAATTATAGGATCCCAAGCAGATGGCAGCACCCATCCGTCTTCTCTATTGAAATTAGGATGATTTTTACGCCTACGTCACAGTGACCGAGTGAAGCCGGCCACAGTCGAGCGTGTGCCTGCTATACTACCCTATGTCAGAGGAGTCACAGACAAGGTTGGCTACATCTTGAATCGAGCTTCCATTAAAACATAATTCAAGCCGCCGAAGAAGATTAGTCAATGTTTACCATCTGTCAAGTGTCATATCCCTCTACAAGATGCAGGAGTGTACAAGCTGGATTGTGAATGTGGTCTCTCTTACATAAGACAAACAAAAAGATCTATAAAAACCCGCGTAAAAGAACATATAGCTGACTTGAAGCACCGACGTATCGGAAAGTCTGCAGTTTGTGAACATGCTCATGATCGTCCCCGCCATTACATTAGATTTGATAGACTACAAATCCTCGCAAAAGAACACCGATTCCTACCAAGGATGATTCGCGAGGCTATTGAAATTAAAAAACATCCTAATTTCAATAGAGAAGATGGATGGGTGCATGGATGGATGGAAGCATACCACTGCAAGACTTCAATATACTGTAAGCTCATTCTGCGTAGATCGGACCAAAAATTAATATTCAAAAAACTGAAGGTAGCCGGGCTAACTATGACATCGGGACGTCAAACACCTCAGACCCCCCCGTGACCATGGGTGCACCCGAAACGTCGGGAATTAAAAAGTTAAAATTAAACGCGATATAATCCGTAAAAATTAGTTTCATTTAATTGTAAAATATTGTTAAAACACTCAATCACGCTTTCATCAGGAGGTGTGATCATCCTATTTAGAATAATGGTCATAATGATGAAATTATTGTATTGTCTGCAAATTTCAAATTTTTACAAGTCCGGAAGTAAATGAATACTAAATTATAAAGTAATATTTATACATACATACACGTCAAGCTAATAAACGCGTGAAGAAAAGATTTATCTGTACGTATTTTATATTAATTTAGTAAAAAAATTATAATTTTTAATATTTTATAACGAACTCAAATCATATCTCCAGCGTGGAATTTACTTGCCCTATAAAAAGCAGTACCGACGTCTCATTCAATTTACTCTAATACGTAATCAGAGATTTGAAGTAAGCCCGGCCACTTTATCCAGGGAGATGCGAAGTCGTAAAGTTGACTATATTACGATGAGAGTTTATTAACTGAATGCGCGAAATGTTATTGATATAAACATGTACACTTATTCGTTACAACATTTGCCATTTTCTTCGTATAACCTTTACAAAGAACAACGGGCAAGAAACTTTTACGTGGAGAGCCATGCTGCAGCTACATTATGGTACAACCAAGAGAATTTTTTGGCTCGACCGGGGAAGGACCACGCTCTCACAAAATACCAGCGTAAAATAGCAGCATAATGCTGCTGTGTTTCGTATGGTGAGTTAGAGACCTGGAGACCCTTTTTACTGGGAACGCGCATCTTAGTCCTTAAGGGTGACAATCCATTTTCTGTATTTTAATTCTTAATCGAGGATAGATGTGGGCCACAATATGCACTTACCATCAGGTGGACTGTGTGTTCGCTTTTAACCCATCTACAAAAAAAAATTATCTTGCATATTTAAAAGAAAATACTGAAGCTGATTTGTATTCGATGAATCTTACACTAAAAAAAAGTTGTTTCGACCAATGCTTATTATAAATCCATTTTTCAATCCTACAGCAAGAAGATACTAAAATTTAACAACCATCATAAATCCAGGTACGCTGATCGATTCGTGCGTGTAAAGTCACCGTGGCGAGTGACTTTCAAATCTGTCACATACGATGAAGGGACGCGTTTTATGGCGAAAATTTTATATTTTTTACGATAGCGATTTCGTTAGAAACTTATGGAATTGAGGTGATCGATTCTGTAAAATATGGCAAGGGCATAAAGTTCATGATCTAGGGTAGCTCAGGGGTTCAGCGCTCGTCATAAATTTCACAGATAGCGATCAACCCAGGCTCGATCCGCGCCGGCACCAATGAAAGTGTTAATTGCAGTTTTCATTTCTGAAGTACCTTGTGCTTGGGGGTATAGGAAAACATCGTGAGGTAACTTGTACGTCTAAGAAATAACTTCTGAACAACCTCCCCATCCCTGCGGAATTCCATCTCTTACCAGGTCGCCACTGCATATAGTGGGGCTGTCCTAAAAAATTAATCTAAATTTTGGTCTCCTTTATTTTGAGAATATGCCATCATCCATCCTCCACAACCCGTGATAGACATGGACCTTTGGCGTCTTTGGGAGGGTTTAGCTCAATTGCAACGCTTGGCAGGCGGATGTGCGATCACAGCACCAGACGTCTCGCACCTGTGGTGGGTATACGTAATAGCTTAAATTTGAAAGAAAGAAGATAAAATTTATTCGCGGCCACAACACTATACAGCAAAATAATATCAACAAAAAGTGAAAAATAAATTAAAAAATCTTATTAACATTTGGCTACAGCAATGAAACTACGCGGCATAAGCTTACAGCAATATTACCGCAGCACTATTCTGCCAGTACTTTGGACGAAAAAATCACGAGCAGACATAAGGCATACATACATAGTCTGAACACAGGTTTAAAATAAAATCAATCAGAAAAAAGTAAAACAGAATTTAAAAAAATTGCGGATTTATATTTATAGGTACACAGTAGATACGTAAAAGAGATATGTAAATCCAAATAAAAATAAGGAATACTAAGACCAATAATTTGCGGTACTTGTCTCTATATCTACGTACTCAAATAAAGAAACAAACTATGTTCCAATATTTGTCTATGTCGTTATTGCCTGTGAGTAAACGTAGTGATTATATACTCTTTGTCTGTGAGATGTAAATACCCATAGACTTAGAATATACTGGCGTAATATTCTAAGTCTATGTAAATACCACACAAAAAACCAATAAGCTATGACAAACACGATGGTCACGTTAAATCTGACACGTCACATTTGGTCATTTCTATTTAATTCAACATAGATTATCTAATATCTAATATATAAAAATTAATTTTTGTTTGTTCGTATTTTATGCGCAGCCGTACCATTCATCAGATTGCGCTAAAACTTTGTCAACTTTGCTTGCACTTGCGCGAAGGTTATAGTACAATTAACTTACAATAGGTGGCGCGCGTATCGTACCAACGAATTTATTTGAAAGTTATATATCATTCAACTTTAATGAATGTATTATTATTTAATATTACTTACCTTATTAAACAAAATAACTCTTTCAAATTTAAAACGATATTCCACAATTATTCCTTCTGCAGCGGCAAACGCGCCGGGTACCATCTAATCTTACAGATGTGTATTATAAAATAAAATATACCCAACGGCTGCTAATTTGATATAAACGGTATACATTATCAAAATCAACCAATTTACTGAACGTTACATGCCCAACCCCCACACTTTAACCCTTCACCGGCAGAAGGGATGGTTCCGGTCGAGCGGTCTCAGCTACCCAATCGTGCGCGTATTACAGTCCGGGTTATTATTGGCCCAGGAATTATATGCTTTGTTACTGACGAATTAATGAATTGACGATGGGATATTGATCCAGAATATATTATATTTAACATGCAATATTCAAAATAACTAAAACAATGATAGACACTTCAACCTGATCGTAAGCGTATACTGTGCCCCATAGACAAAATGAAAAATCAGAATGCAGAAACGTTGTCAACCCTGAACTCTAAGATGGAATGCCACGTTACCAGTAAAAAGGATTATTTCACGCTGGTGTTCTGTACGAGCGTAGTCCTTCCCGGTTGAGCCGACCCATTCGTGCTACAACCATAATATAGCTGCAGGACCTACCACGTAAAAGTACAGGAAATATATCTATCTATCAATCCACAGTGATCTAACTAAATTTATGCGATGCTATTTAAAGTCTGTTCAAATTTTTAAATAATCCAATTATGCTAAACCAATCTAATTGCTATGTAATCCTTAACTTGAAACCGTCAGAATTGTCACTCTATATTGTCCCCTAAACTTTGAAAATTTGCAAGACAAGGTCTTTACACGAGGTTTAACTTTGAATGGGTAGTAATTCCTCCATATATCAAACAAGGCACTATTTCCTGGCCTGTTCGGTGTTAGGGACACCCCCTTGTAAATAAGGGGGTTAAAACAGGTGCACAGTTAACTAAACGGCTGTAAATAGTCCATGATTTATTCATTAAAGCTTTCAACATACTTATTAGCGGTAAGTTTGTGTTGTTTGCTATATATATAAATAACAAATTGAAATGAAACACTATAAAAACGCAATGAATTATTTTTATATAAAATGTTTTTTTTTTATTTATACATTAATTCATTTTATATAAAAACAAATATCTAAATTAAAACGAAGAAAGGTTCTCGAGTGGCAGCCTCGTACCGGCAGGCTAAGTGTAGGGCGTCCCCCACTAGATGGAGTGACGACATGGTAAGACATGCAGGAAGTCAATGGATGCAGGTGGCTTGGGATCGGGACCGTGCTTTGTGGCATTCCTTGGGGGAGGCCTATGTTCAGCAGTGGACTTGCGAAGGGCTGTAATGAATATAATATCTATATATTTTTTTTCTTCTTTCTATTGCTGAACATAGGCTTACCATGGTTGCCACGTTGGTTGGCAGGTGGGTTGGCAACCGCAGTTTTTTGTTTTTTAGTTAATTAGGAAGACGCTGCTACTTATCTCCTGGTTTGTTTTTCTTTGTCGCCTTTTACGACACCCACGGGACGATATGGAGTAGTGGATATTCTTACACCGCCATTGCAAGCTTATTTAATAAAACAGAATATTTCATAATTGGCGAAGATATCGCGTAAAATAATATACGAAAAAAAACAGTCATATTACAATTTAAATAAAACTCTATTGAAGTGCACTAATAAAAATAAGTCAAAAATGTTACACAATTATTTATTTTTTATAGAATAAGAGTGACATACGAGCAGACCGCCTACCTAATGGTAAGTGGATGCTGAGGTCCATAGACATTTACATTTATCCTCGATTAAGAATTAAAATGCAGACGCTTTGTCACCTCTGAGGATTAAGATGGGGATATGCCTCGTTTCCAGTAAAAAGGGTCTCCGGTTCTCTACACTCACCATATGGAAGACAAGCAAGCTCCTATTTTACGCTGGTGTTCTGTGGGAGCCTGATCCTACCCCGGTCGAGCTGACCCATTCGTGCTAGAACCATAATATAGCTGCAGCGTGGCTCTATCACGTATAACTAATTAGGATATTATTTTTGGACGTTGTTAAAACTTAATATTGCAGTGTCCTCTATGTATTAGGTACGTATATTACACACATAGGGTACACCGAAAGTTCTGCACCCCTGGCCATTCGAAATTGAGACATTTATGAGCATAAATGTTTAAATTTCGAATGTTATATTTTTTATAACATCAAAAACTCATTTATTGATTAAATAAGTTTTGGCGGGAAGTCGTGTGTCAATTGTTTTTTAACACAAGTTGAATGTTCGTCACCGTAGCAAAAATGGAAATTTTTAGGGCGATGAGTTTTTATGATTTTAAAAGTTTACTCTTCCCGCAAGATTGCACTACTCGTCTTTAAAATGCTTCTGGGAGAGAAGCACCCTATTTGAGCAACGTAAGGCGTTGGTACGCAGAATTTGATCTTGCTATATTTCTCTTTACAAAATTCGTGAAAGTCTGTCCTCAACTGCGATCACTGAGGAAAATGTGGCTATTGTCAGGCGAATAATTGAAGAAAACCGGCGCATTACCTATGAGGAGTTGTTTTGAAAATTACTTTGAAAAGCAGTATATATACTAGGTTACATATAAATTGATATATTTATGTGTTATGCAAAACTTTCAGTGTACCCGACATACATATAATGTAAATATATTACGAGATCTGATTATAAATAAGTGCTACCAACGAAGTTATGGTGCGATTCCTTAAAAACATAAATTATTACAATCATTTTAACTTGAGTTTAAGCCATCGCTTATCATACTAATGACGTATGTTCCTTAACAGAACGTCATAAGGCTTGTTTTCAGAAATATAAAAATCTTGAAGTAGGTAATGCGAGAGTCGCATGCACAACCACGGACACCTTCATCACCTCTTATCGCTTCAACCCCGGTCAAACCCTGTGTCCTATCGGGCCGACACACACACAAGTCGATAACATCATGACATATTGCAACATGCGTACTGAATTAAAAATGGTTTAGCCATTTAGAATAAATGGTTAAGGAATATGAACGTGTATATTTTAGATTTATTTATATGTACACTACGTTATATTGATAACTGTTATTAAACTTTAATGTGCAAATCGTTCTTTTTTTTATTAAGATTAAGTGACAAATTAACTTACATTCAACCTGATGGTAAGTGTCTAGTGCTGCAGTCCATGGACAGAATACATTAGAATAGAATAGAAATATCAAACAAATTATAAGAGTCATTTTTTTTTACTTTTACCACTGGTTTGGAAAAAACCTATGTCCTGGGAAGAACCAGCAAGAACCCCAGCGGGACTTTTTTTAAACTAAAATTTAACAATATAATACACGTTCTACAAACTACTTACAAAACTTATTTATCATTCCCAGGGGTTATTATTAACCATGTATTCATTTATATTATAATAACCATTTTTATACAGTTTTTGTTTAATAAAATATTTAAACTTGGTAATAGAGAGACCTTGCATATTTTCTGGGACTTTACTGTAATATAGTATATATGTACATTGCCCCATGAATAAATTACTGACTCTGTGAAGTCGAGAAACTGGCATTGGCAATTCATTAAAAAAAATAATGTTACAATTGCTATGTTTGGGTAATAGGTATTAATTGCATTTTGATCGATATTTTCAGAACTTTTTTAATCTGATTTGGATAGCAACAGAAATATAAAACAAATCAAAAAAAAAATTGTGTTGAAATTTATGTACTTAGCAAATTTTATGTTCTCGTCGTACCTTATTATGTGATGTCTGTCAATAAGCAATAAAGAAAAGTTTACTGTGTCACTGATGTACAGCTACAAAAGGTCGTTTAAAGGTTAAAAGTTGAAGGTATTATTAGTTTGTCATGTTAGACCCTTATTTTCTTTTATTAATATTCTTTGTATTAACATATTTGACATTAAGTATAGAATCTATTTATCTAGAAAATGTTTTAAAAGTTTCACACACATTATGAGCCGTGGTAGCTCAGGGGCTTAATGCTCACTGTAAATTTTACAGCGAGCAACCCGGGTTCGATCCCCGCCGGCATCAATGAAATTGTTAATTGCAATTTTAAGTGCTGATTTACCACGTGCTCGACCGTGGAGGAAAACATCGTGAGGAAACAAACATGTTTGAGGAATAAAAAAACAATTTCGAAGACAAGTGAAGCCCGCCAACACGCATTGGGGTAGCGCGGCGAACACTTCCTTGCCCTAAAACCTTCTCAGAAGTTAGAGGAGGCCTGTGTCCAGCAGTGGGACGTATAGGCTGTAACTTTAACTTTTTAACTTAACACATTATCATATGTTAACACTACAAGAGCACATCTTCTAAACATCTAGACGATCTAAACCATCTAATGCTTAAAGACACTATACACTTCAATAAGAAAATTCGATAACGCAACCATTATCAAGTATTGCATAATATACATAAATAATATGAAACAAACTGAAGAATCACAGAATTCGCGTAGCTATCTCGCGTACTGAATAAGCGATACAATTTAATAACTTATATGAAGATCGACAGATTGAAAATTAGACGCAATGCCGTCACTAATTTTGACATTATTTATTTCTGAAGTGAAAAAGGAAATTTAGAAGCTGGGCTGTAATTTGATTGACATCGCTGATAAGTTATTATCACTTGAGATATTACTTGATATTTTAGATAAGCTTAGAAGGCAACATGCCTCTCTCAATACCATTTAGTTATTTGTTTCACGTTCAAGCGAGCAGTAAATCCCATTACAATGACTGCAACTAATAGTTTTGTAGAATACAAAGAAAATAACTCAATCCGAAAAAGCATAAAAAACGTTATCAAAAGTGCATGTAGCGCAAAAACGATAAAGAAACGTTTACCCATTATACAATGGCTTCCAAAGTACAGCGGTACGCTTTTAATGCAAGATATCATAGCTGGAATAACTGTTGGATTGACCGCAATACCTCAAGGCATAGCTTACGCCGTCGTTGCTGGCCTCTCACCGGAATATGGATTGTACGCTGGTTTATTAGGAGGATTCGTCTATTTGTTTTTTGGAAGCTGTAAGAATGTAACTATCGGCCCTACTGCGATCTTGGCAACTATGACAGCAAAATACGTGGCTGATTATTCTCCGGACTTTGCTGTGTTAGCGGCTTTTTTAACTGGATTAATAGCTCTGGCTATGGGGATTTTAAATCTTGGATTTCTTGTTGAATTTATTTCTATTCCTGTGATAAGTGGATTTACAACGGCTGCGGCGATGCAAATAGCCGGTGCGCAGCTGAAGGCATTCTTTGGTCTCAGTGGAGAATCAGGAAATTTTTTTGCCGAGTCAGTATATAATTTTGTACGTAATATCAAAACAGCAAATCTCTGGGATCCTTTACTTGGATTTGCTACGATTGTGATCCTCATATTTTTGAAGAAAGTAGGTGAAGGCTGCGGACGTAATGATGGTTTAATGAAACAGTTCAGATGGTTCACGTCGCTGCTAAGAAATGCCGTTGTTGTTATCCTCGGCATAGTTGTAGCGTATATTTTAAAAGTCACTACTGATGGTGAGCCGTTAGTTCTAGTAGGTGATATTGGAAGAGGATTACCAAAGTTTCAACCACCACCGTTCAACACTACAGTTTTAAATAAAACATACAATTTTAGCGATATGGCTCAAGTGTTGGGACCACAATCGATCGTTTTACCGCTTGTCGCCATACTTGAATCGGTAGCGATAGCTAAAGCTTTTGCTGGAGGTGTTCAAGTAGATGCTACTCAAGAAATGATTGCACTTGGTTTATGTAACATCATGGGGTCGTTTGTAAGAAGTATGCCTATAACAGGATCCTTTACACGGACAGCAATTAATCATGCCTCTGGTGTTCAGACACCCGCTGGTGGTATCTTTACTGGTTTTTTAATTATTCTGGCTTTGAGTTTACTAACCTCAACATTTTACTACATACCAAAATCATCATTAGCGGGACTTATAATCACAGCTATGTTTTCTATGATCGACTACACAATATTTCCCAGGCTATGGACGACTAGTAAACGAGAATTAGTTATTATTATTTTCACTATAGCAGTATGTTTGTGCGTAGGGTTGGAATATGGTATCGTATCAGGAATTATATTCGAAGCAGCAATGTTGCTATATTTGACGTCGAGACCATTACTAAATATTGATACTGTAAGACGAGAAAATGGTGATTTAATTATTTTACCATTAACTGGAAAGGTATCTTACTGCGCGGCAGAACATGTGCGGCGAGCATTATTGCAAGCATCACAGACGGCTGCCACGGATTCAATCATCGTTGTTGATGGTTCCAACCTAAAGCATATGGATTCAACAGTAGCATCCAACTTGATGTCAATAGTTAAGGTCTTAGAGAAGAATTCTGGTCAAATATTGTTCTTAAATTTCAGTTCCGATTTAAAGAAAATGTGTTTAGTTCTAAATCCGACATATGCCAATAAATTTGTTGTGGCTCCTAACGCTGTAGAACTCATAGATATAACACCAAAAAATGTATGATATTTTTTACTTTAAGTATAGTATTTAAGGCTGACTGATAAACTATACAGGCCTATATTATATTATATTACTTATTCTGAACTTTCTCTGTTATTTTTCAATAACCGGCCAAATTAACAGAAAAAGTTCAGAATAAGTAATATAGGCAAATGGTGAAGAAAAATTAATTAAAAAAATCTCAATCATTCGGTCCTTTTTATCTTTAAATTCAAAATTCGTGGTAATGCATTATTTTAACTGATTTTACTACGCACACACACATTCATAAGGGTCGATCGGTAGGCAAAAACGTTGTTGCCCATAAATCACATTTAGTTTAGGATAATTTCAAATAAAATTAGAAGTTTTATTTACTCGCATTTTCAAAAACTGCAATAACGGTATATAATTATTTATATATTTGAACTTAAGTTTA
The DNA here is from genome assembly GCA_029286625.1 of Parnassius orleans. Lineage (NCBI taxonomy): Eukaryota > Metazoa > Arthropoda > Insecta > Lepidoptera > Papilionidae > Parnassius > Parnassius orleans. The sequence goes on from JAGSMP010000051.1 coordinate 1,419,292, forward strand.
AAATTTGGCTACTCTTTGAAAAATAACCCTGTATATTTTATCTTACAAAACATGTGTTATATGTATTACAAGTCATATTTCATGAATATTACAAAATTGGAAATTGACACTTGAATAGAATTTATTGTCAACTAGGATGTTATCTAATCTTAATACTTTAGATTAACGCTGTTATTGTGAATTTGTTATGTGGAGAAATTGCTGCGTCATGAACTTGATTGATGAATACCAAATATTATAATATACCGACAAGAGCTTGCTATATATCTCAAATGTAAGGTTCGTTAAAGAATCAATGTTGTTATGATCTTAATATAATTGATAACTGAATAGCAAGTGATGTAAATATATTGTATAAATTTTATTTTATTCCCTTATTTGTCTCCAGTTAAAACTGATATCAATTTTAAAAATTACACAATTGTAGGATAAAAACTGAAATGTGAAATTGAAGTTGTTGATTTGATTTTCAATAGTCGATCAAGATACTTGAAGGAACCACAAATTCTCGAGCTTATCTCAAATGCCGTATCCCCTCAGTTTTGATGCTGCTCCGTTAAACGCGTCAAAGAGGGGTGTCATTCGGTTTTTTGAAATTTATTAACGTGATTCAGCATTTGCGAAGGTGGCAGATTTATGTGTTATCGAATCAACTAAATGTGCGACGTATAGATTACTGTTTAAGGCTGTCCGTGACGATCTTTTTGAATCGTTTATTCGATTTTAGAACATTTTTGTATGATTTGTATCGATAAAAGCGATTTAAAATTGAAGTTACTTTTTTCTGATCACTTTATTGAAAACTAACGACCCGCTCCGGCTTCGGCTGGGTAGATTTATTAATTTTTCGTTTAGATATAAGATAATCATCAAAGATTATTTATTTTATTAATTTTTCATATTCTCAAAAAAAAATCGCAAATATTTAGGGATAAAATATAGCCTAGATCACTCGTGGCTTTACTAAATATTTGTTCGTGAAATTTCATTACAATCGGTTCAGCCATTCTGAAGATTAGCCTGGATACACAGGCAGACAGACAGACAGACAAAGACAAAATTTAAAAAATTGTCAATCTTGTCTATAAGGCATACAAATAACGCCCCTAAGCGCGCACATAATAGATAATAGAACAAGTAGTATGAGGCAGTTATTTCGATATTAAATACAGACGATTCAATTTTATTTATAAGATTAACTGCAGAAACCGTTAGAGTTAGAATTGCACTTGATCTAAATTAAAAAATAAATAAATAATCTCAATTTTATTAAATTCCAATTCAAATTTAAAATACTTATTGTAATTCATGTGTTATTATACATTTAGTGATTTTTTATATGACGTTTCTTACAACTTAACCACCATTTTCGGGTATTACAATATTTATTATAATACCCGAAAATGTATGCCTGTACCTAACATAAGTTACATAATGAATAAAGTTGTTAGTTATAAGAATTAAACAATTAATCAAAATTATAAAAAAAAACATTATAATAAAATAAAGAATACATATGTAATTGGATTTACTGTAGAGTATTTTAATTTTGTAAATATTCTTTTAAATTGTAAAAACAGCTTTGTATTAAATATGTTTTTAATTTCTTATTAAATGGAAGCAATTTATTTTCATTTCTAATATTCAAAGATAATTTGTCATCAATCATTGTCAAAGGAGGGTAGTTACACAGAATAATATAAATTTTCATGATGAAACCTCATTGCCTTGCCTAAACGTAAAGATTATATCAGTCGCTATTCGCGTCAAACTAACTCCATAACTAGTTAGATTACTTTAGCGTAGACCGATATTGCTATAAGCATTAGTTTCGATTTTAGATTAATCTTAAAATTATGTTTATTAAATTTTATTTAATGATTTAATGAAGTTTTATATTTTATAAATACTATCAAAAGTAAATGAGGCTAATAATTTTCTGCTCACCAGATGTCGCTAGTTGACACTGAGGTAAAGTTTTTTGTTACACAATGTAATTTAATTGAGAAGTTGTTTTTTAATAAAATTTTATCAGTTTCTAGAGTATTATATTAATACACAAAATAATGCGTCAGTGGTTTGCTCTTTAATTTTTTGCACATTTTTAATTTTTTTATTTTTCTACTTTTATGAATATCTGTGGTTTGGTTTATTTATTTTTAATGTTATTTATATAAAATATAGCTAATAGTACAGAAAGAAACAATAAATTTTACATTTTCCGAACAAATTAACTTCCCCGCTATGAAATCTGGCAAATATTATACCTCACTTTCTAGTGGCGCCGCCCTGGTGGCAGAAAAAGTCGTGGATGCCCTCATTGGTTTGTTATTTATTAATATAGTACCTTGGCGACCAAGCCTTGCTCTGCGTTAAAAGAAGGTAAACTTTCTCCTGCGAAAATTATATTTGATTTTGGTGTAAGCCCTGTATTGTATTACCTCGATCACTTATCTAAAAGTAGAACATTATGTAAGTACATAATTTTAAATTTTATTTTTGTACAACTGACTTTAATATAAATTATTAAGAATAACTCAAAAACTATTGGTCAGACCTTGATCAAATATGGGACCACATGAGAAGCACCAGCTTTCAAATAAAAAAAGAATCATCGAAATCGGTTCAACCAGAAAAAAAGTTATGAGGTAACACACATAAAACAAACATACAGTCGAATTGAGTACCTCTTCCTTTTTGAAGTGAAGAAAATTTCATCAAAATCGTTATAGCCGTTTCCGACAAACCTATTCCGTTTAGGTATACACATTAAATACTTTTTATTTAAATCGTTCAAAAATATTAAATAGTTTTGATTGCATATCGATAAAATATTTTTAAACAATTTTTTGTAAAGTACTGTAATCACACAATTTATGATCGAAGCTTTTACTTCAGGGTTAAAAAGTACGCATAGCGACATAATAGGAGATAACACTACTCAATATTATCCCGTGGATGTCGTGAGAGGCGATAGGGGGAAATGAAACAGGAGATAGGCAGCAGCATTCATGATTAAAACTCAGCGTAATTAAAAAATGCTGTTCCCGGCCCACCTGCCGAGGCAATTTTTTTATTCTTCACACATGCAGGTTCCTCACGATGGTGCTCTTAACCGTCGAGCACGGGGTTAGTCAACTCAAGTCAACAAGTTTTTTTTACGTGGTAGAGCCATTCTGTAGCTATATTGTAGCACAAATTGGTCGGCTCGACCGGGGAAGGACCACGCTCTCACAGAATACCAATGTAAAATAGCAACTTAACGCTGCTATGTTTCGTATGGTGAGTGTAGAGAACCGGAGACCCTTTTTACTGGAAAAGAGACATTCCATCTTAGTCCTCACCGGTGAGAACGCATCTGCATTTTGATTTCTTATATTTACGCGAACACTACACATTGAATAAAACCACTTTTACGGATTCTATCGCGTTTAATTAACTTATTTTTATTAATTCCCGACGTTTCGGGACCATGGGTGCCGTAAAGCACCCGAAACGTCGGGAATTAATAAAAATAAGTTAATTAAATACATCTGATTTTGATTCGTAATCGAGGATAGATGTAAATGTCTATGGGCCACAGCAACCACTTACATCAGGTGGACTGTGTGCTCGTTTGTCACCCATATTCTATTAAAAAAAACTCTTAAAATTGCAACTAACAATTTCATCGGTCGGCGGGGAACAAATCTGGGTTGCTCGCGTACTGTTTACGAGGAACGCTTAGATTAAGAGGTATCATGATTCATTTTAAGAAATAAGGTTGTGTTTTTTTCTTGAATAAAAATAAATTGCATTTTCGATCTACCCTCAATCCAAGCCCAATCACATCGGTACCGGCAAAAAATCAGCTAATATCCATCCTACAATAAGGCATGTCTCGTGTGCACTCAACCTATGTTATGATAAACCGTCTGCATTAGTTCCGGACTGCCGACAGCAACCATGTTAATCTCGCCTGCCGTCTGCACCCACTCTTACAAACTCATCCACCGAAATATCGCGGGAGTATAATACGTTGTTTACTGTTTTCTATATGATGTTTCTTTTCCTGTATTAAATACATTCGATTAACATGATGCTTATTTCATATTAAATAAATCTTTTAATAAAAGCAATAGGCGATTACAAAGAATAAAAAGTTAACTTTTAACAAAAAGTAAAAGCGCACGAACTAAAAAGAATAAAATAATTTCACATTCTGAAGTCGGCTCTAAGATATAGTGAAATCCTCATGCTAAAAATCGACGATAAAAAAGGTAGACCGGAATACAAACAGGAAACAGTAACAGAAACATAGAAACGACCCAAACACCAATCATTTTTGTCTTGCACAATCTTCGGTTAGATTCGAACCTGGGACCTATGGCTTAGCGGTCAGGTGCTCTAAAGATGCCATTCGTTATCGTTAATTATATTACAGGTACACTAATAAAAGTTGTTTAATACATCTGCGCCGTGAGTTTCGTAGGATGCGACTAGGGGAAATACCAGAAAAGTCTTATATCTACCGACAGATGGCGTTATAACCAACTAGTTTACATCAGAAGTGAAATAGACCGACAACGGGCAGCAGCGTGATTTTTTTACAGTAGCGTTAGATTAGACGATAGTCAAAACGTAGCGTACCAACCAACGGCAAATCCTCTCTACAGTGGGAAAGGCCCACGTCCAGTTGTGGACTTTTATGGGCTGATAATATTTTTCTAAGAATAAATTTAAAAAATATAAATATACGATTTATAATTTTTTTTTATTCTTAAAAATTGTATACAAGGAGTATCTGACATAATGATATCGTCAAACTGCAGAACAGTTTGTTGGCGAAATTACACTCAATGTGCGATCTTTAACTTATTTGACGCTTACCGCCATTTTATTAGTTTTTTTTTTAACTTACAAACCTAATACTACATATTATCAACGTTCTTTAATTTCTTTAACTCTATTTGTGATCAGTAAAGAAAAAGTAAATATTATAATATGATATATACAGATACTTAAATGTATGTTATCGTAGTAATATATATCTTTCTGAATTATACTCTGGATTTATAGGTCAAAATCCTTTTTTATGTAGTATGTAGTATATTTATTATGGTCGTTTTTCAAATATGAATCGAACAGGAGATCGGCTTTACAAATTTATTCATTTTTAACTTTATCTGACATACTCGTGGGGATGGCAATGACACGTCAAATCACGTGGAAATAATGGTTGAATGAACGCTCCCATATCGGTCTTAAGCACCACTTTGTCTAGGCTCCCCCCGTCCCCTCCAACCTTTGCGATTTTCAACGTTAAACGTTCTTTCCCCTGTCTTTCAGTAGGCCATTATCCACTGGACGCAGAAAACTGGTTCTCGGTTCTTTTTGTGTTAAATTTCGAGCTCCCTGAATGGAGAATAGTTTCTGGATGATTACCTTCAGCGTTATGTACTGATTTTGTTGTGAGGAAATATGTCATCTGTGAAAATCAAAGCCGTTTTATATATTTTATAAAGTTCTTATTGTGCACGTAACATAAGTAGAATGCTTGTATACAGATCAGTCGTTTTTAGGGTTCCGCTATCAGGAAACCTTATTATTTCTTCGTATCCGTTTTTTATCTATCTCGCAGCATAACTGCTAAACATTCAGACCAAATTAGATACAAATTTAAGAGAATTTATATTTAAACGAAAGAGATAAATAACAACTCAAAATAACAAGAACTGCGTTTGCCAACCTTGACAACTATAGCAAAATCTTTCATATAAGGCAATCTATGGGGGCAGCATATGTTCAGTAGTGGACTTTTGACAGGCTGTAATGATGATGACGATATTTACATATAAAACTGAAATGATCAAGCAACATAATTTCAGCTGGTGAATAAGCACCCTATAGGGTATGCATTAAAGAATGCTTATGTCAATCATCACAGAATACCAGCGCAAAATAGCAGCTTAATGCTGCTGTGTTTCGTATGGTGAGTGTAGAGCGCCGGAGACCCTTTTTACTGGAAAAGATGCATTCTATCTTAGTCCTCACGGCTGACAACGCATCTGCATTTAAATTCGCAAACGAAGATAGATGTAGATGTCTATGGGCCACAGCAACCACTTACCATCAGGTGGACTGTGTGCTCGTTTGTCACCCTTATTCTATAAAAAAAAATCTACTCTTTATTATATCATTTAAAACTTCTCGGAATAAATATAATGGATTTTCGTAAATGGCCATTAATCTTTAGCCTTAATTCAATCAATTAACAAATGAGCACTCTCTCTATCTGATGGTAAATGGATGATGTGGCCCTATACCTACAGTTAGGTACATCTGCCTTTGACTAAGAATATTATATAAAACTCTAGAGGATTAAGATGGAATGCCTCGTTACCAGCAAAAAGGATCTCCGGTTCTTGTCACTCACAATACGAAACATAGCAGCGGCGTTATACTGCAATTTTTTTGTTTATACAATGGTCATTCTCCGATCGACAAATTCGTGCTGCAGTCTTAATCGCTGCAGCGTGGCTCTACAAATATTTCTAAAATAATCAAAAAAATACGCTATCCCGATACAACCGGTTAAGTACAGTTTATTACAAAGACCTGAGTAGAGAGAATTGAGTAATCGCTGTGCTTAACTTGTCTGCCAAAGAAGTCGCGTAAATTCAACGTTATCCACTAATTTATAACGTAATGCACGACCTCTATCTGCAATCATTAATCTCCGTTTCACATTAAACGGCTGTAAAATCGCTGTTATTTCAACAACAAATACCAGATATTTATCATAAACATTCCTCAATTTTTGCTATTCGATCGTATCTGTACTTATTGCACTAAATTAAGGTCTATTTTTGCTTGCTTTACTGCAAATTGAAGCGCCAAAGTTTGGAAAATTATTCCACCCGCTTTCAAATGCTGTTATGATTTACTTATTTGTTAAGACTTAAAGTAAAATTTGCCTTAGCAATTATTATGAATCATTTTGCTACGTTAGGGTCACCTGTCCCTTGTCAAGTGGGTTCTCGAACCGACAGACGTAATGAAATAGCTAGCAAATGAGTCGTACATAGGTTGCCAGTAGCAACCTTTCACGTCATTCATTTATTCGCTGTTCCGTGTAGGTCTGCACATCTAGAAATCTGAAACTTTGCCAATTTGCGCAACTCCCGACTTGGGACAGGCTGACGGCTTGTCTATATTTGGATACACATAATATTGTTTAGGAAGTTTTTTTGTGATTTTCTAGTCAATGTGTAATTTTAAAATTGCTCTTATTGGGCTTAGATAAATAATGATTTTTTACATACTTACGCGAACTCTACACTACTTTTACGGATCGGACGGTTAACGGCTCTTAATATTAATTGTTTTTAACTGTCGATACATATAAAAGGTTTAAAGTATTAAGACGTAAAAACCGCTGGCGACAGAAAATTCCACATTATAGTCGTACATGTTATAAAATTCCTGGTGTGAGATTTTTGATGATTTGAGATTTTCCCATACTCACCACGTTCAAGTTTAAATAGTTAATTTAAAAAAAAAATATACCTGTATCTATACGGGTATGATTTTTTGGGTATGTTAGGGGAATTTAATTTTTCATCGATCAAATATGAGAGTATAATTGCGATTAAGTCTAGACCAGGGCTGAGACAGGAATGTTAAACAAGGGTTCCGAACATAGCCACGCGAACATCTCTATTATACGAGGCAGACGGGCAACGGCCGCGCTTTCAGTGTATTCTATACAACGCGGGCTATGAGGGGATTTTTAATATAAAATGATACAGATAAATCCCTTAGTATTGCCAACGTGAGTTTCGGCTAAATGTTGAATGCCTTTGCCTGTCGAACCTTTTATAATCCTAGAATAATTAAGACTAGATAAATATATAATGTACTTATTTTGGCTTGCCGTGCTTGTGCTTCCTGTAAATATATTGCATGATATATATTTTTTGATTATTAGAATGCCAAACGAGCTAGTAGTTAGAGTGCTGAAGTGGCTACTGCGACCCATTTCACACAATTTCAAACAATTTTTGAAATATTGTTTTTTTTTAAATAAAATAAGTGTGACACTATGGCCCATAGACACCTACACCTATTGTCGAATATGAATCAATATGTAGATGCATTGTCATATGTCTCTTATCCAGTAAAAGGGTCTCCGGTTTTCTACACTCACCATTCGAAACACAGCAGCATTTAGCTACTATTTTACGCTGATGTTATGTGAGAGTGTGGTCCCTCCCCGGTCGATCTGAGCCATTCGCGCCACAAACATAATTTAGCTGCAACATAGCTCTACTACGTATAAAATAATGGCTTTCTGAAATGATATCTGATATTCATATTTTTTAATATAAAAAAAAAACAATTTATTAAATAAAGCTCCATCAAGCCTACATTTCAAAAACATATTCAGAATATTTCCCGCCAATACATCAGATTTAATAGACCTCGCATATTGGTAAAAGAACAATGTTTCCTTTGAAGGATTATTATGTGGCTGGTGAAAATAGAAAAACATCCTATTTTTTATAAAACTAAAATGACAAAAAACTTACAGTCCGATTGATTGTAAATAGTTTCTACAGTCCAAGGACACCTGCAAGAAAAGAATTCTGAGGACTAAGATGTAATGTATCACAGTCTGTAATTATAATAGCTCTCTATACCCTTCAGACCGCAACACAGGAGAGCAAGCAATGCGATTTGACGGTAGAAATAGGTAAAAGGGACTACCTACCAAGGGGGATTCCAAGGAAGAGGAGCCCTACCACCTACAAAATAAAGAAAAATAAATAGAAAAATATTAATAGAAAATATGTCTCTATTTTGCTGTCACCTTGGGACCCCACGATACATCATCATCATAATCATCATTATCATTATTACAGCCCTTCACAAGTCCATAGCTCGGTCCTGAGCCACCTGCATCAATCGGCTTCCTGCATATCTTACCAGGTCGTCTTTACGTCTAGTGAGGGGCCGCCCTACACTTCGCTTACCGGTACGAGGCAAGAACCTTTCTTCCCCATCGATACATCAAACTTAATTTAAATCTAAGCATACACAAGACTTCAAGTCTATATAAAATCTTTTTGTGAATACCGAACACTCACTAATAATTAAAAGCCATACATCTCAGTCTCCCATTATGATAGATATTGCAAATCACTCGAAACGTTGAGAAAAAAAATAAGATTAAACGCAATAAAACCTGTAACAATGTTATGTTACTCTATATTACTATATTACTCTAATATTACTCAAAAATCTCTGCATTTCATTGTCATAGTTTAATATTTTAGCTGAGATTAGAAAAAATAAATAGAGATGGAGAATCGCTTTAATAATGAATTATATCGTGTACTACGCAGTACAGTATCTTTTAAGTTTTCATGAAGCCGCCCGTGGGGTAAATGTTATCAAGCACGGATAGAAACTCTAGTATTTTTATTGAAGCGTCGATACCGACGTTCGAGACAATTTACTTTTCGAAATTGATGGTAGATTACTAGCGTGGAAAATAAATATCTTCTCTCAAGGTAATATTGAAGTAATTTACGTGTTCATATATTGTAATAACCAGACATAATAAACAATATATTTATCATAGTCTTCAGTCTTGGACTCGACTAGACACATGGTTTTTGCAATATGATATGTATGTCTTATTATTTCTAATACCTACATTAAAAAAATTGTTCCCTTACGACCCGTTTTAGGGACTGAAAGTGCATAAGAAACCGTAAAAACTACAGATAATATAGGAGTCGGGAGCCCACAATCCTCCTAAGGATAAGTAAATGTTGTGGCCCATAGTCATAGCCCATAGATAACCCTGGGGTGTAATATGGAATGCCTCTTTACAAGTACGAGTTTAAGGGTTCTCGTTAATCATCATACAAAACGTATCAGCACTATCCTGCTGTTTTACAATGGTATTCTTTGCGAATGTAGTGCTTCCCCGGTCGGGCCAACAAGTTCCCGCCATATTCTCTACTTTCTTTTTTATAATACATTTACACAGCACATAAATAAAATTCCAAACTCTATTTATCTCTTTGTCCAAACAAACCCTCGGAAAGCCGTAAAAACATCATAAAATTTCCATTACTATCCGTCCCGACGAAAAACGAGTGGTTGCCTCCTTGTCAAAGGTTAAAAATGGAGGCATGATTTATAAAAAAAATGCATAAAATACGATACCAGGGAAACAAAGGCGGATATTAATAGATGTTATTGATGTACATCATTTTTAAGAAGAGTTTGATATAATATTATGGCGGTTCTCAAGAAAATTGCATATGATTTGATACGTCATTAAACTTTACGTAAGATATAGTTTTTAAAATGTTAGGATGTTTGTAACTTAATCAAGAATTAATGGCTTCATTGCTTTTGGATCATCCCTAACTCACAGATAGACCATGTTCTAAATTAAGGCATGGCATACTTTAGCATCCAGAAAATTAAGATAACGAAGGGTAAAAGAATATGAAGCAATCTGTTACACTTGTCTAGAGCTGCGGGTAAAAGTAAGTTCATATTATGTAGATTAAATAATAATAATCTAATTTAAATAAAAAAATTCCCACCATGTTAATTTTTAATTTATTTAAAAACTTGAATTTGTCTAGTTGTCTTTATACATCTAACCGCAGGCTGTGATTAAATAGACTTTATAATCCATTAACTTCACAAGTTAACAAGACTTGAAACTTATAAATTAATAAATGCGGTGAGCAACGACGGGAGTTAATATCTATCGCGGAATACTGTTACGAGTACTGTTGAAACTAATTCAACTATCAAATAATAATAAAAAAAAAAACAAAGTGTTTAATACAAAAAATAAATACAAGTAAACACCCGCTATTTTAATATTCATGAAACAATAAGTGGTGTTTTATGGAGGCCGCTTAATGGCGCATCGGGAACATTAAGTCGGAGTTTTACTATGAAGGCGTTGCAGGAGTCGATCGGGACATATCCCAGCGAAATGGCTTTTTCATTGCCACACCCAATTTCCCTACTAATACTGCGAATATTAAATGGAACGGTTATATATAAGCTTCATTGATGTTTTATATACAAGTGGCTGGGTAGACAATTTTTATTATTGGTGCGTAGGCAACAAGGAAGGGTCATATAAGGCACGTGTGTAATTTCTACCAATGAAAGGTTCCAATCGGAAGGTTAATTATTACTACGATATAAAAACTGAACTACTTACAAATTTCGAATGGATTGCCAGTTATAGAACGCTACTGACGAATGCCCGATTCTTATGTACGTTACGTTCGTTACGTTTCGTTCTCGTATGAAGTTAGTTGTAGGTCTTGATGAGCAGCACAAGCTATTTACTGATGAACTATAAGCTTATTTATCACTCTTGTACATAACAAATATTCTATCATCCCATCTCATCTAATGGGTGTAGTAATAGGGAGGCTATAATTTTTTAATACAATTAATAGTCATTAATGGGCACATAGTCCAACCGATGGTGCCTATTTTACGCTGATATTCTGTGAGAGTGTGGTCCTACCCCGGTCGAGCCGACCCATCCGTGCCACAACCATAACATAGCCGCAGCGTGGCTCTACCACGTACATGCTTGCGCTACACGGATCGTCCAACGCTCGTACTACTGGCATAATTCAGCTGCAACTTAGAACTCCCATAATTCTTTCTTACGTAGTAGAGCCAACTGTTTAGTTTCCTTTCTTTACTATTTCTGTATCTTTTAGAAAAAATCCACAATTCTTTTATAGGTTTTACTTTTTATTTATCAAATCACGTACGTGTGGCAAAGCTTTTACAATGGAATAATACAATTGCAGCGCACACAATAGTTCCCAAATTTTGTAATGGTGTTAGCGGTAGTAAAGTGTGCCATTCGGCGCTATACCTAAACGCCATAGCTATGAAGCTCGTTCACGTGCTAAGAGAGATTTTGAATTGTTTACTTACTTGCTTATTTTGACATTTTCAATGTAATTGTTACGCCTACAATTGAATTTATGGCTTCCATTCATCAGTGGTTGAATGAGCAAGAATATATTCGTAAGAATAGAATATAATAGAATAAAATTCAATATAATCTTTATATTTAAAAATCAGTTGCTGTCAGTTAGTCTCGCTAAAATTCAAAAACGCCTCGATCGATTTGATGATTTTTTTGTGTGTGTTTGAATGAGTTCCTAGATGGTTTAGATTCACATTTGGAGCCAGTAGGTGGCGCTGTTGTCGAGATCCAGAAATCACCCGTGAAAAGCCGAGCGGGCATTTTATTTTTATTTACCGAGCGAAACTTTCCTTGAAAAAAAAATATAAATTTTCAACATAATACAATAAAATATGAAAACGGGTAGAAACAGCATGGTAGCGATCACCTCATTCGCAAGGGTTATTATCAAGAATGTATTCTTTAAACTTGTTAATAATTATTTTCTGAGACTTTGTATTTAAAGCGTATAATATTCACTCTTTGGAGTCGAGTAACGGATAAGAAATAATTTATACATATCTGCGAGATAAACATTTAAATGTTTATATGTCCTAGAAGTGATTGCTCCAGGTGTGGACGTTTACCCATGTCCAATTATAAATACAAAACTAAGTTTTTTATAAAGCACTAGCTGGAACCCGGCGCGTTGCTGCCGCAGAAGAAATCATTATGGAAATATCGTTTTAAATTTGGTAGAGTTATATTGTTTCATTAGGAATGATACTACATTCATTGAATGTATAACTTTCAAATAAATTTGTCGGTACGACACGCGCCACCTCATCATCATCATCATCATTACAGCCCTTCACAAGTCCACTGCTGAACATAGGCCTCCACCACGGAATGCTATAAGCCACCGGAGCCACCGGCATCCATTGACTTCCTGCATGTCTTACCAGGTCGTCACTCCATCTAGTGGGGATGCCCTACACTTCGCCTGCCGGCATGAGGCTGCCACTCGAGAACCTTTCTTCCCCAACGGTTGTCGGTTCTTCGAGCTATATGGCCGGCCCATTGCCACTTCAGCTTACTAATCCTTTGGGCTAAGTCGGTTACTCTGGTTCTACTGCGGATATCCTCATTTCTAAGTTTATCACGCAGAGAAACCCAAGCATAGCCCTCTCCACAGCTCGCTGAGCGACCTTGAGCTTCCTCATACTGCCAGTAGTGAAGGACCACGTCTCAGTTCCATATGTCATCACAGGCAACACGCACTGGTTGTACAATTTAGTTTTGAGATTTTGAGGTATGCCTGACGAGAAGATGGGTCGTAATCTCCCGAACGCTGCCCAGCCGAGTTGAATCCGTCGGTTGACCTCTCGGTCGAAGTTGGACTTACCTAGTCGGACTATTTGTCCCAGGTAAACATATTCGTCAACAACTTCGAGCTTAGTGCTCCCAACAACTACCGGCATAGGTGTGACATGGACATTAAACATGATTTTTGTTTTGTCCATGTTCATCTTGAGACCTATCCGTTGGGAGACACTATTGAGGTCATTGAGCATAGTGCTTAGGTCCTCCAGCGATTCCGCCATAAGGACTATATCGTCGGCAAATCGAAGGTGAGTGATGTACTCGCCATTGACGTTAATACCGTATCCTTTCCAGTCCGGTAGCTTAAAACGTCTTCCAATGCAGCGGTGAAGAGTTTCGGGGATATTACGTCACCCTGTCTTACACCTCTCTGCAGTTGGATAGGTTTCGTACTCTGGTTCTGTACTCGGATAGCCATCGTAGCCCTACTGTACAAACACTTCAGCACTCGATATACCGACAGTCCACTTGGCACCGCTGACGGGACTGCAGCACCGTCAAATTTGGACGGAATTAAAGGCTTTCATAGTCCACATACGCCAGACATAGTGGCAAATCGTACTCTTCGGACTTCTGTACGATTTGCCGAAGGGTATGTATGTGGTCTATGGTGCTAAAGCCTTTTCGGAAACCGGCTTGTTCGGGAGGCTGGAAGTCGTCGAGTTTGCATGCGAGACGATTCGTAATGACTCTCGAAAACATCACGTAGACGCGGCTCAGAAGGAAATCGGTCTGTAGTTCTTCAAAGAGCGTTGTCGCCTTTCTTGAAGAACAAGACCACCGCACTTCTGCTCCACAACTCCGGTGTAGTGCCACCATGGAGGACGGAATTAAAGAGCTTCTGAAGGACTACAAGTACCGATTTTCCACCCGCTTTCAGAAGCTCCGCTGTAGTTCCATCTTCGCCTGGGGCCTTGCCGTTTTAAGGTGCTGGAGTTATTCTAATCTCGCTCAGACTGACGTTCGGAATATCATCGGAATAGTGTCGGATAAGACTTGCTCTTGGATCGTTACTCACACTTGCGTGTGGCTCCAACGATGATGTGTACAGCTGCCCATAGAACCTCTCAATCTCACTCAAAATCTCAGGTGTCCCGGAAACGACGCTGCCACACTCGGTCTTCAGCTTCGACAGTTGGCTCTTTCTGGCAGACAGATCTCTAGCAAAGACTTTGGAGCCCTGGTTCCGCTCAATCGCTTCTTCAATACGAGCAGTATTAAAGTTGCGTAAGTCCCGCCGCATGCATTTGGAGATCTGTCTGTTCAGTTGCCTGTATACTATCAAATCTATTGAAGATTGCAGCTTCATTTCCCGTCTAACAGCCATGAGATTAAGAGTTTAATCGGAGAGTTTTTGTGTTTTTCTGCGGCTGGTCTTACAAAACTTAGCTCCGACCGCATGGACAGTTTCCACGAGCTTGTCATTCATATCGTCCACTGCATTGCAATCTTCTAGGCACTTAAAACGGTTTTGTAACTCGAACTGAAATGTTTCGGGAATTTGGATTAGAGCACGAGGGTGATGGAGCGTTGACTTCATTAGACGACACCGCTCCAACTTAACGTTTAGATTCAGTGTGCCTCTAACCATTCGGTGTTCGCTACCAGTTTTCACCCTCGTGATCACTGAGACATCACTGAACAGTTGCCGTCTAGTCGTAATAATGAAGTCAATCTCATTTATTATCGCACCGTCGTGGCTCGACCAGGTCCACTTCCTGTGGGGCCGCTTTTGAAAGAAAGAGTTCATCATAAAGAGTCCCTATTTCTCCATGAAGTCGACCAGCTGCTGGCCCCTTGGGTTCCGTTACCTAATCCGAATTTCCTACTTTCAGCTCACCGTTCTCTCTTGTGCCTAGCTTTGCGTTGAAGTCTCCATCAACACCGTATAGTGAGTTTTGGAGGAATACATGGCTCTAGAAATATCCTCATACATTTCCTCCACCTCCTCATCGGGGTGTGCCGAGGTTGGTGCGTAAACCTGTATGACCTTCAGCGAATACCGTTTGGTGATTCTGAGTATAAGGTACGCAACCCTCGTCGACACACTCCCAATCTTTACAATGTTGTTAACGAGAGACTTGTGGACGATAAATCCGACACCTCCTTGGGACAGATGGTCGCCCTCCCGGTGATAGAACAAGTTGCCGGATTCGAGGATTACCGTGTCCTCCCCCTCTCTTTGGACCTCGCATAATCCTATAATATTCCAGCGCAACTTGTCTATCTCTTCTTCTAGCTCCAGGATCTTCTCGTCAGTCCTCAGAGTGCGTGCGTTATAAGTTGCCCGGTCGAGTCGTCGTAGGTGGCAACGAACCTCCACCGGAGATTCTTAGCACCCCCTGCCCGCCGTTACCATGGTCGCCACCGTAGCCAGGAATAGCGGGGCGCCGGGGACAGGGCCGTCTCTTCCTAACTTTCTTCATTGGGGGTATATTGCCGTAGTTGCCACGCTTGGCGAGCGAGTTGGCAACCGCAGTTTTTATTGTTATTTGCTGTTATCAGAAAGATGCTGCTGCCATGTTCTGCCTCAGTTTCCTCTGTCGCCTCTTACGACACCCACGGGAAGATATGGGGTAGTGGGTATTCTAACCCGCCACTACACGGGGACACGCGCGCCACCTGCTGTAAGTTAATTGTACTAAGCCTATAACTTTCGCGGAAGTGCAAGTAATAAGTTGATAAAGTTTGAGCGCAATCTGATGAACGGTATGGCAGCGCATAAAATACGAACAAACAAAAATTATTTTTTATATATTAGATTGCATTTCAATGTCATATTATATTAAAATGTGTGTGGACCAAATATTATCGGAACTACTTCGAATTTAAATGTTGTAGGTTCGAATCCGACATTTGACTGAAAGTAGCTGAGAATCACATGAAACTGAACTGAAACAATCGAAAAATGTCCCTCAGCACGAAACATTTTATATTTTTAAATATTATGTACTAGTAGTTAACAGGAGCACTCTAAATAGCGCATACATGACTAAAAACAAATCCAATAAGAGTCTCAGAACTCTCGTACTAATGTGAACTCTCGTCTCGTAATACTCCTAAGCACGGCATTAGACACCTGTATAAAAACTATTAAATGTCTTTCGATTTTGTCACTTGGTGAAACTTGTTACTACTGGTTGGTCTACAACACGTGGTAGAGCCACGGTGCATGTACATTATGGTTGTAACACGAATGTGTCGGTTCGACCAGGGAAGGACTTCGCTCTCTCAAAATCCTAGCGTAAAATAGCAGCCCAATGTTACTGTGTTTCGTATGGTGAGTGTAGAGAACCGGGGATCCTTTTTACTGGAAACGAGGCAATCATCTTAGTTCTCAAGGGTGACAACGCATTTTTATTTTGATTTTTAATCGAGGATAAACGTAGATGGCTATGGTCCATAGCATCCACTTACCATCAGGTGGACTGTGTGCCCGTGTCACTCTTATTTTATTTAAAAAAAACATCTTTATTTGTGACTAGCTGTTCCCCGCGACTTCGTCGCGTGGAATTTATTACGGTTGGATTTCATGCGTTATAAATTTTTTGAGCGGAACACTAATTGTTTTTTTAAACTAAAAGTAGCCTAAGTTACTCCTGATAATATCAGCTATCGGCCAGTGAAAGTCCCGTCAAAATCGGTCCATCCATTTCGGAGATTAGCCGGAACAAACAGACAGACAGACCGACAGACAGACAGACATAAAATTTTAAAATTGTTTTTATTGTTATAAGTACCGTATATACTTTTATATGCATTTAGTAAAAAGCTGTTATTTTGACATTACAAACAGACACTTCAATTTTATTTATTTGTATATATTTGGCACATGTATACAAAAGTGTCACTTAATCTCTGAAGACAACAATAGCAGTATAAATTACAATAATTAAAGTTTCAATATATACATTTTCATGTCTTCAAAACTCTGAACATCTAAATAAGTATTTGTTTAACATAGGAATCAAGTACTGCGTGTGTATGTGTGTATATTCATGGGAATAGGATTATTTTCATTAGCAACCATTTCACTTTGTTATTTATGAAACTAATTGGATTTTAGTGAATTTCTCGAACACATATCATGTTAAGAAGTATATTTGAAACCCTTAGAAGTACACGAATACTTACTATGTGTAAATAATGAGTTTAGTTCGACTTATTTTTTTTTTAATTAAAATATATTGTTTTATTCCAAGTTAATATAGAGAAATTCAAGATACATAATTGGGTTATCCTATACCGATGACTTTAAGTATTACTTCTACCTACTATTACTACAGTTCATCACAAGTCCACTGTTGAACAAAGGTCTCCCCCATAGATTACCACAAAGTACGGTCCAGAGCCACCTGCATCCACTGACTGACAGCGCGTGGAACTAACTCAGAAGATGGGCAGCAGCATCTTCTTAATAACAGCTTGATTAAAATAAAAAAACTGCGGGTAGTGACCCGCTTGCCAAGCGTGGCAACTATGGTATACTGGGTGTTACAAAACTACCCGCAAAGCCGAAAGGAGGTTTGAGGTTTTAGACGTGGTAGAGCCATGCTGCAGCTATATTAATAGTATAGTTGTAGCACGAATGGGTCGGCTCGACCGGGGAAGGACCACGCTCTCACAGAATACCAGCGTAAAATAGCAGCTTAATGCTGCTGTGTTTCGTATGGTGAGTGTAGAGCACCGGAGACCCTTTTTACTGGAAAAGAGGCATTATATCTTAGTCCTCACGGCTGACAACGCATCTGCATTTAAATTCGCAAATGAAGGTAGATGTAGATGTCCACAGCAACCACTTACCATCAGGTGGACTGTGTGCTCGTTTGTCACCCTTATTCTATAAAAAAAAATGTTAAATTGGGCCTTATAACGAGTCCATTCACAATATTTAAGAACCGTAGTAACGCTGTATAACATACCCCAAAAAAAAAAAATTATTATTTTCACTGATGTACAAACCCTATTTCAGTAAAATTAAAGAGTAAACTACGCAGAGTGTACCTACATTTCTACCTAATTCGCGGAACGATAAAAATTTTAAAAGACCTAACCTAACGAAACAACCTAAACGAACACTTACTTTTCATAATAAACGTTATTTTACAGAAACGGCTCAAAGTGTGCTCCGCCTTGCTTAATACACAACCTCGCTCGTCGGGATATGGCTTGTGTGGCGTTTCGCACCATCGTCGGTGTTATTGATGCGAAAACCGATCTAACACGCTTTTCATCTCGGCAACCGTTGCGCAATCGGAGAAATACACTCTGTCCTTCACATAACCCCACAAAAAGAAGTCCAAGGGTGTGAGGTCCGGAGAACGAGCAGGCCATAGAACCGGTCCTCCGCGGCCGATCCATCCTCGCGGAAAGCGAACGTACACCACGTTTCTTTGGTTCCCAAAGTAATCACAGTCAGCCACAGGAAAGTCGTCAATCGCATTTGTAAAAACGTTAGATAGTTGCTACCGTTCAGACGTGATGGCATAATAACGGGATCGATGACATGGCCGTCATAAAGGCCACCACACATTCAGCTGCCACTGGTGTTGGAATCTGCTCTGCCGTGAAGCATGTGGATTCACGCAAGCCCAAACGTGATCGTTATGCATATTTGAATGTCCTGACCTCGTGAATGTTGCCTCGTCCATCCAAAGAACATAGTTTACGTAATTAGGGTTTCCTCTAACTGCCTGAGGTACCACTCGCAGAAGTTCCTCCTGGGTGCAAAATCGGAGGTATCAGCTCCTGTGTACGGCGATAGTGATAAGGGTGACAATTGTCGTCACGAAGAATCCGCCAAACTGAAACATGGTTTATACCGAATCTTGTTCCGGCTCGCCTCGTACTTGTGGTCGGCTCTTCTTCAAAATGCTCTTACACTAATTCAGCCTGCCTGGCGTCGATTGTGCTTGGACGTCCACTTCCAGTAGACCGATGAAAAGAGCCGGTGGAACGTAGTCGTCTTGACATGATTAGAAAAACTGGTACGAAGGCAGCCGTCGCTGTTCAGTTCGCGAGCACGATTTAAATTGCTATCTTCATGGCCTACGCATAACATCATATCGTAATATTCCGAGTTAGAAAGCATCGTTATTTTGCAAAAATGTTGGAAAAAAACTCGAAACAGCTGTAGGATATCGATTAGAAGATTTGAGATTGACAACATATTTTTTCCAACTTGACATTTTTTGAAGCCAGTACTTGAGTATAATGACATCCTTCTATTGAGGTAGCAAACATTTATGAATGAAAAATAGAAAAACTATTAAAGTAGACAATTATTAGGTACGTAGGCCTTTCTGTTAAATAATCTGGTTCCCTGACATGACAGCTTACTAGGGTTGACAACATTTTTGGCTTTGATAATTAATTATATTTTTTACGGGGTATTTTGTAACACGTTGTATATCCCCTCTACGAAAGTTAAAGTATTACTTGAATACAAATGTTATTGTCTCGTACCGGTTACAACCGACAACCGAAGCAACGTACCGGGAAGCGAAGTGTAAAGCGGCTTACTAGTAGATGGAATGACAACCTGGTAAAAGATGCAGGCAGACGATGGACGCAGATGGCCTAGGACCGTGCTTTGTGGCATTCCCTGGGGGAGGTCTATTTTCAGCTGTGGACTTGTGACAGGTTGTTAAAGGAAGTGAAGTTAAAGTTAATTATAAAGATTTAAATAAAATACCTTTGTCTTGTCTTTTTCTGTATGATCGTTATTTATTGTAACTGGAATTCGCTTTTGCGTTCGTGATTCGAGAACCATTAGTAAAACACTTCCACGTCACAACGAGGAAGCGATGTCGCTTTGAGTGACAGTGTAAATTGAACCCACTTTGCATCACGCACCGTTTACGCTCGAAACGGGAGTTTAATCTAAGAGGATAGAAGAGATGCTGTAATATTATCCAGGTGACTGTACTTGAGTGAATATTCTTTAGTATATTATGTCTATGTAATCTCGTAGCGATCAGAGTGGCCTGGGCAACGGGTCCTGGGTTCGAATAGAAGCCACAGTCAATATTTTTGCTGGACAACAATTTTTTTGTTTTCAACTTTGGAAGTTTTATGCTCTTGGCTATTTTTTTTCACTACTTTTACTATCACTGCAACTTTTTTTTTAAAGAATGCTAGCAGTGCTATTAACACTAGCATAAAATGTTTGTGTTATGACTAATCATTTGTCGAATGTTGGATTCGAACCCACGATCCTTAACTTTTGCAGTCCTTACTTTTAACTATTAGAATGCTTTCGCTATTAGTTGAAAGGATCCGAGGTTTTATCGCATAAACTTTATAAAAATCAGTGTCAGGTTCATAGTGCTTACACTTATAGCACTATAACATTTCCTGCGCAGTTAATAGCTACCGACAATATTTGGCGATTGCGTTTATCTAATAAAAATATATCGATAAAGTGATACCCACCACGTGATGATGACGGAAAACATCGTGAGGAAACCTGCATATCTGAGGAATAAAATATTTCGAGAACATTTGGAGTTTGTCAACACGCACTGGAGCGGAGACTAATTGCTCCAAAAACCCTCTGGATCTCTCAAAAAAATGGGACGATGCCTGAGCCCAGCAATGGGACGTATATAGGTTGTATATTTGCTTTTTACCATTATGTCATAACATGCACGATACCAGTACAGACTATCAAAGTACACTGCAGCAGTTTTTTTTACTGGTTGTTATTAGGAAGACGCTGCTGCCCATATCTTGGTTCGTTTCCCTCTGTCGCCTCTTACGACACTCACGGGACGATATAGGGTGGTAGATATTCTTACACCGCCACTACATACATCTTTACTTATTACTTTTTTATATCGCTTACTTAGAACAAATCAATAATTACTTTTCATTTTGTCAAAGTCTGGCAACAAGTTTAAGAGTTAGGAGCGAGCATACAAATGGACTAACGTATTTACCAGCCAAAGATATTACTCTTCTACTTGGCTCCACCGCAGTTGACCGCAGCCGGTTAGTAAAAAAAGAAAAAATTAAAATATAAGTAAATTAAAAACAATTAAATTAGTGTGTCCATTTAAAGCAAGTAACATTTACAATAAAAACATTATACTTTTGCAACAAACCTTCGTTACGTTGGACGCAATTTTCGCATGTCGAAGTCCTTCAAGTGTGCACTCTAATTTTCTCCAGTCCATATCCCTATTCCCCAACGTAGCAGCATCCGTCGGCAGTAAGTCAAGCCTCCAGTTGATGGATCGGCGGGTTTACTGCCGCCGGTAATGAGGCCGGTAATCGGGCCCTGTTTTATCTCGCGGATGCTTGACGGATGCTGGGAGCGCCGTGATGTTTACGAGGTCAGTTTGCTAAGATTAAGTGTTCGAAGCTTGTATATATGTTACATAGGTATACTTTATTTTTTTTCATTTGCATGCTCTTTTACTTGATTATATTTTTTTATCATTTTTAATAATTATTAAATCATAAATCAAAAATAAGTGGGCGTGTCTTAATAATTAAAATGAATGAGAAAAATTTTGTACTCCTCTGTAAGCATATTGTAAGCACTGAGGTGTGTGAGATTTGCATAGTTAAAGTTTATATGGAGAAGAAGTGCAGAAAGCTAAAATTGTTTTTAAATATATGTTACAAATACATTAAATTAAATTAAATAAAACATACATTGTTTAAATTCATACTCCCAATGTCTTAAAGTAAGTACCAAAGAGTATATAATTACGTTTTAGGTAAAAAGCCAAAAATGTTTTTGTTTATATTTTGTACATTAGGTATCTGTGTTTTATATATTAATGAACAGTTAAAAGTGAAATATAGCTTGCTTAATAACTAACCTAAAAAAATTATGATATACGGTAGAATTTCAATTACTAGGCGACCACTAGTAATTTTTAAATCATAAATCAAAAAGAAGCGGTTCACAAGCACACATCAAAAGTTTCCAATAGAGATTAGTAAAACACATCATGACATCTTTACAAAGGAAATAACAGTCCAGTAATTGCGAAGTTCTTAACAGGAGAGGTCTACCTTCTACAGTAATTTGTAAATTATTAATGTTTTGTATATAAGCATCTGTCACGATATCTTCGCAGTCAGATAAAAATACGCACTTATTTTGTGTCGACGCCATTTAACGCGAAATATTACGCCGTCGTAATGAAACATGGCGTCAAGTCTGATGAGAACCAAAGCGGTGAACTGTAAATTAATCGAAGATTGTCACGTGTCTTTTTGAGATCCAAGAGTTAATATAGCGCAGATATCAGAACGTTGATTCAAAAATATTTCGTCTTTTGCCACTCCTTTTTTTTTGTAGTTTGACTTCAAAGTATTGCCAAAAAAATACTTTGTAAATCCAACGTAAGTAGTCTCTAAATACTTCTATACAAAAGACACTTGATTTTTTTTTTCTTGTACTAAGTCTTTTAAGTTGAAAGAGATTGCTTTAAGTTGTTAAAGTAACATGACATTAGCGTTGCAAAATTAAAGTTAGTTTGACACAATAGACTTAAATCCTGTAGTGTCTAGACTAGGTGGGAGGTAAAGGAGGTGGTAAGCCGAAGATGTGCTTCACGCGTCTAGAATTTTATATTTCGATATGTATTATTAAACGAAAAATAGACCAAAACTCTATGGTCTGTTTGTCGAGCTAAGTTTTCTAAACTAGTTTTTATAGGATAGGGTGACAAACGAGCATACAAATGGACTAACGTATTTACCAGCCAAAGATATTACTCTTCTACTTGGCTCCACCGCAGTTGACCGCAGCCGGTTAGTAAAAAGGAAAAATTAAAATATAAGTAAATTAAAAACAATTAAATTAGTGTGTCCATTTAAAGCAAGTAACATTTACAATAAAAACATTATACTTTTGCAACAAACCTTCGTTACGTTGGACGCAATTTTCGCATGTCGAAGTCCTTCAAGTGTGCACTCTAATTTTCTCCAGTCCATATCCCTATTCCCCAACGTAGCAGCATCCGTCGGCAGTAAGTCAAGCCTCCAGTTGATGGATCGGCGGGTTTACTGCCGCCGGTAATGAGGCCGGTAATCGGGCCCTGTTTTATCTCGCGGATGCTTGACGGATGCTGGGAGCACCGTGATGTTTACGAGGCCAGTTTGCTAAGATTAAGTGTTCGAAGCTTGTATATATGTTACATAGGTATACTTTATTTTTTTTTCATTTGCATGCTCTTTTACTTGATTATATTTTTTTATCATTTTTAATAATTATTAAATCATAAATCAAAAAGAAGTGGGCGTGTCTTAATAATCAAAATGAATGAGAAAAATTTTGTACTCCTCTCTAAGCATATTGTGAGCACTAAGGTGTGTGAGATTTGCATAGTTAAAGTTTATATGGAGAAGAAGTGCGGAAAGCTAATATTTTTTTTTTAAATATATGTTACAAATACATTAAATTAAATTAAATAAAACATACATTGTTTAAATTCATACTCCCAATGTCTAGTAGTACCAAAAGAGTATCTAATTACAACATTTTGGTAAAAAGCCAAAAATGTTTTGTTTATATTTTGTACATTAGGTATCTGTGTTTTATATATTAATGAACAGTTAAAAGTGAAATATAGCTTGCTTAATAACTAACCTAAAAAAAATATGATATACGGTAGAATTTCAATTACTAGGCGACCACTAGTAATTTTTAAATCATAAATCAAAACGTGACTTAATAGTCAAAATCCTTGTTAATTCACAAGCACCTTTCAAAAGTTTCCAATAGAGATTAGTAAAACACATCATGACATTACAAAGGAAATAACAGTCCAGTAATTGCGAAGTTCCTCAAAGAGGTCTACCTTCTACAGTAATTTGTAAATTATTAATGTTTTGTATATAAGCATCTGTCACGATATCTTCGCAGTCAGATAAAAATACGCACTTATTTTGTGTCGACGCCATTTAACGCGAAATATTACGCCGTCGTAATGAAACATGGCGTCAAGTCTGATGAGGCCCAAAGCGGTGAACTGTAAATTAATCGAAGATTGTCACGTGTCTTTTTGAGATCCAAGAGTTAATATAGCGCAGATATCAGAACGTTGATTCAAAAATATTTCGTCTTTTACCACTCCTTTTTTTTTGTAGTTTGATTTCAAAGTATTGCCAAAAAATACTTTGTATATCCAACGTAAGTAGTCTCTAAATACTTCATACAAAAGATACTTGCATTTTTTTTTCTTGTACTAAGTCTTTTAAGTTGAAAGAGATTGCTTTAAGTTGTTAAAGTAACATGATATTAGCGTTGCAAAATTAAAGTTAGTTTGACACAATAGACTTAAATCCTGTAGTGTCAAGACTAGGTGGGAGGTAAAGGAGGTGGTAAGCCGAAGATGTGCTTCACGCGTCTAGAATTTTACATTTCGGTATGTATTATTAAACGAAAAATAGACCAAAGCTCTATGGTCTGTTTGTCGAGCTAAGTTTTCTAAACTACTTTTTTTTTATAGGATAGGGTGACAAACGAGAACACAGTAAACCTGATGGTAAGTGATTGCTGTGACCCATAGACATCTACATTTATTCTCAATAAAGAATCAAAATGCAGATGCGTTGTGAGGACTAAGATCAAACCAAGGCAGATCTCAGCCTTGGTTTGGTCGCTCCTGTAAGACTGCATTACGCAGTAAGCAGGAGTGCTATTAAGCCTGGGCTGAGGCTTCGGCGGCTCGGTATGTAAACACCAGCATGCTTAAAAGAAGTATAACTGCCTCCAGGTCCTTCAAAGTTATTGCCAAGGCAAAGTCAGAGCACATAGGCAGAATTGGCGAAAACTAGTTCGCCTTCCTTCGGGAACCCGTGCATTCTGGTCTCTCGCCAAGGCTGTCAAGGGGCTGTAAGCCATCACTACCATCTCTGCACAGGAGGACGACTCACTGGCCCACACCGCAAAGAAAGCCGACCTTTAAGCTCCCTTTTGCGTCAACGACTCTTGATGACGGGGAACACACCGCCGACCATCCCGCGATGTGAGTGCTCCATGCCGGATGTGCGGTTCTCACAGCGCTCGGTTCATAAAACACTCCTCTCCTGGACATCCACAAGTCGAGTGGGCCTGACGGAATCCCCCAATTGTGCTGAGGACGTGTGCTCGGAGTTGGCACCGGTTCTAACGCGTCTTTTCCGGTACTCCTACTCCCTAGGCGTAGTCCCGAAATCATGGAACACAGCTTTTGTCCAACCGATCCTAAAGGCGACCGCTCAGACCCGTTCAACTACAAGCCTATCGCCATCACCCCCTTGTTCTTCAAAATAATGGAGTCCGTTATAAACTGCCAGCTCATGCGGTACCTTGAGGATCACCAGCTGATTAGTGACCGCCAATACGGTTTTCGTCGGGGTCGATCAGCTGGTGATCTTCTGGTCTACCTGACTCATAGATAGCGGAGGCAGTAGAGTCCAAGGGGGAGGCATTGGCCGTTAGTTTGGACATTGCGAAGGCTTTCGATCGGGTTTGGCACAAAGCGCTTCTTTCGAAGCTTCCTTCCCGAGAAATTGTGCAATTGAATCACCAGCTTTCTTGCAGATCGGAGCATCAAGGTCGTTGTAGACGGTGCATGCTCGACTAAGCTATTAACGCTGGTGTTCCACAAGGCTGCGTGCTATCACCAACGCTGTTTCTTCTGCATATCAATGATATGTTGCAAACCGGTAGCATTCATTGTTATGTGGATGACAGCACTGGTGATGCTCTATACACCGGCCGTGCCAATATTTCTCGGGAAAACGTCGCCGAGTACCGGAACAAATTTGTGTCTGAAGTCGAGTCTTTGCTGAACAAAGTCTCGGATTGGGTGCGACTAAATCTAGTCAGTTTAATCCTCAGAAGGCACAAGTTTGCGCGTTTACCGCTAAAAGAACCCTTTGTCGTATATCCTCAGTTTCAAGGCACTTTGTTCCTCAGCCAGTATCGGAATCCTCGGCGTCAAATATCGAGTGACGTGCAGTTTCGTGGTTACTTGGAAGAAGGCCAAATTGGCCTCTAAAAGCTTGGCGTGCTCAGCAGAGCAGAACAGTATTTCATGCCGGCACAACGCCTGCAACTTTACAAGGCGCAGGTTCGGCCTCGTGCCAGCTTCTTCCCTTGACCGCATCCAGCGCAGAGCGGCTCGAATCGTCAACGACCGGTCCTTTCCGATCGGCTCGATTCATTGGCGCTGCGAAATCTTTGCATCTCTTTGCATTTTCTTTCGCAATTACCACGGGAGTGCTCTGAGGAATTGTTCGGATTAATCCCAGCCGCCATTGACGAACGCACATCGCGGCAGAACTCCGATACCATCAGACCATCTGGATGATTGGCGGTACACCACTTTGTGATTTCTGATGAGAAGATGTTTCTTCCTCGCACAACTTCCTTGTGGAATAGTTTACCACCAGCGAGTTTTCCGGACCGATACGACTTAGGAACCTTCAAGAAAAGAGCCTACTCCTTTTTAAAAGACGGGCAACGCATCTGCAATTCCTCTGGTTCCCCTGGTGTTGCAGTTGTTGATGGGCGGCGGTAGTCACTTACCATCAGGTGAGCCGCATGCTCGTTTGCCCCCTCTCCTATAAAAAAAAAAAGACGGAATGCCTCTTTTTCAGCAAAAAGGGTCTCCGATTCTTTACACTCACCATACGAAACACAGCAGCATTAAGCTGCTATTTTACGCTGTATTCTGTAAGAGCGCGGTCCTTCCCCGGTCGAGTCGACCCATTCGTGCTACAACTATATATTACTAATATAGCTGCAGCATGGCTATACCACGTATCTACAAATTATACAAATACGTCACTTTTACACTTGATTTCCAGTTATCATAGGACGCATACTAAGAAGAGTGCTTGTAAGGGAAGAGCGAATAGGCTTTCGTTAAGCTTTAATACATTTTATGTATAATTTTAATCACATTGTAATTGAAAGAGCCCAGGTGGTGCCAGATTTTGGACTTTATTTCGATAGCAAAATGCAACTATCTTAACACATTGATCGAGTAACTAAGAGAACTTATAAAAACGTAGGCTTCATTATATGCACCTGTCAACGATTTAAGTGCCCTATTAGCCTTAAAGTTGTTTATAATGCCTATGTGCGCAGCGTTTTAGAGTATGCGAGTCCCGTATGGGTTCTTCGCTTTGACGTTAACATGAAACGATTTGAAAGAATCAAAAAGAAATCATTATACCTTTTAATTTCAAATGGCTTAAATCGGCTACCTCGTATATTGGAAATTGTCGGCTTTTTGACCTCATGGCTAGAAATACCGTAGGACGTTGATGGACAAGTGCTTGTTATTTGATTTACTGTATGTTCGGTGTAACTGCCATGAAATGCTTGATAAAATATCATTCAAGCATTTCATGGTTCACACCAAAGTATCGTACTCGACAAATTATGAAAAAACCGCAGTATTTTTTCGAATGGTTGGCACATAGTACAATAAATAGACTCTTTAGTAATGTTGACCTGTATTACAATAGTAAACATAAGTTTAATAATAAAATTAAAAGCAAATTAATGCAAATATACTGATTCCCTACTAAAGTCTCATATTCCTTCTTTCTAAATAAGGACACACACACGCACGCACACAAAAATTTGTGTTCGCAGTTACATACGTACGTCCCTAAACATACGCATCGCTTTGTTTTTGGTTCACGATGTATGACCGCTGTTGATGGCGGTCAAATCTTATACCACATTGTTGTTTTACCGCGTTGTCACTCTGTAATCATACTGACTGACTTTCTCTATACTTCAAACCGGAACACAGCAGTACAGGCACTCTTATTTGCCGGCAGAAATAAGTACGAAGATGATACCACCCTATAGGGTAGATAACCCAGACGGATTCCTAGGCAAATAAATAGTCCTTCCACTAGAAAAACTCTTATCTTTTAATTTAAAACAACTCATGTCTTACTGTCATAGCGCGATTATACTTTTCTGATTTAATTATTATTATTAGATAGAAAAATAAAAATACATTGAATCAATCTCTTTTTAATTACTCACCTTACTATCCTATTTGGATTCTTACGGCAGCGCTAGTATGTTATTAATTCTTATAGCTGAAAAACCAAGCCCCATTAAAGCTCTCCCCCTCCCACACCCCCACTTAAGAAGATAACAAATTTCCGCCGCATCTATTACTAAATACGCGTCTTTATAGCCCATTTGCCATCAAGCAGGAAGGACCGTGAAAAAAAATATAGATACGGCTTACCACATTGTGACTACACGTGTTTACTCGCCGACCTCGCTAATATAAGTGTACAGTCGGCAACAAAGTTTTGCTATTACATATTTATTCTAGGAGCTTTAAAATTTATTAAATTTCGTTTTTGGTCATAAATTAGTATATTAAGTTCAAAGTACGTCAATTTGTCTGTGTGCGAAAATAAAGTGTTTCTTTCTTTCTTGTTTATTGGTGAGGTAGATACTACTATTTATAAGTACACAGATTTTTTTAATTTTGTATTACAGAATTATAAGCAGTATAAAAATATGTATTATGTTTGGATCGTGTGGTGGCTTTAAACCATTACCCCATTCCCGTCACATCCCGCAGATTTCGGAAGTTATGGCTATGGTATGGTAAAGGTGTGACCTAATGGCCCTCGATGAATCGCGGTGTAGGTACCATCTCGTATATAAAAGTAATGTAAAGTTACAGCGTATACACGTCCCACTGCTGGGCTCATGCCTCCTCTCATTTCTGAGAGGGTTTCTCGTATACGTTCAACAATTTATTCTTTTGTTTATTTTTGCCCGCCCAAAATAACTATTACGGTTAATACTTCCTACCACAGTGGGAAAACATCATGACTTATGTCCAGCTGTGGACTGTCACGGACTGTCAAAGTAACATTTATAATGTTTCTTTTAATTTTATGGTAATTTTTCTAAGCTATTGTGAATAATAATATAGTAATTTTTTCTACCGACTTTAAAAAGGAGGAGGTAGTCAATTCGACTGTATGTTTTTTTTATATGTGTTACCTCATAATTTTTTTCTGGGTGAACCGATTTCGATGATTCTTTTTTTGAAAGCTGGTGCTTCTCATGTGGTCCCATATAAATTTCTTTTAATTTTACGTGGTAGAGCCATGCTGCAGCTATATTACTGGTTGTAGCACGAATGGGAAGGTCCACGCTCTCACAGAATACCAGTGTAAAATAGCAGCTTAACGCTGCTGTGTTTCGTATGGTGACTGTAGAAATCAAGGTCTGATCAACAGTTTTTATGTTATTCTTAATAGTTTATATTGAAGTCGGTTGTACAAAATTTTTAATTTTAAATTATTAAAAGATCATGTGTCGCAGACTTTTTTGCGTAATTTTTGTACATAAATATTTATTCTATTGAATTTTATTATACGAATAAACCACAATATTTTTATCTTAATCTTAAGTGCATTAACATTTCATGTCATTTTCTACATGTCTATAATAGACAGTGCTTATCTTGGATTGTAATGGTTTGCTATCATAAAAATATCAAGCGCTACCGTTATCGTTATGGCCTATCTAAGTCCACTGCTGAACATAGGTCCCCATAGATTACCTCAAAGGGAGGATTATGCCACAGTTGCCACGCTCAGTAGATAGGTTGGCAACAGTAGTTGCTGTTTCAGTTTTCCTTTGGCGCCTCTTACGACACTCACGGGATGGTAGGTGGTAGTAGATATTATTAGGCCGCCACAAAGACATGTGTGAAATACTCCTGTATTTAGATATTATTATAGTTCGATTACTAAAGCAGGGTTATTTATTCTTTAGTAATGATTTACTTGTTAGTACAATTAATTAAAGAAAGAAACGAGAATTACTCGACTTTAACATCGAAGTTGCGTCAACATGCGTTGTATCGATTGATTTTTTTTAACTATTCTAAAATAGTGCTTGTCTATAATCCCAATTGATAGTAAGTGGTGATGCAGCCGCATAAGTTAAAGTGCACTAATTTAGCATAGCAACAGCCTATTCACTCTTGCCTTAAAGTAACATTGTAATCTGATGGCTCCGTGGCGCAGTGGCTTAGCAATGAGTTGCTGCGCTAGGGGCCGTGGGTTCGAATCCCGCACGGAACAAGTATTTGTATGGCCTACAAATAATTGTTCCTGGTCTGGATCTGTGTCCTTGTAAATTTTATGTATGTAAACTGCCCCCACGATACAGGAGAAAATCCTAGTGTGTAGGTAACGTTTTTAAAAAAAAATAGATAAAATTTAAAAAAAAAAAATTTATCGGATTGAATGACAGATGCCGGCCAAATATTTCCACGCCTTTTTTGTACGCATGATTTAAAAAGAAACCGCGGTGGCTTAGAGTATAACCGTTTGCCCTAAAACTTTATGGTACGCTATCAAACAGAACACATCGATTGATCACATCACCGCCAGCATTAATAAAATAGCAATGCAATTTAAAAAGACTGATTTACAACGAATTTGGTGGTCGTACCTCACGTCTCCTTCCTTCTCCTTTCGAGAAATTTAAATAATACTAACCTGCTCCAAAAACTTTTAAAAATGACAGGACTTCTGTACCCAGACGTTAGTTGTTTATTGCACCCATTAGCTTCAGACTGCAAGGTGTCACTGTAACAAAATCCCCTGAGATTTGGTAAAACGGAGATTCCGATAAAACAATCAATCCTTAACGAGGTTTACACGATCGTAGAAGTTCCAGGATCTCCGTCGCATCGTGTACACCGCGGTGGTCCCACGCCTCGTCCAGTCTATTTCGGTGCGCGTTTTGTCCACAGCTGTTGCGCCCTAATTATCCGCTCGATGCTCATTCATGAAATTCATATAATAATCACGATGTCGGCAGATGTAATGATCGTCTCCTTAACCTTTGTTAAGTTACTTTTTAAGTGACAAACAAATAACTTTAGATATATTCTTTTTCTCTTTCTTTTTATTTATGGCTTCTCTTGAAAAATTTGTGCCAGTGTCAAGTCAGTAACTTTTGATATCTTTTTCAGGTAATTAAGCTGGCAAACTTGCAGATGGTTCATCTGATGGTAAGTCAGTTATAAATCTAGCCGTATAGTGGCGGCGTAAGAGAATCCACTACCAAATATTATAATCTCATGGATGTCGTAAGAGGCAACTAAAATGATGATGGGCAAGCTCATCTCAGGAAGATGCCACTGCCCAACTCCTATATAACAAATCAGCTCAGTAATAATAAAAAAAACCTTGGTTGCCAACTCGCCTGCAAGCGGGGCAAATGTGGCAGATATGAGGCAATCTATGGCCCTGAGTTAAGTAACATATTGTTAAAAGTCAAGTATTTTGTTAAAACTTTTAAAGTGGAAAATCAAGTATATTTGGACTGTGTTTTACAGACATTATCCAACTCACAAAAACATAAAGTCTGAATAACTTAATGTTAACATTTGAAAGACAAATGCTTTTTTCACCATCGGACAACCAGACGTTCGGCCAGGCCACCCTTTCGTTGTTGACTTACCACGCATTCAAACCAAATGGTTTGCTACATCGTTCGTCATGCGTACAGCAAAGAAGTGGAATAAGTTGCCAGCATCTGTCTTTCCATCCGATTACAATGTTGTTGTCTTCAAGGCAAGAGTGCATAGGCTTTTTTAAGTCACCATCTTAGGGTACGTCATCACTTACCATCAGGTGGGATTGTATAGTAAAAAATCGCTGGCTTGTTGTAGTAAAAAATCATAAAGAAACTGAATTTAGATTTTAGTATTAATTCTTATTTTTCAGAAAGTCTTTACATACTTGAAAATAAACTGAAAAAGGGTCTCTGAATCTTGGTCTGAAGTTTGGTTTAGTTTGTGGGTTGGAACATTTCTGCTCAACACGGTCCATTTTTGTTGCACCACATATAAGTAGTAATGTCAAACAATAATGATTACCGCGCATAACTTTTTTATCACAGAAATTCCGAGCGAAGATAAATTTATGAAATCTATAGTACTCGTACATAGCTTGTCTGATAAACTTTTCCTCTTTCATCTACAATGGGTAACCATCGATATGCTTGTCTCTCCCGCACTACCGTGACTATACTACGTCATTAAAAACACTAAGCTGAAAGTGACCATAAACTTATGTCGGTACACTCTGAACAACTGCAATGTGCCTTGTCATTTTTAAGTTAATATAAATTTTTGTCTATTTAAAAAAAGAGGACGTTAACAAATTGGACTGTATATTTTTCTTTTTTTATGTATATTACACGATATCTTCGTCAATTTTGAACCGATTTTGATAATGTTTTTTTTTTTAATTTATGTTATTCTTCAGTGTTATTTAAACTTGGAGAAAATATTACAACTCCAAGGGTGCCAAAATAGGGGATGAAGTTTTTAATGTAACTATTTAGACAACATTGATATTGTGATATTCTTTAGTCCACTTTAAAGGGTCCAACTTTAAAAGAGTTAACTTTAAAAAAAAAGTTTTAATTTCGGTAGTAGTCGGGGCTTTAATTTTTTACATACCATGTATTAGCACCGACTTCAGAACGTGAAATTATTTTTATTCTTTTAATTTTACGTGGTAGAGCCATGCTGCAGCTATATTACTGGTATAGTTGTAGCACGAATGGGAAGGACCACGCTCTCACAGAATACCAGCGTAAAATAGCAGCTTAACGCTGCTGTGTTTCGTATGGCGAGTGTAGAGAACCGGAGACCCTTTTTACTGGAAACGAGGCATTTCATCTTAGTCCTCAGAGGTGACAACGCATCTGCATTTTGATGGAGGGTACGTAGGGCCACAACAACCACTTACCATCAGGTGAACTGTGGGCTCGTTTGTCACCCTAATGCTATAAAATTATTTGAAACCGGCTTTTACTTTATTTAAGTTAAATTATTAAAGTAACATGCTTTTGCCGTGGTAGCTCAGAGCCTAAGCGCTCGCTGTAAATTTTACAGTATTTTACAGTATTCGAGCAGCCGGGTACGTTCTTCTTTCTTTCTTTGTTGTGCTAAGATAATACAATATAAAGAAAATTTTTCCTCCTTATGGGAACGAAAATTACATAACATAAACGCACACGCCTGTCATCCAGAGGGGTAGGCAGAGATTACGGACTTCCATTTGGCACGATCCTGACACGCCTCTCTCGCCTCCTTTACATCCATATAACTACGCATACATGCTCTTCGGTTAAGGATATTCTTGATCTGACCCATCTTCAATATATCGCCAATTTGGTCGATAAACTTTCGCCTGGGGCGTCCCTTCCCGACTTTTCCGTTGACTTCTGCAACACAAATTTGCTTTGTCACTCTTTCCTCGTTCATTCTTTCTACATGACCAAACCCCGAAGCATTCCTTTCTTAATCTTGGTCACAATTTCATCTTGCAAACCACACTTTTCTCTTATCACACAATTTCTCATTGTGTCATTCAGATTCAGTTTCAAAATTACTCGTCTCTCAAATATAAAGATATTTATATAACACAGTTGCATCTACCTGCGTTGTATCGATTGATTGTTTAAGAAATCACAATAACCACAATTGTTGTTTAGATGATAACAGTTTGCCCTAAAACTTCATAGTACACAACCGAACCGAATTGAATCTTATCACCTTTAGCATTAATGAAATTGTTAATTGCATTTCAAGTGCTGATTGCTCGTCATCGTCGACGTGCTCGGTGGTGAAGGAAAATATCATTAGCAAACCTACATGTCTAAGAAATTAATTCTTGGACATGTGAAATCCGCCAACACGCATTGGAGCGCGAACTAATTGGTCCATACTCCCCCTCAAAAGTTAGAAGAGGCCTGTGCCCAGCAGTGGGACACGTACATAAGGCCTGTACTATACGTGTGTAGCTGTGCACTGTAAATATACTTAAATTTACTTATACAGACGTAATTATGACAGAAAATTACTGAAGTGAATAAAAGGTACACAGGGGAGAAGTTATTCTCCGAAAGCCTCCTTCAGCTGCCTGCGATTCACCCTTCTGTTTTACGGACAATTCTCTGAATGATCGACAAGTGTCGGCAATTTCATTCGAAGCCAAAGAACCCAAAGAAATAAATAATTACATTACTCTGTCACAAATCATTAATGCACACAACAAAATAAACAAAAATACTGAGACGTAAGTAAATGAACTAATTTTTTTTTTTTTTAGTTGACTATCGCAGTTTTTTCATCAATTTCGGTTGTTACCAGGAAGATGCTGCTATCTCCGGTTTTATTTCTACGACACCCACGGGAAAGGGTAGTGGATTATATATATAAACACCAATAGTGTCTATCTGTCTATGGTTTATAGTATTCATTTATCATTATTTGGACTGTCTGCTTGTTTATCTCTCTTACATCTAGAAAAACAGTAATGTTTCCTCAGGTATGTTCTGTCCTCCTAAGTCCGTAAAACTCGCAGCATACTGGTGATGGAAGCAGAATCACAAGTTAACTTTTCCCTCACCAACTCTCCGGCTGCTCAGCGGCAAATCTCACAAGTCGCATTCTTGGGAATGCCAGTAGATTATAAAAAGCTGGTCAAAGTTTTAGCAACTTAACCAAAACATATGTACACGTGGAAAATTCAATATAACGGTCAGTAAAAATCTTTACCCATACGAATATTTAGTGCATCGTTCTATTATGTTATCGCAAAACCGTAATAATTTACCCCTCTTAGGGATACAACAAAGAGGCCAAATACGAAGCGCCCTCCGCGTACCGAAAATAAGGGTGAGTGTAGATACCCGGACGGGAAACGGCAGTGAGAGGTCGACCGCCGGGGAGTGTGGACGCACGTACCGTTATGTCGCTGAAATAACGCCGGCCCGATTCGGACACTCGAATTTCGTAATAAAATTGAGCTTTATATCGCGTTATAAGTGACCTTTAAGACTGTAATTTGATGAACTTATTGTATGTTAAGTGGTAGTGTTTGGACTTTTCCCTTAGACCGATAATTATATATCTTTTGATAAACAAAAATATCGTAGTGTTTTCTTCCCAAGGACCTATAAGAAGGAATAAAAATTATTTTATATCAGTTTTTCAAGGTGATATGTTATATATTTTTCATATTTCTTTTATTTGTTTCCTTATTATTTGAATATTTTTTTTTAAATCATGGATGCGATTGTCTATTATTTGTAATTAACTTTGTAGCTGCCACCCATGTGAATGAAGTCCCGCATGAGTTGAAATGGTAATCGAGTTCATTTATAGTGTAATGAAAGCTCTGTCGAATGAATGAACCAGACGTAATATTTAATAATAATTAATACACGATGATTAAATTTTACGTTATATTTTATTGAAGTTAAATGGCTCA
The DNA here is from genome assembly GCA_029286625.1 of Parnassius orleans. Classification (NCBI taxonomy): domain Eukaryota; kingdom Metazoa; phylum Arthropoda; class Insecta; order Lepidoptera; family Papilionidae; genus Parnassius; species Parnassius orleans. The sequence continues at coordinate 1,454,948 of JAGSMP010000051.1, forward strand.
TTTTTAATAGAAACAGAAACAGAAACAAAAATTTTTTATTCAATATAGATTATAAGTAATACTTATTGAAAGTCACTTTTGTTTAATTACCACTGGTTCGAAAAACCTCTTAAAATACTTAATTAGAATAGAAAATAAAGTAGCTATGTAGGTAGAATATGATTAAAAATATCATAATAGTTATTGTTTTCTTGGCTATAGAATAACCAGAATCTAGAACTATGCAATTACAAATAAATACATAGGTAATATATGAACAAATATATCAGTCGAGTTCGATTAAAATTTTAGAAATAATGTCAAAATTGAAAAAATTATTAGTTAAAATTCAAACAAGTTATACGGGCCCAAACTAATCTCAGTATCAGGACAGCTATCTGTTCTGTTGGGGTCCGCAACCCTTCGTTTGACGCATTTAAAACTACCCTATGCTATATCGATCTATTGCTATGTACAGATACAAGATAGTTAGTTTCAAAAAGAAAATTAAAAAATCGATAGTGCAACTCATTAATTTCCAATCATGAGATTCATCGGCCCGTTTCGATCAATTGAAGATAACTTATCTGATTACAAATTTATTAGTGATTTAATAGATTTGTTTTTTAGAATTACGGATTTTTTTTCGTTAAATAACTATATTACCTTTATGAAAGCATTATTATTTACTTAATATAATATAATAAGTACCTACATAATAATTATAGTATATATTAATTTATTAAATAATTTTCCAGTATCTGTCATTCCATCCGATTACAATGTCGAGGCAATAGTTTCGAGGTTTTTGTTAAGCTACGTTAGTGCGATTTACCAGCTTACGCTGCATCACTTAAATAGTTTGTTAACTTTGTACATAATACTTATGTAATAATAATACAGGATGCTATTAAAAATACATTTTAAGTAGTTTAAAATTTATTAAAGAAAAACATTAGTGTTGCATACAAACCCTCACCCAACACCAAACGCAAAATAGCTATTAACGTCCACAACACAAACTGCAGGCCTGCGCCATGAGTCACTGGTTTTACTCGCTCACCCTATAGATTACGCGATAGAGATGCTAATTACAATTGTAATTCATGTTTGTACATTGTTTATTAAGATAAGGTCAATTGGACGCGGATTTGAATCGAGTTCATGTTTTATTCGCGCCGTTTATGGTAATTTCGCGCCTTTGATCGGATGTCGAGGTATTGGAAATAATAAAACAAATTTTGTCGAAGTATATCGGGCTATATTTTAAATAATATATGCCCGCCATTTTGTTTTATCATTCATGGAAATTAATTCATAATAATACTATAAAGTATAATTGAATGATTGATGCAACTGACGTCATTGTAATTTATGAAAACGATAATATGCCGATAGTTAAGTTATGAATACGTTTTGCTTGTAGAGAAATACATAATAAGTTATATAATGTAAACGAGTATTGTAAGAAACAAGGCACTTATTATGTTTGAGAAAATCAGATCATGTGCACTTTAAGTAGTTTGTGGTTATTATCTGCATTCCCATTAAATTGCTATTGAAATTAAAAAATATACCTTAATCATAGAAAATATATTCTAATAGCTTAGATGTAAGAGGCCCTGGAGGTTTTCAAGGAAAGAATTAATAGGCTTTATTGAACTAAGTTAGTGAAGAATAAATAGGTAGTACATATTATTTTTCTTCAAATATTCAAAGCCAGGCTTAACTTCTTGCCACCTGATGGATAGTACCTAGTTGTAGCCGAAGATGGTAAAGTGAAGCCTTGCCTTGAAGACACCCACATTATCATGTACCAAAAAAGAAAGCTGAAAAGGGTAAATTCTTCTTTAGTACATGCTTAAATGAAATAATTTAAGAATGTTTTTGAACCTAGAAATAATTCGACGAAAATTAAAATTAAAAAAAAATACATGCGTAAGCAAACAATATGAATGCGTTGGCATTTTGAAATTTGTGATTTTAATTATTATCAAAAATAATTGATTTAAACTCGCGATCTAAAAGTCAAATGCATCCATTGATACGTTCGCTTTGAATCACGTTCAAGTTCCCCCACGCGTTGGACTGAGACTACATTACACAACTAATGGCGGAAAGTTGTGTCATACACACATGTGACTAAAGATTTTTTACGTCGACTGCATTAGTTGTGAGAGTAGCTGGCAATACTTATAACGTAAACATGAAACGTCCCATTGTTTTCGACATTATATCAAACATTCATAAGATTAAAGTTTTTCCATTTTGTACGGTGAACTGGTTTATTGTTTACTAATAGTTATATGTAGGACTCTCAATAAGTTTTGAGATGTACAAAAAGTATTCTAGATACTATTAATATTTATTTTACATCTTTTCAAAATATTCTCCATCATGGTCTATACAAAATTCCATTCGCCTAAACACTTTTGTCAGTCTTGATCTGACAGGTCGGAAATCGCTTCTTCGTAGGCAATCACGGCTTCCTCGGCGCTTGAAAAAAACTTGCCTTTTATTTTTTCTTTGACTCTTGGGAACAAAAAGAAATTACAAGGAGCTAAGTCAGGGCTGTAGGGTGGGTGACTTAGAGTTTCAAAACAGATTCCTCAGTAAATGCCCATACCGATGATTGCCTTTTATTTTCCGGATCATATTGATAGATCCATGTCTCGTCACCAGTAACGATTTCTGAAACACGCCTAGATGCCCCGTTTTCAAAACGTAGACGCATCTCATGGCACCAATCCACACGAGTCTGTTTTTAGCTTTCAAACAAAGCTTCCTCACTCCAAGATGTTGATGTAGGATGGTATGAATGCTCCCCGAACTAATGCTTACAATCTTTTCGATGTCCGTATATGTGATTCGTGGGTCTTCTCGCACCAACATTTCAGTAGTTCATACATTTTCTGCCGTTACTGCTGTTTGCGGGGCCCCGGTTCTTTGGTCATCTTTAAGATTAATTTTACCCTTTTAATTCAGCAAACCACCTAAAATTGTTGCGCGTGATGGAGCTGAGTCCCTAATGCTGATTGTAACCGTTGTAAACTTAATTGTTCGGTTAAACCAAATTTAAAATCATAATATATCATAGCGCGCAAATGTTCACGGTTAAAATCCATCGTTTTAAATGAAAAGCGCGGGAAGCGTTGCAGGGAAATTAATAGAACTTTGTTTTTTTAATATTGAGCAATTGGCTTATGGAGTTCTATTTTTAAATAAATTTGCTTTTTAGAAACATATAACACGGGTGCGTTCCATTTTTAAATTTCGAGCATCTCAAAACTTATTGAGTGACCTACGTAGCCTTGTATAAATGGAAGCTAATAAAAAAATGTTTTTAAAGAGTTCACTTAGTGTTGTTGTACACTAAAGTCGCAACCTTAGCGTAGGCGTTTCGGATAGCTGAATGAGGCAAGATCGTCTGCTTTGCCCTTTTTAAGAACATTTCGTAGTGTGCTAAATGGATTACATCGGTGGCGACTTAAAAACCTTTTAAAATTTGCGTGGGTGTTTTTAGTGTCTCTTACGTAAATTGTAATAAATAACATATTGAAGGACCTTATCGCTTTTTCCAAATTCGTTTTTTTGTTTTTTTTTTCGTTTAATATTTTGTATTTTATAGATTCGTTTTTTTTTATATTGATATTTGATTTATTTAGGTGGCATTAATTAAATATTACATCAAATTTTACAGCACTCCGGTAATTGACTGTGACAAAGTGGCTGTTAAAAACTATTATTTAAGAAACTGTGTTCATGAATATTATAAAAACGACAATACTGTGATAGTGATAACCACGACGCTTATTCCCTCAATATTTGTGCCAATTATTTGACCAAACGTTTGTACGATTCTGTGCATACTTTACAAGCGCAATGTGTATCGTATGAAGTATCAAATTCAAATGAAAGTTGTTGACGAGGACTGTCATTAATGGCTACGGATGGGCACCAACCTATCTAAATTGAACAAGACCAGAGTCTCCGGTGTTAATCATGTTAGTATATTTTCCTTAAATTTTTCCAAAACGCATGCTTTGCATAACCTGTACTTAAATGTAATTTTAAAAAGCCTAGCTTGAAATGTAATGTGCATCCAGCTTAGTATATGTGAATTTGGTATTATTATGTTAATTAACTCACCTGGTGACAGCATTGCGATGACCATTCCGCTCATACCCAACGGTGGACTGTTATTTTGAGCCCACTCATAGTGATAAATTTGTAATCTTGTATGAACATCCTATGGCAACTCTCGAACACTGTCGAAAGCTACAATCATCACCAACATTGAAAGTAAAGTTACATGTGCACAGGCGTTCTCTCATTTCACAGGCACAACTGTTTGTCGTGGGAGCTAAAGACACGTATTGCTAGACTTCTATTGGATAAAAGTCCACGTTTTTCATCTCTTCGCCCTTTGCCGGGACTATAGAATAGCTTTAGTATAATACCACAGTCTCGAGAACGGTAGCCCTAACAGGCTCCTTCTCGATGAGGGAATTGATCTGGAGATGTCCAGCCTTTCTTCATATGGGTAACTTACTCTTAGAAAAGGACACCCTAAAGGCACTGATCGACAGGCGAGCTTTACCTCTCTCGGCTCGTCAATAAAAATCGTTGGTGGATCATCGCAAAACCGCAGTTTTATGAGCCGACGCGACGAGCTAAGCTCGTGGTTCTTTGTATGATATTTGGCACTTTCCTCCAAAAACTCTTAAATAAGAGTAACGGTTTGGCTCCCTAGTGTATCAGGAACGACGAGCAACGAGTAAAACGTAATCTTTACCGCAACTATTGGCTCGCCTCGTTTATCAGGCCTAAGAAAAGTAAACGCAAATCTCCTCAACTCAAGCCCAGTGGTAGATTAATCTTGACCTGGTATCGTTACCGTTACACCCTATTAAAGTCCACTGCTGAACATAGGCCTCCGTCATGGATTGCCTCATACGGGGGATATTTGCGATAGTTGCCAAGCTTGGAAGGCGGGTTGACAACCACAGTTTTCTATTTTAGTTATTAGGAAGACGCTGCTGTTCATCTCCTGGCTTGTTTCCGTCGCTTCTTACGACATTCACATAAATGTGAATAGGAAAAATACTTCACCAATTATGTTTCACATAATATTTTCACCAATTATGTTTCTCATAATATTTTCACCAATTATGTTTCTCATAATATTTTCACCAATTATGTTCTTCAAGACCATTTCATAATATATACTAACGATTTCAAAATTTATCTTAAGACATAAATCCCAAGTTTATTGCACGAATTTCCGCTGCTACATACGCCATTAAAAAGAGAGTTATTTGTGCCACAAAACAGCTTGTAAATCAAAGTTATTTGTCGTGGAAAATATTTTTTTACCTCGTCGCCGTCTCGTGTTGATATATGTGGAGGTTGTGGCGAAGCTTGGGATATATTCTTAAGGAAGGTAGGACTGTATATTGCTGTCTTGTTACCATTAACAAGATATATTGAAAGGTTTGTTTTTGGAATCAAGAACCAAAATACCTTGTGAGACATTTTGGTATTTATTAAAATTATAAACATAGAATTTAGTGTGACTTTGATTTGATTGTTGAGAGAACATCGAGAGCACAACTTTAAAACCAATGCTTATCACGTTGTATTTAAACCCATGACTTTTCTCATATGTACATGTCCACAGTAAAGATATAAATGGTCTGCAAACCAACGCATTTATATAAATCATCCAGCAATATTTACATATATGGGAGTACAATCGATCGTGATTACTCATAGAGTCAAACCACCCTTAATGCCGGCAGCCCTCTTGTTGACAGACGAATGAATAAAAAAGGGGTTTTTATGTACGTAATGTATTTTTGAACGAAATGAAAAAAGGTTTAATAAAAATAAAATAAGTAGCTCATTACAAAAGTAACTAGCTATATTATGGCTGCAACACTCTGGCCACAAATCCTGAGTGCGACCTGTTTGCGGATGAATGATGGTAATATTGTCTGAATGCCTGAAGTTTTCTGAGCGAGAAAAATGAATATGCTGTCTTCAATTAATTTAATTGATTTTACCGTTTTAATTAAATTAAAAATAAATAAATAATTAAACACCAATGGGTCAGCTCGACCGGGAAAGGACCATTACTAAATATCAGCGTTACATAAAAGCATTAGTCTGCTGTTTCGAGGATGCATTTGCATTTTACTCGTAATTCTTGTAAAATGCATCTGCATTTCGATTTTTATTTGGTGATAGACGTAGCAGTCTCTAGGCCACTGCACCCATTCAACATCGGGTGGACTTGTGCGCGTTTACCATTTACTATGTTTAAAAAAAAACAGTGTAGAATAGTAGCACAATTCTGCAGTATTTTGTATGGTTAGTATACATAACTGAACGCTCATTTTATTGACTTAGAGGCATTCTATATTTGCATTTTGATTCTCCATCTCTACATAGCATAGTATGAAACAAAGTCGCTACCTGCCGTCTGCACGCTTATTTCTTTTAAACTACACTACGGATTTTGATGCAATTTTTACCAATAGACAGAATGATTTAAGAGATAAGTTTATATGTATAATACAGATTACAATACATATTATGTATTATATTCTGTCCGTATCTATGTGACTGAACTCCTCCTAAACGGCTAGATCGAATTTGATGAAATTTTGTGTGTGTGATTAAGTTGATTAGAGAATGGTTTAGATTCTCAATTGGACCCGGTAGATGACGTTGTTGTCAAGATCGAGAAATCAATCGTGCGAAGCCAGGGCGGATCGCTAGTTGAGAATAGACGTAGCCGTCTATGGGCCATTGCATCCACTTACTGTCATGACTGTGCGCTCGCTTGTCAACCTTTCTTAAAAAATTTTTGACTACGTCGATATTCGATATACACATTTTCTTTTCTGTCTAAGAATCCGTCTAGATAGGTAGCACCCTCTTAACTATGTCTGCTGACAAATAACAATTCCCACACTCCTCCTCCTGTGTTCCGGTCTAAAGGGTATAAAGAGCAAGTTTAATTACAGACTGTGAGACATTCCATCTTTAACCTCAAAGATGGAAACGCTTCTGTAGCCTTCTTTCTTTGAACTTTGACTTGGACTGCAGTAGACACTTACTTATCAAGCGAACTGCAAGTTCTATGTCACTTCAGTTTTATACAAAAATACACATAACAATATAACTAATATAAAGTCCTACAGTCAAATATATCTTGTATTCGTTATTACGATTAACTTAATTCGCGGGGATGCCTTTCAACTGCGGCGGAATTATAACAGCACTTAAAACGAGAATGTCAAAACATTACTGTATCGCAAAAGGCGGTGTTATCCCTCGCGAAACCATTACAGACGCCATAACTCAGTTAGTTGCCATCTCTGGGACGCTCCTGTTATACAACAAGCTAATCGCGTGGAGCTGTAATGGTAAAAATGGCGACAGATGCCAGAGACTACAACTGTAGATAGTTATGATTTTGTTGTGTCTGAAAGTATAAAATCAATAAACATTAATATTATGATAGTTTGTTATTTAGACATTATGATAGTTTTCCTCCAGGTCGATCAGTCAATTTTTTTTGTAATATATAATACCTAACACAAAACCTAACCTAACCTAACTGAACCTAACACAAAATGCAAAAGATTTAGAAATAATAAATAATAAAGTCCTACCACACGTCACTTTAAACTAGGTAGGACACATCATTTTATTTTATTACGCGGATCTTAGCAGATTGTTTTTACATTTTTAATAAAGATTGAAAGGAGTACTTGATATAGAAAATATAACACAATGCATACCCATTATAAACACACATATATTAACACAGAAATACATAATATTATTGTTTACATAATTCGAAACATTCCAAGATACATAAATAAATATATTAAGTTTTCGGAGATGAAGTAATTATAGCCAGTTACATAAGTAGAGATCAGCTCTGCTGCAGTGGATAGGTTTTTGGTATCCTTATTGTGCAATGGCCTTAGTAATGCGTATTTTAGCTGCCCTATTACGACTACTAAGAAAGTTTTTATAAAATTTGATTTTGCTCACGCCCCTATTCCAATCCCAGTGACGAAATTATCGCCCTAACGCAAAACCTATCACGCGCAACACAGCTTGCATAATCATTCATCATTGGAATCGTGCACTTTGTGAAATTAGTACGTCATCGAGGGTGTCAGATCATTGATCATATTATCATTGGGTCATTCATCATGATCACTCATCCCTGCGCTATGATATAAAGTTTGAGGACGATTAAAGTGTTAATATTTTATGTTAATCCTTTAGAGCATATAATGTGACGGCTATGTGGCTCAGTGGCTTAGCAATGAGTTGCAGCGCTTTAGGCCGCGGGTTAGAGTCCCGCACGGAACAAGTATTTATGGCCTACAAGTAATTGTTCCGGTCTGGATGTTTGTCCTGAATGAATTTATGTACGTAAACTGACGGATACGATACAGGAAAAAATCCTAGTGTTTAAAAAAGAAAAGAAAAAGAATGTATTTTGTATAGAATCCTATTTGTTTTGGAGAGCCCTGATAACACGTGGACGGAATGTTCACTATTTAGTTATCATGAGCAACTCTACTAGGTTATGTTATGACAAAAGAGAATCCATCCTTCCATTTCGTCTCATCGGTGTCGTAAGAGGCGACTATAGGAAAGGCTAAATGACCTTGACCTCCGATACAGCACGGTATACCATTTCGTTTATGACATAATATGTAGGTACTCCTAGTTAATCTTGGCCTTCCAGACCGAATTTCGTACACGGCATCCAGTCTCATTGGAGACTAGACATGGCGCAGCATAATTTTATAATACACGAGTGTGTGCACAAACACAGATGCACTCACTATTCCCTCACTCATACGTCCGATGGAACGGCAATCCTACACGACCGGAGAGACATTAGGCGCAGGAAAAACGGCTTTACATGCTTTCCGAAACACGGCGGTGAACACCTTCAACTTACGACTCCGAGCTGATACTGAGAATTTAAAAAAACTCATTATCTGATTTTTCCTAGGCCGGGATTCGAAACCTGGACCACATTATCAGCAGTCGCGTTTACGACCACTATAATAACGCGGCAGTGTACTAAACGTTGTATAAATTACACAGACTTACAAAAGAGAAATAATCCATTACCCATCCATATATACAGCCAATAACTCCAACTGATGAACATAGGCCTCCCGCATAGATTGGGTTTTTTCGTAGTTGCCACGCTTGACAAGTCGGTTGGCAACCGCAGTTTTTTATGAATTTAAGTTATTATCAGGTGTTGCCACCCATCTCCTGTTTTAGTCTCCCTCTGTCGCCTCTTACTCCCCACGGGACGATATGGGGTAATAGAATTTGTTACACCGCATTTACACGGCCACAGCAGAAAAATAATATCTAATAGTAATTTAATAATACTTAAGGTAAGGTTATTAAAACTCATCGAAGTCATTTAAGAGTACGTCATAATTATCATCATCATCATTAACGTTTTAAATTCGTTCTTAATGCAGTTATTTAGTAAGTGCTTTATCAATTATCAAGAAAGAATATACCAAGTGTAGCAAAGGAGTGGAATAATTTTCCAGCATCTATCTTTCCATGCAATTACAATTTGGCTTCATCGCTAGAGTGAATAGCCATTTAGTAAGTAGTTAAGCTAAGTACGATTTACCATCTTCAGCTGCATCACAATTACCACCAGGTGGGATAGAAGTCACGCGCTTAAAATATTTAAAAATAAATCGATTTCAAGTCAATTGACTGAGACGACCGAGTTCTTTCCGATCGGTTCGACTCACTGGCGCTGCAAAGAGACGTTGCATCCCTTTGCATTTTCTATCGTTTTTACCACAGGGAGTGCTCTGAGGAATTGTTCGGATTAATTCTAACCGCCAAATTTAATCAACGCACATCGCGACAAAACTTACATTACCATCCACATCATGTAGTAGATGCTTGGCGGTCCACTATTGTGCGATTTACTGGGAGTTTTCTTCCTCTCACGACCACTTTGTGGAATCGTTTACCACCGGCGATTTTTCCGGACCGATACGACTTAGGGATCGTCAAAAAACGAGCTTACTCCTTTTTAAAAAGCCGGCAACGTACCTGCAATTCTACTGGTTTTGCAGTTGTTAATGGGCGGCGGTCGACACTTTCCATCAGGTGAGCTGCATGCTCATTTGCTCCCTCTGCAAAAAAAAAACACACAAACATTGACATAATTTTACATTTGTTATGTTTGTCGAATCATTTCGCTGCAGTTATAGCTTAACAAGATAAAAAGTGGAGCCGCGACGCGACGCCCAACATCCAATCGTACCGAAGGAGCAGCCGCGACTACTTCCGGCACGAGCGCGGGAAGATTCAATATCCGCTCTAATACTAGATTTACCGTTCAACGATTACTTGCCGCCCTAGCTTCTGTACCCGAATCGATTTAAAAAGTTTTATTTCGATATGCGTTATATGGACCCTTAAAATGATATTTGGTTTTTATGGATGTCGTGGTTTCATGTTTAGATATATCGCCAAATGTTATAAAGTTGAAATAATTTTTAAGCTGTAATAATAAAAAAAACTTAAAATCTTTAAAAATTAATTAAAAATAACTTATTAAATTCAACCATACTATTTTTAAATAAATATATAAAATACATTCCATATTACGCAGTATTTTCTATTGCCAAAGAACTTTAAAACCCCTTCAAGTATTTTTTCAAATAAATACAAAGAAAAAAAAAGAAAAAATATTGTCAATTACGCGATGTTTTGACAGTCATAAGCTTCATTCATGTCGGATGCCACATCTAATTGGTAATAGTAGTCGCAGCGCGGCGAGATCAAAGCACTCCGCGTCCAATAAAATGTCACGGACTATCAGGGACGTCGCCTGCAGATTACACACGTCAAATGCATTTAATTGCATTATCCTATTACTTCACATGTCGATGACTCACCAGCCAATTAGTAGGGACCGTTGTATAGACGAACAAATGAAAGTAATATAAATATCGATTACTTTAATTTAGTAATGATGTATTTGAAAACGGTCTCTATGGTTATCGGCTTATAACTTAGCCTTTTAATCTTTGACTCTAACATTTAGCGGAATAAAATAGTAGTTTAAGACTAATTTTATTTACAATAATTTTTCAGCATATTAAATAAAAATATATGATTTTTAGCGCCTCTAATTTTATTTTGTTTGTATTTCCCAAAGTTTTGAGTGCTTCGCGTGTTTCAAAGCACTATGGGTTTGAATGAGACGTTCAACGTCCTATAAATAATTAGCCCAAGCTTTTAAATAAAAATGTATGGTCCTATCTACGCGAAACGAGCTTACCGTATCTTCAAGTCTCTCAGTGGTATGTTTGGGCTTGAATCAAATTTTATTAATTATAGGATGCTGAGATGATTAGGATGTTTTTTTTTATTTTAAAAGTCTCTCGATTCATCCTACGAAGGAATCAGTGTTCTCTATCGATGATTTGTCATCTGTCTTTTCTGATCTACTCACTTGTGCGATCCTTAGCATACAGGGCTATTTTGCAATAACCGGCCAAATTTGCGGATATTTTTCAGAATAAATATCTCAAAAATTCTGTCCTTTTTATCTTTTAAATTCAAAATGCGTGGCATTATTTTACTGCGCACGCACACATTTGTAAGGGTCGATCGTTAGACAAAAACGTTGCTGCCCATAAATTATTTGTATGTATGGGATAATCTATACATACATACAAATAAATAAAATTGAAGTGTCTGTTTGTAATGTCAAAATTACAGCTTTTTACTAAATGCATATGAAAGTATATACGGTACTTATAACAACAACAATTTTTTTAAATTTTTGTCTGTCTGATTGTTCCGGCTAATCTCCGAAACGGCTGGACTAATTTCGACGGGACTTTCACTGGCAGACAGCTGATGATGAAAAGAATTAGGGTTCCGCGCAACATAATTTAAACCCTAAATTACACGCGGGCGAAGTCGCGGGGAACAGCTAGTTTGAAATAAAAGTAGAAGCCTTATTTACTCCTATTTTCAATATCTGCATTAACGGTATATCATTAGTATATTTGAACTTAAGTTTGAAATTAGGCTACTCTTTGAAAAATAACCCTGAATAGACTGTAGACTTCCCAAAAACCATTACCTTTCAGCACTTTACACATTTAGTTCGATGCACCCCGATTGACGATCAACAATCTTCGTATTGACCGAGCGACCACTGCAACCCATGCATCATGTATAAGTCAGTGAATTGCATTGGGACAAATGGAAAGGGTGGCTTTTACCTCGCCGTTGCAAATATTGATTTATTATGTTACGTTTATAACCGCGTCGTACTTTCTATTTCATTCAATCGGCACTAAGAATTGGCACTGCGGTATGTGATTCAGTTTGTCTATAAATGCCTCTGTTATATTTACCATTCGTATTTTTCATGGAAGTAAGAGTGAAAAACGACCATACAATCTATTGAACAACAGCTTCCGGCCTTTCCCATAGACGCTTCTAACCTCGAACCACGTAAGGAAATTAGGTGACGGATTTCCTTAGTCCGCCGCCATACGGTAAGATACAATCGTTATTTGATAGAAATCCATTATAGAATATTCCAGAACGCATAAAAAAGAATGTGTAAACTTTTGCATTCAGATTGCTGTTTTTTTGGCTCTACGTTGAAATAAATCGACATAGAAATTATAGTTAATTTTACTTCAAAAGTGTGAAGGGCATACAAATCGAGTCGAAGTATAATTGACTGAAAACTTTTGTAATTATTTGGCATTGGCAGCTATGGCGGAAAGTTTTATAAAGCTTCAATACAGCAACAAACGAAATACAGTAAATTATAAGAAGTCATATTGGTAGCTATTTCGTCCGGTAATACAGAGTCGAATTTAGTTTTTAGGTATAGGTTTATAGGTTACATATACGTATAGATGAATAATCACCTTGTTACATTCAGGTTTTCATAGATGTAAGGGAGACAAATGAACACACACTCCCGATGGTAAATGGATGCAGTGGCCCATATATACCTAAATCTATCCTCCGGTGCTGATGCTTTATCACCCCTGAGGTCTAAGATGGAATACTTCATTACGAGTAGAAAGGGTCTCCGGTACTCCTCACTCACCATACGAAACACAGCAGAATTATGGTGCTATTTCAGACAATTATTCTGTGCGTGGGTGGTCTTTCCCCGGTCGAGCTGATCTATTCGTGCCGCAGCAATATCACACTATAGCCTGGTTCTACCACGTGCCGAACTATAACGGCATGGCTTTTCCGGCCGGTTAAGACCTTTGTAAGAAAATTTATCATCTTATCAGCAATTGTTGCTAAACTCAGCTGAGGAAAAGTGTCACAAAAGTGTGAGGTAGAAACTATGCAGACTCCGGACAGAGACAGTTTTGGTGAGCAGGAGACGTTTTATATTGAGATGGCCAGTCCAACTATCAGGTCTAGTAATTACGCAAACTCTCCAAATTTTGGAGAAGCTATCCAGTTATTGTATGTTTGTGTTAACTACGCGAGTATGATAAAATACAAAACGAGCGTACAGACCTTATGCTACCACATCTCTAGTGAAGAAAAATAAATGAAAAGCAACTCCATGCAATTTAAGTGTTACAATAATTTTACCTAAATAAACATATATATATAGCCGATAGCCTTCATATACAAATTAGGAATCTCGATGCAAATGTTTGAATAATGATATTTTAATAAATGGATTATAAATTCAATAAAAATTGAGTTTGTAGCTCGCCCATTAATTTCTAAAGTAACGGCAAATGCTGACGTTCATAAGTTGATTGTCTTCTAAATTAAATAAAGTTTTACACTTTAGGTATTTTACTCTCATTGTAATTAAATAAACAACTCAAGTGTCACTCCACTTCCCCTTACGGTCACAATAACAATACAATCTTGTAATAATAAAGTTACAAAAACAACAAGAAAAAAAAGGAAAGAAGCTTGACGCCATTTCGATGTCCAGTAAGGTGCATTTTTATTTAATTCCGCAAATCCACCCCTGTTTCTGTGGGGTCCAATTTCTACTGACGAAATTCATAAGCGACAAGCGGTGTGCATAAATAATATTTAAAATACACCTTGCCGATCCTTGCGTTTACCTAAAAGCTAACACAAATTTTTACACAAATTTCAAACTTCAGGCATTTAGAGATTTACCTGTGATGACGTATCAAAACGATTAGGAGGTGTATAAAATAGACAATAAATAACATTTACATAATACTCGTAATCACAACAAAGGACAACTAGATTCTGATCTTGCTACCTACGTATTGTGATTTTTTTTTTGAAAAGGGTGTCTGGTTCTCTACACTCACCATACGAAACACAGCAGAATCGAGCTGCTATTTTACGCTGATATTCTGTGAGAGCGTGGACCTTTCCCGGTCGAGCCGACCCATTCGTGCTACAACTATACTATTAATATAGCTGCAGCATGGCTCTACCACGTAAAAAAAAGGGTGGTGTATGATTATAGCTGAATGTTTAGTAGATTCTGACAAATATTTAAATTAATTCATTCAACTAGAAATATTAAAAAATATCATGAACTTACCACTATTAACGCGTAACTATTTAACGCGTTTCTGATGCTATCTTAAATTGTATGCAATTAAGGTATATTACAAATATTTTTGTGTTTATATATAATTTGTCCATCTCTCTGGTATCTTATTACTTACGCTGCAATATCTGAACTCTGAGAAAATCAATACTTAACAACTGTCGGTTCCAAATGTTTACTTGTCAATTATCAAATTAATCACATGATTAGTGGATTGTTTTGCCTTCTTTCAGTTTTTTTCCCTCAAATATCCATACTTCTTTAGAATTACCAATATTAAAAAGCTTTTGCAACCTTTTTCTTCTCAAGTCAAGAATGCCGTTTTCCTTTTTTAATTTTACGATACTGTTATTCCTGTATAATTAGTTTATCTAAACTGAAAGGCTCTGTCTCTGCGATCGGGTCTCTCGTTAAAAACAGCCATCGGACCGTGGCTCGTCTCTGAAAATCTCAACATCCCTTGTTTTAGCCATTCCCGAACGCGGGATTATGTAGCGTCAGCATAGTCGTTATGAAATGCTTATGGAGTATTCTCAATCCTGTCTTTTTTATGTATGTTACGAGATATAATGATTTTTTTTATTATATAATATATAAAGTCTATGAAATTTTTGATGCGACTGTTTAGACGACCTTATAGTCGTTTGTTACCTTGTAATATTATCATTAGTCAACTCAAAAGGGTCAAAAAATTTAACTTTAAATAAAAAGCAAAAGCCGATTTCAAAGAAAGAGGTGCTAAATTCTTCTTACACTATAGGTTAGCACCGACTTTAGAAGCAGTTATGCGGAAATTATTTTATACTCTTTGGTTTTTTTAAGGAGGCATTTACTTTTAGTTAAAAGTTAAATCGTTTGTACGTAAATTCGATTACATTTGTACTTTTATTGCGAGAAAGAGAGAGAGAGAGAGAGAGAGAAAGAGAGAGAGAGTGGTAGAGAGATATGGAAGAGGCGTTAGTTGAAGTAGAGCTAATTTTCAATACTATTTTTAACATTGTACATTGTAAGTTCACAGCGTGTGTAACTTTATGAAATCTCGTAATCTATTGTTAGAAATGGATGTATGATTTTGTTCCAGTTGCACAGAATCGCGTGCGGTTTTAAAACTATTTACATTTGGCTCAAACATCTGAAATAGAAGAGTCGCATTTGCATCTATAGTAGTAGTACGCTATAAAACGAAACTTTACAGGAGCAAACACGAGAATTGCATTATGCAACTGTGACCACAATGAGATTTACCAGAATTCAGCGTTTTACTTTATCAAAACTTTTGAAAAGTGATATAATGTCATGTCACTACACTACTTTTTAACATTATTTTATTAGACATTGAATAAAACTGAAAATACACACTATAAAATCCGAAAATTTGTATTTATTCAATGTCTAGTATTTGAGGTTTTTTTTTACTCATTATAAGTCAGTGCTTGACCACAATCCCACCTGGTGATAAGTGGTGATACAGCCTTAGATGGTAAATCGCACTGTCTTAGCGTAACAAAAGCCTATTCACTCTTGCCTTAAAGATGCCCAGATTGTATTCGGACAGAAAGATAGACGACGAGTAAATATAAGAAGTCATTATAATTATATTTTTTTAGCTACACCTGTATGTATGTATGTATAAAAAAGTGTAATGGAATTTTATAGCAAAGTTTTCACCCACTTCCAGAAGAAAATAATTTTACGACAAAAAATAAAAATCTGCGGTTGCCAACACGGTTGTTAAGTGTGGCAACTATGGCAGATATCCTCCCTATGAGGTCTTTGTTCAGTAGTGGACTCTTAATAAGCTATAACAGAAATGATAAACCACCAGACCCAAAACAATAAAATTTAAAAACATAATGGTGTTTAACTACTCAAGTCTTTATTATAAAATACCCTTTCGTAGTTAATATTTGCAACAAAACACAACTTCCCATAACTATTTGTTATAACTGATCTGATTGATTTCATCTCTGTAAATTCATTTTTATAATTTCGAATTTATTTTTATTAATATCTAACCTAAGATGAATAATAATAGAATTTAAGAAAGCTTAATCAAAACGCAATTGTCGAATCAATACTATGTCAAAGCTAAGAAATTGTTGTATTGTCATTGGTTCTTAATACGAGCCGTGGTAGCTCAAGGAGCCGTGGTAGCTCAGGGGCTAAACGCTCGCTGTAAATTTAACAGTACGAATGAAATTGTTAATTTCAATTTCAAGTGCTGATTTACCACGTGCACGGTGGTGAAGGAAAACATCGTGAGGAAACCTGCACGTCTGAGAAATAAGAAAAAATATTTGAAGACATGTGAAGCTCGCCAACACGCATTGGAGCAGCGCGGCGGACACTTCCTTGCCCTAAAACTCTCAGAAATGAGAGGAGGCCTGTGCCCAGCTATGAGACGTATATAAGCTGTAACTTTACTTTACTTTACTTAATATGCCTGCAAAATTCCAGATTATCCAGACGTCTGAAAATGGGGTTGAAACTCCATCACAAAATTCTATTACATTCATAAATACATAAGATTATTACAGTACAAGCTAATATAAAGCGTGTAAAAAATAAAATGGCCTTAAACTGATTACGCAGCACAGATAGGTCGGCTCGACCGGGGAAGAGCCACGTTCTTATAAAATACCATCGTGAAATAGTAGCTTTCGTATGGTGAGTGTAGAGAACCGTATAACCTTTTTATTTAAACGAGGCATTTCATCTTAGTCCTCAGGGGTGACAACGCATCTGCATTTTAATTCTATATGGAAGATAGATGTATATTTCTGTGGGCTACAGCATTCACTTACCATGTTTTCTTATTGTATAAAAAATATATATAGGTTAAAAATAATAAAAAGAAGATAGATAAGTAGAATTTTTTTCATAGAACATTTCTTTTGAACATTCCTATAAAAATAAATATTTTTTTACGATCTGTACTGGCTCCTGGGATTATAGCCCTCTGGACTTGCAGCGTGATCTCAGTAAACAGTGTTTTACCCGGTGTTCTTACCGCTAACACTGTGGGTATTCAAGTTGTAGGGTATTTTATTCGTATAGTAAGTTCCTTATTTATGAATAAAATATACCTACTTTACGAACTAAAAAGTTTTGTTATTGAAGAGGAAAATGCTTTAGGTTTTTTAACAATTTTACAATGTAGTATTTGCTTGATTTTGTTTTAATTTACTACAAATAAACCAGTTGCGTTTTACATCATGTTACTAGTATTGATTTCTAATATACATAAATAGTTTATAGTTACAAGTGGTAAAATGAAAAAAATTGTACAACCGACTTCAATATAAATTATTAAGGATAATTCAAAAACTACTGATCCAACCTTGATCTAATTTATATGGGACCACATGAGAAGCACCAGCTTTTAAATACAAAAAGAATCATCGAAATCAGTTCACATAGAAAAAAGTTATGAGGTAACACACATAAAAAAAAGAAAAAAATACAGTCGAATTGAGTACCTCCTCCTTTTTGAAGTCGGTTAGAAAATTGTTAATATAGTAAAGAACTTTGATGCTGGTTTAAAACAACGTTGCACTTAATTGTTTTCAAAACATCTCCAAATAGATAAAGTTGTTCCATTGTCATCAGTCATCACCTTTAGATTATATCTAACTCCATATTTATGTTGTGTCGTAACCATTAATTCGATGCTTGGCGTTCCAAGTACGAAGTTTGCGATAGGATTCTTATAGACACCGTGCATGATCTTTAAAGACGCGGCTCCACTGGTCTCCATATATAAAGTTAAACGTTTGAAATTAATGCTGCAGGAGTGAGTGGCAGAGTCAGCAAAGGACGCTTAGACGGAACTTTATCGACCAAATTGGCGATATATTGAAGATGGGCGAAATTAAGAGTACCCTTAACCGGTGTCTGGATCGTTCTAAATAGTAGTCCGTTGGTGTCTGCCTACTTGTCTGGGTGACAAGCGTACTAAAAGCTTAGTCTTAGTTTTCAAATATATTTTGAGTCATATAGTGTTATTAATAAAATCTATACATCTTTATATTATAAACTAGCGGTCTGCCCCGGCTTTATTTAGAATCTCGACAACAGCGCCACCTACTAGCGTCCAATTTTGAATTTAAACCATTCACTCAAACACACACAAAAAATTTCATACAAATCGGTCGAGCTATTTCGAGTTTTAGTCAGACTAACGGACAGCAATTGATTTTTATATATAGAGGTATATCGTTGATGAGTCTGTTAGTGATCGTGTAACTTCTGATCGACTTGATTGGTTAAAAACAACATATTCACGCAATATATTTGTTTTGTCGAGACTATGGTTCACAGCTATCACTGTAAAGAGTCCAGAGTAAATTAGGAAATTCATAGCGTCACTTACTGGAAAGTATAGAAAAACAAATTCAACAACAAAATGACAAATATTCGTAATATATTATGTTGGTTTATTGCCCAAAATAATAATCTGGACGATAGGTGGTGCTGTGGTCGAGTTACCAATAAATTTCATTTTTACTCTGTAAAAATTTCAGAGTGAATGCGAAGTGAAACTCATTGCGCCGCCTACCGGAAGGGTTAGAACAACGTCTATTGTGCCAGGTCTGCCGAGCCAGCTAGTATAACAATATAATGTATGTAACAAGTTATCTAAAAAATATTCAAACATAAATTCCATTGGTTAATGTGATCAAAGGTTCCTGTCTAAAACCCTGGCTCTAATTCAACGATAATTGGTCCTTCGTTGATCCAATGTAGGGCTACAGCCTCTTGCTGCGTGCGGTTTGTCCGTTCGTCCGTATAATTTGGAATTTGGTTACATGAATTACTCAGGTTCTTGCCTTTGAGGAAATTGATAATTGAATGATAGGAAATTTTGATCAATCAAGTCGTTTCCCATTGTTTATTATAAGTTATCTTTATATTTGATTGAATTGTTTTGTAATATAACTTAAATAATATTTAAATAAGTGATATTTTTAAACATTATGTATTAAATAAATGTATATACGTGTGTTTTCTTATGTTTTGTTAAGCTGAAATTGTATAAAAAGGGTTATTATAGTATAAATGAATACATGATTAATTATAAGCCCTGGGAATGAGGTGGTCGCTACCAAGCAGTCTCTAAAATAAATTTTGTACTTAAATAGTTTGTACAACCATTAATGTAAAATTTACTTTTAAAAAAAAGTCTCGCTGGGTTTCTTGCTGGTTCTTCCCAGGACAGAGGTTTTGTTTTTTTCGAACCAGTGGTAAAGTAAAAAATGACTTTCAATAAGAATTACACATGTTATCTATATTGAATTTTAAAAAAAATCCGATTCTGATCTAATGTTCAAAATTTCAAATCTCTAGCTTATTGGGAAGTTAGTTTAAAATCAATTACTAAATTCAACCCGAACAGACATACACGATAGCGAGTTATTAAAAACGTAAAATAACTAATCACAGAGTTGTATGTCGATTCTTTCCTGTAGATAGTTCTAGCTTTATTCGTTGCGAATCAGTGGTAGTGGTTATTATGTGTTAGAGTAACAATTATACCTTACTTAAAAGAATTTGACTTGCCATTTATCCGTGTATTATAAAAAACAAATAAAATTATTGAGAATTAATACTCTATCATAAGTTTTTTACGAACTGTGTCTATACCGATCTACTTGCTATTTTCATAGCGTTTTATTGTTCAATCTGTTATAAGAAAAATATCTTATTAGTTCAACGTGATAGAGCTCCTTCTTTGTCTAGAAGTTCGTCTGACAAAGCTAATAGTTAAATTAAGGTGATCATCTCCGAGAAACATTAATAGGATTTGGAACAAATTAATTTTGTAATTTTTCTTCCAGATTTTCATTACGGCTTTATAGCGTTATAGTCATGGCGCTTTAATATAACCGTGAGAGTAGATCCAATTCACGTAGAACGCATCTCCCGTTGTAATTGATTAGTAAATGCATTTCAGTCCAGTGGTGCTCACTGATATGCGAGCTGTTCAAATAATTTTAGCACGATTTATTAAATAGTTGCGAGTATGAAAAATATTTTAAAAAGATCAGTATTATTTACATTGTGAATCATTAGACACGGAATCTGTTAAATTATGTGAAATAGGTTTCTTGCTGGTTCCTCCCAGGATAGAGGTATTTTTCGAACCAGTGGTAAATTAAACATAAAAATGACGTTCAATAAGTATTTATATATGATCTATATTAAATTAAAAAAAAAAGTTTTTTTATATTCTGTATATTCCCCCTACGGCTACATAAAGAAACGTGCTTCAGCCTAAAGTTAAAGTAATAACATATATATATATATATATATGTATATATATATAAACAACGTTAAAAAGATTTAAGAAATTTTTCGTCAAATCTCCTACGACTTCAAAATCTTATGCACTTCAACGAAAAGTGGTGTCCATTGGCATAAGGCGTCTTATATTAGATTTAAGTAAGCAGATTACGAAACAGGGGGCACAAGTTCGATCCCGGTGCATGACATACATAATTGTTTATTGAATTATTTATACCAATAATCCTTAGTAGGGAATCTGCGAAAGCTTTATTACATCAGTATGATTTTACGTGCGGAGGGTGTAATAGATGAGTTACTTTTTTGGGGTAGGCAGGATTATAGCTGGGCGGAGATTTAATTGGAGATCGTATCGATTTTGCAGCTGGCGTTTTAGTATCCCTATTGTGTATATTTGTTATTGATTTTTTATCGTTTGTATGTTACTTTTTTATCTTACATTGGTCGTTACTAATCGAACGTCTAACAGCATTATGATCTCATTACATTATCTTATATACAGGGTTATTTTTCAAAGAGTAGCCAAATTTTAAACTTAAGTTCAAATATTATACAAATAATGATATACCGTTATTGCAGTTTTTGAAAATACGAGTAAATAAGGCTTCTACTTTTATTTGAAATTATCCCAAATTGAATGTGATTTATGGGTAGCAACGTTTTTGCCTACTGATCAACCCTCACGAATGTGTGCGTTCGCAGTAAAATCAGTTAACATAATGCATTGCCACGCATTTTGAATTTAAAAGATAAAAAGGTAAAAAAAATATTGAGATTTTATTAAATTAATTTTTGTTCACCATTTGCCTATATTACTTATTCTGAACCTTCTCTGCAAATTTGTTCGGTTATTGCAAAATAACCCTGTATATTGGTTCTGAATTGAATTAAGATCCGAATAAATTGTCTTATTTAAATTAAAAAAAAAATTGGCTTATTAGCAACGATTAATTAACAATTTTAAGAATAACTTGGATTTTATAATTATAATAGAGCTCCTTTTCTACCTAGTTGTCCGCCTGGGTACCACCCACAAAAAATCAGTTCTTGCACTGTCGCCAAATAACTGTGCTTGTACTGCTGTGTTCTAGTCCGAACGGTATAGAGATCCAGTATAATTACGAACGGTGAACGGTCCTCATAGGTGATAACGCATTTGAAATCTTCTTTGTTTGAAGTTGCCTGCAGGTCATAGATGACTCCAGTAGCCACTTTCCATAAGATCTACTGACGTTTGTCTCGCTAAAATTAGATATAGAGTATCTTTAATTTTAATTGTAACGTTATTGAATACCAGTTTAAGTCTGTAAATATTTAAAACATATGAAGTTGTAACCAGTTTAAGAATCTAATATTTTTGCAGAATAAATACTTTCTATAGAAAATATACATATTTATTCGACTGCCAATAACGTAATGTATCTCAATCGTTGTTACGAAACAATCACTCAAAATTGCTTCATCAAACCCAATTTGGTAAGTACAGTCAGAATGAAAAATATGCAAATGATTTTTATCCCAACACTGAACTCAATAAACGGAGCTAAGCTCCCTGCACCTAATTTGCCGGCAAAAGAGCTGGCGCGTGCCCGTCACGTGTCATCGTTCCGACCAATCGCCAGTCATTGTTTTGGCAGTGACGTCATCACGGGTTTCGTGAGAGATGATATATTGTACGGTGATATAAAGCTATTATTATTTTTTGGTGATGACTGTCCTTCGCCTTTTGAAGATTGGCGGCTCTGCACATTTAATAGATGATTTTTTTTTCAAATAAATTACTTTTAATAACAGAATTTAAGATAATTACAACGTTCAATTATAAAATTTGGTTGACTAACAAGCTCACATTTCAACTATGTGTATACCAAGTGAATACTGAGGTGCATAGACACTTACATCTAGCCTCGATTAAAAATCAATGAAATAGCAGCTTAACACTGCTGTGTTTCGTATGGTGAGTGTAGAGAATCGGAAATCTTTTTTACTGGAAACGAGGCATTCCATCTTTGTCATCCAGCCAGCATTTGGATTCTTAATCAAGGACAGATGTAGATGTCTATGGGCCACAGCATTCACATACCATCAGGTGGACTGTGTGCTCGTTTGTCACCCTTATTCTATAAAAAAAATCATAAATAGCTATAGCGTGGCTCTATTAGGTTCAAATAGGCTTGGCGGATTGACAATTTAAGTACCATATAAATTAAAAATGATTGAATTCGTAAGGATTCCGTTTTATTTTGTGCTGTAAATATATGTTTCTCTAATGTTAGTTAATAGTTATCATTCCAATAAGCTTTAAAATAGAATATATCCATTCATTGAACAACAGACGGCGGATTCAACCAAACGGGGTTGATTTGCAATATTCGACAAATATTTGTATACACTATTTATTTGTGTACTCGCCCCCTGTACAAAGTACCCTTTGCACCCTCATTTTAATACCTAACGCCTAAGCAAACTCTGATAGTACCTAAGTACAGGGAAGTTGTCAATAAGGGATGTTTGGCGACGAATTAGGAAGGGTGTTGTGTTCCCTGAGAAAATTTGGTGGGTGACTTTTTTACAACACAAAATAAATATCAATAATAACTTAAAGAATTATTTATTTAATGATTTCTTTTGTTAACGCTGATGCTACACATAGAAAATTATTTATTTGCATCAAACTATTATGTCATCGAGGATGCTGCAAAGCACTGAAAGTGAGGGAATATAATAATGTTATAATATGTATGTATTAAAAACTTTACTTCTTTTTAACTCCCGACATCAAGTTCAAGTTCATCGAGTTCTTTGCACAACCCATAGTTACGGAGGTATTTGACGTTCCTATGTCATAGTTAACCCAGAGTACCTTCAGCTTTTAATTATTAATTTTTGGTCCGATCTTCGCAGAATGAACTTCTTGCAGTCTTGCAGTGGTATGCTTGGGTTTCGTTTTAATTTGACAAATAATAGAATCCCAAGCATGTGGTAGTGGCCAGCGACCTAAATTTCAATAACCTCACGAATCATCCTTAGTAGGAATCGGTGTATTTCCGCGAGGATTTGTGGTCCATCAAATCTGATATAATGGCGGGCGTCGTCTACGATATGATCACAAACTGCCCCACGCCAAGAGAAGTCTGCAGTTATTTTTGCGTCACTTGTACACACCGCTCCGTCTAACTTTCTTTTATGGTCTGAGTTTAGAGGGCCAACACGAGATAAATTGCGAGATTGCTGAAATTATTATCAAAATACTACTAATAGAAATTTAAATAATTAATTTCCGTATATAATACTTCTCGCCCTTATTGGAAGATAATTCCGTGAGCATCACCTTTTATTACCCGGCTGCCCCAGAAGAAGGGCAATGTTTTCGAGAGTACCATGTATGTATGTATATCTATTTCTGTGGCACGCTCTGTAGCTTAAACGGCTTTAAGGATATTAATATATATAAAATAATATATATAGTGACATAACTTAAAATATTTATAATAGGTCTTCTTATGAAACTGCCGTTCTGCAGTACTGGCCATTTCAAATCAAAATAATTTTTGTTTGGCTAAGAATTCTATTAATTTTATTTTAAAAACGTGGAATTCTTTTTCAAAATAAGTCATTTGTTTATGGATTAGCGTTATGCTTTCATCGCATTTGAATCTTTTTCGTCATCATGGATACGTTAAAAATTCGAATAATTATGGAATATGTGTACCGTCGTGGCAGTAACGCGAATACTACAAACGTACGCACCACCTGTTATTGATTTGCCCGCTTCCGTTCTGGAAATTTCGACCTGAAAAATGAACCCCGTGGTTGTCCGAAAACTTTGGTCGACAATGACGAATTAAAGGTGATTGTGGAAGCTGATGATACTCAATCTACGGCTGAATTAGCAGCAGCTTTCGACGTTAGCATCAAAACAATATTGGTCCATTTGGGTCAAATTGGCAAGGTAAAAAAGCTTGACAAATGGGCGCCCCACGAACTCGATGATCGCCAGCGCGAAGTACGCGTCGAGACGTGCCTTGCACTACTCAACAGGCACACAAACGAAGTAATTTTGAACCGCATTGTTACCTGCGACGAAAAATGGATTCTGTTTGACAATCGCAAGTGCTCAGCAAGTTGGTTGGATCCTGGTTCAGCACCTAAACAATGCCCTGAACGAAAACTTACCCTAGAAAAGTGACGGTCACTGTTTGGTGGTCTAGCGCCGGAGTGATTCATCACAGCTTCCTACAAAATGGGATGAGCATTACTGCAGATGGTGATGGAGAAGAGAAAATGAATTCTTCAAGAAGGGCATCAATAAACTGCCACTGCGATGGCAAAGACGCATCGATTGCATGGGTGATTACTGATTACTTTGATTAATAGAAATAAAAAAATATAGAAAAAAAATTACGTTAACTTATTTCATAAAAAACTGCAATTTCATAGGTAAAGATAGAAATATAATGCATCTGCAAATACAAAAAAGAGGGAGGGGAAGGTTTTTTTCAGTTAAGTTTTTTACGCAGTCGGTTTTTTATTACTATTTTAATAAAAAAAATGCATGTTTACCATTAACTTGTAATAATTTAACATGCACTTTTCATTGATTAATTTATGACTGTCCCTTTAACCGCTTGCAATAATTAAATATTGTAAATTAACCTTTAAGACCCTAAAACGTTATTTTAGAACTGATGTATCGGTTTGTTTATTAAAATAGAGATTTATCTTTTTTTTTCACAACAAAATGAGGCGATCAATCAACGTCGGGCCCGCTTTGAGCCAGTTTCAGCTCGCTGACATCCGAAAGATATTTTTAACGTTTTAATAAATCCTTGTTTGTTTTCGATCTAACGTTATGTTATGGCTTATTGCAGAAATTAGTATATTTTGTGGGATGTCCCCACCTGTGTGGGAGCGACTTGAAAAATCTAGTACTCCATTTTGTCTCGTGAGTGTACTAAGACTCCGGGCTGCTACTGAGATTTTCTTGACAGAAAAACCAATAACTGATTTTGACCCGACTTGGGATTCGAACACTAGACCAACGAGGCAGTCAAAATCATACTTGGGGTATAAGATATATAAGAGGATTCTTTTCTATACAGCTATTATTTTTAATTTAGCACTTTCAAAATTTAGGTTGCATGTTACTGAAGCAATCATGATGATGAAATAAAAAAGCAATTTTTAACATAATTTTCAAAATGAAACCCGTTAAAAAAGGAAAGCTATATTTCTTTACTTCTAATTAAGTATGTCGAAAAAATAACAACAAATTGCATAGGATTTTTAACGAAGTCCAATATGGAGAAGTTACTATATTTGACGCGTATTGTTATATGTATATGTTCATCGATTTTAATGATTGTTGATAGACTCATGTAAATTTAATGAAAAATTTCATCTTATAGGTGGAAAAATAGGGGATGAAGTTCATAATGTAACTATTAAGACGACGTTCTAGTAGTTATCTTGAAGTTGTGATAAACAAAAAATATATATTAAGATGAAGGTAGCCGGGCTAACTATGGCATCGGGACATCAAACACCTCAGTCCCCCTCCGTGACCATGGGTGCTAAAGTAAAGCACAAAAAAAGTAAAAGTAAAGCACCTAAAACGTTGTGAATTAAAAAAATTTAATTAAACGCGATAAAATGTGTAAAATTAGTTTAATTTAATTGAGATATTCTTTAGTCCTGAAGCTTCTCAATTCGTATTCTTGGCACCGACTTCAGGAGCTATTTTATGTGGAAATATTTTTTTTGTTTTGAAGTCGGTTTTACTTTTTTATTTTTATTTAAGTAATTTCTAGTATATTCCGTACTTTATTTTGCACTTGGAAATTTACGCGTCCATTTCCTAGCGGTAGGACTTAGGACTCTGTCCGTTGATTGATCACTGATTCAGAAATGAGTTCGAAATTATTTGTGTCCGTTCGAAGCAGCGACGTTCAGGATCGACATTGTGTAGGGTCCGTACTTTAATATTCGCATGTTCGCAAAAACTGACCTAAAGTTTGAAATTAAAATTTCGTCGGAAAGGTTCACAAAGAGTTTAAGCGTTAAACTTTTACGTTGAACATTTTTAAGTTATTAAATGCTGTACACAACTTAGCACTCATAAATTTTACAAAATAAGGATCCTTTTACCGTTCTTGAGTTTTATTTGACTTTGTTCGCTATGGGCTATGTTCAGCAGTGGATTTGAGAAGGGCTGTATTTAATGATGATGGCCTGAGAGTCAGTCTGTATTAATACTACCCTATTACCTTTCTACCGCTAAGCAATGAAAAATAGTGCATCCACTGTTATATTTCGGTTTGAAGTGTAAAGGAGCTAGTATAGTTAAAGTCTGTGAGGCCCTTAATGTTAGCCGTTTGGGGTGACTAAGCATCTTTAGCCTTCTTTGTTTGAATACCTAAGGTCGTTTTTCACTCTAATACCATGTTATATAAAAGAAAAATCTTAAGTTATTTTTGATATGTACCTTTTAAAATTATATTCTGTCAGTAAATGTTTATTCTCCATAGCTAATCAATGGCACTAAGCACAAATATTTTCCCTGGTGGACTCAAGGGTGTGCGGCGTGCTCCCTTGTCACTTATGTCAACTTGACAGCTGACAACATGACAGGTGCGAAGAATTGAGAGCGATGTTACATTCGTTGTGCGTCAGCTTATCTGGATAGGAAAGCATTTCCCGGCACTTTCTTTATGGGATAATGTTTTATTGAAAATTATTGAATTTTCTTCGTCCTTTCTGTACAGCATGAGAGTGGTATAATTTTCCAGCGTCTGTCTTTCTGTCAGATTACAATTTGGACAACAAAAGTCCATTTACTCAAGACAAGAGGAACTTTCTTATATATAATAAAAGCATAGATTTAGTATATACTTACGTTAGATTGGCAATGTAAAAGAGAAAGGGCATAGCATATGCTTACGTTAGAACGAGATAGAATGGCTAGACCATACACGTACACGCTATAAGCCTATATCAGGCTGACATCAATCGTTAACGAAACAAATCCCGCTTATTTTCGCGATATCTTTGATTTTGAAGTATTAATAAGTGTTTAAAAGGTGTTATTAAATATGGTGACGTGTGCAATACTTGAATGCAGTTCGTTGAGAAAATAAAATCCACAAAATTATACATTTCACACGTAAGTACACTTAAAATATTTAGCACTCTAAACGCAATATTTTAGAACTGGTACAAATGTTTTATACACAAATGGATAGGGGAAAATATCGCATTTTATTACGATAATGCTCTAAATGCGTAAAAATTATATTAAAAATAATAACAAATACGTGAATTCCCGCTATTTCTGATCTAATTTTTGTAGAGATTGACAATATCAATATCATCTTATCGATAATATGTTTCTAACAGGCAAAGGCATATCTTTGGATGCAGCCTCTTTACCTTCGTAATTTTTTTAATTTTCTTTTTTTAATTTTTTGGGTTTCGTAGCCAAATGGCATAAATACTTTAATGAGATAATTTAAACTGTTATAATGTTTCAGATTTCCAAAAAATATTGAGGTTAAACAAAAATGGTTAAAAATAATAAATAGAGAAGACTGGGTTCCCAAAAAATATTCAACCATATGTAGCAAGCACTTAGTAAAGCTGCGTTCTGGTTCAACACCCGCATTATTTATGCCCGTGCGTAGTTCCTTGTAATATATTTTACTGTATATATGTTTATTTCGTTTACGCATGTTCAAATGTATACGACTTGTTGTCGTCATCCTTGATGTATATTTTTTAATATAACGAAAGTAACAAAGGAACTTACAGTATCACTTGATGGTAAAAAGCTACTGCAGTACATGATCACCACAGTCAGCTTCAAACAAAGAAAGCTACAAATGTGTTTTCACTCCTGAGGACTAAGCTAAAATGCCTTACAGTTAATAATTATACAGGTTCTCTATACACAACAGGCCGGAACGCAGCGGTGTAAGCTCTGCTGTTTATTTCTGTTTATCCCTCTCAAGACGTTTATGAGATAGGTATTCGTTCTGAACGAGTTTTCCGAAAACATATCAAAGGAAAAATTGTAAACGAAAATATGTTTCGAAAATTAATAAACGAATACCTTGTGTCCTACAAAAAAAAATTTAAACACTTAAGTATTAAATTAATAATCGAAATTTATTTCATTATTAGATTGAAGTATGAAGCAAAATTGCAAAATATCTCTAAGGAGAGCTTACGACATTTTTACAATAAATTAATTATTTTTGGTGGAAAATAAAAATCACAAACTTTTTGTTTGTAGTTTTATTTTTATGCCCTCAAATATAAAAATGTTCATTTTATGACACGGACACAGCACTTTGTATCGATAAATTGAAGTTGATGCATGGCGCAGCACTATTCGTCTCGCACACATGCATTTTACTCACACCGGTACATTTCGTTTTTGGTCTCGCCCTAATCACTCTATCGCCAATCTAATGTATACTATATCTATGAATAAAAGTGACAAGCGAACATACAGTCCACCTGATGGTAAGTGGATATTGTGGCTTATTGACATCTACATCTACACAGTAGCATTAAGCAGCTATTTTACGCTGGTATTCTGTGAGATTTTTGTCCTACCCCAGTCCAGTCATCCATACGTGCTGCAGCCATAATATAACTGCAACGTGTCTCTACCACGTACAAAACAGTAACTAGGCTTTTGATACTCTAAGGTAGTGCCATTTAGACCTTTGTGGCTATTTACCACCAAGTGAATAAACCAAAAAAATATTTATTCGAAACCTATTCCGACTTTCTTGCATAAATAAAATAAAACGAATTCTAATTTTTAAATACAAAGTTATTTATTAGTAGTAATTAGTCACTGATCATTATTAATGCAGGATAGCGAACAGTTCTCTTTAAAAAGATATATTTTATATAATACGCGTTTATTATAATATGCCTTCCGGGGTGGGGTCTTTTTTGTCATAGCATTTCTGTATGCACTTTTTTCTGCCTCCCTTATTTTTATGTGTTTGTTTTTTCTTCTATCTTTCTTGCTCACTTTAACATTCATCTTTTACTTTTCATTTTAATATACTCTCGAAAAGCAGTTATGAGTCTTAACTATTTTATAAATATCCGCTCCGTAACTTTTCGACAGGTGACTCAGGACCGTGCTTTGTAGCATTCCTGGGGGAGGCCTATGTTCAGCAGTGGACTTGTGAAGTGCTGTAATGATGATGATGATAAACTTTTCGACCTACATTATTCAAACATAGTTTAGATCAACTTTATTCCGAATTGAAACTGGCTCTCATTCATGACTTATGACGTGCAATATAATAGCTAAACGATAAATAATATATGCAAACAGTAGGAAATGCTTGTAGGTGGTAGGACTCCTATTTCTACCATCAAGGAGTAATTCCAGCAATGCTGTGTTCCGGTATGAAAATTATAGGGAGCCACCATAATTACGCTCTGTAAGGTATTTCATCCTTGTTTTTGGAGGTAATGACGCCTCAGTAGCTTACTTTGTTTGAAGTTGGTTGAATGTGTCCATGGGCTTCAGTAGCCACTTACCATCAGCTGGACTGTGTGCTCGCTTGTCACCCTTCTCCTATAAAAAAAAGGCGGTTGTACCTACCCAGACGGGCTCCTAGGCAAAAAGAGTCCCACCACTTTTACACGAAGGTATACCGCCATCTATCGGACGCTGTACGATTGTTATAATATGATGTATATGTGATGTGTCAATGATTTGTGTGAAGTAAAACATATTATTTTTCTATTTTAATTATCTTTTAATAACCAACGTGTACAGGTAATGAGTAGAAATTAAAGGGGAAAAATTCGTTCCCTCCTTACAAGCTATAGAAGCCGTGACAAATCTTGACATTCAGCGCACGCTTAAGTGTTTGTTTAGTGAAAGTGAGAGTAACATTCCTATTTACGAAACTAATTTCCGAGTAAGGCTCAAAATAGTTCGGCGTGAGGAGACGACCGCGTGCCACGTCCTGAGATTATTCTCGTACGTGTAAAGCTGTGGGTACATAGATGTAAGTTAATTATATAAAGAATTACCATTTACTGGCGGTGTAAATACATCCACTACCCCACTACCTCATCCCGTGGGTATCGTAAGAGGCGACAATGGGAAAATCAGGAGATGAGCAGCAGCATCTTCCTAATAACGACTTAAAATAAAAAACTGCGGTTGCCAACCCGTTTGCCAAGCGTGACAACTATGGCAAATATTTCCCTATGAGGAAATCTACGGGGGAGGCCTATGTTCTACAGTGGACTTTAATATACCTTAACGGTAACAATAACGATAATTATATAAATAAATTCCTAATAAATATATTTAATTTATAAAATAAGGGTGACAAACGAGCATATAGTCCACCTGATTGTAAGCGGATCTGTAGCCCACAGACATCTACATCTATCTCCGATTAAGAATCAAAATGCAGATGCGTTATCACCTCTGAGGACTAAGATGGAGATTCTACCAAGAAGTATTCCAACCGAAAACGATTTGCGAGACTATTAAAATTAAAAATCATACTAATTTCAATAGAGAGAAGATGACTGGGTGCTACCAGCTACTTAGTATCCCATAATTAATATAATTAAGTCCAAGCCCGAGCGTACTACTGCAAGACCTCTACTGTAAGCTCATTTTGCGTATATTGGACCAAGAGTTAATAGTTAAAAAACTGAAGAAACAGAAACAGAAACTTTTTTATTCAATATTGATTATAAATAATACTTATTGAAAGTCACTGTTTTGTTTAATTTATCACTGGTTCGGGTAAAAAACCTCTGTCCTGGGAAGAACCAGCAAGAAACCCAGCTGGACTTTAAAAAAAAACAGCTTACAATCATATATGTTACACAGTTAAGAACACAAAACAAATTAGAAATAGCTTGGTAGCGATCACCTCATTCCCTGGGTTATTATCATCCACAAATTCCTTAATATTATAATAACCCTTTTTATACAAACTATGTTTAATAAAGTTTTTGAATTTTGAGCAGGTCGAATTTTGTATATTTTCTGGGATTTTGTTGTAAAAGCGTAGAAGATAGTCTTTGTTAACACCAGGACGCAAACATCTCAGTCTATGGGATTTGTAATGCGTCCAAAACGTCGGGAATTAAAAATGTTAAAATTAAACGCAATAAAATACGTACAATTAGTTTTATTCGATATTTTACATCCAACATATATATAACCATCTTGGTTCATCACTCAGTGTTTATTTGGTAAGCAATTTCCCAAACTAAACTACAAATGAAAATAAGAGGATTGTTGTGTACTTCGCCTAACCATCTGACTCCAATGTGATATCTGATTGTCGCTAGTTTGTTTCCTGTCTTAAATGAGGCGACTTTCCTTTTAAGTGTTGTACAATAGATTTATAGAAACATTATTTCTTTTTAAAATAATGTTTAAAATTATTTTATGGTCAATTGTTTTGTGTATAATTTAAGTGTATAATTTTTATACCTAGTTTTTTTTTGGTAATGGACAAGTACAGTTGTACTTTTGCCAGTGTCAAATCAAAAACATCTTCACAGTATGTTGATGTATGACATGGCGAAGTTTTTGGGACAGAAGACAGCAGACAGTCGATGATGATAGTATCTCCAGGCGACTAAGCAGACACAATAACTTGAGGTTCTTATCGCCATCGGAACACTTGTTTCATCGTTTCCACTAATAATTCACATGCGCAGACATTAAATACACAAAATCACACCACCACGTTTACGTATCAAAATCAACTTTAAACCATTTACCACGAAACAATAAAACAGGAGCTCTCGTATAATTCCCGCCAAAACTCCTATTTGTTATATTATTTACTAACTGTTCCCCGCGACTTTATCTGCGTCGAAATTATTTCGATTGCATTTAATGGGTTTAATTTTTTTTGCGCGGAACCCTAATTATTTTTCCAAAATAAAAGTAGCCTAAATTACTCCTTATAACACCAGCTATCTTTTTTATAGAATAAGGTTGACAAACAAGCACACAGTCCATCTGATGGTAAGTGAATGCTGTGGCCTATAGACATCGACATTTATCCTCAATTAAGTATAAAAATGCAGATGGGTTGTCACCCCTGAGGACTGAGATAGAAAATAGGGTCTGCGGTTCTCTACATTCACCATACGCAACAGAGCAGCAATAACCTGCTACTTTACGCTGGTATTCTGTGAGAGCGTGGTCCTACCCTGGTTGAGCCGACCCATTCGTGCTACAAGCATAATATAGTTGTAGCATATCTCTACCACGTATAAATCTGTCATATCTATCTGCCAGTGAAAGTCCCGTCAAAATCGGTTCAGCCGTTTCAGAGATTAGCCGTAACAAACAGACATACAGATAGACAGAAAGGCAGACCAAATTTTTAAAAATTGTTTTTTTGTTATAAGTATCGTATAGTTGTATATCATATACATATAGTAAAAAGCTGTTATTTTGACATTACAAACAGACACTTCAATTTTATTTATTTGTATAGATTAACATTACTATTTCATAATACAATGTTGCAATAGGATCCATTCATAATTTACAAATTTTCATTTTACCAAAAATAAGCTTAAAAATAACCGTTGCAAAATTATCTTTAGCTAATAATTAATAACCAATTTCATGGCGACCGTGTTGCTGGTAACAACTAATTGTCCTGAGTTTTAAGTAAGTCCGAAATCCACTTCGTTTGCCGGTCTACCGGGACCGAATGGACTGGAGGCGGCAAGATACGGCCAAGACTAATTTTCAATTAAAACTTCATCAAACTTCAAGCTAGGAACAGGAACTTAAGGATATAGTACAAAATATAAGCGGCAGCGATTTCATTGTGAAATAAATGGTCGTTTTATAAAGTAAAGTAAAGTTACAGCCTATATACGTCCACTGCTGGGCACAGGCCTCCTCTCATTTCTGAGAGGGTTTGCTGCCCAATGCGTGTTGGCGAACTTCACATGTCTTCGAAATATTTTTTGATTTCTCAGACATGGAGGTTTCCTCACGATATTTTCCTTCACCGCGTAAATCAGCACTTAAAATTGCAATTAACAATTTCTTTGGTGCCGGCAGGATCGAACCCGGGTTGCTCGCGTACTGTGAAACTTACTCGGCCTAACCAAGAAAATAAACACATACTAAATCAGTAATATTTTTATTTTCTACATAATCACCATCAAGTTCAATACACTTTTGCCACCTCCCTTCCAAGCATTTAGACCGTTGAAAAAAATGATTCTTCCTTAGAGTCAAAATATGCGTCTACAGCTGCTTTGACCTCGTCGTTTGTCGAAAAGCTTTGACCTCCCAAGTGCTTTTTAGGTTAGGAACAGAAAGAAGTCTGATGGTGCCAGATCAGGTGAATACGGCGGATGCGGTAACAGTTCAAAGCCACAGTTGTGAATTTCAGCCATTGACTGTACTGACGTGTGAACACGGGCGTTATCTTGATGAAACAGGACTTTTCTTCTGAGCATTCCTCGACGTTTTCTTTTATTTCCTCTCGTAAACGACGTAGTAAGGTGCAGTAGTAATCAGAGTTTATAGTCCGACCCTTTCAAGATAATCAATCATAATCACACCTTTCGAGTCCCAGAATACTGAAGCCATCACCTTATTTGCCGACAAAATCGACTTAGCCTTTTAGGGGTGGTGAACCAGGTCTTCTCCACTGTTTTGATTGTTGTTTTGTTTCCGGTGTACAGTAATGAACCCATGTTTCGTCCATAGTAACAAAACGATTCAAAAATCATCTGCATCGGCTTCAAATAACTCCAAACAGTCGCGTGAAATAGTCAATCGCGTCCTTTTTGTTCAACTGAAAGCAGTCGCGGAACCCACCTCGCAGACACCTTGTGGAAACCCGACTCGTTGACAATGATGTTTTGAGTTCGTTCATAAGAGATGCCTATAATCTCGGCTATCTCTAATTTTAATCTGCGGTCTCCCATTATTAAATCAAGTACTTTTTAATATTTTCGTCAGTAGTTGACGTCGAAGGCCTTCAGAGCGGGGTTCATCTTTCACACTCTCTACCACGCTTAAATTCTGCTATCCATTTTTTGACGGATGAATATGACAGAGCACAATCGCCTAATGTACTGACCATGTCATCATGGATGGCTTTTGATGATAGCCCCTTCTTATGGAGGTACTTAATGACGGCACGCTGCTCGATTTGCTCCATTCGCGGAAATTATGTCCGATTACTTTGTTAATAAATTTATAAAATCACAACTAATTATCGCACGTTTCGAACTTCACACAATGAACTAGTCTGAACTGAACTAAATAATGTGGGTAGATTTGATTTTTAGAATTGAATGGATCTGTGTTAGGCCAGTACTTTTCAATCCACCCTCGTACAACTTACTTACAATAGGTGGCGCGCCTATCGTACTGACAAATTTATTTGAAAGTTATACATCACTCAACTTCAATGAATGTATTATCACTCCTAATTAAACAATATAACTCTTCCAAATTTAAAATGATATTTCGACAATTATTTTTTCCGTGGCAGCAACGCGCTGGGTACCAGCTAGTACATAATAAAACAGGCTATAAGAACTTCCCTATCCTCAGTTGACAGTTGCAGAGAGTTTATTGCAAATGCAATGGCCGCTTTCTATTGTTGCACTGCGGGGAACAAGTTTTACAGTCTGTTTTAAAACTATAAACGCTCATGCCTGTCACCCAAAGGGGAAGGCATAGACTATAGACTTCCATTTGGCACGATCCTAACACATGTAAATATATTAAAGTGATTAATATGTTATTTTAAGAAATGTAAAAAGGTTAGTTTAGTTGTTAAATTACGTAGTAGAGCCACGCTGTAGCTATATTAGTAGCATGGATGGGTCAGCTCGACCGCGTAAGGACCACGCTCTCAGAGAATACCAGCGTAAAATAGCGGCTTAATACTGCTGTGGTGTATGGTTGTATGGTGAGTGTAGAGAACCGGAGACCCTTTTGTATTGGAAACGAGGCATTCCATCTTAGTCCTCAGGGATGACAACATTTTGATTCTTAATTGAGGATAAATGTAGATGTTTATAGGCCACAGCATCCACTTACCATCAGGTGGACTGTGTCCTCGTTTGTCACCCTTATACAATAAAAAAAACGGCTAAGTGCAAGTCGGACTCGCGCATGAAGGGTTGCGTACCGTCACACACGTTTCTAGTAGGGGAGCCCCCCTTAAATTTTAATTTATTTTTATTTTTATTATTTGTTGTTATAGCGGCAGCAGAAATACACATTCTGTGAAAATTTCAACTGTCTACCTATTTCGGATCATGAGATACAGCCCGCTGACAGACAGACGGACGGACGGACAGCGGAGGCTTAGTAGTAGGGTCCCGTTGGTTACCCTTTGGGTACGGAACCCTAAAAATAGTTACATACGTCCAACTGGGCACAGGCCTCCTCTAATTTCTGTGAGGGTTAAGGATAAGGAGCAACTAGTCCGTCGCGATGCTCCAGTGCGTGTTGGTGAACTTCACATGATGTCTTCAAAATACTTTTATTACTCAGACAAGCAGGTTTTTTCATGATGTTTCCTTCACCGCCAAACACGTAGATCAATACTTAAAATTTAATTTAACAATTTTTTAAGTACCGGCGAGGATCGAATTTGGGTTGTTCGATAACTGTAAATTATACAGCAATCACTTAGCCACTGAGCTACCACGGCATTTTTAAATAAAAGCACAATGTGATTACGTCCAGTTGTTCGTCGCCCAGTTCGTCCGGTTCTACGCCCAGTTGTGATAGTACAAAAGTTAATTTAAATTAAAAAAAACATTTGTGTCATTACTTGAGTCAATATAATTGAATTGAAAAATGAAAACAACATTTCATTACTAGTACTGACAACTAGTCGTAACATTCGTTTTAATATCTCGCAACACATGTTACTGACGGATCTCTAACGAACGATGCGTGATATCAAATATGCTTGAGTAAATTGGGTTTAAATCCTACCCGAAGTTTAAAAGCGATAGTCTGGTTCGTGGAACACTCGATAAATTGTATCAGACCAGGGAAATTGAAACTGTTGCCTATTTCCGAAAGGTTGGCTACATTGACAGGACGTCTGCTGTTTCTGTCGTTTCATCAATGTACTTTAATAACGAACAATGAGATATTACGCGAAATAATATTTTCTTTATAAGCGGCAGTTTTGTGAAGCTTATTGTTTGAAGGAAATTGAACTTTTGTCAGTTGTCTTTCTCTTCGTATTCTTTTCTCGGAATGAAAGAACTATATTAATTTTATTGTGTAAGCTGTTCCCCGCGACTTAGCCCGCGTGGAATTATTTTGCGCGGAACTCTAAAATAAAAGTAGCTCAATTTACTCCTTATAACATCAGCTATCTGCCAGTGAAAATCTCATCCAAATCGGTGCACAGATTTTTTCGTGATGCGTGTTCAGACATACATCGTGTTTTTTTCCGACTTATTTAATATTTATCGTTATATTTTGACCAATTTACACAATATCTTTATTAATTATAGCTTATGTGTTATTATGATGTATGAGCTATATAATTGTAAAGTTTCATTAAAATCCATTTATTAGTTTTTGCGTGAAAGAGTAACAAACATCCATACATCCTCACAAACTTTATAATATTATTAGTTTATTTATAATATTATTAGTACACGTTTATAATATTTTTAGTAGGATGGGTTTGAGGTTTTTTTAAGTGGTAGTGCCACGCTGCAGCTATGCCGCCTACACATAACTGCAGCACGAATGTATCGACTTGACCGGGGAAGGGCCACGCTCTTACAGAATATCAGCGTAAAATAGCAGAATAATACTGCTGTGTTTCATTCGTATGGCGAGTGTGGAGAAGCGACTGGCTCGTTAGTCTAGTGGTTGTAAGCGCCACTACTGATCATGATGTACCGGGTTCGAATCCCGGGTTGGGCCAGAATCAGTTATTGGGATTTTCTGTCGAGGAATTCTCCATAGCGTCCCGTGTCAAGGAGTTGGCGGTGTTTCACCCTCGAGCTTCGGAAAGCACGTAAAGTCGTTGGTCCTGCGCCTGATCTCGTGTCGGATTGCCGTCGCATCGGACTGTTAGAGTGATGGAATAGAGAGTACACTTGGGCACTGTACTTCTATTCTGCGCAGATGACTTAGTCTCCGTTGAGACTGGACACCGTGGCCGAAATTCGGTCTGGAGGACGTTAGTTACAAGAGAACCGGAGATCCTTTTCACTGGTAATGCGGCATCCCATCTTAGTCCTGAGGACTGAATTTTGATTCTTAATCGTTGATGTAGATGTCTATGTTCCATACCATCTACTAGACTAACCATCAGGTGGGCTGTGTACTCGTTTGTGGCCCGTATTCTATAAAAAAAAATGGGTTTTCAACATTTCATTGTCAATTCATTATGAGTTGGTAAAAAATTAAAATGATTAAAGAATTTGGTAATTTGGTTTTCATTTAGTCGAGCCATGCGGCAGCTATATTATAGTTGTAGCATGAATGGGTCGGCTCGACCGGGGAAGGACCACACTCTCACAGAATACCAACGTAAAATAGCAGCTCAATGCTGTTGTGTTTTGTATTGTGAGTATAGAGAACTGGAGACCCTTTTTACTTCCATCTC
This sequence comes from Parnassius orleans, assembly GCA_029286625.1. Classification (NCBI taxonomy): domain Eukaryota; kingdom Metazoa; phylum Arthropoda; class Insecta; order Lepidoptera; family Papilionidae; genus Parnassius; species Parnassius orleans. Next base: position 1,493,537 of record JAGSMP010000051.1, read on the forward strand.
AGTCCTCAGGGGTGACAACGCATCTGCATTTCGGTTCTTAATCGATGTTAGATTTATATATCTACGTTCCATGCCATCCACTAACCACCACATGAAATGTGTGCTCGTACCCTTATTCTATAAAAAAAAAGTTGTTATCAAGATATTTCCGAAACATACTGTTTTACCACAGACTAACGGACGGCGACGATACAAAAATTTCATTGGACTTTTTAATAGCAGCATTATAGTAAAATTATAAAAGCATAAAATTTATTCATTAGTGTTTCCTCTTAATATAAATGTGCTTTTCTTCACTAATTATATTATTATAAAAATAATACTCTGGATTTAGTGTAAATGGGTAACGTGACCTCATAGTATACGAGTATACTTTAAGAGCGTAACCTTGTCAAGTAGACAGTAAGGCCCAACCTCTCCAACTTCGTGTTAATAATAATAATATAGGTAATAATAAAATATTTATTCATTGACCAAAAGTAGCAAAGCGTATAAAAAGTTAAACTAATACAAAATAGTAATGTAAGAGGGACAATGAAAGGGCTGACACACACTCTTACCATTAGGCTAATTATAGAGCCCTGTGTCAAATTAGCCTGTAAGAGCCGTATAGGCTAACAGCACCAACATCAAAGAAAATAGATGAATGCAAGGACTCTGACTCAGCATATGTTACAGAGAATCTACAACGCTGTTATTCTGTCAGCACCCGTATACGTAGCGAACTATAGTACATAATATAGCAGTACGCGCACATCACTGTATATTATAAATAACCATTGATTAATTTTAATTAGACAGTATAAGTTTTCATAGCTCTTACCAATAATAAATTAATAGTTAATATTCGTGTACAAAATATGTTCGAGGTATGTGATATTTTCCGAGCAGTATGTGATAAGGCAAGTTTGTTTCAGCGTGAGGGAGCGGCGCGCAGCGATGCGGAGCGCGAGCGGCGCGCGCGCGGCGACTGGGAGGCGCGGGCGCGCGGCGCTGAGGAGGACGCGGCGCGGCTCGCGGGCAAGCTCCATGCGGCGCAGCGAGAGATCGCCAGGTGAGAGGAAAACTGAAACTCACTGTAGACTGCTAACCATCGAGATGACGTTTTTTATATGAGAGACGGCAAACGAGCATGCGGCTCACCTGATGCTAAGTGACTACCGCCTCCCATGAACAACTGCAACACCAGGGAATTGCAGATGCGTTGCCGACCTTTTAAAAAAGAGTAGGCTCTTTTCTTGAAGGTCCCTAAGTGGTATCGGTCCGGAAAAAATGTTGGTGGTAGTCGATTCCACAAGGAAGTTGTGCAAGGAAGAAAACTTCTTGTAAATCGCACAGTGGTGGACCGCCAACCATCCAGATGGTGTGGATGGTATCGCGAGTTTTGTCGCGATGTGCGATGGTGAAATTTAGCGGCTGGAGTTAGTCTGAACAATCTCTACATATATTGATGTGGACGATAGTAGAATTTAGCAGTTGGAATTAATTCCAATAATTTCTCAAAGCACTTCTACCAGATTCTGCCATTGTTGAAAATATTTTTTTTGAGGCGACGTTGTAGTACTATTTAACTTTTTGAACCTCTGTAAATAATGTAATTATTGTGTAAAATCATAAAAATTTTTGAAAATACTTTCAGCATCATGCGGAAATCCATTATATTAAAGATGTTAAGAATTAATTAGCTATGATCTGCGTAGAAAAATTAAATAAAAATTATGTGTATTTCCCACTTTGTAGAGCATATCCCGCCAGAGGGAGGTGCTCTGTAATGTAATACGTACGAATGCTGTGGAAGGCAAAAACGAGAATCATAACACTTGGCTCGATTTAAAAATGATAAAGAAACGTGTACCTTACAACGATTCTAAAATGAAACCGTGTAAAAATTATATCAAATGAGGTCGCGTTTCATACCTACACACCGCAATACAAGGCGGCCTTAATAAATGTTATATTTATATCTACTTAAATTGTATATTTTTTTTATTGTTGCCATTTGCATTGTTTGTATTTTATTTAAAAATAAATTATGTTAAAATGGCGGCACGTCAGACGTTTTCATGACTTTTTGAAAGTGACAGAGTCACGCTGCAGCTTTATTGTGGTTGCACTTGCAACGCGGCTCGACCGGGGGAAGGACCACACTCTCATAGAATACCATCTCGTAAAATAGCAGCTTATTGCTGCTGTGTTTTGTATGGTGAGAGTAGAGAGTATCCACAGTAGCCACTAACCATAAGGTGGACAGTGTGCTCGTGTGTCACCCTAATTCTATAAAAAAGGTAATCCACTCTTATTCTCATATGACGTACTTAGTACAGACATAATAATATAATAATGTGTAGTTTGGAAGTTGTCGTCTTGGTCGAGGCCAAACACACTGTAGCTGTATTTTAGCTGTAGCAAGGTAATGTTTCGGCTCCACGGGTAGGACAACGCTTGCTCAGAATATCAGCATAAAATACCAGCATAATTCATCAAGTCAAGTTCAAATCAAGTCTCTAGATGTCGTCATTAAACATTTCGTATAATGATGACATCTAGAGACTTGACTGACATTCCATGGTTGCAAACCCTGAGGGGTAAAATGTATCTGCGTCAAAACGCAACTTAGTCAAGGATAGATGTATCTATAGATCACAGTATCCTCTTACCGTCAAAGAATAGTACGCTAGTTTGTCACCTTGCTCCTTTTTTTTTATAGGATAAAGGTGACAAACGAGCATACAGTCCAACTGATGGTAAGTGGTTGCTGTGGCCCATAGACATCTACATCTATCCTCGATTACGGATCAAAATGCAGATGCGTTGTCACCCGTGAGGACTAAGATGGAATGCCTCCTTTCCAGTAAAAAGGGTCTCCGGTTCTCTACACTCATCATACGAAACACAGCAGTGTTAAGCTGCTAGTCCTTCCCCGGTCGAGCAGACCCATTCGTGCTACAACTATACTACTAATATAGCTGCAGCGTGGCTTTACCACGTATAATTCTTTAAAAAAAGCGTTGTATTACCATCATTATAACTTCAATTATCTAATTCCATATATTTAGTATCAATATAGAAGCATCAACGGCTCAGTAAAATATTTGAATTGTATTAAAATCCTTCATAATATCCAATTGTTCTTAAACAGTACATATACAAAGTTCGATATAACGTCCACATAAGTAATTACTTCATGTAATCACTATCAGTAACGTGACTCCTGTCTGAGTGAAATAATGAAGGCGGCGCGATATCGAATTCACGTATCGATGTCGTACCGATACGGTGTCGATAATCGAATGTTACGGCTCGATTTAATTTAATGCGACCATAAAATCACTATTTACAATTGACTTTAATGATCGAGTCATTACATTGTAGGTATCCGCGGTTAATTTACGAGGGCTACGTTTATTTTTACATTCTTAACTCGAATTTGTTTTTTTGTCAATTAAATGTTTTAAGCCAGTTTTATTTCTTTTAGCTACATAACTAGAATATCGTTTAAAATTAGAGAAAAAAATATCTTTGAAAAATGCTTGCTTTTACCTCGTTGAATAAGTTAATTCAGCATTCATGGTAAACTTATTTAAATTACATGTTCTGGTTGCAAATTACAAGTCCATAATTTATTTTTAAAGGTCATGCCTTTATAACATCCCTTGTATCACCTTTTCATATTCAACTATCTTTTATCGATTAGAAAAATTAATAAAGTATCCTGTTGTGTCGTAATCGAAAGTAACGTAAGATTTAACTACTTGGGATTAAAGTTGTTATTTCGATAATTATCATATAATACTTTTAAAAAAAATCTCTCTAATAATTCAATATATATGTGGCATATACATGGCTTAGCCACGTTAAGTTATTTTGCTTTGAACCGCGTTTAAATCCAGCTCAGAACAAGTGATTGAATGGCCTGGATGTGTGTCATTGTAAAATAACAGGAAAAATTCCCAGTGTAGGGGTAACGTTTTTAAAAGAAAAAAATACACAAGTTATTTTTTTTCGTTACCCCACACTAGGATTTTCTCCTGTATCGTGGAGGCAGTTTACAAACATAAATTGCACAAGGACAACATTCAGACCCGGAACAATTATTTGTAGGCCATACAAATATTTGTTCCGTGTGGATTCGAACCCGCGGCCCCAGGGCAGCAACTCATTGCTAAGCCACTGCGCCACGGAGCCGTATATATTTATAACTATCAATCTGCCCCGGCTTTGCCTGGATGGGTTCTATAAGGCAATCAAAGACCATTAATTTTATAAATTTTTCATTAGGTACTTTTTAAAAAAAAATGTAAATATAGCCTAGGTCCTTCCTGATATTGTTCTTTATTTGTTTGTAAAGTTTCATCACAATCGGGTCAGCCATTCCGAAGATTAGCCTGAATATACAGACAAGGCAGACAATTTTTTTTAAATGGTTATTTATGTCTTAGTAGCTTGCAAATAACCCCCTGAGCTTAATAGAAGCCAGTTATTTCAATATTACAGACATACACCTCAATTTTATTTATACTTGTAGTATTGTGATTTATGACAATTTAGATAAACGATGTTTTTTTTTTAAATAAACTTGCAGGAAATTTAAAATAATTTGAATTAGGTATCTGATTACAAAACGGTACAAGTATTACAAGCAAATAAGTGCGAGAAAGGGAAAATTCCGAATTTCGATAAACGACAGGTATTTTAAATTCGGCATGATCTGCCACGATAGCACCCGTTGCCTCGCTTGGTAATTAACAAAGTTGGGTTCGATTCCGTGCAAACGGGCCGATGTCATTGGATGGCGATAAGCGCCCTTCCGATTGGTCGATGGGCCGTAACTTTGCCCAGTTCCAACTTCGAGATTTACGGCTCAATGATCGTTATGCAATCGACCCAATTTGCAGAGGTCCCGGCGGAATTGTGATTGTTTTTTTTTGTTGTTGAATTTCATCTCCTAATGCCTTTAATGCACCTCGCTTTAATCATTACAATGTAAATTGTATTAGTACAATAAATATTTTTTCTTGAATCGTGGAAATGTTTTACATACATAAATTGTACACTATGAACAAACATTCAGAACCGGCACAATTATTTGTAGGCCATTTTCCGTGCAGGATTAGAACCCGCGGCCCCGCCAATCACTTGGCCACTGACCTATTGAGCTGACATCGTATACGCTCTCATGCCATTGGTGTTGTAAGAGTTTCTCTTTATATTTTTATAGAATAAGAGTAACAAACAAACACGAAGTCGAACTGGTGGCAAGCACTGCGGCCCAAAGACACATCTGTCCTCGATCGAGTAAAATGTAGATTATTTCAAGTATCCGGAAAATCGTAATACCTCGGACGTCAATAGATCAAGTCGTTAAGAAATGACCATCCGTCATCAACGATTTTATGTAAAAAATCTATCTTCATATCTCCATCAATAAACTGCTTAGTATAAAATAATATTGATACAAAAAGAGTTACTAAACACAACGTCACTATCCAAGAATAACGAAACCGTAGACCCGTGAACGACGGTATCCGGTGTCAATCACAAGCTGCCATGGGAAACGTGGCATCTGTTCGCGGGGCATTTTCATCGGCCTCTCGAACTAAAGGCGAATAAATTCAATTCGTCAAAATATTTCCGAGGGCGCAATAAAGCGATTATTTCGGTAGAAAAAACACTAGCAGCGCGTCTGTTTTTCGAGCGTTCTGCGGTGAACGTAGCAGGCTTTGGATTCGACGATCGCACGGTTATAGATACAGAACATTTTTCAAAGCGTCCAATATACTTTTTATCAATGGAGTTTTCGTATTTATTTATCGATGGCGATTCGGTAGAATTTTTATTAAGCCCTTTGCAAATATGCGTTGTGTTTTAAAACCACGGTGTTCGTCATTTTTTTGTGTAAATATTGGTTTTACTAAAATTTATTAATGGATATTTTAAATGCTTCTGTTTTTGTATTTTGTTTTAACTTGGACAAACCACTTTATCCATTACATTATATCAAAAGTACGCCACTGAACGTAGGCTTCCGCCATAAATTGCCATAGCTGCTTTGTTAGGCGGGAGGGTTGCCAACCGCAGTTTTATCATTGAGTTTTTTTTTAAACTCCACTTGATTGTGAATGGCTTCTGCAGTCCATGGACACCTGCAGCCAACTTTAAACAAAGAAGGCTACAGATGCGTTGTCACCTCTGAGGACTAAGATGGAATGCCTCACAGCCTGGCTCTTCCGCTCATACTGGCACTTTATACCTTAATAAAAATAGACCAAAATAGTAGTGCAAACATTGCTATTTTGCGGCAGAAATAGGCTAGAGGGTGATAAATACCGAGACGGATTCCTAGGCAGATAAGGAGGCCTACCACCTAGTGCACTAATATCACTATTACACGACGGCTCCCTAGCGCAGGCTTAGCAATGAGTTACGGCGCTAAGGGTCACGGGGTCGAATCCCGCACGGAACAAGTATTTGTATGGCATACAAATAATTGTTCCTGGTCTGGATGTTTGTCCTTGTGCAATTTATGTATGTAAACTGCCTCCACGATTCAGGAGAAAGGAGTTTAAAAAAAAAACAACTAATTAATTTCTTATAATAAATAAAATTCCTGTCTTACTCTAAAGATCTTGAAGGATATCCTTCTTCTAAATTAAAACACCGTTGGACGCTTTATCTTTCGTGACAAATGCGTAATCGGCACTCCCCTCACGTATATCCTAGCGTGCGGTAGGTTTGGGTTCGAATCCCCAATGCATTGCATGAAGGGCGGTTACGCCAGATTATTTGTATGCACGTAGTATAGTTATTTGTTGGATATTATTTGTTTTTCTTTGATGCAACGCAATAGATAGTATTTAGCTATAATTTTTTTTAATTTGGCATATTGTGTCTACAGTTGACAGTCTATGAACATTTTCAGAGTTATCCCTGCCATTGTATGGAATTTGATATGCCATAAATTCTCGCATAAAAACAGATTCCTACCAATAAAGATTCGTGAGACAATTGAAAAAAAAAATCTAGTTTCAGTTAAGAAGATGACGGGAGTAGCTCTCGTCTTCCATTCAAGGTGAGATAGTCACCAGCTATCCTTCTATTAATAAAATTAAATCCAACCCCAAACATACCACTGCAAGACTTCAAGATACTGTAAGCTCGTTGTGCGTAAGTCGTGCGTAACTTATATTTAAAAGCTGAAAGAACTCGTATACCGTGGGTTAACTATGGCATCAGGACGTCAAACACATCGGTCCTCCATAACCGTGGGTCCTGTAAAACACCCGAAAAATCGGTAATTAAAGATAAGTTAAAATTAAACGCGATTAAATCCGATAAAACGAAAAAGCGATAAAAACCTTTAAGGACTGAAATGGAACGCTTACTTACCTGTAAATAGTCTACCGAGTCTCGCCACTTACCACAATATGAAAGTGCTGTGTTTCGTTATGCAATTATTTAACGCTGTTTACTTTGCGAGTGTGTTAACTTCTCTGGCCAAATCGATTCGAGCTGTAGTAATATATCAGCTGAAACGTGGCTCTATAACGCGAAAAACGTAACTTAACGTTTTTAACGTAAAATATCACAATCAATTCTGCCTTTACAAGTACATTGCTGACATAGGCTTTCCCAAAGGAATGCCACTAAACACAGTCCTGAGTCACCTGTATCTATCGACTTTCTGCATCTTTTACCAGGTCGTCACTCCAACTAGGGAGGGCAATGCTACATTTTGCTCATTCGAGAACTTTTCGTCCCCACCGGCTGTCGGTTCCTCGCATTATGCCACTTCAGCTTACTTTGAACAATGTCGTTAACTCTGGAGTTTAGGAAGTTGCGTATTTCCTTAAGAAAATATAAAGAAAGGTGAAGTAATGAAGTATAAAAGAAATGTGTACAAATAATAAAATATAAAGTAATTAGGCTAAAAATACCTTTTCTCGTTAATCTATTAATAATTTAGACTATATTTAATTATATTTATATATATTCATATTAAATTTATATAAACTTGACTCGCTTAAATGTAGATATTTACAAATCATTAAAAACTTAAGATTGCGATTGAAATTTGATATTTACAAAATGTATTAGATTTAATCTACAACCGTTTAGCTGACTATTTTACTAGGTAGTATTTCACCGATACCATCTCAAATCTCGAACTATCGATTCCATATCGAGTTTCAAGCGGGCCGGCGCGGCGTCGACACAAGTCGGTAAACATTTCACGTCGCACCATCAATATTCATAATGCCCCAACGTGAATCGATTCTTGGCTCTGATATCGCGTATTTGTTAAATTAAACGGAGTACAAATTAGATCAAACGGCGCCGACATACTTAATCGACATACTATTTCTGCTAAATCAAAATACAGACATGTCTTCTCTTTTGATTTGCGTTAAGTTACTCTATTTGAGTATGTTTATTTTTTATTTTTCTACATTTTTTAAACGGTCCCCTTTAAATTATTGCACTAGGATTTTATCCTGTATCGGGAAGACAGACAAACATCCAGAAATATTTGTAAAACAACAGCAAATTTTTGTATTTACATAACAATCATAGATCACGGTATAGTTATGATTTTAAATATATGCTTAACGAAACTTTACATCTGTGTCAGCCCTCAAACAGTTGGTTGCTAGATATGTGCCTATCCTACAGTACGGTTACCTGCCTCGTTGGTCTAATGGTCGTAAGCGTGAATGCTGATCTTGTGATCCCGGATTCGAATTCTGCGTTGGGCCGAAGTCAGTTATTGGGTTTCATTTGTCAAGAAACAAAATTACCGAAATTCAGTCTGGAGGATATTATTATTGAGGAGGATTATCTATTAAAGAGGACTCGCCGTAATCAATACCGTTAAGAGTGCTACCATATTAAAACGAAATAAAATAATTTTCAAACCGTCACCTTATTTCGTCTTCTCTTTTTCAAAGAATGTTCTTAAGTTTTTCTTCATCGGCCCCTAAAACTCTATTGCTTGGCGTGGGCCTCTCCCGTTGTAAGAAGAATTTTAATCCCTTGGAATTTCTCCAATATAGTGGAAGCGTTTTACGTTCAGAAATTACACATGGTCAAAAATCCAGAACCGCAATAATTATTTTTAGGCTATACATATTCAAATAGTTGTTCGTGCAGTATTCGAACTTGCAACGCACAGGACGTAGCTACTGCGCTACCGAGACGTCAATGTCAATATTAACCGTTTATAATCGTATGTTGTGAACAATTTAATAAGACGTGTTAAATGTGATCTGTGTTTTTTTTAATTTATTTTGGCATTAAACAGTCAAAGTTTTCTGTTTTACAGCCGCTGATAGTTACACAATCTAAATAAGAACTACGCAAACATTTTTCAACCACGTTCGTTGCTTTTATAGCTAGCACATAAATTTGATATTATATTACAGTATTCTATAAAAATACGATAGAGGAGCGATTTCCGTGATATCTTTAACCGTGAACTTGCCTAGCGCACCGAGATCCCCGACCTAATCCACGGCTGTCTATTTACGGGGTCCCCCTCGCTCGTAAAACTTATAAATAATAAACGGTCGGCGGTAAAAGTCGCGAGATGCGGGTTGAAATGCTTCGGGGATGGATATCGCTCGATGTTATGTCATGGAATGTGTTTCATGTGTCAAGATTCAGGAGTACAGAAGGCTTTTGCGAGTTGAGTAGGATGGTAAACGTTTACGATGAGATTGAAAATTAAATGTGGTAGATTATTTGAAGATTATGTCACATGCTCGGTTTTGAATGTGAACTTCGTGAAGAAACCCGCATGTAAGAGAAATATAATTTAGAAGACATCTTAACCCTTTCGCTGTCCCGTTTACTACATATAATTCATTGCTGTTGTCTTACTATAGTGTCTGCACAAGATGCAGATGAGAGGCAATCCGACACGACCGAATAGAGATCAGGCGCACGAACAACGGCTTTACGTGCTTTCAAGGCACAAGGCAAGGTGGTGAAACACCGCCGATTTCCAGATTGAGAGGTTGTTAAGAATTTCTTGACAGAAAATTCCAATAATTGATTTTGGCCTGACCCAGGATTCGAACCCGGGGCTTCATGATCAGTAATCGCGGTTACAACCACTAGAACAACGAGGCAGTCAGATACGTGTGTACTACATAATATACATATAAAGGATACGCTTGTACTAAACCTCACCAGCGCACGCTCCCTTTGTAAAAATTTAAGTATTCCCGTATTTAACGAGCAACCGATAAAATTAAGTCTACGCCATTCGATACGAGCCCGTAACGACGGCGACCCTCCCGGCTGCGTTCTGTAATTGTCTGTTTTATTTGTAAACCGACACTGAGGACACGCGGTTCCCCACTTCAGATTATTACGAAGAATTTAACACCGCCTTGTCATACAATAGCGTGGAGCACAAAATGACCGGCGACACTTGAAACAAATATTTAATAAGTCGGAAATTTTAGTCACATTTCAGTGAGAGGAATATAATATTTCACGGCGAACGAAAAACCCGTTTGACTCAGCAATTTAAATTTGCTTAGTGCTTTAACATGGGTCATGGGTTAGAATCCCAGTTATGGAAATAATATATAAGTAATGGAAATAATATTATGTTATTCTGCATAAGCCATAGAAATAATATGATGTATTTCTGTACAATTATAAGCTCCAACTGGAAGTAAACTGTATTTTAAGAAATATTCTCGAATGGCAAATTCGTATCGGTAAATGAAGTGTATGGCGGACACCCACTAGATGTTTTGACGACCTGGTATGATATTTACTTACAATAGAAACAGTTGGCTCTGGACCGTGTTATGGGATTCTTGGTGGAGGCCTAGGCCTATGATTATTTACTGCACAAAAGAAATGCATTAGAACTATTGGTGGAATCGCACCGGATAAGTCCTGCAAACCGATATTTAGGAGCCTAGGTTTGTTGCCACTACCATCTCTATATCTACGAAGTTTGTACTGTACATAAACATAACAATCTGTTTACAAAGGTATATGATATGAACATAAGACTAAAAAGAAATGCAAATAGACTTGTATTAGATGATGTACCATGACCAAACAAATATAGTAAAAGCTGTTTAACCATTTGTATTAGAATTTATAATAAAATACCAAATGACATCAAATCGCATAATAATAATTTATTTAGAAAAAAATATTGACTTATGTCAATGAAAATTCAATTTATGACATCAAAGACCTGTTTGTTAAATGTAAAAATATTTTTAATGAATTAACTATCTTTATTTATTTATGATTTTAATTGTTTTAGTCTAATTGTTCTGTGTTTTGATTAGAAAAATTTCATTTGTATGTGCTATTTATGTAAATTTGCATGCTATTTACGATCACATAGATCTTTATCTGTCCATGTTTTAAGCATATATATCAAATAAATAAATAAATATGATCTTGTCAATTATCGTAGTAGAGCCACACTGCAACTATATTATGGTTGTAGCACGAATAGTTCAGCTCGACCAGCGTAGGATGACGCTATTACACAATACCAGCTTAAAATAGCAGCTTAAAGCTGCTGTGTTTCCTTCGGTGAGTATATAGAACTGGAAACCCTTTTTACTGGAAACGAGGCATTCTATCTTAGTCCACAGAGGTGACAACTCATCTGCATTTTGATTCTTAATTGAGGATAGATGTCGATGTCTATGAGCTTGTCGAAGTCACTTATCATTCGGTGGACTGTATGCTCGTTTGTTACCTTTATTATATGGAAAAACAAACACTACATCTACGCCTACGAACAGGAGATCATATGAAATGAAATTAAATATTCTCATTTCAACTCTGTAAGAAATGCCGTGAGGGGTGAGACGGTAGAGAATCCATCACTCCATTTCGTCTCTTAGGTGTTGTTCCTGTCTCGTGGGTGTCCCTTGTTGTAACAATATTATGGCTTCCGATAGACAGCGGTATAAATATCTCAGTTATACAAGAAATAAACGTTTACGCCAGACGTAAAATTATTAGAACGGCGACGGGCAGCAACGTCAAAGGTTCGAGATGAATGGTACAGCAATCGTCAATCCACCTGCGAAGATCACTGTAGATTAAAGCAAATCATCCCTACCAGTCATCCCTACCACCAGACAAACATCTCTACCGTCCCTATCCATTCGGCAGGGATCTTTACGGGCTGATGATGAATGATGACGATAAAGAAAAAAAAATCTAAGGGAAAAGGGATTCCTTTGACTGAAGTAAGGGAAGTAACATGGCGAAAAAACAACGTAGGTGTCCTCTTTAGTCAATTTATGTATCAAATAATATTCTAGTTACATACCTACATACTACACGAAGGCCGATATATATTTTATTACAAGCCCATGTAGTAATGTCCCACATGCGAAGTTAGAGGTTGCTTTTCGAGTCCCTGCAGAGTTCGAGATCATTTGAGTGATAACAACAAATATTGATGATTTTGTCTCATCGTGGGTCATTGTTGGAAGTAAAGACTTTAGAAATGAGTTGGGGGGTGGCTCGAACTTTAGGCCTAGTCAGTTTGAATAGCCTATCATGTAGAGGATGTGAGAATGTCATGGGGCTGTGGTTGAATAGGGCAAAAGTTCATTACACTTAGGGGTCAAATACAAAACCAAAAATTAAAATTTTATTGGCTATAATCTGCCTCCTTCGGAGGTTCTTACACAGTCTTTACTTCCCGCATCTCACTTGTTGGTAAGTTTATAAATTTTCCGCTTTTTAATAGAAGAAAATGTCAAAAAAGTTTTCATGAGATTAATATAATATTTTAATTAATGTAAGTTTCGGCCAATACACGCGATGAACTTTTGCCAATTTTAAAAATGAATTTCAATTGTTCGATCGATGATTTTTGAGGCCTTTTTCATCGCATTGGAGCTGAATTTTTTCCTTTGTAATTTTTTTTAATAACTTGAAATATCGCGAACAGAAGCGATAATAACACACTGTTTATTTGCGGTACAGTAGTTGTTGATGTTGCTATCAATCTACATTTATTTTTCAATTTTCAAGACCATGAAGTCGTAGACACATGGATCAAACACGCGAAAACAAACTAATAATTGATGTTTAAAAAGCACTGACATAACCTTAAAAAGTTAGCTTAACATTAATTTTATAATAGATTTGAATTTGGAATTCCAAGTCGAAAGCATCATATCGAACCTACACAAACACACTTAGTATTACACACTCATATTATATAAGATAAATATAGTATTTAAGTCAGTAAGATATTCAGGTTTTGTAGAATCCCGTAGCTGAAGCAAACTTTTGTGAAACATACTAATTATTATTGTGTCTCTGACATAGTATAGGAACATTTTTTGCACAGTAGCACGATGGTGTTCTGTGTGTAGAGATAAGAACGAGTGAAAATTATTCATGTTTGCGTCTCTGACATAGTAAAGAAACCTTTTCCCTATAGTAGGTAGCACTTTAGTGTTCCATCGCACGTGTGGGAGATAGAACAAGATGTAGATGAGAGGCAATCCGACACGACCGAATAGAGATCAGGCGCACGATCAACGGCTTTACGTGCTTTCCAAGGCACAAAGCAAGGTGGTGAAACACCGCCGACTTCCAGATTGAGAGACTGTTAAGAATTTCTTGACAGAAAAATCCAATAATTGATTTTGGCCTGACCCAGGATTCGAACCCGGGGATTCATGATCAGTTATCGCGGTTACAACCACTAGAACAACGAGGCAGTCAGACACATGTGTACTACATAATATACATATAAAGGATACGCTTGTACTTGTACAGCGCACGCTCCCTGTGTAAAAATTTAAGTATTCCCGTATTTAACGAGCAACCGATAAAATTAAGTCTACGCCATTCGATACGAGCCCGTAACGACGGCGACCCTCCCGGCTGCGTTCTGTAATTGTCTGTTTTATTTGTAAACCGACACTGAGGACACGCGGTTCCCCCCACTTCAGATTATTACGAAGAAATTTAACACCGCCTTGTCATACAATAGCGTGGAGCACAAAATGACCGGCGACACTTGAAACAAATATTTAATAAGTCGGAAATTTTTAGTCACATTTCAGTGAGAGGAATATAATATTTCACAGCGAACGAAAAAAACCCGTTTGACTCAGCAATTTAAATTTGCTTAGTGCTTTAACATGGGTCATGGGTTAGAATCCCAGTTATGGAAATAATATATAAGTAATGGAAATAATATTATGTTATTCTGCATAAGCCATAGATATAATATTATGTATTTCTGTACAATTATAAGCTCCAACTGGAAGTAAACTGTATTTTAAGAAATATTCTCGAATGGCAAATTCGTATCGGTAAGTGAAGTGTATGGCGGACATCCACTAGATGGATTGACGACCTGGTATGATATTTACTTACAATAGAAACAGTTGGCTATGGACCGTGTTATGTGGGATTCCTTGGTGGAGGCCTAAGCCTATGATCTTGTAAATTATCTTCAGATCATTTTTACACGTGGTAGAGCCACACTGCAACTATATTATGGTTGTAGCACGAATAGTTCAGTTCGACCAGCGTAGGATGAAGCTATTACACAGTACCAGCTTAAAATAGCAGCTTAAAGCTGCTGTGTTTCGTTTGGTGAGTATAGAGAACTGGAGACCATTTCAACTGGAAACGAGGCATTCTATCTTAGTCCACAGAGGTGATAACTCATCTGCATTTTGATTCTTAATTGAGGATAGATGTCGATGTCTATGAGCTTGTCGAAGTCACTTATCATTCGGTGGACTTTATGCTCGTTTGTTACCTTTATTATATGGAAAAACAAACACTACATCTACGCCTACGAACAGGAGATCATATGAAATGAAATTAAATATCTCCATTTCAACTCTGTAAGAAATGCCGTGGGGTGCGACGGAAGAGAATCCATCACTCCATTACGTCTCTTAGGTGTTGTTCCTGTCTCGTGGGTGTCCCTTGTTGTAACAATATTATGGCTTCCGATAGACAGCGGTATAAATATCTCAGTTATACAAGAAATAAACTACTGAGATCTGCGGCAGGCATAAACTTTTCGTTTACGCCAGACGTAAAATTACTAGACCGGCGACGGGCAGCAACGTCAAAGGTTCGAGATGTATGGTACAGCAATCGTCAATCCGCCTGCGAAGAGCACTGTAGATTAAGGCAAATCATCCCTACCACTCATCCCTACCACCAGACAAACATCTCTACCGTCCCTATCCATTCGGCAGGGATCTTTACGGGCTGATGATGAATGATGACGATAAAGAAAAAAAAATCTAAGGGAAAAGGGATTCCTTTGACCGGGAAGTAAAGGAAGTAACGGCGAAAAAACAACGTAGGTGTCCTCTTTTAGTCAATTTATGTATCAAATAATATTCTAGTTACATACCTACATACTACACGAAGGCCGATATATATTTTATTACAAGCCTATGTAGTAATGTCCTACATGCGAAGTTAGAGGTTGCGTTTTCGAGTCCCTGCAGAGTTCGAGATCATTTGAGTGATAAACAATAAATATTAATGATTTAGTCTCATCGTGGGTTCGTGGGTCATTGTTGGAAGTAAAGACTTTAGAAATGAGTTGGGGAGTGGCTCGAACTTTAGGCCTAGTCAGTTTTAATAGCCTGTCATGTAGAGAATGTCATGGTGGTCATGGTTGAATAGGGGCAAAAAGGTCTCATTACACTCCTAGGGGGTCAAAATGGCCAAAAACCAAAAAATTTAAAATTCTTATTCCTCCTTCGGAGGTTCTTACACAGTTTTTACTTCCCGCATCCCACTTGTTGATAAGTTTATAAATTTTCCGCTTTTTAATAGAAGAAAATGTCAAAAAAGTTTTCATGAGATTAATATAATATTTTAATTAATGTAAGTATTGGCCAATACACGCGATGAACTTTTGCCAATTTTAAAATTGAATTTCAATTGTTCGATCGATGATTTTTGAGGTGAGTGTAGAGAACCAGATACCCTTTTTACTGGAAGCGAGGCATTCTATCTTAATCCTCGGGGTGACAACACATCTGCATTTTGATTTTTAATCATAATAGATGTAGATGTCTATGGGTCACAGCATCCACTTACCATCAGATGGACTGTGTGCTCGTTTGTCACCCTATCCTATAAAAAAAAAGATACTCTTACACTTCTGCTATGGCGTGATCACGGACCAGGAAGAATTTCAAATTATTGCAATTCATTCAAATGTGAACTTTAATAACTTAAGAATAAACTCGGTTTTCGAATCACAAATACTGTTTAAAAGGTCCTAAAACTGTCTTAGTTACAATAGAAATAAAACTTTTTATGATGCAATAAAAACATTTCTGCTCCGCGACCGTGCTTTACACGGTAGTACTTCTAGATGTGGTGGTTGTACCACGAATGGGTCGGCTCGATCGGGGTAGGACCACACTCTCACAGAATACCAGCATAAAATAGCTCAATGCTGCTGTGTTTCGTATGGTGAGTGTAGAGAACCGGAGACCCTACACCCTACAGCGTGGCGGTCTCCGTGCGGAACGCGAGGGTGAAATCGCAAAATTTTCGGGCTCAATACCCAATCTTAATGCGGCTTTGTTTCCTATGGTGAGTATAGAGAACCGGAGATCCTTTCTACTGAAAACGAGGCATTCCATCTTAGTCCTCAGGGGTGACAACACATGTGCATTTTAAATGTAGATGTCTATGGGCCGCAGCATCCACTTACCATCGGGTGGACTGTGTGCTCGTTTGTCATCCTTATTCTATAAAAAAAGATGTTTTTTTTTTCAAATTAATTTACTGCTTTTCCATAATCGTCACGCTTGACAAGCAAATTAACGATTGCAGTTTCAAACTTCGTCATCACTACCCTCTATAATTGGTCGAAGTATTTAAGGTCCAGCTATTATTTAAATGTTGTTGTGAAATTTTTCATAAACAATAGAGTTATAACGCCATCTATCGGAGACTACGAGATATTCCAGGCATCTAACGTAGTCGCCTCTTACGACACCCATGGGAAGATATTGAGTTATGGATTCTCTTATATGATTTTATACTGCATTATTTATTAAAACTTTTCGTAGAAAAGCCTCACACAAAGAAGTTACCATCAACAATAAGAATTATAAGACACTACAACTACAATCGAAACAATTACAACTGCAATAGAAAATTGTAAGAATATATTGTATTATTGAACTGAACTGTTACCAAAACATCGATTTTTAAATTTAGCCGGTTGAAACTATAACGTTAAAAGCCCAACAGTATAATTATCATTACAAACCATAAACTAATTTAAAAGAACGCGCGATCTTTGAAGCGAGACTTAAGTACTGATAATACAAAACTATATATTATGTGTGCACAATGTTAAACACGTGCTGTATAATGTGAAAGAATAATGGGTAATTTATTAGAAGCCATTGAAGATAAGATTTATTGTAGTGTTCCAATCGCTTTGTTCATGTGCATATGTTTAGAATAAACTGTTCCGCCATATGCATTCGGTAAATTAATTTTAGAAACATCTACTGTCCGTATCTGTCAATTTAGGTAGGGAAACGTTTAAAACTTTTTAACTATAGTGATACATAAAATATTAATTATTGTAGTTCGCATCGTAATTTTTAGTCTAACGTAAAAATTCACCTTTAGAAACATCTCAGTGTTGGCTTGTTTATCAGAGGTTTTCTCTTATGTCAGATGTTAAAATTGCTTCGTTTATCTTTAAGAGTTGTTTAACAGTAAATGCAGTGCACGAAGTCCTATTTTTGAAAACAATATACTGGTTCCACAATTTCCAGACCGCTTTTGTTTCGCTTTAATTTGTTTAAAATACTGTTTTTACATGCACCTCTTATGTTATTACAATCAGACTCTGAGATATTATTATCCTTTCACAGTATATAATTTTCCGCTTCTTTAACGTTAATGTTTCTTTTTCACTTAAATAAACTATCACAATTAAAAGGAAATAATTAAACTGTACAATGTAAACATAGTCGCAGACTTGACAATGAAAATCAAACGGTGAATAACTCCACCTCATCTTTGTCGCAATTCTCAAATTACTGACTTTCAACTTTAGACCATTGAAAATTGAACTCTATCAGTACAACTTAGAACTCGTGTTGAATTTTTCCAGCAGCAAGAGTATGTTTGTCGGGAGTTGTACCGGCGCTTCCATTTGTCTTGTTTGCTCGTGTAGGGCTCGCAATTAGTCGCGAGAGAAAAGTAGCATCTGATGGAGCTTTCATATTTAACCTTTCTTCGAGTGGCAATCAATTACGCTGTTACGTCACCATCGGATGTTTCTTTATTGTTTATTTCAGTACGCATTTGCCGTGTTTATTCTTACTCTGTAATCTGTCAATATTTGTTGTTTGGAAATTAAGTTCTTTACCACAGACTAATGCTTAGCCCCTGCGCTAGCCGTTAAACTATTAACGAATACCATGTATGTTTTTCCAAGTTACAAAGTCCTTACGCACCTTATAAACAACATAGTACACAAGTATAAATGGGATAAATACGCGATAAGGAACCCCCAATGTTGCAAGCTGCAGGGGTGAACCGCATTTGCATACAATATACTCTTACAATTTAAATTTAAACGGATTTCTGTATAAATATATAAACAGCGGGCCGCCATTTTGATTGCTGTTTTTCTTTTTAAAAGTTCAACCCGCAAGGGAAAAATTACCTTCTGCGCGGTACTCTCTTGAAAATGTTCAGAAGTAATTCGCAACGTATAATTTCAGATACAAAACGTTACAACCATATCTGATTAAGTTTAACTACTAGGGCTTGTCAACTGCCTAGGAGATATTATAGTGTAACAAATATAAGCACTAAAACGGAGACTCGCCTTCTAAGCTACTGCTATCCGATGCGATCTTTCTGGAATAGCATTTCCTGGGACGATTCTATATCAATATGCCTACGTAGAAAAATCATACATTACAATCAAACTCGAAAACCGATGGTTTTCCTTCTGACATTATTGTAACAGTAATAAATTGCATTTCTTTATTTAAAAAATCATCTACCCAAACGTTACTTCTAGATTTGGTATAAATAAAGACAAAATGTATATACTTTTATACATTACTGCTTCGTTTCGTATCGAGACGAGAACCGTAGTAGACCCTTTTACTGGTAACGGGGCGTTTTAATTTTGTTAAAAAAGTCTAGCTTTTCACTATATTATTTTACAACTACCCATAAAGAACTAAGAAGAATATAATCTGCGAAATTGATTGACGTGGTAAAGAATTATTCGCCAATATGTCGTGTTGATGCCTTTTCAAATTCAAGAGTTTAATGTTTTTTCATGGATCTAATCATCAGAACAAAACAACGTGGTAAATAGTTATCGCTGAACAATACATAAAAAATATTTCGATGAATTGAAACCTCCTCCTTTTTTGAAATCGGTTAAAAAGTAAAGCAGTAAATTAACAGCCTTTAGAAGTCGCATCGTGACCTCGAAGTATTTTTTGTATCTCATACATGCTGTTTTAAATAACAACATTGAAGTAATATGTACTACGTACTAGAAGAGACTCCGAGACTTGGTTGTTTGCATTTTTCACAAATTCACACAAATTTACTTATTCTGTGTCATAAAAATGTACATTCTGCCTCCAACCACGCGGCCCGCACTGCCGTACAGATTTCGTTCGCGGAGTCTTTTCTGTACGTAATTTATTTTTAACTTCTGGCTTTTCGAGTGCATCGTTGTACCTATACTCATGAAAGGAACTGAGGTGTTTCAGGTCCTGATCTTATAGTTAATCCAGTGTACTATTAACAAAAGTTGAAGGTACTAAAATCCGTAAAAGTAGTTTTATTCAATGTATAGTGCTTCCGTAAATATAAGAAATCATAACATATTTTAAACTTTATTATTGCTGTTATAGAATTCAAAATTTAATTTCGCAGTCCACAGAAACACGGTTATTAATATTCTAAAACAAGCCCTTAGGTTGCTCTCGAATCTTTTTTTTCCTAAAGCATACATAACCTCCAGCGTGTAATTTATTTTGTCTAAGGTTAAACGACTATACGGGAAATGCGCTGTGCCACCTGATCTCCGGAGAAGGTCGGACGAAAGTGAACTGTAGACTGATATATAACTTGGCTCCGGTTCATTCGTATTCAGGGAGCGCCCCGCGCCCGACCTACCCTGTTTATTATACTGCCGATCGATCCAGGAACACCGTTTTGTTTATACTGCATAGCAGGTTGACCTTCGGTCGACGAATAAATACTTTGATTTAAAATTTTAGAAAAACTTAGGATTGCAATGCAAATGAAGGCTCGGTAATCCAGGGACTTAGCATTGGGCTGTAGCAATGCAGGCCGGGGATCGATTCCCCCGAAAAACTAACTTATATAATAGGCTACTTATATACATATAAATAATTATAACTGTTGATCCTTTCTAGTTAGTTTCGAACACTGCGTCAATATTGTCATGGCACTATCATCTGAGCACATGATAGCACGAGCAACATTGTTGTGGCTTAACCGTCACCGATGTTTATGCTAGCTAGTCTGCCACCTGTATCTTAATACAGGTGGCAGACTACGACGTAGTATTAGGCCATAACCAGGTCTGAAAAAAAAAATTATTCAAACTTGGCTCCGACTGCCATTCCCCGCTGAATGGCTATACTTAGCCTTTGAGCGAGAAAAGAACCAGCCCTCTTATCACCAGCAGCAACGACCAGTCGCGGATGGAGTTCCTTTAGGAACTTCACTGCACGCGGACTCCACGGACCGCTAGTCTCGACAGCGAATGGCACAAATATGTTGTCGTCTCTCAGAGACTCATATTTGCGCCACTTACTCAGTTCAGCTGACTCTGATGCCGCCCCGACTTTAAACGAGGTACTCTTAAGATGAGAGGCCGCCAAAGTGTTTACGCAAGTAGCATCCCACACTAGGGCTTTACCTCTCTCCCAAGGGACCAATGTTACATTTATAGAGACAAGAGCCCTTCGGATGACATCGTTCAAAGAACCGTGCCGTGAAAACCTACCAGCACTTTTCTTACATGAGAGTCCGTGGAGCCCAAACTTGTCGACGCTGCTACCACAGGGGCACTGATGGGGTTGACAGATCGCCGCTCCTAGTCGGATTCCTACGGCGATGCGCAAGCTTTCCCCATCAAGTAATGTGCCGAGATTAATTGATGGTAAAGCGTGTAACCAGTGACTAGATTCCTTAGTCGAAACAGCTAGAAGGCGTGCCTGATCTTGCTCACTATAGAAATTGTGAAACAAATCTTTGTGCACGTTCCGTACCAACGGAATATCCCACCGTTTTTGTTGATTAACTTCCAGTGGAACATTTTCGCCGGGACAGAGCACTCGCCATGTCTGCCCTGCCTCCGTAGCAAAGCACAGGTCTACTTTATTATTTAAAATTATGTTACATAACTAACTGACACTATGCACGGAAGCAAGGAAAGCAGGCAATGCAAAGCTAGAAAGATTTCTCACACCAATACCACCAATTTTATAGGTAAAGTAGCTTGAGTCCAGGCTATTGTATTTAAAGTTAAATTTAGAATTTTTTCTATAGCTATTTTAAGATTATTATCAATATCTTTTAAAATATCAAAACATTTCCAGACTGGACTCGAGCGGAGTAAGTATGTAAATCTTGGTACAAGTAGACAATATTTTAAAATAGTAAGAGCCATGTGGGTATTTTTAAAATTTCGTAAAATTTGAGTAAGATCACTGAGGACGTCATCTGCTCAACCCCCCAGTGTACCGTCGTCCAGGTACCAGACATTCAGCTTGGATTTCAAAGTTGAAATAATGCGATGAATTACCAAAAATCTGCAATTAATCTCATCCGATTTTAAACCTTCGTATAAGCTACAGATTGATAAAAGGATTAAGTTATACATCTACCCTTATGTAATGTTCTAGGAATATATAAGATGAACACAAACTTGTAAAAAAGTTGTTAAACATTTCTAGGCTAAGTTCTCGACTTGGCAGCTTTACAAAAATATCTTTTATTTTCAGAGGACTCTAAACAATGGGTGGGCGGTTTGTTTGTTACGTATACAGTATGATAGATACATACATATCATATCTTAGAAATGTAGGAGCATAGTTACAAAGTACCAGGCCCGCATAACACTCGAGGTCTCATCACGAGCGAGATTGCAAGTGCCTCTTGAAGCGCGCCTGTCACTCAGCAAGATATCTTTCCTTTCTTACACAGAGTAAAAGTATGAAAATTTCGCCCCACTGGTCCAGACTTCTGTATTTCTTGTAATACTTTCAAGTAATAACTCTCGAATGCATTAAATTACGATTTTTTATAAAGAGGATCGATCAGTCATGAAAGCAAATTATTTCTCTATCGTCAAAGTTCAAAAATTACTTGTAAGATGTTTCGAAAATACACTTGAAATTAGTCGAGTGCAGTCACTTGCAGTTGCTCACTAACATATAGCATGTATGTATGTATGTATGTGTTTAGGCATGTATTTATTACCGTTACCGTCACAGCCTATCAAAAATCGACAGCTAAACATAGACCTCCCCTATTGATTGACCCATAGGACATAGTTACCACGCTTAGCAGGCAGGTTGGCAACCGCAGTTTATTATTGTTATTTGAATTTTTTTTGTTGTTATTAGGAGGACGCATCTGCCCATCTCCTGACTTGTTTCCCTCTGTCGCCCTATACGACACACACGGGACGATATGAGGTAGTGGATATTCTTACATCGCCACTCCACAGTGTACGAGTATGTATAGTACATACACTGTGGAGTATATATTATGGCACAAATATGTAGTCTCGTATGTGTGTGTGTGTGTGTGTGTGTGTGTGTGTGTGTGTGTGTGTGTGTGTGTGTGTGTATGTGTGTGTGTGTGTGTGTGTGTGTGTGTGTGTGACCATTTTGTACGTCAATTACTCCTTACCTAATCATCTTGAGAGACTTCCTGCATCTCTTACCAGGTCGGTACTCCATCTATGGGGAGGGCCACCTACACTTTAAACCCTTTCTTTGTTAATATTTTAATATTAAATTTGTTAATAATTTTGTATCTAGTAGAAAGTTTTCAATCAACTACGCAACTTTGGAGCAACTCGAAAGTGGAAAGACTTACACAAATAAAGCTAAAGCCGTTTTAATCTGGCTCTGGTTGGTAGCAACTACATTATCCGAGGGCAGCGCATTCGATGCCATTAGACTTAGGAAAGAACTTGCCGGCTCGGTTGAGGTGACGGAGATTATTTCGGATTTTCTCTCGTTTCACATTGACACTGAAATACATTTTTGTGAAAAATGCTTATTTATTTTTTATATCTTTTTAATCATACTATGCCTATCTATGGTAGACTGCTGCCAGGTTAAGACTGAAGATAATCCTCTGTAGCTATTAGGCGTCTTTATATTATGGAATACATTAAAGAAAAACGATCGTTAACGCAATAGTTGTGTATGACCTCGGTGCGGCGGGCTATGGGTTCGAATCCTCTACGGAACAAGTATTTGTATGGCCTTAATAATTGTTCAGTGTCTGGATGTTTGTCTGATACTATACCCATAAATAAATAATGTAGGTAATCATATTATAGGATACTTTTAGCTTCGGGCTTTTTATTTATATATAAACACTAACAGCAAAGTAGACTGTTAAAAGAATTAATATAATAAAGTACTTTTATCTTCTTCGATTAAGCTATTCTGGTTTACGAACCGGTTTGAAAAATGTGTTTTCAAAATTTGTTTTTAAATTATTTCGTGTTTAAGTGATATAAATAAATATTACTAATATAAATATTACTAATTAGGTATGTTATTAAATGAAATGAATAAATTAATATTTTTAGTTGCATTTCCCATTATTATTTAAAAAAAGAAAATGACTGAAATGAATGTAAATACATCAAGTGAAAAGAAAATTAAACGTAAACATCTCTATGGCGCCGCCGACGCTCATCACGGACGCTCGCTTATCTCTTGAATGAACGAATGACAGAGTGAATGATAATGAGAGGCAAGAATGAGACAAGAAATGAAAGGCATGAGCGGTAAGAATAATATTGTGAGATTCCGCGCCGTGCCTTTACGTGACGTGACATTCCACTGAAAGATATTATGCTGTAATGCGATAGTAATTTAAAAAAAAAACTTGTTTTATTTGGTTAAGTTAGTAATATAAATTATTAGATCTTGCTTTACTTTTTAATTGCACTTAAAAACTAGGTTATTTAGCAAAAACTAAGTATATGTTTAAATATAATAATTATATGTTTTAATATATAATATAGCGGAAAGCTACATTTTTAGTGAATACAAACTCAATATGAATATGTGTTGAATTTAGATTTTTTTTTTTAAATATAGAATGAGGGTGACAAACCAGCACATAATTCACCTTATGGTGGATGATGTGGCCCATAGACATCTACATCTATCTTCGATTAAGAATCAAAATGAAGATGCGTTGCCATCCCTGAGGATCAAGATGGAATGCCTCATTTCCAGTAAGGGTCTCCGGTTCTATACACTCACCACACGAAACACAGCAGCATTAAGCCGCTATTTTACACTGGTATTCTGTGAGAGCGTGGTCCTACCCCGGTCGAGCCGACCAATTTGGGCTGCAACCATAATATAGCTGCAGTAATATATTTAGTTTTAAGGAATTAATAATACAATATAATGTAGCTAATTGACTTGGACTACATGTCAATAAGTTACAGCATGTGTACGTTCCACAGATAGGCGGCCTCCTCTCAGACGGTTTGACGGGAAGGAGAAACCGCCGCACTGCCATTGGAGCATGTTGGGTGGCAATAATTATTAATTTGAAATATTTATTTTATTTCTCAAACCAGCGCGTTTCCTCGCGATGTTATCCGAGAAAACACGTAGTAAATATTCTTTTTATTAAAAAAAGAAACGCAAAACGGCTTTTACGACAAAAATTAAAAAAGACCAAATTCAGTAAACAACTACCTACTTTCATGAATCCGTCTAAACTTGTACGCAAATAAAACAATCCGAAACCTGACGTATTACAATGCACCCTTCGCGCTACCCTCAAGAAATCAGGGTGCATTCCTCCCCAACTTCCTTCAGAGATATATGATTTTAATAATCGCCAAGATTACGACAAGGAGGGCCATGGCGGATTCTTTCAAGTGTCCCTCTGAGAGGTCTGTCAGGTCTGAGAAATTGTCCCCGTAGCTATTTCATTTGCGAGGACCACTTGATATATTGGAGTGCTCGCTTTTTTCAAAGTGGACGGTCTTAAGTTCGGGGATTTCTTTTATTTGACTATTGACGATGTATGTGCCTTATTTGTTTGCTTATATTCTAGAAATTTCTGAAGAAATTTTGAAAGTAGCGATTATTTAGCCGTGGTCTAATGCACATCGGCGAACTAAACTGGCTATCGGTGTTTCGATTTTATCGGTTAACAAGTTAAACATAAAATGCAAAAAGGAAAATTTTATCAGTTTTTTGAGCGATGTACGTCTCTGTCATTTGTATTTACGATTCGTTTCGTTTCGCATAACAATTCGTAATGTTATTTGTTGAAAAAAAAAAACAGTAGCTGCAATCGCTAAAAATCCCGTTAACCACTGCAAGTAAGCATTAAATTTTACGACCATAGTCGAACGACGGATTGGGCCCTTGACCTTCAAGCTTACAAATATTTAAACCAGTTTCCTTTAACCATAACCGCTACTTTCGCTTAATATTATGTATAATGTGGATGTAAAATATTTTAGAGAAAAGTAAAACCCTTACTTATCTTGAAATAACATTAATTTGTTTTAATTTTAATAAGTTTTTAAAGTGCTGGGCGACCACCTCCTAGATGGTGTGAAGACTGAGGACTTTATGAAATACTTAGGTCGATGCACTTAGGTTGAATACAGGTGGGTCAAGAACGTACGCAGTAGCAATCTATGGGGGAGGCCTATGTTTAGCAGTGGACTTGTGATGGGCTGTACTAACAGTGATAGTGAAGTTTTTAAATGCATTTAATTTGTTACTTCGCCATCAAAATTCTTTGAACAAATGAGTACGTACAATCACCTATTTACTTACATAATATTAAAATATACAATATTTATTTCCATGAAAAAAAAAACTAATACTAAAAACTGAAATTATCATAAAGTCCCACTCCTCGCGACAGTATCAAGAACGATGGCTGCGTTTCCTGAACGAATGGCTAAACTAAGCCTTTATGCGAGAAAAGAACCATCCCTCTTATCACCTCAATCATCACAATCATCTTTGTCACATAGCACGCTTTTTAATAGCACGGTAGTGCTGTGTTTAACAGCAACGTTATGGGGCAGTGGGTTCGAATCCCGCCCGGAACAACAACGCCTAGCAGGACTTCCGTGCGGGAATCGATTGAGCAACCCGTAGTGTCGCAGCTAAACGTAGTCACTGCGCTATCAAGCAAGTTTTTATTAAGAAGTTCTTAAAAGTCCAGCGGTGAGCTTCTACATTCTAACTTTAAGACGTGAATGTGCTATACCTTGTGATTTACTTATGAATAAATAACAAATTTTCGCGTATTTATGAAAATCTGAACTTGTAAGGATGTCGTTGCCGTTGTTCCGAGGTATAAGTTGGTAACTGCTGGTAGCAATAAATTTCACAGTACGCGAGAAACTGAAGCTATAGCGAATATAGCTAATCTCATGATGTCTTTTAAAGAAGAAATAAAAAATAAGTACGAATTTATTTTTTATTTCTTCCGCTAACATGCATTGGGGCAAAGCGGAAGACACTTCCTTGCTCTAAAACCCTTTCTGGTACGAAAGGAGGCCTGTGCCAAAATTGGAGGCGTATAAATATCAAATTAAATCCTAACTACCTTACACAACGTCAAGTTTTGACATCTCAAACAATTGCGAGCGTTAATCTCTCATCGCACGGGTATCTTCCAAGATGGCGCCGGCAAAATGGCGGCAAAAACCGCGAGAGTGACAGGGCTTTATTAGGAGTGCAACGGGTGCACTGGTTCCATAATAAACGACACCGGGGTAGGTTATTAGTCGTCGGGGTGTCTCGCCGTGTGGTTTTGATCATTTTTAACAGTGGTTGATTTACTTTGCGCAGACTTTAAAGTATTGCACGCCTCATAACGTGAGGGAGTGCTCTATTCTCGATAATATTATGTG
This sequence comes from Parnassius orleans, assembly GCA_029286625.1. Lineage (NCBI taxonomy): Eukaryota > Metazoa > Arthropoda > Insecta > Lepidoptera > Papilionidae > Parnassius > Parnassius orleans. The sequence continues at coordinate 1,520,739 of JAGSMP010000051.1, forward strand.
GCCATACCTCAATTTCGCTACATAAAATCGTTCTTATACTTTTAGCTAGACATCAAATCCATATTATTATTAACGTTACAATAACTACAGACATTTAATTATAAGATTAGCTTATTTTGTAATTGATTTTATTCACTTTAGATTACATAACAAAAAATGTAATTGAAAAAATATATGAACTGCCGTCCGTTGGTCTGTGAGTCGGTGAGTCTTCTCGCTTAATAGAAGCGACCATGGTAACGGCAGGGCGGAGGGTGCTAAGAATCTCCGGTGGAGGTTCGGTTGACTGACCTGGCAACTTATAACGCACGCACCCTGAGTACTGACGAGAAGATCCTGGAGTTAGAAGAAGACATAGACAAGTTGCACTGGAATATTATAGGATTATCCGAGGTCCGAAGAGAGGGGGAGGACACGGTAATCCTCGAATCCGGCAACTTGTTCTATCACCGGGAGGGCGACCATCTGTCCCAAGGAGGTGTCGGATTTATCGTCCACAAGTCTCTCGTTAACAACGTTGTAAAGATTGGGAGTGTGTCGACGAGGGTTGCGTACCTTATACTCAGAATCACCAAACGATATTCGCTGAAGGTCATACAGGTTTACGCACCAACCTCGGCACACCCCAATGAGGAGGTGGAGGAAATGTATGAGGATATCTCTAGAGCCATGCATTCCTCCAAAACCCACTATACGGTGTTAATGGGAGACTTCAACGCAAAACTAGGCACAAGAGAGAACGGTGAGCTGAAAGTAGGCAAATTCAGAATAGAGCAACGGAACCCAGGGCCAGCAGCTGGCTGACTTCATGGAGAAAGAGGACTCTTTATGATGAACTCTTTCTTCCAGAAGCGGCCCCACAGGAAGTGGACCTGGTCGAGCCCCAACGGTTCGACAAAAATGTGATCGACTTCATTATGACGACCAGACGACAACTGTTCAGTGATGTATCAGTGATCGCGAGGTGAAAACTGGTAGCGATCACCGAATTGTTAGAGGCACACTGAACCTAAATGTTAAGTTGGAGTGGTCTCGTCTAATGAAGTCAACGCTCCGTCCCGCTCGTGCTTTAGTCCAAAGTCCCGAAACCTTTCAGCTCGAGTTACAAAACCGTTTTCAGTGCCTAGAAGACTGCAATGAAGTGGATGATATGAATGATAATCTCGTGGAAACTGTCCATGCGGTCGGAGCTAAGTTCTGCGAGACCCGCCGCAGAAGAATACAAAACTCTCCGATCACACTCTTAATCTCATGGCTGTTAGACGGGAAATGACGCTGCAGTCTTCAACAGATTTGACAGCATACAGGCAACTGAACAGACAGATCTCCAAATACATGCGGCGGGACTTACGCAACTTCACTAGAGCTTGTATTGAAGAAGCGATCGAGCCGTACCAAAGCTCAAAGTCTTTGCCAGAGATCTGACTGCCAGAAAGAGCCAACTGTCAAAATTGAAGACTGAGTGTAGCAGCATCGTTTCCGGGACACCTGAGATTTTGAGTGCGATTGAGAGGTTCTATGGACATTTGTACACGTCATCGTTGGAGCCACACTCAAGTGTGAGTAACGATCCAAGAGCGAGTCTTATCCGACACTATTCCGAAGATATCCCAGACGTCAGTTTGAGCGAGATTAGAATGGCTCTCCAGCACCTTAAAAACGGCAAGGCCCCAGGTGAGGATGTAATTACAGCGGAGCTTCTGAAAGCGGGTGGAAAACCGGTACTTGAAGTCCTTCAGAAGCTCTTTAATTCCGTCCTCCATGCTGGCACTACTCCGGAGGCGTGAGGCAGGAGTGCGGTGGTCTTGTTCTTCAAGAAAGGCGATAACGCTCTCTTGATGAACTACAGACCGATTTCTTGACCGATTTACTTCTGAGCCGCGTCTACGTGCTGTTTCGAGAGTCATTACGAACAGTACAGACTCGACGACTTCCAGTCTCCCGAACAAGCCGGTTTCCGAAAGGGCTTTAGTACCATAGACCATACACACCCTTCGGCAAATTGTACAGAAGACAGAATGAATGAATGAATGAATGAATATAATGAATAGAAGCTTAGTTATTAAACAACATTAATGAGATATGTTAACCTTATATATAATTTGGAATCTACATCAATAATAATTCATAAAATTCACAGAAAACAACCAAACATACCCAACATCAAATGTAACAATTTTAGACAACCTAATGTTGGACACTTTGTCACAGAATCCTCTGTACGAATAAACAATCATTTATTAGCTTTTGGATATATAATACGAGAAACATGCTGAAATATAAAATAAACACTATAGCATAATAGCAAAAAACAGTGTTAATTACAAAGTATTGCAGAGTCCAAAATGAAAGTTAAAAGTGTATCAAAGTGTCCCCCAAATCACATAATAACTTCATAAGCCGCGGAAGACTTATAGAAAGACGTGTAAATGAATGTTAAAACGACGTTACTAGTTATGGCACAATTATCAATATAATATAAAGATTTACACATGTAACGAGCATGCTCCTTATTTGCATGGCGAATTGATAGTTTGATTTCACTGTTAACATCAGCACACATAGACATTTTGACCATTTGTACATACACGGCAACATTTCACTAACAATAACATTATGTAATATTAATAAATATTTTAATACTGGTACAAAGAAATAAATAAAAGTGTTGTTATACCAAACTTATGCTACTAGCTAAACTTTCTACTGTTGTTCACGGTTACATATCTTCATACTGTCAAATTAATTTAAGTCCATTGTAGCATTAATGCTGGCAACTCAATTACAATCAATTCACATTTTAATGTGTTAGCAAATTTCACATTTCCCAAAGAATACATTGTACATTGTATATGCCAATGCTTAAAAAGTATAGATATGAAACATATACATATGAAGCTTTCAAAATCTTTAAAACATTCTAGTACTTATAAAATAGAAATATTATCATTTTGGATTATGGTGAACCAAAATATTTTAGCCTTAACCCTAAATGTCTTTTATTCGTGAAGTGTCGGAAAAACTGATTGTAATTATAACATTTTCACTGTTCTGCGCAGATCGGACCAAAGATTAATTATTTAAAAGTTGAAGGTAGTCTTCGTTAACTATGACATCAGGGCGTTAAACACCTCTGTTCGCCCCTGTGACCATGGGTGCTGGAAAGTGCCCGAAACGTCGGGAATTAAAAAAATTAATTAAACGCGATAAAATCCGTAAAATTAGTTTTTTCAAAATAATTTTTAATTTCAAAACAAAATGCGCCAATTAGCACATCTTTGGACATCAATTTCCGAACGTTATCTATTACATATCTATACTTTTAAAAGTATTGGTCTGCAAACTACTCTATGCATTTCAAAAAGATGCAAGATCTTTACACTTAATTCGAGGATAACTGGCTGTTTTCTATTTAAACTTTAAAATAAATCTTTATCTATATTATTAAACTCATCTCTGGCTTTATTTATTGCAGAGCTTTTAGCTTCTGCAGACCTCCTTTTCAGGAATTCAAAGTATATTTATCTTTCCAATCGCTGGGTTTTAATAATATTGCTCAATTATAAACATTTGTCTATAACTATACACATAGTACAAATAGCCCATGTCCTGTAGTTTCTGCCGACTCCCAGGGTAAAAATGGGATAGCAGATATCTCTTGCTACCACATGTTTATAAATTTAACCCCCATGTTTTTAGAATCTTCCAGAAGCATTTAGCAATACTTGGCTTCTTTATAATCACCATGTTTTCTATTATTTATTAATAAATATATAGTTTATTAGAGGTTCATATTTAATAGTCCATTTTGTCAAATTACCATTCTCAGAAGCATCACCATCTATTTCTAGTTAGGATGATCAAGAGAGGCTTGAGGCTCGACAATTCAAGCCATTGAAGAATCTCTTGCTTATTATCTTATTTTGATGGAAGACTACTTTATATGACTCTTTATTGGAATACAAAAAAATGTAGGGTTCACAGTGGTACGTAAGTATTGTGTCTACATCGGCCACTAAATTTTAAGAAGATTTCAACATTACATTTAACTATACATATTGATTATTAATCTCATTATAACGACGCTCACACTTTGTGCGAATTTGTAAATAAACATGGCAGTGTATTAATTGAGTGTACTTGTGTCAGGACATTTTATAAATAACATACAGAAGTGTACAATCTGCCACTTTGCCTTGCGTATGTGGACTATGAGAAAGCCTTTTATTCCGTCGAAATTTGGGCGGTGCTACAGTCCCTTCAGCGGTGCCAAGTTGACTGTCGGTATATCGAAGTTCTGAAGTGTTTATACAGTAGGGATACGATGGCTATCCGAGTACAGAACCAGTGTACGAAACCTATCCAACTGCAGAGAGGTGTTAGATAGTGTGACGTAATATCCCCAAAACTCTTGGAAGACGTTTTTAAGCTACTTGATTGGAAAGAATACGGTATTAACGTCAATGGCGTGTACTCACCTTCGATTTGCCGACGATATAATCTTTATGGCAGAATCGCTGGAGGACCTAAGCACCATGCTCAATGACCTCAATATTGTCTCCCAAAGGATAGGTCTTAAGATGAACATGGACAAAACAAAGATCAGTTTAATGTCCACGTCACACCTATGCCGGTAGTTGTTGGGAGCACTAAGCTCGAAGTTGTTGACGAGTATGTTTACCTGGGACAAATAGTCCGACTAGGTAAGTCCAACTTCGACCGAGAGGTCAATCGACGGATTCAACTCGGTTGGGCAGCGTTCGGGAAATTACGGCACATCTTCTCGTCAGGTATACCTCAAAACTTGAAAACGAGACTGTACAACCAGTGCGTGTTGCCAGTGATGACCTATGGAATTGAGACGTGGTCCTTCACTGCTGGCCGAATGAGGAAGCTCAAGGTCGCTCAGCGAGCTATGGAGAGGGCTATGCTCGGAGTTTCTCTGCGTGATAAACTTAGAAATGAGGATATCCGCAGTAGAACCAGAGTGACCGACATAGCCCAACGGATTAGTAAGCTGAAGTGGCAATGGGCCGGCCATATATCTCGAAGAACTGACAACAGATGGGAAAAAGGTTCTCGAATGGCGGCCTCGTACCGGCGGACGAAGTGTAGGGCGTCCCCCCACTAGATGGAGTGACGACCTGGTAAGACATGCAGGAAGTCGATGGATGCAAGTGGCTCAGGACCGTGCTTTGTGGCATTCCTTGGGGGAGGCCTATGTTCAGCAGTGGACTTGTGAAGGGCTGTAATGATGATATTATAAGGAGGATCCCTATTGATTTTTGTTATTTAACTCAACACCGTTTAAAAGTAATTAATGAAAGTCGATCAGATTCTCTGTTTCTTTTTTTTCTTGTAAAAATTATCGTCACTATTTTTATTTTTTTCATCAAAATTAAATGAAACGCTAATGAAGCGTGCACTTTTGGTTTTCCAAATTTTTTATTTTCAAATTATGCTAATTAAAACAGTAATAGTACAAGTCGTGTGGTGGTGACGTAAGAGAATCCTTTGACCTATTCCCGAAAACACCTACGACCCGTAAAGTCTATGGGTAAAGCGGAAATAGACCTTCTAGCCGCCGATATCTAGTGTTATAATTTAAATCTCCTTTGCGCCAGACCTAAAATACTTATACTGGCGACGGGCAACAGGACCAAAAGCTTATGTCTGGTTCTTCTATCGTTAATTCACCTGCAAGCGTTACGTTTAAGGCAAATCCTCCCTACAACGGGAAAGTCACACGTCCAGTGGTGGACGTTGACGGGATAATGAGGATGATGAAGAAGAAACAGCTTAAAAATAAGTCTTAATAAAGAGAAGTAATATAGATACCTACGCATTGAATAAAACTATTTTTACGGATTTTATCGCGTTTAATTTGCTATTTTAATTCCCGACGTTTTGGGTGCTAACTATGACATTGGGACGTCAAACACCTCAGTCCCCCGTGACCATGGGTGCTGTAAAGCACCCGAAACGTCGGGAATTAAAATAGTAAATTAAACGCGATTAAATCCGTAAAATAGTTTTATTCAATGTGTAGTGTTCGCGTAAATATAAGAAATCATTAGATACCTACGGTTAAAAATACACTTCTTATTTAGTAAAACAAATCGTAACGCGAAATGAAACACATCACAAATACAGGAGAACCGGACATACGTTTCGCAGTCGCCCAACAGCAGCTGTTCAGCATCACACATCAAATAAGGTGAAATATTAACATCAGCCTTCACACACGGAAACCCAAGTTATGATATAAATTACAGCAAAAGCCGGCAGCGCGGCAAAGCGTTATGAAATTAGCGCCGCGATGGAGAAACAGACGGGAGGATAAATTAGTTTAGTCGGAGTTATGTCTGCTAACACTACTGTTACTTTTGTCTAACCGCAATTGCGTGTTGTTCTAAATTTAAATACAAAATGATTAAACCTAAAATTTTAATTTACTTTTTCAAACAGATTACTTATTATACGTGGTCCATGATCTTGACCGTGAAACACTAAGCTCGATGGGGGATCACATAATAATAATAATAACGATGCATTCCATTTTAGTCCTCAGGGGTAACTACGCATTTTTTTTTATTTTTCGAAAGGACTAGTGGTAGTAGTTTTCACAGTAAGTCAGAACGTCGGTCTTGGTCCCGCCGGCACCAATGAAATAGTTAATTGCAATACGAAATGTTAATTCACCATGTGCTCGGCGGTGAAGGAAAACATCATAATTAAATAAGAAATCTGAGGAATAAAATATTTCGAAGACATGTTTAGTGTTTATGATGTCCGCCTACATGTACTGCAGAATCGCGGTAGACCAATTATTGTTTCTTAACACTCAGAGTTGAGGAAGGTTTGTGCCCAGCACAGAGATGTATTAAGACTGTAACTTTATTTTTAAATATATTACTAACAATTGGGTAGGCAGAGTCTATAGAGCAGCGAGCTACTCGGACGACGTTTAGTCAAAACAATATGGATTTAGAAAGAAAATTGTGTAAGATGAAATGTAGCTAAGTCATCGCCTACACAATCCTAAACCATATATCCTATTAGTTGTTTTTTCTATATGCTAAGCAAGTAACACAGTTAGCACATTCTTTTTTTCTTATAAGTCTCACAAAAACATGGGACCGCTCATCACTCATATCATATTCTTCCTAGTTCCTTAGAAAATCGTTATATGTAAGTATTATATTACGCAGGGTTATTTTGCAATAACCGGCCAAATTTGCCGAGGTGGTTCAGAATAAGTAATATGGGCAAATGGTGAAGAAAAATGAATTAAAAAAATCTCAAACATTCTGTCCTTTTTATCTTTGAAATTCAAAATGCGTGGTAATGCATTATTTAAACTGATTTCACTGCGCACACACACATTTCGTAATGGTCGATAGGTAGGCAAAAACGTTGTTGCCCATAAATTACATTCAATTTGGGATAATTTCAACTAAAAATAGAAGCCTTATTTACTCGTATTTTCAAAAACTGCAATGACGGTATATTATTATTTATATTTGAACTTAAGTTTAAAATTTGGCTACTCTTTGAAAAATAATCCTGTATAATATAATTCTTCTGTAGTGTGTTTGTCACTGAACTCCTAAACGGATTGGCCGATTTTGATGAAAACTTTTGTGTGTGTTTGAGTGGGTTCCCGGATGGCTTAGATTCACAATTGGGCCCGGTAGGTGGCGCTGTTATCGAGATCCAGAAATCATCCGTGTGAAACATGGGCGGATAGCTAGTCAGTTACAAAATAATAATTTGTTTTAGTGGAAAAATATCACCGTTTCAAATTAATTCTGACACTGATTCCTCACTTTTATCGATGTCTGAACCCACAAAAAAATGCAACTTAGCATAATACTTAATCGCGAACAAAAACTGCGTCGACCGCAAACTGATTCTGTTAACTTTCCACCCCGGTGTAAAAATCGCAGCGGGCGGTATTGAACGCGTAGCAGCGTAGGGTGGTATAATTTGTCACACAAGACTCGTTGGGGTCCGTACACTAGGAATGAGACGTTTATATGTTTGCGTTTAAAATGTTTAAATTAAGTTCGACGCTTTTCATTGTATTTTCGTTAAGAAAAACAATTCATAGGTTGTTATGTTGCTATAATCCTTACATTATCTGTAAACTAAACTGCCCACTGATAATGAAATGACATTTTGTCGTTGGTGGGACTGCTTTTTTATCAAGGAGTACGTCTGAATTGGGAGCACCTTTCTCCCTATTACTGCTAGTAAGGAAGGTTAGAATAATGACATCACAACTTAGTCCACAGGGATGGCCTTCTTTTTTCAAATTGTTAATACCAAAGATGTTTTAAGTATATCATTATCTAATGATTTCTTATATTTACGCGAACACTACACATTGAATAAAACTATTTTTACGGATTTTATCGCGTTTAATTTACCATTTTAATTCCCGACGTTTCGGGTGCTTATTAGAACATATAGCTGACGTGAAGCACCGACGTTCCGGGAAGTCTGCAGTGTGTGAACATGTTCAAGATCGTCCCCGCCACTACATCAGATTTGATAGACCACAAATCCTCGCAAAAGAACACCGATTCCTACCAAGGATGATACGCGAGGCTATTGAGTTTAAAAAACATCCTAATTTCAATAGAGAAGATGGATGGGTGCTGCCATCTGCTTGGGATCCTATAATTAACAAAATTAAATCCAAACCCAAGCATACCACTGCAAGACTTCAAGATACTGTAAGCTCATTCTGCGTAGATCGGACCAAAAATTAATATCCAAAAAACTGAAGGTAGCTGGGCTAACTATGACATTGGGACGTCAAACACCTCAGTCCCCCCCGTGACCATGGGTATTGTAAAGCACCCGAAACGTCGGGAATTAAAACGTCGGGAATTAAAATAGCAAATTAAACGCGATAAAATCCGTAAAAATAGTTTTATTCAATATATCATTCTCTTTTATAATTTCTGTTGTTTATTTTGTTCTAACTTGCAACTACATTGTTAATTGATACACGTAATACCTCTCGGTAGAAAGTAATAGTGTTCTGTGAGTTATATATTATTTTAATTTTATGCAGTGTTTACACATCTTATCCGACAGAATGTTACATGACAAACACGTGACAAATTTTTACACGTGGTAGAGCCATGCTGCAGCTATATTAGTAGTATAGTTGTAGCACGAATGGGTCGGCTCGACCAGCAGGACCACGCTCTCACAGAATACCAGCGTAAATAGCAGCTTATTACTGCTGTGTTTCGTATGGTGAGTGTAGAGAACCGGAGACCCTTTTTACTGGAAAAGAGGCATTCCATCTTAGTCCTCACGGGTGACAACGCATCTGCATTTTGATTCGCAAACGAGGATAGATGTAAATGTCTATGGGCCACAGCAACCACTTACCATCACAGGTGGACTGTGTGCTCGTTTGTCATACTATCCTATTAAAGAAAGAAAAAAAAAGGAAATTAAATGCAAATCTCTATGGCCTGCAGCAGCCAATGAGGGCTAATAATTTTCTGCTCGTCAGATGTCGCTAGTTGACAGTGAGGTAAAGTTTTTTGTTACAGAATGTCATTTAATTGAGAAGTAGGTTTTTAATAAAAGTTTATCCGTTTCTAGAGTATTATATTAATACACAAAACAATGCGTCAGTGGTTTTCTCTTTAAATTTTTGCAAATTATAACACTTTTTTTAATTTTTCTACTTTTATGAATATCTGTGATTTGGTTTATTTATTTTTAATCTTATTGATATAAAATATAACTAATAGTACAAAAAGAAACAATAACCTTTACATTTTCCGAACAAATTAACTTCCCCGCTATGAAATCTGTCAAATATTATACCTCAGTTTCTAGTGGCGCCGCCCTGGTGGCAGAAAAAGTCGTGGATGCGCTCATTAACGTCAGTTAGACTGTAGGCTCGTTTGTCGCTTTAATTTAAAAAAAAAACAACAATGGCCTCGTCTATTTCTGCCAACAAGCGGCATCTATTGCTGTAAGTTCTAAGAGGTGACTACGCATCTGTAGCCTTCTTTGTTTGAGTTGATTGCACGTGTCCATGGATTGTACCTATACCTAGTAGTAGCCAGTTTACATCAGGTGGATTGTCAACTTGTTCATTATTCTTATATTATAGAATTATGTTATAAACAATAAAAAATGAATGGGAATGCAATTTGGCTTACCATTTATACAATTTATTAATGCTATTAATTTCATTTTTTTGTGCAAAAAAAAAATGGAATCGAGTTTAATGAAAACTTTAACAGGTTAACGTTGTGCAATTACTTGTGAAATTACGAGTAAATCAGTTTGTAGTTGATACCATTATCGTCAAAAAAATTTGATTATCTCACAAACGGGCTTATAATCTTCCGCTCACTAGATGTCGCTAGTTGACACTGAGGTGAAGATTTTTGTTACTCAATGTCATTTAATTGAGAAGTTAGTTTTAAACGAAAGTTTATCAGTTTCTAGAGTATTATATTAATATACTAAACAATGCCTCAGTGGTTGGCTCTTAATTTTTTGCACATTTTTAAGTCATTATTAAGGCACTTTTAAAAAAAATCTACTTTTATGAATATCTGTGGTGTGGTATATTTATTTTAATCTAATTAATATAAAATTTAACTAATAGTATACAGAAAGAAACATTAACCTTTACATTTTTCGAAAAAGTTAACTTCCCGCTATGAAATCTGTCAAATATTACATTCATTTTAAGTGCTGCCGCCCTGGTGGCAGAAAAGTCATTCATTACTCACACATACGTGTGTATGCACACACGCACGCACCCACGAGCTTACGCGATTCTTGAAAATATTAACTGACCAATAGAAGAAAAACGAAATAAATAAAAAACAATGTATGTTTAAATTATTATGTTGTTAGAAAATTATGTAAGTAAAAGAAATACATTTGTTTTGTACTTTTTATTTTTTACATTAGCATAGATTATATAAATTTTATGTCTTTAATAATCTTTGTAAGCAAGCTTACATATAACATGGAACTAAATAAATTAAACATTTCGTGGTTTACCGGAAGTTAATGGAAGCGGAGCTACGGTGCAACCGGATCCTTTCCGGGTCGTGGTCTGAGCCGATGCAATTGTCATGCAAATGTCTGAATTAATCGCACCCGGTTAACCGGAGACGCGGAACTTTTACCATCCGAATTATTTGAATCTCGACGGCACAATCCACTGAACTGAGAGATATGCATATTCAAGTATGTACCTAAATAAGTTTCACTGTAGTACCTAAAATTAAATCCAGTGTAATTTCTAGGACTCATTTTAAAAAAGAAAGAAAAAAAATATCGCTACAAAACAATAAAACATGTTTTAATATACAAGGAATTAGCATAATATAAATAATTAGTGGGATTTTTATAGAATAGCAGTGCCAAACGAACACACAGTCCATCTGATGGTAGGTTGATGCTGTGACCCATAAATATCTACATCTATCCTCAATTAAGAATCAAAATGCGTTGTCACCGAAAAACTAAGATGGAATGCCTCGTTTCCAGTGAAAAGGATCTCCGGTTCTAAATTAATTTCACCTATTTTAAAGTGTTTACCATTACCGCCTCTTAAAGTCCACTGCTGAACATAGGCCTTAGATTGCCTCATAGGGGGCTATTTGCTATAGTTGCCACGCATGGCAAGCGGGTTATCGACTGCAGTTTTTTATTTTTAGTCGTTATTAGGAAAACGCTGCTGCCCATTTCCTGATTTGTTTCCCTCTGTCGCCTCTTACGACACCCACGGGATGCTATGGGGTGGTGGATATTCTTACAACGCCACTACACGGCAATCGCGCGTATTATCGCGTTTATTTTTACTTATTTTAATTCCCGACATTTCGGTTGCTTGCACCCACCACGGTACGGTGTCTGACGGTAACTGTGGTGTTGGACATTTCGATTTCATAGTTAACTCGGGCTACCTTCAGCTTTTTAACCGACGATGGGGAATGAAAGCATTTCGTACTTTATTGCATCTTTGGGGAAAGCCTGTGTATAGCAGTGAACTCGTGATGATGATGATGATAATGTATCGTTATGTTAGTTTGCGAGTTTATTTAACGCACAGAAGAAAGCATTCTTCTTAAAACCAATAAAACAATGGCTTTGCTATATTTTAGATGTTTTTTATTTTATTATATTTTCGTCTTTATTTTTGTGCTTTTTTGTTTTTATATTGTCCAATAAACCTGTTTTATTGACTGTTTTAAATAAATTATTAAATTTTATTACTTAACTTTTGACTGACGGTGATTTTTCTATCCTGAGATAAAATTTATTCAAAAGGAAGAGATTATCAATTCGACTGTGTTTTTCTTTTTTTACCCTTAAGCTGGAAGGTAGCCTGGTATTCCGCAAAATAAGTTTTATTCAATGTTATTTATTTCTCATTTTAACATATTTTTACCTAAGGACAACTATAACAACTACTTCTAAAGAGTTTCCAGCAAGTTTTAACGACAGACGAAGTGACATTTCAGATATGATAGCAGAAGACGTTAAACGGAAACTACTTTCAAAAATATTTTTATTTGCGCTTCCTTAATATTTAAGTTCCGAACGGCGACAGAAGCTGCGAAAATATTAAAAATGGAAGTCGTTCAAAAAGAGATTTAATTCACAATTTCATCTATCATAAAAATATAATATTATTTTTCTATCATAAAATATTTAAACATGTTTTTTTGTAGATTATGGGTGACAAACGAGCACGTTATACGTGGTAGAGCCATGCTGCAGCTATATTATTGGTATAGTTGTAGCACGAATGGGTCGGCTCGACTGGGGAAGGACCACGCTCTCACAGAATATCAGCGTAAAATAGCAGTTTAACGCTGCTGTGTTTTGTATGGTGAGTGTAGAGAACCGGAGACCCTTTTTACTGGAATCGAGGCATTCCATCTTAGTCCTCACGGGTAACAACGCATCTGCATTTTGATTCGTAATCGAGGATAGATGTAAATGTCTATTGGCCACAGCATGCAGTTACCATCAGGTGGACTGTGTGCTCGTTTATCACCTTTATCCTATAAAAAAAAACACAGTCCACCTGATGATGAGTGGATGCTGTGGCCCATAGACAACCTACATCTTGATTATGAATCAAAAGTAGACGGATAACTGCAACCAACTGCAATAAAAAAGTCACCCATGAGGACTAAGATAGAATGTCTCGTTACCAGTAAAAAAGGGTATCTGGTTCTATACATTCACCATATGAAACACAGAAGTAATGCTTCTGTGTTTCGTAGCTGCTATTTTACGCTGGTATTCTGTGACAGCGGGATTCTTTCCCGGTTGAACCGACCCATTCATGCTGCAGCCATTATAGCTAAGGCTTACATTCCATCTCGAAAATTAAAAAAATTACAGCGTATATAGCCTATATATAGATAGTAGACTGTTACCGGCTGATGATATTGAGAATGATAAGATCTTAAAATTATATTACACAAACATTGGAAATCGACAAAGCTTTACATCAATTTTTTATAAAATTTATGATGCAAACGAACTCACAGCGCACCTGATGGTAGGTGGCTACTGCAGCCCTCGAACAACTGCAACCAACTTCAATAAAAAGACTACAGATGCGTCGTCAATTCCGGGGACTAAGGTGGAATGTCTCACAGCATGTATACTGGCTTTTTATGCAGAACACATCCGTGGACGCACTGCAGTTTGGCAGCAGAAATAAGTAAGAGATGGGTAAATACCCAGACAGACTACTAGGCAAAAAAGAGTTCTACCACCCATTAAACTTCTACCCCAACATATAAAAAAATAATTACTATTCCAGGAGAAGGGGTAGTTCCTGAAAGGGTGAATATCCTAATTTCCCCATAGCCGACCTCATTTGCACGTAGTGCTGGATGAGGCTTTGTCGAATGACTGATGGTCAATCGCGCTTCAAAAATCGACTAATCCAATGAAAGATAGCTGTCACAACTAGTGACATTTGTAACACTTACCTGTCACATCAACGATCTGTAATCAATTCGAAGAATAAGAGCAATTTATTTAAAAAAAAACATAAACAATTGGCAGGAGTGTTAAATTGAAAGTAGAGAGCTAAGCATTCACCGTGAATTTCGCAACGGACAAACCATGTTCGAACCCCATCAACCAATTTAATTGTTAATTGATATCTTAACTTCTGATTTACCACGTGCTCGCGTGGTGAAGCGAAACATCTCAGATATGTAAGATAACTTGCATATCTGAGAAATAATTATATCGTGATATAATTATTTCTCAGATATGCCATGACTTGATACGTGGTATGTAGTTCGTTAACACACACTCGATCAGCGCAGCAAACCAACTGCTCCAAAACTCCCATTTCAGAATTATGAGGAGACCTTTGCCAGTCGTGGGAAGAATATACCGGATGACTTTTTACCGTAAGCAAAAAATAGAATGTGTGTAATCAGTGAACGAAGTAGAAGCCTATGCATAGATATTTTCCAAATTTTTTTATTTTTGAAAATAAACTTTTTTTATATTGAAAGAATAAAACAGCGATCAAAAATAACTAAATTCGAATCATGTGCACCTTACTTTAAGCGTGGTATGTATATAATAAGTTTATAACGCCCTTAACCTTAAACCGGCCGCTGGATAAGTTTGCTTCAAATAAGTGTTACTGATAGGCCAAATTCATAAATTATGAATGAATAAATTTGAAAAAAATTGTTGCCAGTCTTCTGCTTCGTTCATATAACACGCCGCATTATTTTCCACACAGCTAAATAGTCACCCTATATCTATGTATGCATGTTACACGTGGTATAGCCATGCTGCAGCTATATTACTGGTATAGTTGTAGTACGAATGGGTCGACTCAACCGGGGAAGGACCACGCTCTCACAGAATACCAGCGTAAAATAACAGCTTAACGCTGCTGTGTTTCGTATGGTGAGTGTAGAGAACCGGAGACCCTTTTTACTGGAAACGAGGCATTCCATCTTAGTTCTCACGGGTGACAACGCATCTGCATTTTGATTCGTACTCGAGGAAAGATGAAGATGTCTATGGGCCACAGCAACCAATTACCATCAGGTGAACTGTGTGCTCGTTTGTCATCCTTATCCTATAAAAAAAACAACTATTAATCGTAGCGAACCAGTAAGAACCGGCTCGAATAGTGCAATTTATAATACGCATAATGCACTTCAAAGCCAACCAACGGATTCCAAACAAGGATCTATTTCAAAGTTGAACGGGCGGCCCAGGCACGTGCACCGCGGCGGTTTTCATAAAAGTATGCCCCGAGGCACGCGTAATTGCAAAATTTATCATCGACATACAGCTATATTCATAAACGCCGCCAGCGCCATCTACAAAAGGTTTTAAAAAAGTTACCTCCAATTAGGCAAACTTTTCTCATTCCCATTTTTACAACGTATGGAAGTGATTTCAATTAACAGTCAAATGAATCATAGCGTTCATTGAATAAAAAAATGGCCGAAGTAAGCTGGTAGAGGAAGAAATATAACCTAATTTATTTTGCCTAAAATTTTAACAAGCTTTTGTGATTTGGGTTAATAATATTAAAGTTGTAATATTTACTTTGCAAATATCCGCTTAATAAAATAAAATGATGTGTCTTACCTAGTTTGAAGAGCACCTCCGCCCTCCCTCAATTGCGTACACACACCACCGATGACAATATTGTCAATATTGACAATATTGACAATATTGTCATCGGTGGTGTGTCTTCCTAGTGTAGTGGTGGTGGGAGTAGTGGTGCTGGGATTAGTGGTGACGGGGATAGTGCACGCAATTGAGGGAGGGCGGAGGTGCTCTTCAAACTAGGTAAGACACATCATTTTATTTTATTAAGCGGATATTTGCAAAGTAAATATTTACAACTTTAATATAATGAATTTCCGCAAAGTAACGTCTGATTCTATTAATTTGGGTTAATAATTGTACTATGTTTTAACTTATTAACTAAAAACCGACTTATATCGCCTTACGGCAAAATCAGCACGACAAATGCAAAACCGATCTCAGTTTTACAGTAATAAATTTAAATAAAATTGAAACAACATTATTTTAATTTATTACTGTACATGTCTGAATTAATTCACAAAAATGAAGATGAAGTTTCACCAAGTGACAACAATCACGATTGTAAGTTATATTACGTTGTGGAATGTTTTATCAAAGTAGATACGAGTGTTAACATAATATTCTTGAGAGCCTTAGTTAATCACAAGCAAGGCGGGTAGACTCCAATACAGCGTCAGACTTACGAGGATAATCACAACACACGCAGACACGAAAACTAGCGATTTGTATTTTCTATGCTTGCTTTTTACTGGTTTCAGCCTAAATTAAATCCAGGATTAGCGGCTTAACTGCCCGATACTTTGAATATAGGC
Organism: Parnassius orleans; assembly: GCA_029286625.1. Lineage (NCBI taxonomy): Eukaryota > Metazoa > Arthropoda > Insecta > Lepidoptera > Papilionidae > Parnassius > Parnassius orleans. The sequence continues at coordinate 1,537,175 of JAGSMP010000051.1, forward strand.
CACGTGGTCTTCTGTTTAATTACAGTCAGTAATGAGAGGCCTAATATCCAGCGTTGGGACGTATTAAGCTGTTAATGAATTTACGCACACACACGCACACACGCACGCACACACGCACACACACGCACACACACACACACACACACACTTAAATTATCAAGCGATATCACATCAAATTTTCATTTGAAATCGAATTTCAAGAAATATTTTATCAACAAGTTCACGAATGTTTTATTTGTCGTGTTTAGGTGGTTATTATATAAAATAGCCATAATAGGGTTATTTATTGATACCTTTATTAATTTTATTACTCACGAAGTCAACGAAGCGATTAATGTTAAAAACAAATAAATTTAAATTCATGCCCGGGAGTCGTAGGGTGACCATACCGTGCGTCAGGTGTTCCCTACAGGCGGCCCGCACCGTATTGCTGTTTATTGCCGTCATATTTCAGAACCCCTGAAAAAGAAGGACCCCTCTTGATTTGCATCTGACAACGACTCGAAAGTAATAACCGAAGGCACCCCAGTCTTAGGAAGCGAAGAAAATTATAGGAAATATACTCACTTCAATAAAATTCACTTTTGTAAAATTCTTGAGAGTTCATTTCATGAATCAATCCCTTTTCCTGTTTTTCAGGCTCTTAAATTTTTTTGTACCTGCTACTTATTGCTGATGCCATTCCGACAAAAAGTTCAATTGTTTAAGTGATTTTCTATATTAGATTTTTCTAATAATCCGCGGGTTCTTTTCTAGCTCTGTAAATTATTGTAATACTACTTTATTAAGCCATTTTGAAGATTTCGGCCATAGTAAAAAATTACTTCTCTACATAAAAAAACTAGCGATCAGCCCCAACTTCGCACAGGTGATTTCTGGACCTCTACAACAGCGCCACCTATCGGGTCCAATTGTGAATCTATTATCGAATCTAAATTTCATCAAAATCGGTCCAGCCGTTTAGGGGTTCAGTCACATACACACGGACAGAAGAATATAATATTCATGTATTATACATATAAAACTTTCTCTTGAATCATTTGGTCTATCGATGAAGACCGTAATTTAAAAGATCTAAGCGTACAGACGGCGGGAAGCGACTTTGTTTTATACTATGTAGAGATATAGAGATCCCGCATTGTAATTGGACGCGAAGACAGACTGGCAAATAAATCCACGTCTTTGCCATTACAAGTCACAAAGTAAACCGTTTTGTTCGATGTCTGATCAAAGCATAGTACACAGCGTACAACCATCCTCTCATTTCTCAAAAGGTTGTGAAGCAGTGAAGGGTCCGCTGCGCTATCTCAGTCTGAGTTGGCGGACTTTTTGAGAATCCAGAAGTAAGTGGTAGAGCTACATTACAGCACGAATGGCTGGACTGGGCAATTGGTGGCTCCATAACGCAAGGCTAAGCGTTTAGTTGCGGTTCCGCGGGGCGGCGGATTCTCTGGATTCTCTGGATGTGTTTCTTTATGCAATTTATGTATGTAAACTGCCTCCACGATACAGGATAAAATCATAATTATCAATCAAACGTATTTTTTAAAGAGTGGCATGATGCTTCCGTGTTTCTCATGATGAGAGAACCGGATATCTTTTTCAACTGAATTTTGATACTGAATCTAATAATTTAAGTGTTTGTTATGTCGCTCGCCGTTGTATTATATTTGTCGTATTTTTATTAAAAAAATAACGTCTTATCACAGTTCTATTATCACTTGTTGTGCTCTTCTCGCAAGTTCATTAAGTCTCGTCATAGGGTATTGTCCAAGGACAATTTTCTGTCAATGAAGACCACCCTCTGTGATCGATTGTCCACTTTAGCTTTCATTGAATCAGTCGTCCTTTTGCGAATCGGTAGAACCCACTTCCTGTGTGGCAGCTTGAAATTGTCCTCCTTATTTGTTTAGGTAGAGATAGTTAACATTAATTTGTATGTACATTATATAATCGTATCTCGGCTTTTATTTTAAGCATGTCAATATACAGGGCTATTTTCGAATAACCGGCCAAATTTGCAAGAAGGTTCAGAATAAATAATATAGGCCAAATGGTAAAGAAAAATTTATTAAAAAATCTCAATCATTGTGTCCTTTTTATCTTTTAAATTCAAAATGCGTGGTAATGCATTATTTTAACTGATTTTACTGCGCACGCACACTTTTGTAAGGGTCGATCGGTAGGCAAAAACGTTGTTGCCCATAAATCACATTCAATTTGGGATAATTTCAAATAAAAGTAGAAGACTTATTTACTCGTATTTTCAAAAACTGCAATAACGGTATATCATTATTTATATATTTGAACTTAAGTTTAAAATTTGGCAAATCTTTGAGAAACCTGTATATCAAGCATTACTTGGTGGAAATTGTATTAAAGATGTGAACATTTATTAATTTCAATAGGTACCCTGTTTGAGTAATTTTACTATTAAAAAAAATATGTATATACTATACTCTACTTAAAGTGTATTTTTCTAAAATTTGTCATCTTTTTGTTACAGGTAATTAAATTACTTAAAGCGTTATTTCACCGACTACAGCTTCAATATACAACTTTAAATACGGTAAGAAAGCTGAATAACAATAACATATTATATTTCACATTTTCGTAATACGTATGGATTCGTAATATAGATTTTTGAGTGTTCCATGTCAACCTCAGTAAAACGGAACACTTACGGAAAAACTCCGGTATCTGTCACAGATGTTTTTTTTTAATTCTTCACCAAAATCAATGATATTTGGCGTAGTTATTAGTAACAAAATACAATATATTTTTACCATAAAAGGAAAGTAAAAAAAGTTACAATCATCATGTGTTTAATTAAAATACAAAAAACTTTTAACGATGATTTTAGGGCAAAACTTACTATTTGAAAACACGTTTTCTTTTCCTTCTTCTTGTCTTGAAAGGGCTTCATTTTGACCCTTTGACTGCCTCATTGATCTAAATGCATGTAACTTACACGCATTTAGTTTATTTTAGTCTGAACTCTACTAGCGACCTCCCGTAGATACTAAAAGTTAAAAAAAATCAATGTCTAGTCTTAGGATCCCGCTGGGTCGAATTCAATGCTTTCATCCGGCCTTGGTCTTCAGGAACAAATAACGGGCGCACTTAAAACTTTTAGAGAAGACACTGTCCCTCGCGGTGCAACGTCTAGACAACCAGGTGTTTTGATTCGCTTCAGCTAAAGCATAATAGAAAAATACCAAAATGAAGATTGGTTAGTTTTTATAATCAAAGATTTAGTGTTTGTACATTTCATAAAATGATTTAGCTTTATAACGTTTTTCTGTTTTTCTGTTCTATAGAGATATATTTTATGAGATACCAGTGAGACTAGTACTGCGACCTATAAAATCAAAATTGAAAATATTTAATTCGCCTCGAGTATTGAGATAAATCTTTCAATTCATGGGAGGAAGTCCACTATTAATTATAGAAATTATTGTAGAAAATCAAATGGGGGTGTGAAATCTCAACTCTGATCTCTGAAACAAACCAGGTGATGGGCAGCAGCGGATTGCCAAATCGCCTGCCAAGCGTGGCAACTGTTGCAAATATCCACCTCATGTGGCAGTCCGTGACTCTCTATGCAGTGGACTTTAATAGGCTATAACGGTAACTCTAAAAGTTAAGAACACAGCTTTTTAATACGTTCAATATTCATGTCCCCCATAAACGGGCGGGTGTTTCTCAAAACGGCCTGTTTATCACTGTTTCAATATTGTTTAATGTAAATTACGAGGCTATGGAGTTTTCGAAGGTATTTACATCGGCTTTGTGTGGCGCGTATATTTCGTTATTGTTGCGTTAATTATTTCGTGATGAATTCCAATGATCGAGTCGCGAAGTTGCAAAGTCTTTGAACTTGTCCCTTTTGTTTATTTAATAGGGTTTGCCGCGTCTAATAAAATACACATTTTTAGGGTGTGATTATATTTTAAAAAATATACTTTTTTCTAATATATTGTTTTCTCTAGTGTAATTTTCAAAAATTTTTTTTGGATATAACACATTTTTTCCTTCATATTCTTACATTGTCATCTGATTCTGAGCTATATTTAAAATTTCAATTCTCTAGCTCACCGGAAAGTTAGTTTAAAATCAATTACTAAATTTCACCCGAACAGATTATACGCGAGGCAGTAAAACATGGTAAAAATCAACGTCATCTTAAAAAATATTAAAAGTTGCTCTCTCTCTCTTTCTACTAAATGACAATAGAAAGGGACAGGTATAGAGATAATCGATACTTCATTTAAGTAAACGATACTTAACGTCACATAATTAACCGAATTATAGTAATGTGAATACTTTTTTTGTATAAAACAGAAGCGACAGACGAACTACTAAACCACCTGATGGTATGTGGCTACATACCATCAGGTGCAGTCCATGGACACCTTCAGCCAACTTCAAAGAATGCTACAGGTTCGTGGTCATCTCCGAGGACTATGATCGAATGCCTCTAGAAAGAAGAGAAACCCTACCACTTAGAAAGTTATTCAGTTTGTTTAAAAATGCATTAGTTAAGTAATTTATGCACTGTTATACAATACAAAATTCAGGCAATTGCTACAATTGCTATTATCGCTTGGTATGAATTGTTAATTGGACAAGCGTAGTCAATTATTCCTTTCTGGTACATAGTGTAATTAACCTCCTGACACTGCTTCCCGTCCTTCGCTTTTGTCGCTGCAGCCTTATCGAATATTTGATTTCTTTTTAAATATTTATAGCTTAGTGCTCCTTCCCTCTCAGAAATGAAAGGAGGCCTGTGCCCAGCAGTGGGACCTGTAGAGGCTAAAACTTTAACTTTATAGCTTAGTGCAACTTAACGTGGCGTCTACGAACCCTTATAACCTTATATTGATATTATCAACATCCTTCTAAAGTCCACTGGACATGGTGTAATTTCTTGGTGTTGTTTCTCAAACGCTGGTAACGCTACTCTCAACCACTAGTTTGTGAAAGTGGGGTGAACCCCACTTTTCAACGTTGGGATGGATTCAATAAAGCCTCGCCTCGCAACGCATACATTTGAAATAGGCATTTGAATTTTTTTATGTGTATATGTTTTTTTATGTAGGATGTTATTTATTATGACGGATGTAACCTTCATAATAAATAACATCCTCATTTGAAGGAACACACATCCACCAACCTCATTTCGAAACCATAGTAGATTAGGAAAACAAGTGAAAGTTAAAAAAATATGTATTAATTTTTAAATATACCACTTTTTTTTCATATTTTTATATTGTCATTCGATTCTGAGCTATGTTAAAGATTCACAAGTCACTAGCTCATCGGAAGTTAGTTTAAAATCAATTACTAAATTCGACATATCAAACGAAATTATAAAACCTTACTTCAAAGAAGGAAATAAATTTCATTTCATAAGAAAATAAACGTTTTATTAAACACACACACAAATTCCAAAGAGAGCCGACAGAACCCGCCACCCAATTGCAGCTTGCAACTTGTTACCATTTGCACCCTTCCCTTTTGTTTGCATAAGTCACTAAAACGCACCCCAACTAATGAAAACCTGAGGGAAAATTCGGGAAAACTCATAATAATAGGGGTGCCGTGTTTATACAGGCTGTTTTTTTCTATTTTAAACTCATTTTAATTACTTAACTGATTCATATGTACCTACATGATGTATTTTTTTTACATTAGTCTCGCTAGGGACCACTACGAAAACTTATTTATTAAAAAAATATAAAAATTATATTTTTTTACTCTATCTGGTGATATATTATTACCAAATAGAAGTCTTTGTTACTTCAAATTTAATCTAATATATAAAAAATAATGTTTGTTTGTTCGTATTTTATACACTGCCATACCGTTCATCAGATTGCAGTAAAACTTTGTCAACATATGCAACATATGCACTTCCGGGAAGGTTATAGGAATAGTACAATTAACTTACAGTAGGTGGCGCGCGTATAGTACCGACGTATTTGAAAGTTATATATATCATTCAACTTCAATGAATGTATTATCATTCCCAATTAAACAATAACTGTTCCAAATTTAAAACGATATTTACGCAATTATTTCTTCTGCGGCTGCTACGCGCCGGATACCAGCTAATACTAAATAATAATCACTTTACATTACATGGAAAGTGCTAACACTTGTACTTAGATTTAATATTAGATTTTAATATTACTTAATTTATTAACTAACTTCTAAAATGGAGAATGCAGTTACTCCATTTTAGAAATGAAAAAACTTTTATCTCTTTATTTTTATAGAAACCGCAAATATAATTGTAACATAATAACTGCTTGAAATAAACACGTATTTTATAAGTTAATTTTTAGCCATCTTCGAAAAGTAGGCGCTCTCGATTTAATTGATTTTTTGTGTGTATGTTTTACGCGATATCTCCGCATATTGTAAGCCGATTTTAATGATTGTTTTTAACAAATAGGCTATACCTCTAAATTAAGACGACATTCTAGTTGTTCCCTTGAGGTTGTCATATTATTTAGCTTACTTGTGGCCAAATACTCAAACGTTACTCAATTTTAAGACGTCGTTAAGTCTCGTGGTTTCACAGTCACTATGAATAAAAGTGATAGAGAGAGCACTAGAATTAACGGAATCTTAAAATTGAGTAGCGTTTCAGTATTTGGGCATTAAATTTTTTTAATAATTAAACTTTTATTAAAAACATTAAACCAACTTCAACTTTTGAAGTAGGTTTTTAGGTTTTAGCTAAGCATAAATATTAGCAATTAAAATTCACTTTAAGCTCTAGCAGTTCGCAACAGCCTGTATAAAGTTTCACCGACAAATATATAAATTTAAAAGGCCGGCGGAGGCTCAAATTGGGCAAAATTCAAACTATGCAGATCCGAGACAGATGTCGCCCCTCTCCCTCCGATTATCGTATGCAGATTAAAATGGGAAAACCCGCCCATCCTGTGTTTAGTCCGAAACGTGGTTATGCCACCTGTGTTTTCTCAAAAAACCTTCCACTGTTTTTCCGATCGAAAATCTAGAGGGAGAAACTGAATATATGACCGGGAGCTACGTTTTAATATACAGTTTTAGTAGAAGTACTAGTTGGTCCGGTAGACATTATTCTGCCCTTTCCGGTGGATGGTGCAATGAGTTTCTGATTGACTGATGATGAGACTTTTATAATTTAAACATTTTTTGCTCCATAAATAAATAATTTGTTAATAATTTGACTACAGGGCCACCTATCAAATTATAGCAACGCTAAGAAACAACATCACGACAAATTCTCAATATATATATAAAGACTAGCGATCCGCCCCGGCTTCGCACGGGTGATTTCTGGATCTCGATAACAGCGCCACATACTGGGTCCAATTTTGAATCGTTTAGATCATTCAGGGACTCACTCAAACACATACAAAAATTTTATCAAAATTGATCCAGATCATTCCAGATCATTTTCGAAGTTTTGCGGACTAACGGACAGCAATGGATTTTTATATAAAGAGATAATGTTTTCTTTTAGAATGTATAATTGTTTACTACAACAGTCGTATTAAATTAAACGTGGAAGTGTCACACGGCACCGTCATATGATTGCAGCACAAATGACGACCCATTCGACCAAGGAAGGACCACGTTCACACAGAATACCACCGTAAAATACCAAGATATTGCTGTTGTGTCATCAAAGGTGAAAACGCATCTGTGTTTTGATTCTCAATCGAAGACCGATGTAGATGTCTATATAGACATCTACATCTATCCTCGATTACGAATCAAAATGCGGATGCGTTGTCACCCGTGAGGACTAAGATGGAATGCCTTTTTCAGTAAAAAGGGTCTCCGGTTCTCTACACTCACCATACGAAACACAGCAGTGTTAAGCTGCTATTTGACGCTGGTGTTCTGTGAGAGCGTGGTCCTTCCCCGGTCGAGCCGACCCATTCGTGCTACAACTATACCACTAATATAGCTGCAGCATGGCTCTACCACGTTAAAAGCTCCTGATAAGATGAGAACCCAGGACCTGTGGCGTACGCTCGACTGTTCTTTCAATTTTCCTTAAAAGCTCATGACGGTCAAGTGGCTGTATAAGAATATCCACTACCCAATATCGCACCGTAGGTGTCGTAAAAGGCTACAGAGGAAAACTGAAACAGGAGATGGGCAGCAGCATCTTCCTGATAACAACTCAACATTATAAAAACTGCGGTTGCCAATCCGCTTACTGAACGTGGCAATTATGGCGATATCCATATATGAGGCCATCTATGGGGTAAGCCTATGTTCACTGTATGGCCTATGTGGACTTTTACGAGTGTATACTGTAATGGATATATGAAATGGATGAAAAGCTTACTACTTTTTTTTTATGATTTCTTATATTTACGCGTACACTACACATTGAATAAAACTATTTTTACGGATAAATAAATCTGGTATCACTAGCAACTTTTCCCAACCGATATGACTTCAGGGCTTTCAAGAAAGTGTCTACCTTTTCTTAAACGCTACTACGACTCCTTTATTGCTGGAGTTGTTCAAGGCTGACGGTGGCTACTTACCATCAGGGAGCTTCACCTTCTCATCTCTTTTTTTAAAAAGATACTTTGTCTGATGGTAAAATTGTGAAAGTGCCTATGGTCTGTGTACCGCTTAATGACGCGATTTTACTAGGTAGGACTCCTTCTGCCCAGGAGTCCGTTAGGGTGGGTACCACGCTCTTACGGACGGGACTCAGTCCCCCCCGTGACCATGGGTGCTGTAAAGCACCCGAAACGTCGGGAATCAAAATAGTAAAATTAAACGCGATAAAATCCGTAAAAATAGTTTTATTCAATACTTTTTTTCATTCCTTTAGGCAACATATTTTAAAAAGGGCGTAGGAACGTAAATGACATACAGTATTAATTGAATACTTACCTTCGTAACACGTATTTCATACACATAGAGCAAACGGTATTATCCTACGACCGGAGCATGAATTTTAGAGAAGCTCTAAACTCCCCATCTTCCAAGTTAACGCCAGGTAACTCCACGCGCCCGCTCATCATTTATTAACGTGTGCGTAAAAGTCTCTCCCCTAATTTGGGTAATTATTTGGGAAAGGGAAATCCGCTATTCAAATATTGAAGGTGCAGGTTTGGTCCCTTTGAAATTAAGGAGCAAACTTTGTGATAAAATGACGACTTACCGTCTTGGGACACGTGTTATGTTTTGTCAGTGAGTTGGGATACAGATTAAATATACAGTATGGTGTATTACGTGTCTCGTTTTATACATGTTATGACCAAGTAATTAATAGGACATTCTTCATTGTGTCCAGATAGTTTTAAAAATGCCCAATGCGAGTTGGCAATAAGATAAAACCTATTGAAATAATTAAATTGACCGGGCTTTATGAGTGAAATACGTTACTTATTTCACAGAGTAATAAAAATATAGGTTAGGTTATGACCGGACAATATGAGAAATAAGAAGTTTAAATCAGTATTACTTGCGTAGCCAGATTTGACTTGACATTATTCATATTCTGCACTGCCTGGTTAGTCACTTGGTACATATTAACATATACATAGTATTTAATTTTCTAACTATATTTTACAGATAGAAGTGTAATAGTGGCATAAAAGAATCCAGTTCCCCATGATGAATAGTACGAATTCACATAGAATTGTTTGTCCAAACAAATTGGTTTAATAGTTTGTCCTAGCCTATAAAGTGGAAACCTAACTGAAGTATTTAAGCAAAATCTTATTTAATTTCAATATTCATAAGAAACAATTTAGCAACAATCAAAATTATTTATCGCCCCGAAAACGGTCACGGACTTTTTTAATTTGTCACAGGTCACAGGACTCCTGTGAAATTAAACGGACATTGTAAACAAAAGCGCGGAATTTCCATATCAATGCCGCCTCACGTGCCACTTCAAACAGTTTAAATGCTTGTATACCACACTAGGCCGGAAAATAAACACACCCTCAACACCATGCTTTGGGTTGAACGAATTTGGATATTTTTTCGGTTACACTCTATTGATGTTTGCGGCGGATCAAAGACATTCGGTAACGTAGTTCGACTGTGTAATTTTTCGTATTCGAAAAGTGGCTGTTTTTATGAAGTTATATAACTAAAATTTAAAATAGTTTTTTTGTACATTGTCTTACGTGCCTGCTACATGGGTCCAATCTGTCTATAAATTTGACAATTATTAATTATTGATTTTCAAATCTATATGTATTATGGATATTTCCATATCTCTGATACTGCATTCGAACTCTATACCGGATGTTTCTATACTCTCAAAAGGCGTATATTGTTAGGATAAGTGTATGCCTTCGTATTTGCGTTTACTTTAGTGCGTACATTTTCGACTATTGTAACTGAATATGGGCTGTCAACTGTCTTTAACCCGAATTCAGTACTATTCAATGGTCGGAATAATATAGTTGCATTAATTTTGTATTAGTATTTATAAGCACATGTACAGAATAGTGTTCATAATATCTTCTGGAACAGTAAACATAAACCTTTCCGTAGAAACTTTGCCTTTCAACATGAAACCGAACGGTACGATAGTACATACGTAATCTTAATCACGGCTCCCGAAATACGATGCTGTACAATATAGAGCTATTGCTAGGGAACGGATCTCATTGTGTTCTTTGTTCTCTTTGGATTGAAAGCACCCCATTAGCATTTAAGGGTTATCGTCTTTTGTAAGCCTGAAGTTAATCGGTTTGTGGCCAAAGCATGACTCGGTACCCACGTGCCATCGATACCATTTAAACACGTAAGTGTTAGGTGTTGTCACAAGTAAAAAGGTTATAGCGGTTATTTTATTTTTACAATTAACACCTTTTCTAATTCAATAAATTACTGTTATTTAAAATTGTTTTAATGATTTATTTCACATTGCAAACAGTATCTTGAAATAATTCTTTAATACATTTCCTGAAACTTTTTTAAAGTTTGTAGTTTGTGTAAAATTAAATTTAAAAACATTTGTTAGGAGTACGCATAAAATACATCATTGCTTTGTTCCTGTCCGTTTGCTTAATTTCGTAATTAATTACTACTAAGAAAATCTTGTTTCTAATAACTGCATTATTAATTATATAAATATAGTGCATTTACTGAACTTGATATCACAATCGTCTCGTAAAGGTGTTTATTTAATTAATGTTGAAATTATTTTCATTGCGTTGTGGATTTTTCCTGCAACATAATTCGTTCTATGTTTCATAATTTGATGATTGATATGACTTCAAGACACAGTAAGTTCATTCTGCGCAGATCGGACCAAAACTAATAATTAAAAAGCTGAAGGTACTCAGGGTTAACGCTGACATCGGGACGTCAATCACCTCACTCTCCCGTGACTATGGGTGCTGGAAAGCATCCGAAAAAAAAATAAGTATAATTAAACGCGATAAAATCCGTAAAAGTAGTTTTATTCAATGTGTAGTGTTCGCGTAAATATAAGAAATCATTCGTTCTATGTTTTATATTTAGGGTGTTGTATTTTCGTTTCCCATTAATTTATTCCTCTTTTTGAGATTTTAAATAAAACGCAAATGTATTTAACGTAGTTGGTAAACATAAAAGTCGAACGTTATTGGGAAGGCAAGACGGTAAAGGGAAGAAACGATATAAAACTTAATTAGGTCATTATTTATTAAAAATCCGCTTTGTATAATAAAATTATTTATTGAACGTTATCATATAAAACTTGAGCAACTCTAGATGTTTTTAATACTCGAAAACGCGTTTTCACAACAATACAGTGAATACTATACATTTAAGTTTGATGATAGTTTCGGTTGAAAGATTGTGTTTTCTATGGCGCATTGTCCTGCTGGACTTTTGTTCATTTTCTTTACGCAGTCGCCTTGAAATGTCGTCCACCAAGCACGACAGCAGGATAGTTCCTTTAATAAAGATTTTCGTACAATATTTTAAGGCCTTCTAATTTTTATTTTCTGGTAACAAACTCTACCGCAATTTTATTAATAGCATATTCTTTTTTATATATAACATTGGGCAAACGAGCATGCAGTTCACTTAATGGTAAGTGACTACCGCCGCCCATGAACAACTACAACATCAGGGAAATTGCAGGTGCGTTGGGGCTTTAAAAAAAATAGTAAGCTCTTTTCTATTCTCTAAGACGTATCAGTCCGGAAAAATCGCTGGTGGTAGTCGATTCCACAAGGAAGTGGTGCGAAGTAGAAAACTTCTTGCATATCGCCTTCATTCAATTCATATAATTTGTGTAAAATACTCCATTATACATCCATCACAGCCTACAAAAGTCCACTGCTGAACATAAGGCTACCCCATAGATTGCCTCAAAATCAAGATTTTGCCATAGTTGTCACGCTTGGCAGACGGGTTGGCAACCGCAGTTTTTATAAATTTAAGTTGTTGTCAAGATGATGCTGCTGCCCATCTCCTGTTTTAGTTTCCCTTTGTCGCCTCTTACGAAACACATGGGAATATGGGGTACTGGATATTCTTACATCGCCACTACATGATAAAATACTATGAACATTTAAAAAAAAACACCCATAACATAATCGTTATTTTAATATAAAATACCGATTTTTATTGAGAAACTGTATATGAAATATAAAAGACATGTTTATGCATTAAAAACAGCGTTACCGTTTTTGGTATTTAAACTATACCAAATTTGATCAATATATTATCGAAAATCCATAGTATTATATCAAAGCTTGCATAGAATATCCTTCAATACTTCTTTTTCATTTTCTTCTTCAACGCTAATAGTCTACTCGTACTACTGGATAAAGGCATCATAGGTTCTATATTTTTAAAAGATAGTTCTTGTTGTTACGTAAAAAAACGCAAATTCGTAATATCACTCTGAGAAATAACTAAAAAATCAAAACCTCCCCTATACTTTTAATTTAAAAAGAAAACACAATATATATCTCAATCAGTCCAACATGCAAATTCGGAGTGCACATTTATTTATGGCAAATTAAAAGAGCAGTGCAAAACCGAGGGTAAGTATCTACCCGACGTCCCAATGGCCCTGTATCATTGGCCCCTCGCAATAAATTCAGCATCAGGTGTCCCACACAACAACGGCAATGTTCCTTGAGAGGAACATATGAGCGCGTAAGTGTTGTTTTTTGGCGACACGGTAATTTCACTGAACTGCTACTTTGGGACGAAAGGTACATTGACATGTTGGAATCTTCTTGTTTCGTTCTTTACTTTATTCCAACTAAAATAGAGTCGGTTTTCTGTTATTTCTTAAAAAAATAGGTTATGATTTTGCGCCCTTATTGTTAAGTTCATATATCGTCGACGCTTCTTATAAGGAATAGGATCATAGATGTCGAAGAATATTATTTTTTTAAATCTAAAATGGCGTTTACGTTAGAGCTTATATCATAGATTTATGTTAAAGCTTGATACTAAGGTGTATAAACTAGTTTTAACTGGTTACTAGCGTTTAATATGATATCAGAGACTGCTATAAAAATGTACGTTATATGGTCAGTACTACTTCTCGTGGGTCCTAGGTTCTTGTCCTGCTGCAGCCAAAAATTTGACACAACTTCCTAGGTTTCGGGTCTGCTGTGCAATTGTATAACTCTGTCGGCAATCACTCCACTCTACGTTATGGTTTTTTAGTAAGATAAAATATTGTTACCTACATTAAGACCGGCTTATGATCAACACTGACACATATATACACAACATAACAAAACCAAACTTCAAGACAAATAATTACACTGTTGTTTGCGTTGTGACTGTCTCTCTCTATATCTCTGACACTATACTTGAGCCTATCCAGACCTTGTATAGGTTAGGTTGAGTAAGTGTTTTTGTGTGAGCACGTTCACTTGTAAGAAAGTATTCAAAAGCTGAGGCTATGCCAGACAACGATCAAGAGAGACATAATGATCGTCAGCATTCGAAGGTAAGACCGCCCGTAACTGTACTATATAATAAATAGTAATGGGTAACCTCCATTTTATAATGTAATAAAGACCATATGTACTTTAATATTTAAGTTCGACTTGAACTTAGCCGGTTTTTTAATTACCAAAAAACTCTTTTTTCTGATATATCCTAAAACCCGCCATGCATTTCTCCATCAAAAAGTCCAAAACGCGTCATGTTACCGAATTCTGTGTTTGTTTCCTCTATTCTTGGCGGCGGCATAAAATCTAACTCGAGCCCGTGTTAATGGGCGCGGTGAAGTCTAGAGGGTTTCAGGATTTATAGACATTTTCGTTCGAGACCTATGCTATAAGCGGTAGCGATAAGCTCATTTGGTCGGTAAATATTACAAAAATAATAATTACAAGGTGACTACTTACTACTAAATATATTATACTAAAGAATGCAGACAATAGCTTCCTATATTTACGTCCTTTAAATCTACAGTCACGAATCTTAAGTCACAAACAAACCTTTAAGATACTGTGAGCACTTTATGAGTAGGTACTAAGCATATAAGAACTTAAAAGTTAAGAACTTAAAAGTGCAAAGAACAGATGAATCTTGTCGTAATATTATATGCCAAAGAATTAAAACTACTAATTGTAGTACATTAATGGTCACACATTACAAACTTTAGTAAATTGTTTTGCATATATTGTATTTTGGCAATTTATAATTTAATATCATTATTTTATGTTGTATTAAAGTTTCTTAAACTTAGACTACACATTAAAATCCATAATTATAAAAAAAATACTATAATAACTTCTGCATCTGCTAAAAGAAGAAGCAGTAGCAAACGTAAGCAGACGTCTCGCAGCTTCGATCTTGGTATTTTACGTCTAGCGTAAGCAATATGGTTACTTCCCCATCTATGGGAAACCATAAGATTTTTCTGGTATATCCAAACCTCATACGACACCCAAGGGATGAAATAGGGAGATTTTCTTACGCCACCACTCTTTTAAGAATGTTATTATCAAATTTACCGTGTAGTGGCAGTGTAAGAATATCCACTACCTCATATCATCCTGTGGGTGTAGTAAAAGGCAATAGAGGGACACAAATCAGGAGATATCCAGCAGCTCTTCCTAATAACAACTGAAATAAAAAAAAAACTGCGGTTGCCAATCTGCTTGCCAAGCGTGGCAACTATGTAAAATACCCCTTCCCCCCTATGAAGCAATCTATGCGGGAGGCCTATGTTTAGCAGTGGACTTTAATAGGCTGTAACGGTAACAGTAACAGTATTAACAAATTATCTGATGACATATTTTTAACCGCTGTCGCCTATGACTTACGCAACTAATAAACTATGGCGCTAGGGCTCCTTTGGCGGCAGTATAAAATGCACCTGTTATACTCAGTGGGCGAGTGTGATTGCTCCGTATAATTGAATTACACACTGAGAGATATACGGTTTCATTAAGACTTGCCTTGGTTTATTATTCGGACATATTTGGAACCGCTGTTAAAACTTGATTTAGGCGCTATTGATGTAAGATTTTAATTTGTAAAGTTTAAAACACAATAAGCTTATAAATATTAAAGATGTTTATAATTGCCGCCAGTACTAGAGGCCATCAAAATTTCCCTAGCACAGTAAAAAGTCAATCCAATTAGTCGAACTTTTCGAGTCCGTTTCGACACCATTCGGTGATGTGTGCTACCACAGCTTCTCTCTCTTAATTCTATAAAAAAAATTACACTCCTTACAATTTGGAATTTTATAGAAATTCTTAAAATGTAATTTAAATACTATTATACTCTTGGTAAGTATACTGAAATGTGGGAATATTTTTTGTACATATAGATTTTTTTTCAATCCCTATTTGTAATTAACATTAGCTCGTTCGTTATTAAACGTTGAATATATTGAACGGAGATTAAACTAAGCTTTCATATTATTTTAAGCATTATAATTCAAGGTAAAGAACCCTAAGGGGTATATTATATAATATTCATATTCAATCTCTATGCGCGGAAGTAAACAGAGATAATATTTCAAGCTAATACGAGAAAGTCCTAACGAATCTATCAACAAATCTTCCGACGTTTGTTCGGGGAACAATGAAATGGCTTGACTGTAGGCGTTATTATTCCACATCCATTATAAAAAGACCCTTTCGTGTCTCTTCCTTTTCCTAGTTTACAAACAGATCTATGAAACTTCCCGACAAAGGGGTGTCTAGCTAAACTGGCACCTGCAGAAATTTGGACAAATATTTGCTTATTGTGTTAGTCGCATAGACTAGGTGACTGTAGCTCATTAAAATTAACCCTTTGGATCGGAGGGACGTTAATTGGCTTGAGGTTTTTATTAACAGGTTTAAATTTTTACGTATTTTTTGAAAATTGCACCCTCTCTGTATAAATATTTCATTTGACTTATTTTGTTTTTATATTGGAATCAGCGATTATCATTCATTTGAATTTACTTAATATCTATAAAGGTATGTTTATAATTCTTCTGTGCGTGTGTTTGTCACTGAACTTCTCCTAAACGGCTGGACCGATTTTGATGATTTTTTGTGTGTGATTGAGTGGGTCCCTGGATGGTTTAGTTTCACAATTGGACCCGGTAGGTAGCGCTGTAGTCGAGACCTAGAAATCATAATCGATCGATCGAATCGCTAGTTATAGTATAAATAGACTTTATTATACTACTACATTGGCTTAAAGAGGGAAGAGGACGAAAGAGCTATGTCCATCACAGTCTAGCTTTGTGCCTTATCCAGAAATTTCGGATGATAGCATTATTAGCATTCAGTCAGGTCATTCAAGTCAGACATTAGGGGTCAGGATCACTGCAGAAAAGTAACGCCAATGTTTCTCAAAGTATCACTGTACTGTAGTCACGCAATAATATCATAATGACAATGTTTTGCAGATCCATGAAATGCAAAAAACAAGACTTTATTCTGAACTATGTACTTCAAATAGGTGCATTTCTTTTCCTGTAGAGAGCAAGCCGCGGGCTCAAAGAAAAAAACAGTGGCTAAGTAACATTCCAAGGCTTCTGACTTTTTACGTCTCCCTTCTCATTTGCTAATTGCTTTTTTCATGTTCTCATAGTGACGTTGAGAACTCTCTTTTTAAGACGCATCCGTAATTGGTGTAGTTGTATATAGATACGTCAGACAAAAATTATGTTTAAGGAATCAAATTATTTTTTTCGTTATTGTATTACTGCAGCGGAACCTAACACTGAGTTAATATTTTGTCTGGTGCTAATTTGTATATATCTAAATAATATATAATTACTACGATAAATATGCGTCTAGTCCTAAGCTTGACAGCGAATTTTGACAAATGGTTACATTATAACTAATAACGTAAAAAAATATGACGTAAAGGAAATGCGAAACATACTCGTAATCAAAGGGTATTTATCACTACGTTTAACTCGTAGTTTTCTAATTATTAAAAAGCACGTAATTTATTTTTCTTAAGTAACATTGCATTGTCCGAACATCCATTCTTCGCAATTACTACATTTCTCTTTATAGGTCTTCGGTAGCGTTTTGAAATTGCTTATTACATAATTTTGCATTTATTTTAGATACTAAAGATAATACCAAACGCAGCAATTC
The DNA here is from genome assembly GCA_029286625.1 of Parnassius orleans. Classification (NCBI taxonomy): domain Eukaryota; kingdom Metazoa; phylum Arthropoda; class Insecta; order Lepidoptera; family Papilionidae; genus Parnassius; species Parnassius orleans. Next base: position 1,554,754 of record JAGSMP010000051.1, read on the forward strand.
AAATTAGAACGGTCTTTTTTGAATTACACATGGGAACATCCAATTCAAATTTCAAAAAAGTATAAAAAGGATCTTTCAACATTTAAGGGTTACATGACAGCGTAGGCAGGAGTGTAGACGGCCAGACTAACAAGCGAACTCTGTAAATTGGCCCAGCGCCGCGTTGTTAAGCGAATTTCAAACTAATTGTGTTTGGCAGACCATGTCGCTTGAGCACATAGTTGTATGGGGCACTTCGCGTTCTTTTATATATTTACATCTACATATTTGCTCATTTTGGGCATTTTTATCTACGTCGTAGAGCCATGCTGCAACTATATAGTTATAGCAAGAATAGATCGGTTCGACCAGGGAAGGACCACGCTCTCGCAGAATACCAGCATAAAATAGCAGCTTAATGCTGCTGTGTTTCGTATGGTGAGTGTAGAATACCGGAGACCCACGAGGGTGGGTAAGAGACTTACTAATATTATATAATTATATTATAAAAGTTGAATTATTTCAGTTAATATTAGGAAGACGTTGCTCTCCATCTACTGGTTTCTCTGTCGCTTCTTAAAATACCAATATGGGGTAGTAGATATTCTTACACCGCCGCTATACGGTCATAATATCAGTAATGAAGCGAGCACACAGTCTATATGGTCATAATATCAGTAATGGAGCGAGCACACAGTCCACCTGCTGGTAAGTGTTTGCTGTGCCGCAGACATCTACATCTATCCTCGATTACGAATTATAATGCAGATGCGTTGTCACCCGTGAGGACTAAAATGGAATGCCTCGTTTCCAGTAAAAAGGGTCTCGAGTTCTCTACACTCACCATAGGAAACACAGCAGCGTTAAGCTGCTATTTTACACTGGTATTCTGTGAGAGCGTGGTCCTTACCCGGTCGAGCCGACCCGTTCGTGCTACAAATATACTACTAATATAGCTGCAACATGGCTTTACCACATAAAGTACCAACATTCTTATATATACAAGTATTGACAAGTATCAACATTATCGGTATACATGATGTATTAATTAAGAATGCAACGGACAAGACTAAGTGTGCTTAAGCAGTCGGAGAAGGTTTCAGTGTCTAGTCATAAAGAGGTATTTTTGTTTCCATAAATATCTCTATTCTTGTTTTAATGTTTGCACTTAAGCAAATACCCTCCATTACGAGGTAAGCTACACAACTTCACAGACGTTCACGGCATCTTTGATCCCGCTTCCAGTCGCTTCCCTCCACTTCTCGCACTTAGTATTCGCCTCACGGCTGCAGTACACCGTGATTCCTTCGGAGTAAATAACACTTCCCCGACCACTTAAAAACAAATTTCAATTGTATACTAAGACCATTTGTTTCTGTTTACAGAACCGTTAGACTTTTGTGTGCATGCCCACCACTATAAAGGTAATGACTAGAGTTTTATTTACAATTGAACAATATCAATACTACTAAAGATTTTTTTATTGCTTTGCATTTTTAAACTTAATTCCCGTCATAAAAAGTTTTATTTCTATTGCAACTAAAATAGTTTTAGGACCTTTTGAACAGTATTTGTGATTCGAAAACCGAGTTTATTCTCAAGTTATTAAAGTTCACAATTGCATGAATTGCAATAATTTGAAATTCTTCCTGCTCCGAGATCACGCCACAACTAACAACTTAAAACAATATTTCATAATATAGTGTATTAACAAAATCCTTTTTTTTATAAAAGAGCCACACTTGGCGGGTAGTTTGTCAACCTCAGTTTATTTACTTTCTAGTTATTATTCTTAGGCAGACGTTGCGGCCCATCTTTGGTTTGGTTTCCCTTTGTCGCCTCTTACGACACCCACGGGACGACATGAGGTAGTGGATATTTTTAGATATACTACATACTACCACTACTAGGTTAGCTCGTTAATCACTTTAATAAAAAAAAGAATTTTCATCTAGTAAACACATTTGAAAATACATATTTAATTCAAAGCAATAGATTTTTCATAACTACCACGCTTCCGCAGACTGATGACCTCAATATTACCCTAATATTATTTTTTTTTAAATTTTTTTTTAAAATTAATTTGGATATTTTTCAATGTCTGAAAACATGTAGTGCGACCCATTTTAATTTATTTGCGTGACAGTACGGGTTGTACTGTCACGTAAATAAATTAATAATATAATAATAACAACATAAAAACTGGTCGCGAGATTTACCTGTGTAGATAAACAGAACCTTATTGATTTAAATTTTTAAAATTTTCAAACTAAGTAAATACGAGTACTTAAATCTTGCGACAAGCTTTTATATCATATAAATTGTGTAATGACGTTATAAGTTGATAGTAAAAGTTTTAAAGGAAAAGTTTATTTTATTATTTTAGCGCATTTAAATAAAAGCTTGTTTTTAAAAAAGTTTTTTACTTTTAATTTATTTTTTACTTTTTAGTAATCGTTGGACAGGTTTCTCAGTCTGTTCATCTCATTCAACGCATCATTGTTGCAAGGTCGTTTGTCGGTTAATTTCGAACAGTCTAGCTCATCAATAAGGAGACCTTCTAATGATTTTACCCTACTTAAGGCCACGTATGCTTGACCAGCAGCGAAGAGCTTCGAGCCTAAGTATACAACGGCATGGGCGACAGTACTACCCTGCATTTTGTGTAGACTTCAAGATACTATAAGCTCATTCTGCGTAGATCGGACCAAAATTAATATTCAAAAACTGAAGGTAGCCGGGCTAACTATGACATTGGGACGTCAAACACTCAGTCCTCCCCGACTGACCATGGGTGCTGTAAAGCACCCGAAACGTCGGGAATCAAAATAGTAAAATTAAACGCGATAAAATCCGTAAAAATAGTTTTATTCAATGTGTAGTGTTCGCGTAAATATAAGAAATCAATAAAAATGTTAAAATTGAAGCTTCTCAGTCACCACAGAGGTACAAATAAAAGAACAAACGCAAAATTACACAAATTAAACGAAACAAGAGCCGTAGTGACTCAGGAGCTAAGCCCTCCCGTCAATTTTATAATAAGTGAGCAGCCTATGTTCGATCCCATTAATAAAATTGTCCACCTGATGGTAAGTGACTACTGCAGCCCAACTTTAGAAGGCTACAGACATGTTGTCACCAGTAAGGACAAGATGGAATGCTTCTCAGCCGGTAATTACTGGCTCTCTATAGTCTATGCCCTTCAGACCGGAACAGCAGTGCACGCACTACTGCTTTTCAGCAGTAACAGGCAAGAGGGTGGTGTTTACTCTGTGGTCCTAGGCTGAAATGAAAACCATTCGTACATACCACGTGCAATAAAATATTTTTGGATATGTAAATTCTGCCAGCGTGAACTAAATATTCCATAACTGTCTCAGAGATTAGAGGATTCCCGGCAGTTAATTTTCGCAGAAAACAAATATCTTCATTCCTCATTTTGTATTTAAATTCTACTGAAAAGTGAAACAATACACGCTCGTTATGCTCCTGCCTCGTAAGAGCTTCATTGTAAATAGATCCATGAAAAGAAATTAGGCCACGAAATATAACGCTTCATCCTGTCGAATCCATTTCGTTGCGAATTAAAAAGTAAAAATGTTACTACATTTTCATATCAAACACGAAAAACATGAACACTACAGCTTCTGCTGTATCGTAGAGGGATTTTTTTATTTCTTAAAACTTTGTCCCCACACTTGTTTTCTCGTGTATCGTGGAGGCAGCTTATAAACATAAGTTACACAAGAGCAAACATCCAGACCCGGAACAATTATTTGTAGGCCATAACTTATTGCTAATCCGCTGCGCCACGGAGTCGTCCTACATATATATATAAATTGCACATAAATAAACATCGAGACTCGGAACAATTTAAAATCCGAAGTGGGATTCGAACCCGCAGTTCTGTAACGCCACCCACGACTTAGGCACTGCGCTACTGAGCGCGCAAACAACACATTCACATTATAATATAAGTTGGCGTGCACGGACGAAGCCTTCTTAGGTAACGTATTGAACCTTTGTCTACCCACCATATTCGAGTCATAAATTTTCTGCCACAGATTTTTTTTCATACAAGAAGGATTACTAACAAGTACACATTTGGTATGGTGGTAAAGACATACCTTAAAAACGTCGGTAGTTAAAAGTAAATTAAAACTAAACGCAATAAAATTATATTCAATTGTTCATTCAACCCTAATAATAATGCTTGCCTTGCCGTTTACCGATCAATTTATTAACTGTGTGTGACAGTTCCAGGGAGCGTGTAGACACAGGTTTTCGAGTAACAAATTAAATGGCGGCTGTCCGTGCGCGCCCGCGCCAACCGAGCGGGCGTAATATCCATGCACGTGATCTGACTTCACTATAGCATTGATGCATGGAGGTTGAATCCTGTCATCAGCAGATATTTTGGTTTCGTTAAACTTTAATCATCAAATTAATATATTCCCTTCAATTGGAAAGAAATATGTTTCAGTCAGTCTCACTCAGTAACTAACCAGGTACTATAACAGTTTATTTAAGGTTAGAGCCTAATACGGCCCATAGACACCTGCATCCAACTTGAAACGAAACAGCACACATATTAATTATCACCTGTAAGAACTAATATGAAGTCTCACAGCCTGTAGTTATGCAATTATGCTGGCTCTACATATCCTTCAGACTGGAACACAGCAGTGTATTATTGTTTGGCGACAGAAATACGTAAGAGGGCGTTCAGGATGCTTGGCGGTGCACCACTGAGCGATTTACTAGGGGTTTGTTCCTCGCACGACTTCTTTGTGGCGGAATTTGGAATCTATTACCACTGGCGATTTTTCCGGATCGATACAACTTAGTAACCTTCAAGAAACGAGCTTAGACGTTTTTTTTTGTTAAGCTGAAACTGTATAAAAAGGGTTATTATAGTATAAATGAATATATAATTGATAATAACCCCTGGGAATGAGGTGGTCGCTACCAAGCAGTTTCTAAAATAAATTTTGTACTTAAATAGTTTGTACAACCATTAATGTAAAATTTACTTTAAAAAAAAGTCCCGCTGGGTTTCTTGCTGGTTCTTCCCAGGACAGAGGTTTTTTTTTCGAACCAGTGGTAAAGTAAAAAATGACTTTCAATAAGAATTACACATGTAATCTATATTGAATAAAAATTATTCTATTCTATTCTATTCTATTCTATTAAATTCTGGCAACGCACCTGCCATTTTCCTGGTATTACAGTTGTTCATAGGAGGCGGTCGACACTTACCATCAGGTAAACCGCAACTCAAGCAAGTACTATTACCAACATCTTCATATACGAGTCTATATCTTGTACTGTACCTTATATTATTTATATCTATTTTGGTGTGCAATTTAACAATTACTTTGATTGATCGATTGCAACAAAAACACGGTTTTAATATAAAGGTAAAAAATAAAGGTAAAATACATCCGATCATCGTGTAGCTCGGTTTCATTAAACTCTTAGATTATAAAAATATGGCGTTCAGCTTATTGTAATTACTGGAGGTGCCTCATTAAGATTATCACGATAAGTTTCTAATTCAAAAAGTAATGATTCCAGAACGTTCTCACCCCCAAAGGCAATAACTGTCGCGATATGATATACTGTCGATCGTAACTGTCTTTAAAAAGGTCGAAATTACTTTCTTTACAATTTCTGCGATAATATTAGTTTTCATTAGTTAACATTTTGGAAATTTATGTAAGATAGTATACCAATTAAAAATATATATATAACAGGTGACTATGGAAGACGTTAAGTACGTGGCGAAGGGAAGGGTGGAACGTGCGAGATATCTGCTTCTTTTGTTTCTGCTATCGCCAATTAATTCACCTGCCAAGCGTCGCTGGTAAGGCGTATATAGATACATTCGAAGAATCTCCAGGTCTAGCATTGAACTCTTTCCGGCTGCTAAGAAAGAAAAATATATTATGCCATGACATTCACCAACCAACATGTCAAACCCATATTATACAATCTATATAGACAAAGAGAAGATATATATATATATATATATATATATATATATATATATATATATATATATATATATATATATATAGAAGATAAGGTATATATAATCGATTTAAACAAAGATAGCAGATCTAAAATAGTTTAGATATGTTTTTGAATCGTGATAGTTAGATTCCTTTTCATACTTTTTATTATTTTTCTTCAATATTATGAACATAGACATAAACATAGACATACGACTGTCATTTTCTTTTTCATAAACGTGTTTTGTTGTATGGCCGCGTTGTGATTAATCTATACATTATAATAAAAATGTAAATTGCAGATGTCTGTACATTGTATATGTTTGTAACAAAAACGATTGAGAGGGACTAAAAATAAGTATACATAAATACATTTCTATAATTTTTAAATGTGTCTGTCTGACTGTTTGTTTATGAACGTATCATGTCTAAAGTAATAATAAAAAGAGAACACAAATAATTTTATTTACTTATTGAAAAGTGCTTTCCTATCTTCGGCTAAATCACCACTTACCATTAGGTGGTATAGTAGTGGCTTATAATAGTTAACACAATACCCAATATTATTTCGTTAAGGTGCGTACAGACAGACCGCCTTGCGTGACAATATTAATAGTATTGGGCCAAACACACCCCGAGGTAAAATCTATTGGACAATACATCATCCATTTTTTAGTTGGAAGTACCCCAAATTTGAATATAAATTACATACATAAAATATACTTTATGTCAAGATTCACAGAACTGAATGAATTTGTTTTTAGCTTTAATTTTAAACGAAGTAATAATGTATTTTAAAAATAATTTGTTATTGATTTTTAGCGTTATTTACCGAAAGACTAATTGCCTAAAAACTGTGACAGTAGCCGTAGTAGTTTTAACGTGGTAAAACCACGCTGCAACTATATTATGGTTCCAGCACGAATGGGTCGGCTCGACCGGGGAAGGCCACACTCTCACTGAATATCAGTGTAAAATAGCAGCTTAGTGCGTGACGAGAAGATGTGTCGCAATTCCCAGATAGATTCATTATCGAACTGGTAGGCATGCAGGTGATGCAGGATGTCGATGGATGCAGGTGGCTCAGAATCACGTTTTGTGGCACTTTTAGGGGAAGCCTATGTTTAACAATGAACTTGTGAAGGACTGTAATGATGATGACTTCATATTCCAGGACTCGTATTTTTAATGGTCACTTCCAACTGCTATATTTGTAGTGTGGACCTCCCGGGACGCACTCATTTAACTTTTTAATATTTATGCCCAAATACTCAAACGCTGTAAAAATTTAAGATGCCGTTAAGTCTCGTGCTGTCTTTATCACTTTAAGTCAAAGTGACTGTGACACCAAGAGACTTAAAGACATTTAAAATTAAATAGCGTTTGAGTATTTGGCCATTAGTTGGTTAGTTCAGCCCCACAGCCTGTAAACTTACACCCCTTTCAAACTGAAACGCAACAATGGGTGCACTGCTGCTTGACAATAGAAACATGAAAGAGGGCACCAACACAGACAAACTCCCAGGCAGAAAAGGCCTCTTCCAACCTAGTGTTACTTAATCAGAAAAGTTAATCAAAATATAATCTTCTGCAAACAGATGCTTTAATAATAAAATTAGTTTAAAAAAAAAACTTTAAAAACTCCTGACCATTCGTTGAAACATTGGGAATTAAAATCAAATTAAATTAAACGCGACGAAATCTGTAAAAGTAGTTCTATTCAATGTATAGTGTTCGCGTAAATATAAGAAATCATTATGAAAACTATTATTGTGGTAGTTGGTGTTTGCCATTTGGCCACAAAAACTTTATTCAATAATACCTACAGCTGATTATTTTATATATAAACCGAATATTTTATATATTAATAAATTATTTAATTATATATTAAAACAAAACAAACGTGATTCTCTCTTTTTCTTAATTCTCACAAACAGTTTCAAGGCCTGCTCAACTGTGACACGGGATAAAACCTCCATTATTTTCCAGCTCGCTCCTGTCAAAGAATAATGGAAATAGACGGCGCGTTCCCGAGCGGTAGGTGGTGCTAGTGGGGCGCCACGAACATTAACCCGTCTAGACTACGATTATTGACAATTAGTTACCTTTCTATGTGAGTCCACCTTTGCGAATGAACAAAAATAAATAGGCAATTATCTTTTGAATGTTTTTTTTACAAAACTGAAGTGCTTACAGACCACCTGATAAGTGGTAACTGCTTCCCAAGAACATCTGCAAAAAAAATATACAGATTCGTTGTCGAACCCGAGGACCGAGATGTAATGCCTCACGACCTGCCATTATACTGGTACTTTATACCGTTCAGACGGTAACACAACTATGCATGCACTGCTAACTAGCAGCTTATTGGGATTAATGAAAGAAAAAAAAATAATCTGTAACGCATTAATTATGTTAATGAATGATTTTTAAGATTTATGCAAATATTAAAAATTGACTGAAACTAATTTTGCGGACTCCATCAATCATTTTAAAATAATTAAAATTGCCACGCTTCGAGTGAAACACGAAAATAAAATAACGATATACTTGCACTTTTATTTGCTTAATCGAGCATTTGAACGAATGGAAAGTAAAGAAAAAAGATCCAGAACCATTAGTATATTAATCAAACACTTGTTCTGTCGGATTCGAACCCGCGGTTCCACAACGCCGCAGCCAAACGCTTAACCACTGCGTTACCCTGCCATCATTCATTGCCTATATTTTAAACCGATACCTACTGGCACTTTCCGGGACACTTAATTACCAAACTGTACATTTAAATCTATGTAAGTATTAAAAACAAAGAAATACATAGCTCAATAAAATAAATGGAGTCAAATTAAAAATAATTTTGCCCTTAATGGTTCTCTAATGATGGCAATTATTCTACACAAGCCTCTACATCAATTCGCCGCGCAAAGCAAAACCACGACCTTTGATTCACCGCTGAGCAAAGCCAAGATTTATTTCCCTTAGCAACCGCCTTTTAACTTGCGAGTATATTAATGAACAATACATTTCTAATGTAACTTTATAATTAAAGAACAACGTTTTTCATAATAAAAGAATGAATGAGGAAAGAGTGACAAAGCAAATTTATATTGCAGAAGTGAATGACAGAAACGGCAAGCGATGCCTTCTCTGGTTTCTGGTGATGTTAGTGCTGTTAGCCTTTTGGCTCTTACATCTTCATCGGACTGAGGGCTCGCGGCCTGAACGGCCGCAAGCTGTAAAAAGAGAAGAGGAAGTATATCGACCAAATGGGTGATATTAAATTAAACTAATTATACGGATTTTATCGCATTCAATTTTTAATTTTTAATTCTCGACATTTTTGGTTAAAATTTGTTTCATTTAATGTCTAGAGTTCGCGGAAATATAAGAAATCATTAAATTGGTGATATATTAAAGATGGGTCAAATTAAGATGACCGCACACGCTTTGAGAGAGTTAGATTTTTGTACGGCTCGATCGGCTCGACCGCAGAGGACTACGCTCTCACAGAATACCAGCGTTAAATGGCTGCTTAATGCTGCTATATTTCGTATAGTGAGTGTAGAGATCGCAGACTCTTTCTACTGAAAACAAGGCATTTTATCTTAGTCCAAGTGACGTACCAAGTGATATTTAATGTTGTCTACGCCTGCTTATAAAACTGCTTAAAATGACAAAAGCTCCTTTGACTTTACACGAACTTTTTGAAATGTCGAAAGTGGTACGCCAAGTCACTCGAGCTCTCAAACGTAGCAACTTTTCCCTTAAGCTTTTATCGGACCCAATTAGTGCTTTATGGGGTCCTTTGTGCCCCACATAACAAGGGATTAGAAAAGAGGTCCCATCAATCTCCCTTTTTTTATTTCTTTTGTGGTGTATATTTATTGTTAAATATAATTTTACACATGTATGTAGTTTGTGGTAGGTAGCTCAGGAGATAAACGCTTGACTTAAAATTATATAAAACGCAAGCAAACTCACACCGAGCCCCTCCAGCAAAAATGAAATTGTTATATGCAATTCTAAGTACTGATATACCACATGCGCTGCTGTAAATGTAAATATCAAAAAGAAGTAAAGAATAATGATTTTGGTTCTGACTTGTAAATTTGAAATGGATAAAAAATGATACCGATTAATAATACGATATAATATAATGACAAAAATACAGATAGTATTTTTAATAAATTGAGAAAAAGATTTGCCTCAATATCCGACAAAGTATACAACGACAGCATAAAAAAGCTTAAATGTTAACCCTTATACCAATTAAATGACAATAATTGAACTAAAATCAACTTCAAATTAAAATAAATAATTCATTTTATTTTCAAACCGGTTTTTACTTTTTTTAAAGATTGATTATTTGACCCATTTGAGTAGACTAAGCAATATGTAAATGAGACCCTCTCAGAAATGAGAGGAGGCCTGTGCCCATTGGTAGGACGTATATAGACTGTTACTTAACTTTACTTTACTTTTAAGCAATATCATAAGCTCTACGTTTGTTACGTTCTCGAATGTCGTCTACCTAAAGAAAGTTAAAAAAATTCATCCCCAGTTTCTTCATCTTTATAGGGTGGAGTTTTGTCTTCAAATTTAATGAGGTATCGCCTATTTAATAAAAACGAATCGATAAAATCGGTTCACAGTTAGCGAATACATCGCGTAACATACGTACAAAAATCATATAGCATAAGACATATCCTCCTACAACGGTAGAGATGCATGCCCAGCGGTGAATTCACGGGTTGATATATGTATATGAATATTACCAAACTTATAACTTTTAAACATTATACTAAAATAGTTAATGAAACTAACAAACAATTTTATAAGATTTTTGTGACCGACCCGTTTACATTGCTCAAAACTGTATTTGCACAACTACCTTAGTAGTGTTATTAGACCAAACAAACTAAATTATTCCTTATCACATTACAAATATTAATTAACCATGTCAGAAGCTTAAGCTTAGTCAGCTTTCATCGAAACGGTAAATTGATATTTCCTACCCTGTCATTAATTGAGTCCAATTATTAGACTTTCCGTCACAATTACACCATACACGGGGACTTGATAGAGATAGATACGCGTTAACGTCGGGTCGAATCGGGGTCACATGTTTTATTCGTACTAGGTGGTGAATTAAGTCGTAAACACAAACAGCTCCGTCGTTGGGTCCAACTTAAGGATTGAGATTAATAGTTACCTAATTTACTAAATCAATTTAACGTATGATATCGTAACGTACCTAATTTGCTAAATCAATGTAACGTATGATATCGTAACGTACCTAATTTGCTAAATCAATGTAACGTATGATATCGTAACGTACCTAATTTGCTAAATCAATGTAACGTATGATAATGTAACGTAGATATGAAGTCAAGTTGGACCGGTGCAGCCTATCAAAAGTCCATTGCTGAACATAGGCCTCTCCATAGGTTTCGGGCGGGTTAGCTTTTATTTATATTCTGCTGTTAATAGAAAAATGCTGTTGCCCATCTCCTGGTTTGTTTCCTTCTGTTGCCTCTTACTACAACCGCGGGACGTAATAGGATAGTAAATAGTCTTACACTGCCTCTACACGTTCAAGGTCAAGTTGAGCCGCTCAAGAAATATTCTTAAATACAAGTGATGCTGAAGTTGTATTGTGTGATACTTATTATTTTCTAACCATATTCTCCAACTCGAATTTATTTGAGAGATAATTGTTTTTATGTTTTTATAAATTCCGCACGCTTAATAGCTTTCATTACCTCTTTTACTCCGTATTCTCAGATAAAGTTAAAACTTTGGGTACGGATCAGCGGACAATAATTTCTAAAAATGTGCAAGACTATTCAAATCCCACCCACTATTGGAAACTAAGTCTTAGATGCGAAGGGTCCTGGTATAAATTTGCTAATCAATGTGCTGAAAAATAAGGTAAAGGGCGAAAAAGTGGACAAAAACTTGGCAAAGATCAGGTCCAACGACTGTTACTGGCTTTTGGTTATAAAATATATAATGATAAATGCTACTTTAATTACAAATACTAATAAACAAATACATGTATTTCAAACTAGATCTAAACTACCTCTATATAGTTTAATACAGTAGAAGAGGCCTAAATTAGAATTCCAATAGCAACTCGATTAAAATTTCAATTCGAATTTGCCAGTCACAGGGTTAGAGAGCGAAGTAAAAGTTCAAAAAATGTAAAAGCGAACCAACGCACACTGGATGTAACTAGCTAAATCCGGTTAAAACCGAACGCTCAGACTGATCAACGGGTGTCAGCCGGGGGCGCTGTTTAAACTGAGTTTAATAGATGAACGGCTCAGGTGTCGGCTACTCTCCAAATTAGCACCCTGTAGTGTCCAATTTACGAAGCAAAAGAACTTTCAGTCCCGAGAGTTCTGAATTTACCAAGTTCAGACTAACACATCAGAATGTGCGCTGTTGTTGAATAGCCTATGCCGATTATATTTTAACTAGTAGTCGTCCACTGATCAAAATTCACACATTAATATATAAAGCACATATATGTTATATACAAAATATAATATAAATGTCTTTTTGATTTGACGTACACTCCAGCTATAAAGCTCATTCAGTCAATCAGTAATTATTTGTTGGCAACATTTTAAAATTCTTTGGCGACAATCTCTACTCTGTGCGACTGTTTGACTACAGACTATTACGTGTTTGACATTGACAGTATGAACGTAAACAAACGTTAGACTATTAGATAAGTGGCAAGTGTATATTATGTATGTACCTATGTGTCCCACAACTACAACTGTCCGCATTCCAACACGACAACTTCAGGTTCTAGCCTCGGGGCTTGTTCTCTTTACCCGAGCATCATCTTTACTCTTGCGTTCTTACTGGATTCACCGTTAAAGTCGATGATAAGACTACACTTTAATCTCCTTCGACGGTGTGTAGGCATTTCATATCAAATGACGGATGTAAAGTTTCATTATAATACATTCAGTAGTTTTTGCGTGGAAGAGTAACAAACATCCATACATCCTCACAAACTTTCACGTTTATAATATTAGTGGGATATTTATAATGACATTTTTAATATTAAATTTGATGAGATGTAATTAATGCGATATGATTTATAAAAAAATTCTAAATTCTAAAAATCAGAACATTGCGTGCAGTGATATTGTCATATGTGAGCCACTTTGTATATGTTCACTAAGCGGTAGAGTTTCTTTTCTGTCTAGGAATTCGTCTGATTCAGCATCTATTTATGCCGTCAAGCAACAGTCAACGAACTGCTGTATTCCAGTTTTAAGGGGTCAGGATACAGTATTGTTACAGGTCGTGACGTATTTCATCTTAGTCCTCTGGGATTACAAAACATTCTTGGCCTTATGTCTGATGTTGTTTGAAGGTGTCCATGACCTGCAGTAGCCAGTAGCCAATTACGATCAGGTGGACTATTAGATCATCTTTGTCTTTGTCTGAAATCTATTTACCTCTACCCGGCATTTTTCCGTTAATGAAAAATTTTCATTTACTACAGATCACGTACAGACCACCCGATTTGCTATTCAAATCACATTTACATCATTCTCATCATTCGCCTCTATTCACAAATGAAAATGGAATCATTGCGCCACACCTTAACCGCTGTAACCTATCCACATATCATTTTAAATATTAACGGTCGAGTAGCGCGCCAGTTCCATTCGCAATTCCCAATTTGAAATATGTAAACGAATATACGCGGTAATCGATGCGCAAAATGAATAACAATCGAGTGAGCTTCAACGATTATGAGGATGCACGAGGCCGAATAATCGCTCGGATCGGGATCGCGCCAGCCCGTGAATAAATTAATAATTTAAATCCCGTGAGAACATCGACACGTGTACTGTCCGCCAAATTGATATTGTGAACACGCCCTTAATACGCCGCTTATTTATCTGAACGGGAATAATTACGTTTTAATTTAAACTAAAACATGGTGTTCGGTAAAATTTTTCACTAAATAAATTTGTTAAAATTAAATACGTAATGTTGTAATAAATTTCAGTATATTTCCCATTTCCATGACCAGTTTCTCCGGTGTATTGTCAATGTCTCCCTTTCTCTGCGAACTCCAATTCACTATTATTATTTTTTACTTCCATTCTCCTTTAAAAACTCCTTCACTTTCACAGTCGTACATTCCTCACAACCGCCGTACAATAACTCATTCTAAATTAAAAAACATTTGAATGTCTATTTTTTAAAACGATATCTTTTACTTTACTACTTATTTCAAAATCATCCCGTTTAAGCCAGTTGTTTCACATTAGATTACACCATTTGATGGGAGTTTACTGTATTTTGTGCATAGTACATAATTTGTTTTAGTTTAACAAGCAGTGTCTAAAGTGCAATAGGTTTTATTAGGAATGGGTCGGCTAGACTACGGAAGGAGCATGCTTTCACAGAATACCAGCGTAAAATAGCAGCAATATTCAATTCTGCTGTCTCGTATGTTGAGTGAGAGAACCGAAGACCCTTCATACTGGTAAACAGGCATTCCGTCTTAGTCCACAGGGTTGACAACGCATCTGCATTTTGATTCTTAATTGAAGATAGATGTAGACGTCTATGTGCCACAGTATCTTACCATCAGGTGGACTATGTGCTCGCTTGTCATCCTTACTTCTAAAAAAATAATGTTGCCTGTTAAGTGTCATGATAATAACATATTCACCTTACAAGAGAGGAGAGGCTAGTGGTGATGATGAAGAAGAAGACAAGAAAAAAAACGAAGACCATTTACCGAATATACGTTGCATTATGACGTACTAAGTTATATACTTAAATGTGATATGAAATAAAATCTCGCATTTTTCATATCTGAGCACAAAGACAAAGAAATTTAATATTATAAAGGTCTGCTTCAAAGTGGGATCGTAGCGAAATGAAAACCTACAAGGTTGAGAGCACTTGCAAGGTAATTTAACGTACTATTTTCTATAGCTTCCAGTTTCCTTGTCACTTGGAGCTCAGTTAATTTATTCGCTTTGAGTTATAACACTTTTTGTCAAAGAAAAATTCATAAATATTTTATTCAGTTTAAGCGTTTTTTATAATAACGTCCTCCAGACCGAAATTCGGTAATGGCGGCCAGTCTCAACGGAGACTAAAAAGAAGGAAGAAAGGTATAAAATTAGTTAATTAGTAACACATTGTCACAATATGCTCATTTTCAATAATGATTTCACAATACTACACATGAAATAGAACAAATTTTACGGATTTTATCGGGTTTAATTTTAACTTTTTAATTTCTGACGTTTCGGGCAATTTAAAAATTATAATTAAAAGTTGAAGGTAGCCTTCGTTAATTATGACATAAGGGCGTCAAATACCTCAGTCCCCCCGTGACCATGGGTGCTGTAAAGTGCCCGCGGTAAAGTAACCCTGTAAAATGCATGGGTGCTCGAAACGTCGGAAATTTAAAATATATAATAAAATTAATCACGATAAAATCCGTAAAATTTGTTTTATCCACCAGTACATTTTCAACTTAGCGTGAACCTCTTTAAAACGGCACTGTAGTTTTTTCTGCTTAATTGATCGCTTCTAATGATCGGGAATTATATCTATTTATTTTTATATATATCTATAATTTACAATAATTGAAATCAGCAAGAAGAACATCATATCAAATCCCATTCTTAACTTTACTACATAATATAGGAGACAAAACACTATTCCTAGTATATTTTTGAAAATCACCTCGCGTTGTAAAATCAATAGACAATCGTTTTGATTTTATGCCCCGTCACACACCACAGCCTTCATAAATTCAGACAATAACGTTTGTTCGTCGAACGATACCACTGATTCATTGCTATTGACATTCATAAAATTATGGCCTTATAACTTGGTGGGGGCCGGCGAAACACGCACTAGCAGGGTATGGCCACCTTGCCAGAGCACACAAAACGTCTTAAAATCGATTTTAATTTATTTTAATTCAATGTTTTTAGTCAAAAATTAAAAAATATAACCACCTAATTAATAAGCAACCCTGGGGAGTCCTGCCCAGCGTGGTGTTAATTTAGGCGCTGCGCAAACGTGGACACTTTTGTTACCGACACGGCACACCATCACAGGCAACCGTAGTTGCTGTGTCCAGTAGCGGCAATCGGACACAGTCGCCGGTTGCTACTTCTGGACACCGGTAACAATTCGTTGCTTGTTTTCCGTCAGTTTCACCTTGAATGTCGATGGAGGTACATTACCTTTGCTTGTTGTGTTGATTACACGTTGACGTAGACATCGTCGCCGTCAATATTTACAGGCAAATCAATCACGTCAATGTCAGCGCCGACAATTGTAAGGAAATTTGCTTTGTGTTGCTTGTGTCT
This sequence comes from Parnassius orleans, assembly GCA_029286625.1. Classification (NCBI taxonomy): domain Eukaryota; kingdom Metazoa; phylum Arthropoda; class Insecta; order Lepidoptera; family Papilionidae; genus Parnassius; species Parnassius orleans. The sequence continues at coordinate 1,571,126 of JAGSMP010000051.1, forward strand.
TCAACTGACGACTTAAAGTTTCCAGTTACCTACACCGAACAATTTTTGATTGGCGGTCGGTATGTGTCAAGTGGAAGCAACTGGACAGAAAAAGTGTCTGCGTCTGCGCAAGGAATGGCTGATTTTATATTGATTACATGAAAATAAAATATTAATTAGTAGCTTATATCCCACACAAGACACAAAAGTGTCTAGGTTTGTGCAGCGCCTTAGTAGTGATACGAGGGCGACACTGAAAGTTTTTAGAACTGGCCACTTGTAAACGATATAATAAAAAAATAAGTTCAAATTTTGAAAATGTAACTCTTTGCCGATATTATTGTGTATGTATTTTATTAATTTGTCATTTGTTTACGATTTGGCGGCAAATTGAAAATTGTCTGTGTCACATCAGCATGAATCTAACGCGAGAAAATTTTCGTACAATGATTTTTTATTACTTTCGATGTCATTTAAGTCAACAAGAAAGTTGTGATAGACTTCGATTGACCTTTCACGATGAAGCCCCATCTCTTGCCACTGTTTACAACTGGTTTAATGAGTTTAAACGTGGTCGCACTAATCTCACCGATGATCTGCGTGAGAGACGGCCTTCTACGGCGACGACTGAAGATAACATCAGTGTTGTGCGACTGACAAAAGAGTGACTTATGAACAGATTCGGACAAGCTTAGGCATCGGTATGAGTCAAGTGCACAAAATCCTCCATGAACATTTAGCGGTCAGGAAGCTTTGAGCTCGGTGGATACCTCATAATTTGACAGAGGCCCAAAACTCCGTCGTGTTGATTGGTGTCGTGAAATGGTTCAAAGATTTAACGGAGGTGACTCAAATGCTGTGTTGGACAGACTTACGGGATACAAAAGCTGGATTTATTGTTATGATCCTGAAACTAAGAGACAGTCTGCTGTCTGGGTGTTTCCTTCCGCGAAGTTATGACTACATATATTATATCCTACATATATCCTCAATAAAGAATCAAAATGCAGATGCGTTGTCACCCGTGAGGACTAAGATGGAATGCCTCTTTTCCAGTAAAAAAGGTTCCCGGTTCTCTACACTCACCATACGAAACACAGCAGCATTAAGCTGCTATTTTACGCTGGTATTCTGTGAGAGTGTGTACAACTATACTACTAATATAGCTGCATCATGGCTCTACCACGTACCAAAACGTTTCCAACTAAATTGAAGAGAGGTCGAAGCGTGGGAAAAAAGATGGTGGCTTCGTTCTTCGGAAGGACAGGTCATTACGCAACAATTGTTTTAGAGGATCGAAAAACAGTTACTGCAGAATGGTACACTAACAATTGTTTGCCACTTATATTGGAAAAAGTTCGGGAGAAACGACCTCGCAGTAGGATCCTCCTTTACCACGACAACGCCTCGTCGTACAACGCCAAGCAAATAATCGCTCTATAGCCCCGACCTCGCACCTTGCGATTTTTATTTATTTCCGAAAATAAGAAAAACTTCGAGTAAACCGTTTTATGGACACCGAGGAAGCGAAGGCTGCGTTTCAAAATGCCGCCGTCGAAGAGACCCCTAAGGACGAGTGGGCAAAGTGCTTTTCTGTGGTTCCATCGGATGCAGCGATGTATTGATGTAAATGGACACTATTTTGAAAAGATATAATAAAAGTAATAACTTGCTAGTTTGTTCATTTTTTGATTTTCTAAGAACTTTCAGTGTCACCCTCGTATTATCAATGCATTAAATAAGCGTGGCATTGACTTGAAATGATTCTGACTGAAAATATTAGGTCCTTACTTATGAAATTGGCGTTTTGTACGGGAGGAGTATAAAGTCAATTTTTTTTTGTAAAATATATTTAATTAATCAAAGTTTTAATTAATCAAACTTTTGCCATCTCATAGGTAGTTCATTTTTGTAAGGGATCACCTTTACAAAAAAAACAAGGCGAGAATCAAAAAACTCTTTGAAGGCGGTTTGGACTGCCGCATCGGAGTTGAATTTTTTTCCTTGTAAGAAGTTGTCCAAATTCCGGAAAAAATGGTAATCTGTTGGAGCAAGGTCCGGGGAGTACGGTGGATGTCGCAGACATTCCAAGTGGTCTTGCGTTGTCGTGAAGCAGCAATGGCCTAGAGCGATTGACCAATCTCGGTTGTTTAGCAGCTACTTCTTTCTTCATGGTTTGCAGTTGCTGACTATAGATATCTGCCGTAATCGTTTGGCCAGATTTTAGAAAGCTGTAGTGAACGACACCGGCGCTAGTCCACCAAACACTCACAAGTAACTTTTTCTGAGTCAATCTTCGTTTAGGGCAGAATTTGGCTGGGTCTCCAGGGTTCAGCCATTGCAACGAGCACTTCCGATTATCGTACAGTATCCACTTTTCATCACAAGTAATGATTCGATTTAAAATCCCTTCATTATTGTGTCGGTTGAGCGAAGTAACACAGCAATCGACGCGTGTTTGCAAGTTCGATTCACTCAATTCATGAGGTACCCATCGTTCAAGTTTTTTACTTTCCCGATTTGCTTCAAGTGGATTAATACAGTTTTATCACTTACCCCGAAGCCTGCAGCTATCTCTGAAATGTTTTGTAATGGATCCGCTTCCACAATAGCCTTTAATTCTTCATTTTCCACTTTGGTCTCCGGCCGTCCACGGGTTGGTTCTGAAGCGTTATCACAATAAGAAGTTTTTATATATTTAATTTTATAAGTAACAAAAAAAAGCAATATATATGTTTACATTCAGGCGATTTCGCCTCTCACAAGTTATGCCCTTGGCTCCATAAAACTCAGCATTTTCGCAGTTAACGGAGAAGCGGCAGGATGTCAAATGCGGCCGAAAGGCACCGGCGCCAAGATTAATGCGCCATTACTAGCAGACCAAAATAAATATTTGGAATAAAACCGCACTGCCCTGATAGGAACGCATCCATACTTGATGTTTATTGAAATTGGAAATAATGATGTATTTTCCGCGAGAATTTCTTTGTCTTTGTACTTCGATGGAGTCGAACATAGAACGTTTAATATTTAATACATAATCGGGTTGTTTTTTTAAATTTATTATTCTATTTATAAACTTAACTTGCTTTCTTCCTTTTACTTTCCAGTTGAAAATTTGTAATCAATTTTTGAAGCACTTGCTGACATTCGATTGAGTTGAAATTTGTCATAATTTTATAATTTCGATAAAAATGCAATAATAATATGCTACCATGGATGATGATGACGGTTGATCTGATGATGGACTCCTAGCAACCGCTATAAAAGATTAATTTTTATAGAAATAAGTTTATTTTATTCATACAAGCTTAATAAATAAGCTATATTTTAATTAATAGAATCAGGTGCTACTTTGTGAAAATCCATTACATTAAAGATGTAAAAATTAATAAAACAATTAGTGTGTATTACCTGGTTTGAATAGCACTCCTCTCCCTTATATATTTGCGTGTGATATTACTGTCAAAGCTTATAAATTTCATAACGGTAAAAAATCTGGAGCTGTTAAACGTAAGGTTCAAAATTCCTTCGTTTGTGTGCATGTTGAGCACTGCAAGACACGTCTCGACGCGTACTTCGCGCAGGCGATCATTGAGTTCGTGTGGCACCCATTTGTCAAGCTTCTTTACCTTGCCAATTTGACGCAAATGGGCCAATATTGTATTGATGCTAACGTCGAATACTGCTGCTAATTCAGCCGTAGATTGAGTATCATCAGCTTCCACAATCGCCTTTAATTCGTCATTGTCGACCAAAGTTTTCGAAATTTCCATAACGGAAGCGGGCAAACCAAAAACAGGAGGTGCGTTCGTTTGTAGTATTCGCTCCGTAAACGTCGTTGATGTTACGTGCCGCTTGTGCCTCGTTGCTGCTACGACGATCCTCATATTCCATAATTACTCGAATTTTTAACGTATATATAAAATCATAATGAAACGTCATAATAAACAAGTGACTAATTTTGAAAAAAGAATTCCATGTTTTTAAAATAAAATTAATTTGAAATTAGAATTCTTAGCCAAAAAAATATTTTGATTTGAAAAGGCCAGTACTGCAGAACGGCAATTTTACAGGTAAAGAGGTTAACTTTATATTTCCTTAAATATAACTATATTTAGGTTTTTTTCGTGTTTTTAACTTATTTTATATTCCCGATGTTTTGAGTACTTTACAGCACTCGTGGTAGCACCCATGCCCATGGGTGCTGTAAAATGCTCGAGACGTCGGGAATATAAAATAAGATAATAAAAAGCGATAAAATCCATAAAAACTAGTTTCATGCAATGTGTAGTGTTTGCGTAAACATAAGAAATGCTTTTATATTTCCTTATTTTGTATATGAAAAAGGAATATTTAGCTCTTAAACTCAGCAGTTACATCTTATTTATAGCAGAAATATTAGAACAAAATTTTCCTCGTTAATATATGTTACAAAGCTATGAAACGGCACTGTTGACTATGGTGAAAATTTAAATCAGTTTGGCCAAGTTTAGCCTTATGACGGTGAGAAGCCCCAGGGCCGCAGTTTTGGCACCATCTACATGCAAATTGCGTAAGCTCCGGGACTATGTCTGCTGTATTTGGAAGGCAGTGAACTGAATATTTGGATACTTCACGACGCTTTTGTAGGACTTATATAATATTTATTTAGCAACACCTAACAACATTTAAAATACAGACTTTTTTCATTTAAGTAGGATTTATACATGGATTTATTTTTTTTTTTGTTATTTCATCGTTCTTTCATTCATAACAAAAGACCACTGCTGAACATAGGCCTTCCCCTCAGATCGCCTCATAGGAGAAATTTCGCCATAACTGCCACGCTTGGCAGGCGGTTTGGCAACTTAAATTTTTATTATTTTCACTTTTTATCTGGAAGATCCTACTACTGGAGATAGGCAGATTCCCTTTGTCACCTACGACAACCACGGATGAATGCTCATACGCCGCTACTGCAAGGTGATTTTGATTTATTCACTAAATAAAACCGCTTGGTTTTGCCTTATGGCATCGTCGGGGTGTGTATACCCTAGATGGTTATGAAGTTTGAGCAGCACCCACATTGCGATAGTGGTTTAAGCCGAGGTTCGTACCTCCTTCTGAACCCTTGTACCACATCGAGCCCCCCACCCGCCTAGCTAGAGGAGCCTCACTCCGAAAGCAGGGGCCGGGATGCCTCGGGACTGCAGTCGGCGCCGCCAGCATAATCGTTGCACTCAATAGCTCGTAAGTCTCACTTACGAGCCTAATTCGATGAAGCTGTAACGGCCGCACGGCCAACAGCATACACTCTCAGAAAAAAAAACAGTTTGACCAAGTGATAACAATCGCAAGTATTATAATTATATATAAGTATAAACATACAGTTTTATTTTCACAAAAAATAACAACAGTTACGGACCAAAACTATTCCCTTAAGGTAATCCGCTATTAATCTATTCAGCGTAAATATTGTCTTAGTGTGAAACCATAAAGTTTTTAAATTTATAGTACTAATAAATCAAATGCACGGACACCTCAATCGGCTGATTTAGTTTATAACATAATTCCTGCGTAACTGCCAAACACAGAAATAATAAATAGTCCTAAAAGCCTCGTGTCCCCTAACTTATTTTTAACGTCCTCCGCCTCTTCAGACGCAGATTTATACCAATCCTTGCTGTCACGGCCAGAAACGTCTTAATAATTATTTTCCTCCTAGCCTTTTGGTCGTATTTCTTATTAATTTCGACTAAATAATCTTTGCCTTCGATCTATAAAAAAATTCCCGCTTGTCTTGAGTCAATGTTTAGTTATTATTAATACGTGAATATCGAAAATTGTCGTACATTTCTTTTAGTTTTTATTATAACCAGTAACGGAACGAAACTTATATCATACGGAAGGTACTGTGCCATAGTAATGTATAAAAAATTATGTGTTGTTCAAGAATCATGTTACCGTTAGTTAAAACAAAGTGAATATTAATGATTTTTCCATACAAAAACACCATACAGAAACAATTAAAAGAAAATACTGAAAAATAGGTTTCTCCTTCTTAATAAACCGTAAATTCTTCTTATTTTTAAACCTCCTATGCTTTTTCGAAATAATTTGAATTGATGCATATAAGCTTTCTAGCATTATAATTTATAAAACGTCTATAGCTTTATACTATTCTTTATTTGTTTATAGCTTTTCAAGTTAATCAAATTTATTAGTGTGTTTATAACACAAACTAATGTTACAATATTTTTATACAACTAACCTAAATTCTGACATAACAAATCTGCACATACACTGACTCAATACGCGTGTGTTTCCGAACCTTGCCATTCAGTATAATCATTACACATTATTATTAATTGTTACATCGAGTTGTTTGCCCCCACGCATCGATGGTCGGGGATAAACGCATTACCTCCAGCCCTTGTTTACCCGACACGTAGGCAAGGCTCGGCATAATTGTATACCAGCGCCAGAGCCCTGTATTGTTTAGTGTTTGGTTTAGTTACTGCTATAGCGACAAAGACTGCTTTTGTGTATGTATTTTTGATAAACTAAAAACTAATTGATTCTTTGGATTTTCCGCTTTAACATTGATTTATATTTCCAGTGATAATATTTCGTTTTATAGTATACGTCTTTATCTATTTATATATACCTAGTCGTTGGTAGTCTGTTGGCGATCGTGTAACTTTTGAACGACTTGACCGCTAAAGGTCCTATTGACAGAATATATTTCTTTTGTCGAGACGATGGTTCATAGCTATGCTAGGTTCTGATAAGTGGGACTTTACTCGTTCTGAAAATAAGCCTGAAATAGCAGCACAATGCTACTGTATTTCGTGTGGTGAGTGACAAGAATCGGAAACCCTTTTCTCTGGTCGCGAGGCATTCTATCTTAGTCAATGTATATATATTTTGATTCTTAATAAAGGATTTAATATGTAGCATTTACTTACCATCAGGTAAACTGAATAAAAAATAAACTTATTTATTTGTCTGTCCGGAATTTATTTAAATTAATTATTAATTAATTTTAAAACTTCTAAAAGTTTTGACGTTAAAATTTGTTTATTTTTACCATTAACATTACAGCCCATCAAAAGTCAACTGCTTCACATAGGCCTCCACCATAGATTGCTTCATAGGAAGAATATTTACCAGAGCTGCCACGATTGGCAAGCGTATTGGCAACCGCAGTTTTTTTTTATTTAGCTGTAATCAGGAAGATGCTGCAAATCTCCCAGTTCAGCTTTCCTCTGTCGTCTCGTACGACATGCAAGGAGTGATAAAAATATATACTACCCCATGTCATCTGTTTCCTTTTGCAGGTAGTGTAAGTTATTTATATTAGTTTTTACTTAATTAATAAACCTAATATACAATACCTCAATAAATGTATGTACATAATACATATTATTATGAAACTATATATCCACGCTTGTGATTATTATGGTGGCTGGTCTGTGTCAACACAAGCGTTTAGATTATCAATACGTTCAATCAAGCTTGCTGAGGCTGTCGCTAGCAAACTTGTCAATTTCAACGTCGATAATATGTTTCAGTGGATCCAAATGTGAAGCTATTATCGATAGATGAAAGGTTTAATGGCTGGATGTCCAAAATTTAATCATAATATTTTGATGTTGTTATTATCACAAAGTTTAATATTAAGTATATAATTAATTAGTTAGAAAGTTTTCCATATATTAAAGTTAAGTTGTAAGAATGTATGTAACATTCATAGCGTCCATTGTTGTTCTAAGTTTATGTGGGATTTATAACAAAAAAGTGTGCCAACTGTGTTACCTGCCTAGCATGTCGTAAGAGGCGAGTAATGAGATGTTGGGTTTATGATTGTTTAGGCGATGGGCTAACCACCTATCACTTCTTACACAATTTTTCATCTATTACCAATATTTTTTATCTAAACGTGGTCCGAGTAGCTTGCTGCTCTTTGGACTTATGCCTACCACCTCGGCGATTACCTACAGGCGTGACGCTAATAGTCTGAATAATTATTTATTTATATGATTTGTTTCCTAGTGGTCCTTCCTCTATGAAACGTTATTTAAGCGTGCAGCAAAGATTTTAAAAACAACAAAGACAGTCAAGGACTGGCTTATAATAAGTAGAAAAAAATTGTCTCTGACGTATTACAATTTGGGCTTTTTCAAGACAAGAGTGAGACAGCTCTGTGGAGCTTGCGTGTTTTATCCAAAATTGTATAGGCACTTATATAATATCAGGTGTAATGGTAGCCAAGCACTGGCTTAATTTTATGTATATAATATTGGATGCATCTGTTAGTGATAATGTAACTTCTGAACGATTTGATCGTTTGAGGTTACATTCACACAATATTTTGTCGAGACGATGGTGGTTCATACCTATGATAGGGTCCGTTAGATTGAGCTGCAGTCCAGATATTAACAAATTATATATTTTATGGCATGGTTTAGTGTCAAACATAATCTGTCATTAAACAAAAACGAGGAAAAGTTACTCGTGACAAAATTAAAATACTATAAGCAAAAATAAAAAATATATAATAATATGTAACTCAAATGAATTTTAATGCCAAGATAGTCACTTTTTTGTTTTCTGCAAGAATGGTAAGCTTTTACTAGGAATCCGTCTGGGTTGGTACACCCTCTTACTTATTTCTACCAATCAGCAGGTTCAGCTACCGCTGTGTGTCCTGGTTTGAAGGGTAAGACAGCTAATAGTAACTTAAGGGTCTGAGGTATTTATCTTAGTTATCAGAGGTGACAACCCATCTATAGTCTGTTTTGTTCAGTTTGTTGCTTATGCCCATCGTCTGGAGTGGCCATTTTCTATCATCATCATCATCATATTTTATATTATATATATATTTTATATTTTGTGACCTTTCCAAGGCCTTCGACTGTGTTCAACATGAGACATTAATCACGAAGCTACAGTACTATGGTGTCAAGAACACAGCGCTTAAACTTATTATTTCATATTTAAGTAATAGAATGCAGAAAGTTATTATCAATGGTAAAAGTTCTTCCGGGTCACCTGTGCTAATGGGTGTCCCTCGGCCCATTCCTATTTCTAGTATCTATTAATGACTTACCTTCCCTTGTAAGGGATAATCATGATATAGTATTATTTGCTGATGATACTTCCTAGATTTTTAAACTTAAACGTCAATCATTTAAATGTGACGAAGTGAATAATGCTATATCAAATTTAGTGCATTGGTTTAACGGTAATAATCTACATTTAAATGGAAATAAAACTAAATGTATTAAATTTACAACAACGAATGTTAAAAATCTGGGTACCAATGTGTTTTTAAATGGGGAAGAACTGAGCCCTGTTGAATCCACTGTTTTTCTTGGCATCACTCTCGACGCAAAGCTTCAGTGGGGCCCCCATATATCCAAACTAGCAAGCAGACTAAGTTCTGCAGCCTATGCTGTAAAAAAGATTAGAGGTCTCACTAGTGTCGAGACAGCTAGATTAGTTTATTTCAGTTATTTTCATAGCATAATGTCTTATGGGATTTTGCTATGGGGAAATGCGGCTGATTCAGAAACTATTTTTGTTTTACAGAAGAGGGCTATTAGAGCTATTTACAACCTGAAACCGAGAGAGTCTCTTAGAGATAAATTTAAAGAAATAAATATATTAACTTTGGCCTCTCAGTATATTTACGAAAATTTAATGTATGTTCACAAAAACAAAGGTAGTTTTAGTAAAAAAAAGTGATATACATTCTGTAAACACTAGGAACAAACACAAGCTAGTGATACCAGTTTCTCGACTCCACAGAGTCAGTAATTCATTCTTGGGGCAATGTATACGCTATTACAATATGGTCCCGGAAAGTGTACAGGCTCTCTCTATTACCAAGTTTAAATGTTTTGTTAAGCTGAAACTGTATAAAAAGGGTTATTATAGTATAAATGAATACATGGTCGATAATAACCCCTGGGAATGAGGTGGTCGCCTCCAAGCAGTTTCTAAAATAAATTTTGTACTTAAATAGTTTGCACAACCATTAATGTAAAATTTACTTTAAAAAAAAGTCCCGCTGGGTTTCTTGCTGGTTCTTCCCAGGACAGAGTTTTTTTTTCGAACCAGTGGTAAAGTAAAAAATGACTTTCAATAAGAATTACACATGTAATGTATATTGAATAAAAAAATATTCTATTCTATTCTATCATCATCATCAGCCTGCGGCAGTCCACTGCTGGACATAGGCCTCTCCCTACGCGCGCCACTGAGCCCGATCTTCGGCTACACGCATCCAGTTTCTACCAGCCACCTTCCACCACTCCATAACTCTATCATTACTATATACTGCATTTACTATCAGGTAAACATTATTGTAAATAAGATATGTTTTCCAGGTTTTTGTGTTGTTCTGAAATTAAAACACTGTGTAAAAGGTCTTATAAATTTTCTCAATTGCACCGTCAAGAGTATACTTAACTATGCAACTACGAGTACGTTGTCGTCATCCACAAAGTTTATTGTAGGTCTTCAGACTTTTATTAACTTTACTATTGCGAGCAAAGCTACTATATCTAATGTTTTCTTACCATTGGGAACACTAGAGTTTATAACTGCCTGATACTGGAAATTGCTTTGGGAGTATATTACGCAGTTATTCAACTTTTATAAAATCCGTAAAAATGGTTTTATTCAATGTGTAGTATTCGCGTAAATACATGAAATCATTATATCAAGACTTGCCACTAATGCCGTGTAGTTAGTGGCGGTGTAAGAATATCCACTACCCCATATCATCCCTTGGGTGTCATAAGAGGCGACAGAGAGAAGCAAATCAGGAGATGGGCAGCAGCTCTTCCTAATAACGTCTAAAAATAAAAAATGCGGTTGCCAACCCGCTTGCTAAGCGTGGCAACTATGGCAAATATCCCCCCTATGAGGCAATCTATGGGGGAGGCCTATGTTTAGCAGTGGTTAGGCTGTAACGGTAACGGTAACGGTTGCCGCTAATGACTAGAAATCATTTTATATATTTAACTAGAATTCCTCCCCGGCTTCGCGCGGGTGATTTTTGGATCTAGATCTCGAAAAGAGCGCCGCCCAACGGATCCAATAGTGAAGCTCAACCATCCAAACTCAAAACCACAAAAATTTCATCAAAATCGGACCAGCCGGCAGCTGTTTAAGAGTTCAGTGACAAAAACAAGTACAGAAGAATTAGACATATATATAAAGATAACGCTTCGTTTCTTGTTTAAAAGAATCGGGCATAAGTGAGCTTCTTTTTTTTGTAACGTATACATTTCTCTTAGTTCTTTCAGTAGAAATGTCCCTCTTGGCAGGTGGATACGATCACAGTGCCAAACATCTCGCACCTTTGACGCTGTGCTCCTGCCGCCGATCTATGTATTTTACGTCTGACGATAATGACATGGTTATCTCTCGAAAGGAATACGATTTTGTGGCATTTCCTATAATCGCCTCTTAGCCGACTATATATATTTTGTCCGACCTAAATGATTTTATGGTTATAACGCCATCTATCGGAAACCATAAGATTTTTCTGGCATATCCTACAGTCGGCTACGATACCCACGGGACTAAATGTAGTGATCGCTTCTCTTAGCTATCACCAAACGGAATATTCCACAAAACAACACGGTAATTTGCTATGCTATCATAATAAATTATTGAAATAAAATTAAATTGAATTTACTTACCCTCATGTCATTATAATAACGATAAATGCGAAGTAAGTCACGAATTTTTTATTTTTAACCCGACATTCTTTTTAACCCTAGTCAGCGGCAAAATATGATAGGGTATGATAAAAGATGGAACAAACAAACTTTTAATCCGGCCAGCTCTACTTCTGACGCTATTATCTCCATTTCTGCAGGTGTTTGCAAAAATTCCAGTGACTGCGACCCTCTCGTCGGACGTGACTTTGCATGAAATTGTAAAATTTCCACTACCGTTGGTTTCCCTAATTATATTGTTATTTTTTCGTATCGTTGCTTCAATGCAGAGTTAACAGAAATAAACATGTTCTTGGTAATTGGGCTTGGTCGATAAACAATTTGGCTTAATTGAGATGTTTGTACTCCTTTAATTCGCGGTTTTTTTCTTAAGGAGAATGCAGAAATTTCGTGGAAACCATATTTGTTTTGAATATTAATTTGTTTTTAAAATGAATTGATCAATTAATCAGTAGTAATAAGTTTATGTAGGTGGTTTAACATAGTTTTCTATTTAGGAATTTGTGTTGGTACCACGTCCTTACCTATTTCTTGCGACAAATAACAGAGTATCATATTAAACCTCCGAGAGGATAATGCATCTGTGAACTTCTTTGTTTGAAGTTGTTTGCAAATGTCCATTCGCTGCAGTAGCCTTACCATCAAGTCAATTATTAGATCATTATTTATCACTAAAAAAAAATGTACAAATATGTAAAGTAATCATAGTAAAATAAGTAAAGTTTCAGCGTGTATCTAGCCGAGGCTTCCTCTCATTTCTAAGAGGTTTTATAGTGCAATTATTCCCCAGTGTGGTGGAAGGGATAAAATTTGAGTTGTTCGCGTACTGTGAAAATTACGACGAGCGCTAAAAAGCTCTACCACCGCTCAAAAAAATATTTTTTATTTATTACTGTAATACAAAAAAAATTTTGCTAAACTACCTACACTATACTGCCATTAACTGCCCTGTAGTAGTCTTTGTAGCATATAAGTTAATCTTAAATTTATAAATTTGTATTAAATAGTAAAGGGTGTAACTTTGAGGTGATATTTTAAGTAATATTATATTTATAAATTTCTATTTTCATTTATTTATTATAAAATTTTAAGTTAAAACCAAGTTTTATGACACTTTTAGAGCGGTACGTTCTTATTTGATTCTTTTCTTTAAATAAATTATTACTACTATAGATTTTTCTCCTGTATGGAGGCGGTTTAAATACATCCAGACCCGGAACAATTATTTGTAGGCCATACCCGGGTTAGATCCCCGCCGGCACCAATGAAATTGTTAATTGCAATTTTAAGTGCTGATTTACCACGTGCTCGGCGGTGAAGGAAAACATCGTTAGGAAACCTGCATGTCTGAGAAATCAAAAAAAAAATTTTCGAAGACATGTGAAGTTCGCCAACTCGCATTGGGGCAGCGCGGCGGACATTTCCTTGCCCTAAAACCCTCTCAGAAATGAGAGGAGGCCTGTGCCCAGCAGTGGGACGTATATAGGCTGTAACTTAACTTTTTTTATTTCTTATACAAATAATAATTGTACCGTGCGGGATTTGAACTGCGCTATCAGGCCGTAATTTGAACAAATATTCAAGCTATTTAAATATTATTTTATTGTGATTAATATATTGAAAGCACAGCATAGCAAAAATCTACTACGTTGACCTACGCACAATTCAAAATAATAACATTAGCGTTTGCGTCAGCAACTAATTATGATTTCTTTTCACGAGAGCGTTCAGTTTCCGTGCTCACGGCTACGTAACATTAATGCGTGTATTGTTAAATGCTACGTTAGCTATTACTCATTTGAAAAAATCAGGACATTTTCATAGTTTGAACCATATATGACCTAAAACCAATAACATTAACACATGAAGACAAGCTTTCATGGAATTCGTGTTGCCATCAATTACTTACAGAATTTAACCTTTTGCTCCACTGCTTAAAAATTATGTGGAAAGTATTACAATGTAATAGGTAAATGCTCGGGTTTGTTCTTTACGATAGATTCAAAAATAAAAACATCCATAGTAAAACTAGAATGACCGACATAGCATAACTACTCCAAATTAAAATGACATTGAGCCGGCTTGTATATTTCTTTTAGAACGGACAATCGGTGGACATGAAAAGTTCTCGAAGTCCTACGAGTCCCTAACGAGGATACTCACAGATGTATCGCTTTAACCATCATAAACCAACGGACCAGTAAGCTGAAGAGGCAATGGGTCGGCCATATAGCTTGAAAAATCTACAACCTATGTGAAACAAAGATTCTCTAGTGGCAGCCTCGTACTGAGAAGCGAAATATAGGGTTTATCTTTATCCCACTAGATGGAGTGACGACCTATGACATCCTCTGGGGGGGAGGGTCTGGGGGAAACTACGCTTAGCAGTGGACTTTTAAAGAGCTATACTGATGAGGATAGTATTATCCAACAATTCCTTAAACTTTTGGGCATCCTACTGATATCGAATATCTACTGATAAGAAGCCCGTAGCTTGGTTGACGTGACTCCGCAGTGCGCCACTGTGAAAACTCGTGATAACATTGTTTTTGAGAAAGAAATAAAAGTAAATCGAACGCACCCGCATTGTTACGAGAAATCTTATGCGACTAACTCGCAATGAACAAGATTCGTTTTAAATGCTTTTTAGACAATATATGTATAATGTACAACTGTTTTGTAATACCTAATTTATATAATGCTAGCGATCCGCCCCGGTTTCGCACGGGTGATTTCTGAATCTCGACAACAGCGCCACCTACCGGGTCCAATTGTGAATCTAAACCATTCAGGGACCCACCCAAATGCACACAAAAAATCGGTTGAGCCATTTTCGAGTTTTAGCGAGAACGGACAGCAATTGATTTTTATAATACAGCGTTATTTTGCAATAACCGGCCAAATTTCCAGAGAAAGTTCAGAAAAAGTAATATAGGCAAATGGTGAAGAAAAATTAATTTAAAAAAATCACAAATATTCTGTCCTTTATTTCTTTTAAATTCAAAATGCATGGTAATGCATGATTTTAACTGATTTTACTGCGCACGCACATATTCGTAAGATACGTTCCGTAGACAAAAACGTTGCTGCCCATAAATCAGACAATCACAATTTGGGATAATTGCAAATAAAAGTAGAAGCCTCATTTTCTCGTATTTTAAAAAACTGCAATAACGGTATATCATTATTTATATAATATTTGAAGTTTAGTTTAAAATTTGACTACTCTTTGAAAAATAACCCTGTATAGAGTACACTAATTTCATAAAAGGATAAAATTGTGTATGTAGTATGATTTTGTCATGTGATGGCGATGTAAGAGAATCTGTCAGTCTATTTCATCTTGTGGGAGTCGTAAGAAGCGACTATAGGAAATGTCACAAAAATCTTATGGCTTACGATAGAGTACATACCAACTCGTTTATGCTAAACGTAAAGTATCCAATTCCTTCTGTCGCTTCTTACAACACCTACGGGACGATATGGGGTAGTAAATATTTTTACGCCACCACTACACGGTCAAAGGTAAAGAAAGTTTTTTTTTATAGGATAAGGGTGACAAACGAGCACACAGTCCACCTGATGATAAGTGGTTGCTGTGGCCCATAGACATTTACATCTATCCTCGATTACGAATCAAAATGCAGATGCGTTGTCACCCCTGAGGACTAACATGGAATGCCTCGTTTCCAGTAAAAAGGGTCTCCGGTTCTCTACGCTCACCATATGAAACATAGCAGCAATAAGCTGCTATTTACGCTGGTATTCTGTAAGAGCGTGATCTATCCCGGTCGAGCCGACCCATTCGTGCTACAACCATGTTATAACTGCAGCGTGACTCTAGCACGTCAAAAATTTATCATTTACCTGTGATAGGACTCTTATTTTCCTCTACCTATTTCTAATGCTTGTGTTTCGATCTAAAGGGTGTAAGAAGCCGGTATAATTACGGACTGTGAGGTATTCAATCTTAGTCCTGACCCGTTTTACTTGAAACGAGGCATTCCATCTTATTCCTCAGGGGTGACAATCCATCTGCATTTTGATTCTTAATTGAGGATAAATGTAGATGTCGATGAGCCACAGCATCCACTTACCATCGCATAGACTGTGTGTGCGTTTGTCACCCTTATTCTACAAAAAAAATAGAAAATTTCTAATTAACCTCAAACAAACTAATAACTTTATCACCGAGAAGTCTCGTTAACTCCATATATTTTTAGCTTCGACGGTGAAGGCTAAACGTGTGAAGTACCAAATATATTTCCTCCAATGAGCGCGAAAAGCCTGTACGTAATTTCCCAAAGGCTGCTTCTGTGAAGGTTATTTACTGCGGCTTTCGAGATTGGGCCCTTAAGTAAATTTTACCTTGCTCTCTCTTAACTCAATGCTTGCTTTTTTCAAATTGTTTAACCTATTTAAAAAAAAAAAGTAAAGTAAAATGCATTGTCTTAGCGTAATAAAAGCCTATTCACTGTCGTTCACTCAGATTAAAATCGGGCGGAAAGACAGACAGACAGACAATTTGTGAATATGAGTCATTTTGATCCATCTATATATAATTTGCTAATAATTTGACTACAACGCAACCTATCGTACCCTAGCATTGCTATGAGCCAACGTCTCGACAAAATAAATATAATGTGAATATGACCTAAATCGACTAAGAATTACAGTCACCTAACAAACGTACCGATAATTATAATATATTACACTAGCTAAACACGGCAAACGTATTGCCTGTTTATACAGATTTTCACGGCGATCGGTTGAACGCCATAGAATTTGATGTGCTGTAGCGCCATCTAGTGGTGATTCACAACAAAGTGGATATCATAAAAATCGCCTTAATCAAATATGTGCCAACTTTCATAGTGATCGGTCAAACAGTTACGAAATCAGTCAAATAGATATACCAATATCCATTTTTATATAATACTAGCTGGTACCAGGCGCGTTGCTGCCGCAGAAAAAAATATTGTGGAAATATAGTTTTAAATTTGGAAGACTTATATTGTTTAATTGGGAATGATAATACATTTATTGAAGTTGAGTGATAAATTACTTTCAAATAAATTTGTCGCTACGATACACGCGCCACCTACTATAAGTTAATTGTACTATGCCTATAACCTTCGCGGAAGTGCAAGCAATAAGTTGACAATGCTTTACCGCAATCTGATGAACGGTATGGCAGCGCATAAAATACGAACAAACAAAAATTATTTTTTATATATTAGATATAGATGACGATAATTTTATCAACAGGCACTAAATGAATGAAGAAACACAAAAGTGTTGAACACAAAAGACAATGGCCCTATTTCATACAAATACTACGGTGCCGGAGTCATTTAAAAAACAATACCCGTCTGAAAAACAAACGCTGACATTTCCCGAACAAAACGGCCAATGGACTAGCGGGCCGAACGCTGAACGCCGAATTTACGAGTCGGCTTATCGTCCTCGGCCCTTCGTAATTTGATGATTCCAATTTTATTGCCAAAGCTTCCAGTGGCGATGAATAAAGACGCAGCTTTTATCCTCCATAATAGAATTTGGAACTTTTTTCATGTCTTTCAACGCTTCCAGGCAACTTTTAACGGTTGACTGCAGTCATTTGTTCTAATATTATAAATATGATTCGAATTGAAACACATCCAGAACGAAGAGTCGAACTCGTGACTAAAACTAAGAGACCTACACGGTTAAAATACCAATATGCACATCAATATACCAATATATACTTAATATTATATGAGCAATATATTATTAAGTTTATATAAAAAAAAATAATTAAATTAAGCAAAATCAAAGATATTGTTTGTTTTAATTTATAACAAGTTTTCCCAAGTGAAAAACATCGAATGTTAAATATTTATAAAACACGCTCCGTACACACAATTATGTTTACGTACGACAATTTATTTTTGACATATTTTAAATTTAAAATAATGATTAATCGGATAAAATTATGGAATTAGCTTTAATATTTTTTTTTATAAGTTATAATTTAGATTGTTTATAGTTTATATATGTTTATAATTTACATTACACAATAATATTACATGAGAGAAAATATTTTTTTTAATTCCGAGCTAAGCTCATTCGCTAAGGTACACAAATAAAAAAATACAAAAAATTACCTACCTATTATACTACACTGAAAGAAAACTTAAAACTTAAATTAACACATTGTCCTACTCCCCGCGGTATAGTGCCAAGAACGCTGGCAGCGTTTCCTCGCTGAATAGCAATACCTAGTTTTTAACCCACTTCATAAAGGAGGAGGTACTTAATTCGACTGTTACCTCATTACTTTTTTCTAGGTGAACCGATTTTGATGATTATTTTTTTATTTGAAAGCTAGTGCTTCTCATGTGATCCCATATAAATTTGATCAAGGTCTGACCAGTAGTTTTTGAGTTATCCTTAATAATTTATATTGAAGTCGGTTGTACAACATTTTTAATTTCACCACTTTATTGTAAGATATTATTAATTCTAAATCGTCGTACCAGGCTTTGCTATACATATACACCACTTACAACAAAACATTCAAAGGCAGTCCGAAACACTCTGAAGATAGCCGCCACAACAAGGATGAAAAGGCTACGGCTTATCCTGGGCAGACGGACTAGCGAAAGTTGCAGAATCGATTGGCGCCTCGCAATCTCACTGCTCACCAGTCTGTCGAGCTGGTAAAAGCTCCGCCCGGAGGCTACAATTCCGATCGACTGCCTTTCAATGGCCTTTTGGGATGGGGCCATAAAACTTGCGTTTTATAACGCATGCTGTAAACAGCTTACGGTAGCAAATGTCAAGTTCAAGCAATGAGGGCTAATAATTTTCTACTCACCAGATGTCGCTAGTTGACACTGAGATAAAATTTTGTTACACAATGCCATTTAATTGAGAAGTAAGATTTAAATAAAAGTTTATCAGTTTCCTGGGTATTATATTAATACACAAAACAATACCTCAGTGAAATGCTCTTTAATTTTTTGCTTATTTTCAACTCTTTTAAAATGTTCTACTTTAATGTAAAATGCAGATTAATATAAAATATAACTAATAGTGCAGAAAGAAACAATAACCTTTACACTTTTTGAACAAATTAACTTCCCCGCTATGAAATCTGTCAAATATTACACCTCAATTTTAAGTGACGCCGCCCTGGTGGCAGAATAAGTCGTGGAAGCCGTAGAATAGAATCATTTGTTGCGGGAGAAGGAAATCTTAATTACTGTTTTATAAAAATTGTATATAAACAACAACTCATCGGTAGACCGTGCTCTGAACGGTGTTATGTTTTATAATATTATTTTCAAAGAAAGAATCGGATATACTTGTAATTGCGATTTGGCCGTAAAATGAAAAAGGGAGATATATCACCGGGCGCTCTCTGTTTTGATACAGGGCTGGCTTCACCTGGGTAGTGAGATTAATAGAAGGCAACTGGCCTTCTATTAATCTCACGGGGCTATTTTTCGATATTACAGAAGACACTTCAATATTTTTTATATGTTAGATATAGCGGATTGTTCGGAAACTTTGATAGCGTGATTTAGATTTCGGTTCGTTATTATAATGTATGCTTAAATAGTCTATAATATAATGTAAGTATTTACGCATTATCGCTTATTTTGAAGCCACAGCTAGGATGCTAGACTTTTGCCAGCACTTTTGATAAGGGCTTTAGAGGACTTTAAACATTATTCGAATGCAAAACTTACCTATGTGGGTACACTACATGCATGTGCTTGAATCCTTAACCTCTACAAAATGTATTCATATTGCACTGCATTAAACATTAGACGACGTTTTGAGCATTTAATTATTAATATAGAACATAATATTAAAATAAATGTTACAATTAATCACTAATACCAATTATACATCATGCTGATTTTATATATTTTTCTTATAAAATAACTTATGTTCCACATCATGGTAATTGGTTACTGCAGTCCATGGACACCTGCAGCCAAATTCAAACAAAGAAGGATACAGATGCGTTGTCACCTCTGAGGACTAAAATGAGAATGCCTCACAATCTGTAATTATACTGGTTCTCTTTATCCTGACCGAAATACAACAGTGCAAGCAATGCTATTTGACGGCAGAAATAAGTAAGATGGTGATACAGACGAACTCCTAGGCAAAAGTCTTATTACCTAGTAGTATTATGTATTTAGTAGTAGCACTTTATATATTTTTTATTAAACGACATTTTATATTTTCGCACTCACATTTTTATTGCATTTCTTTTATGAAAAAACGAAGGCCAAATTAATTTCCTTTGACATACAATATACAAGAATACACAAAATGCTTACAATCAGTGAACAGTGTCAATTATTTCCTAGAGACTCTTCAGAATATATAGCATTCATTTCTTAACGTCTGATATAAAGTCTATACGGAAGGCGCTGCTAGTAGCTTTTGTGACCGCTAAGTACGGTAAATAGCTTTGAGATTAAATGCAGCTGCAATTCTCCAACTTACGAGTGTGCCCGAAATAAGTTTGGAAACATCTAGAACCTTAGCCACTCGTTGTAGTGATGTAAATATTGTGTATGCATTGCCATGTATTTGGGACTTTCATTACACTCATGGCCTTTAGTGGACTGTTACTAGTTGTCATTCTACGAGTATATACCACTTCTCCTGAACATATACATATATATATATGTATATATACATACATATATATATATATATATATATATATATATGTATGATATGTGTGGATGTATAATATATTTATATTAGTCACATTTTTATTACAGGTAAAGTAAAGTACAGCCTTATGTGGTAGAGCCATGCTCAGGCTATATTATGGTTGTAGCAAGAAAGATTCGGCTCGACCCGGGTAGAACAATACTGCTGTGTTTCGTATGCCGAGTGTAGAGATCCGAGAACCTCTTTTACAAAAAACGAGGCATTCCATCTTAGTCCTCAGGGGTAACAACGCATCTGCATTTTAAATCTTAAACGATAATTGATGTAGATGTCTATGAGTCACAGCATTCACTTACCTTAAGGTGGACTGTGTGCTCGTTGGTCACCCTTATTCTATACAAAACCTTTATATATATTTACCAAATAAAACCACGTTGACGCCTAGGGTTTATTGCCGGTTCTTCCAGGTTCTACTAATCCTTAATTTATATAAAATTTTAACGTCCTTAGAAAGTTGAAAGCCTAACTGAATGAAATGTTGACTTCTACTCTAATAACTTTCCAAAATACGTTATATTAGTATCAATATTCTTCTCACTCCCGCTACGAACCTATACCTATAACAGAACAATTTTTCATAATATTAAAAGTCATAGCCTTTGTATAAAAACCGCCCTGGTAGTTCCTTTCTGTACATTCTATCTAGCAATCCATACTTTTGCATAATTTTCTGCTTGTTTGAAATTCCTTCGCAGATTGTTTGCAACAAAACAAGCCATTAAAAATAGATGGCGCCACTTGTAGATACACGCACGTCTTTACTTTGAACAAAGCATCAATGGAATGCGTTTAGAGTACGCTTTGTGATGTTTCTAAGCGATGCTTTGTCGCAGTAATTGCAGCGCACTCGAACCCGCGACAGTCGCTTCGCATGCCACAAGCGCACCAGCGAAAATCGTTTTTAAGTTACAGCATATAGAGACGATTGTATCATATCGTTATCACAATAAATTCGCTACATCGAAAACAATTATGGGACACTTCTTATAAAAGTTCCTTTTGTCTTATATTGGTCTAGATTATATAGATCTTTTCACAAAAAAGAATGTGTTACTTTGCCAAGAATGTCGTAAGAGGCGACTAATGGGATATTGCGATTGTAGACGATGGACTAGTCGATGGACTAGTCACCTATCACTTTTTATTTAAACTTCTGTCACAATTACCATCTATACCCATTTTTTTGGCAAATACGTGGTCCGTGTAGCTCGCTGATCTTTGAACACTCTGCTTACGCCCTCGGGGATTACAGACTATGATTCTTTTAAAAGCTATGTAAATAGAATTTTGTATGAATTCTACATATTTTTGGGTACATATAATATTTGGCTATAATACGTTTTACTGCTGAGTATAGGCTTCTCACTCCTAAGAGGTTTTTCGGGCACGAAAATAATTTTTAATTCTCAGACATGCATGTTTCTTCACCGCCAAGCACAGGCTAGATGATTATGTACATAATTGCAAGTAACATTTTATATTATGCCGGCGGGGATTTGATTATCATATTAAGAATTTTTTCAGACAAGAGGTTATCCTCTGAGTTATAGCGCTACGAACGGGGGTGTCATCGATACGTAGGTATATTTAGACGCAGCAAAGCGGACGGATGACTGCTAGTTTCATATTATACGTGGTACAGCTGTATTATGGACGCAGCACGAATTAGGCTCCTCAAACGGGGAAGGACCACGCTCTCACAGAATACCAGCGTGAAATAGTAGCTTAATGCTGCTGTATTTCGTATGGTGAGTGTAGAGAACCGGAGACCCTTTTTACTGGAAACGGGGCATTCCATCTTAGTCCTCACGGGTGACAACGCATCTGCATTTTGATTTGTAATCGAGGATAGATGTAGATGCCTATGGGGCGCAGCAACCACTTACCATCAGGTGGACTGTGTGCTCGTTTGTCACCCTGTATCCTATAAAAAAAATACAAGCATGCAATGGGAACACTCTTATCATCGATGGAACTTTAAATGGAAAAGTCTGCAGGTTTACAGTTGACACACGTGTGGGCGGTGCTATCATCGCGCCATAAGCGAAACGCACCGAAGCCTAAATCGCGCTATCAAAGTTCTGAAGTTACTACGCTATATATATAGAACAGCTCCGTACTAACACAGGGAGCATTGGCCGCTCTCTGGGCTGAACACCTTGCCCGGCGGGTGATCTACCCTTTTCCTTCCACGGCCAAAAAGGATAGATGTGCAAGCAAGCAAAATGATTGCGATCCTCCCTGTGTTGTGGTCGATGCCACCTATCAATTTTTAATTGCAATTTAAAGTACTGATTTACTTTGCGCGGAATCCCTTATGTCTGAGAAATTCATAAAAAATGAAGAAGTTTTGGAAGTCTGCCCACACGCAGAGAACTGCCCAGTGCCCAGTCGTGGGATATATTTAGGTTGTTACTTTCTTTGCATTTTATGTTTTTATATTGTAACTGTATTTCAAATCAAACTACCTATGCAATTGGAATAACATAGTTATTCTATACCAATGTACAGTACATACCTACATACTGACCCTCCAACCGCAACACTGTACAGACAGACCTGTAAACTCGAACAACTACAATATTAGTCAAGCTATCCTATACGTTTGCACACGCAAACGCAAGGGCAGACACTGGACGTCGCCTGTGACCGCAGTTCGGCCCGCTCATGATTCCTGTGTACACGCACCTCACTCTAGGTAGCGTTACTGCTAGATGAGACTGTAATGTGCATCTGAGGTAATTTCTTTTTCTTTTTTTTTTCTTTTTTCTAAAAGACTATTCCTACACTACGATTTTCTCCTGTATCATGGGGGCAGTTTACGTACATAAATTTCACAAAGACAAAAACAATATTGCACAAACCACACCAGGAACAATTATTAACCCGCGGCCCTCAGTGCTGCAACTCAATGCTAAGCTACTGCGCCACGGAGCCGTCAAACTTAACCGTTTAATGTAGTAATATTAGGAAAATTCAGTTTTGTTAAGAAAGTATTATTACCGAAATGAAAATACTGAAAGAAACTACGGCAGTATATCAGCGCTGTGGTTATTAACACCGCGGCACAATGCTGAGTTGGATGCCTATTTGTTGCTGCATTAATATTTATGTAATATAATATATTCTTGTGGTGCAATTATTTATAATATAGCTTCTAATAAAGATTATACTTTCTATCTTTCTTTCAAACTAATTTTTTTAACTAAGTTCGAAAAACGAGAAGGTCCTAAAACAGAAAAAAACTGTGGTCCTGGTTTTTTGCCGGTTCTTTGTACAGGCCTCACTTTTCAAACCGGGGCTATATTTTGGCGACGTCCATAAAAACTTTAATAAAGGCTTATAATTAAATTGAATGTAATATACACTGACTTTGAAAGTGTCGATTGAATAACTGTCAAAGATAGATCTTTGACAACACCAAAGATATTATTGTCAAAGATAACTAAAGTTATTATTAATATTCATCATCATTACACACTATCAAGGTCTACTGCTGAACATAGATTGCCTCGTTCATAGATTGTCTCAAAGCCTCATATGTGCCGTAGTTGCCAGGCTTGGCAGGCGGGTTGGCATCTGCAGTTTATTTTTTTATTTTCAGTTGTTACCTGCGAGATGCTGCTGCTTATCTCCTGGCTCCTGTCGCCTCTTACGCCACTCACGGGATGATATGGGGTAGTGGTTTCTCTTACGCCACAATCGCACGGCGTATTATTATTATCGTTTAAAATCGTCTTAAAATCGTCTGAAAGTAAAGAACATTAATATACATTGCCGCATAATATCAATAAAAACAGTCCTGGCAACGGTCTGTCCTCACCGTAAATTGACATCCACCTAATGTGATACGCGTGTAATCCACCTAATGTGATAAATCGTATAATGTTTTATTGATATCGAAGTTTGGTCATATCTTTACACAATATGCTGTAGTTAAGCACTGGGTTATAATAATTATATTTGTTTAATTAAATCGTTTCATAAATTTAATTAAATGTTAAATAAATTGATGTGTTAAAAAAGCAGCTTAATCGAATAACTAAGCTCCGTAATATTTTTTGTTAAATAAAATAAGGGTGACAAAAGAGCATATAATCCACCTGAGTGGACGTTGTGGCCCATAGACATTTACATCTATCCTCGATTAAAAATCAAAATGAAGATGCGCTGTCATCCCTGAGGACTAAGATGGAATGCCCCGTTATCAGTAAAAAGGGGTCTCCGGTTCTCTAAACTCACCATACGAAACACACCATTACTCTGCTCTTTCACAATGGTATTCTGTGAGAACGTGGTCCTACCCTAGTCTAATAACCCATTCTATATTATATATGCAGAATGGTTATACCACATTAAAATACAGACTTACAGCGTTACATACCTTAAAAAATTCGTTGTCTGCTTACCATGGATTAGAACCAAACGGTTTGCTTCATCGTTCTACATGCGTATAGTAAAGAAGTAGAATAATTTGCCAGCCTCTGTCTGTTTATCCAATTTCTTTACTTATCCATCTTCTTTTCTTTCAATATAAAAAAAACAGTCGAATTGAGTAATTTTGTGTACTTTTTGTGAAGTGAACTAAAATATACCGCATTAAGAAAATAAGCAATTTCCTCAAATAAGACAATAGATACCCACAAACAGAACACTCGTTCGGTAGCATAGCTCCGTTGGCAAAGATATGGGGTCAAAGTAGCATACAGCGTTCGTAAATCTGGAGCGTCCGTCGCGAAGGTCGTTGCGCGTATCTCGGTGTAGATAAGGTACCCTCATACATTACACATGGGTATGGAGGCTCCAAATTTACGTTTTTCTTGCTGAATGTTTCAAAGCATGGGCCTTTAGGTCTAATTTACTGCTAAAAACGGAGCTTGTGTTAACTGAACGGTCGGGACGTGGAAGTTGTTGCGAAATATTATGCATAAAAACAGATAATAACGGCGTAATTATGTTACAAGCTCCTAGGGTCTTTTTAAATTAGGGCTTACATTGCATCAAATCTAGTATGTATGCGTCCCACAGCTAGCACATTTCTCTGTTTTCTGAGGCTTGAGAGCTGTGAAGTCATCATCATTTTTCTTCACCACCGAGCACGTGGTGTATATGTATATAAAATAGTGATTAAAAACGTTAGCGGTGCCGGCGGGGATTGAACTCGAGTTGGTCGGATATACGTAAATATAAGACGAGTCTAGCCTCTGAGCTACCATGGGTCATATACGTTGCCATCAACCTTCAAGCATTTTAAATTTATACTATATATAATTTATAATTAAAGAGATATCAACAAAAGAGCCGTGGTAGCTCAGATGGATAGCGCTCGCTGTAAATTTCACAGTACGCGAGCCCGGTTTCGTTCCCCGCCGGCACCAATGAAATTGTTAATTGCAATTTTAAGTGCTGATTTACCACGTGCTCGGCGGTTAAGGAAAACATCGTGAGGAAACCTGCATGTCTGAGAAATAAGAAAAAAAATTCGAAGACATGTGAAGTTCGCCAACACGCATTAGGGCAGCGCGGTGGACATTTCCTTGCCCTAAAACTCTCTCAGAAATGAGAGAAGGCCTGTGCCCAGAATTGGGACGTATATAGGCTGTAACTTTAACAACAAAAAATAATGCAACATTTGAAGCACACCACACGCAGATAAAGCAGCCAATGAGCTAATTTTCTCCGACTGGATTTTTATAAAATTAAAAACGGAACGGTATTGAAACGATGTTCGTAATGCGTACAGCAAAGGAGTGGAATATATTTGCCAGAGTCTGACTTTACGTCCAATTACAATATTGATGTCTTCAAGACACGAGTGAATACACTGCTGAACATAGGCCGCCCCCAAGGAATGCCACAAAGCACGTTCCTGGGCCACCTGGTTCCATGGACTGCATGTCTTACCATGTCGTCACTCCATCTAGTGAGGGGCCACCCTACACTTGGTCTACCGGTATGAGTGTACGAAGGGAAACTGAGGCAGGAGATGGGCAGCAGGATCTTTATGATAACAGCAAAATAAAACATTGCGATTGCCAACCCGCTTGCCAAGTGTGGCAACTATGGCAAACATCCCCTTGATAGTGGTCAAGCACTAGCTTATTACTATTTGCTGTACATTATATTTCACTATCAACTTCAATATAATTATTATAAATTTAAAAAAGTTCAAAATAACCATCCCATTTACACGTAAAATATCCTGAACAGTGACGGGGAACAGGGGCGAAGGTCCGGGACGTCTGGTTCATTTAAATGATCCATTGTGAAACATAAAATTTATAAATTCTGTTAAAAAGCAATATTCAGGCGTAAAATAAAAGATTAGACTTTTACCGTTATAATTTATTACAATGTAATCAACTCGTGGAGCCAATTTTCCCCATTACGTTTTGTACAGAGGAAACCTTCGAAGCGCAGGAACGAGAGATCAGGGAGCTCTGTACAGATTAGTGCCGACTCCCGCGGGGTTTCCGCACGATCTAACCGTTTATCGGGTATCGCCTTGCTCAGGAGCGTCGGGTTTTAAAAAAAATATGATGTCTTGTTTGTTTGAGTGTTGATTCGAGATAACACTAAGGGGGTTGAGGAGATCATATGAGCAAATACTTTAAAACAGGTACCTAGTGATTGTCACAGGTACCTAGTGGATGTCTATGGGTCACAGCATCCACTTACAATCAGGTAGACTCTTTGCTCGTTTGTTATCTTTATTCTATAAAATAAAACCCTTAAGGCTTCCATTACCTATTCGTATATAACGCAAAATGTTTTACCTTACTTTAAAAAAAATATATATATAAAATATAAAACGAGCACACAGTCCACTTAATGGTCAGCAGATGCTGTACACAATATATGCGCATAGACAATTACTACACTTACTTAAGAATTAAATTTCAGATTACGTTGTCTCTCCTGTGGACTGATACAGAATGCCTCGTTACCAATAAAAGGATCTCCGGTTCTCGTCAGTAACCATATGAAACACAGCGTCATAATATAGTATATCTTTATATATAAAAATCAATGTTAGTCCGTTAGTCTCGCAAAAACTCGATAATGGCTCGACCGATTTTAACGAAATGTTTGGTGTATGTTCAAGTGGGTCTCTGGATGGTGACGCACTTTTGGACGCGGTAGGTGACGCTATTGTCAAAATGCAGAAATCACCCGTGTGAAGCCGGGGCGGATCGCTAGCTGTTAATAAATCTCACAGACTAATGAAAGGGAGCAAGATAACTACTGAGGCAAATGTTTTAGATGCTTAGAGAGGAATTTGTAACGAAATAAAGTAGCAGAATGTGATGTTCTCTAAACACAGCATTATTTTCCTATCTCACACATCATCATCATCATCACAACCCATCAAAGTCGGCTGCTGAAAATAATCCTCCCCCATATTATATTGCTTCACAGGGGATATTTACCATAGTTGAAACGCTTAACAGGCGAGTTTCCGCACCGCAGGTTCTTATCACTTTCAGTTGTTATCAGGAAGATGCTGTTGCCCATCTTCTGTTTCATTTTGCTCTGTTGCCTCTTAAAAATCCACAGGACGATTTGGGGTAGTAAATACTCTGACGCCTTCACTATTCTCCAATTTTCTATTATTGTTTTATTATATTCGTGCGTACTTCCAAAACAATTCGACATTTTTTGTGTGCATGTGATGTACACAAGAACACGGGTGAAATTTGCAAGTAATCTTTTATTTTAATTAACTTATAAAATTATAATACTGATTGAGCATTAGGGCAAAAGCTGACACGCACTTTGAACATTATTAACCTCTAGTGCAGTCAGCTGGTTTCCCATTCAATTCCATAAAGTGGGTCACAACACTATTCCGGGGTCAGCGGGTGAGGCTCACGTGTTAATAGTAATTTTGATAAACATCATATGACTGCATAGCATGCGAATTACTCAAGGGACGCTAGTGTAATGTGGTAAAACAAACCGTTAATGGAATATGCGTACATGCGTTATGTCACTCTTGTATTACTTTTGTACAGACCACTCCTGTAACTTTGCAGTTTTCTAAGTCATCATTAATCAAAATTATAATTTTTCTTTTTTCAATAAATTTTTGAACGGGATATTTGTTTCTACTACAACTATTTGATTTTGAGTTTAATTTTAATTACAATTCCTTAAGGTCGAATTTTTTGCCGTTATAGTATTAGAGTATAGGTATCAATGATTCTGCCTCGATGGTCTAGTGGTGTAAACGCGATTGCTGATCATGAGTTGGCGGGTTCGAATCCCTTATATATCCCTAATAAATCAGTTATTAGATTTTTCTGTCAAGAAATTCTCAGTAGCAGTCTGGAGTCAGGAAGCTGTCAGATGTGATCGAGATCCGGTCTAGAGGATATTATTTTTCTACCCACAGTTACAAGTCTAAGGAAGCTCATTATAAATATTACTCATAAAGGAAGGAAGCAAAAAAAGAGGAAGGATCTTACTCATAAAAATCGACGTCAATTTAAGAAATTATTAAATCTCTCTCTCTCTCTCTCTTTTCACTAAATGACACTAGAAAGAGAAAAATATAGAGATAATGAATACTTAATTTCCATTCATTCATTACTGCCTTTTAAATTCCACAGCTGAACATAGGCCTCCCCATAGATTTCCTCATAATAACACCCATATTTTCGATAGTTGCCAAGCTTCGCAAGCGGGTTGGCAACCACGGTTTTATAACAAATAATTCTTAATTTAATCAATGATTATAATTAAGGCCTTAATCACCATTCCTATTCTATTCCAAATACAAGGTGGGTAAAAAAAAGTTGATACAAATGGCGGCATATTTTAGAGGCATTAATTCCAAAAGTTTGCTAGCGTTAATAAAATAGTGAAAAAATTTTATATTTCACTTAACTGAAAATCCCAGTGACAGAGTGTTTTTTATGACCGGACATGGTCCAGGCTTTCGCAATAACGATGGCATGCGTGTGCATCATAGGGGCCCATTCGTTGCCCAAACTGACCCTTCATATCGTTTTCAGATACTTTACGATATAGCCTACATTGTCAGTATAGAGCTTTCACGGGATTTACCGTGCACAATGTCTGTAGTGATACTATGATATAGTATGACTCTAATCGATTAATTTTTTTACCTATGTATTTTAAGCCAGTGTTTAACTCCTAATCCACTCGATGACAAGTGACGGTGTAGTCAAAAGTGGTAAACTGGACATTTTTATAAGTTATACATATGTCCTCGTAACAATTAGGAAACTGTCGAATTCATTTTAAAGTAGTAGTTTAAAATATACACGCAAAACCTACAAGTGCGAACAAGGTATTTTTGTCGACAGTTAGCACGTACACATGCACGTAAAATCTACACTTGTTTCAGGCATTAGTGCTGCGCGGAACGGCGAGTTTAAAGTGTTTCAAAAGTTCATGCGAATCTACTTATCTTTGATAATTATGTTATGTCGGAAACGTTTCTTTGAATTTGGAAGGAAAGTAAGTGATGTCTTATGCATTATAATTAAATGGAAAGACAGATGCTGGCAGACTATACCACTGTTTTACTGTACGCGTTTTTATTTTTTAAACTAGCAACCCGCCCGGCTTCGCCTTGGGATCTATTAATATGGCAGTATTTAAATTTAAGATAATCATCAAAGACTACGTATTAAAATAAAATTTTGATAAATCAAATTTTCCATTTCTTAAAAAAATCTCCAAGATTTTTGGATGAAATTAACCTAGAATAATTCTGGCATTGCTCTCTATCTGTTCGTTAAGTTTCATTACAATCTATTCAGCCATTCCGAAGATTAGCCCGGACAGACAGACAAACATTTTAAAATGGTTACTCACGCCTTAATGGCATGCAAATAACCATGACAGACACTTCAATTTTGTTTATATGTTTAGATTTAATGAGTGTTATCTATTTTCTTAATAATATCAAATTGAATAAGAAGTTAACATTCCACTTGGTGATGAGTGGCAACTGCAGCCCTGAAACACATTTCAAACAAAGAAGACCACTGAAAACTAAGATAAGTTAATAATAAAATACCTCGAAACCTATAATTATGCTGGTCCCTTACCATTTAAACTAGAACATAGCTAGTGGATGCACTTGTGCTGAGTGGCAGAAATACGTAAGAGAATTGCAGCAGCCCAGACGGACTAGGTGGAAAAGGATCTCTATCATTCCGTCGTTTTGCCTTCGATTCGATTCCATAAATTATTAACTAACTTTTTTCATCCGCCTAAGCAACTTCTTTTTCTTGGAGTCCTAACCATAGTGTTAGATTTGTTTTTGCGGGGCATGTCTCTTGTCTAGTTTATCTTTCAAAATTCGTTAAAATACTTGATCAGAGCAGGTAAAATAGCTGAATGTCTAAACAAACAACCTAACTAGGCAACGGCACAGAATAAATAATAGTACTCCGTAGCAACAGATGTCGTTTAACAACGTAGTCGTCATTAATTAAATTCTAAGAGTCCACTGTTGTGTTTAGATTACCCCAAAAGCTATGAGAACTTGTCACTGAACTGTTTGATTTGATCACTGAACTGTCTGTTTTGTTCGATTGAACTGTCACGTTGAGCAGGTGAATTTACACAACCAAAGAGTTTGTACAAAAAATACGAGTATAGTTACAGCCTATATGTGTCCTACCGCTGGGCACAAGCCTTCTCTCATCTCTAAGGGGGTTTTAGGGCAAGGAAATGTTCGCCACACGTTCGTAATGTGTGTTGGTGAACTTCATATGTCTTTGATTTTTTTAATTTCTCAGACAAGCTGCTTTCCTTACGATGTTTTCTTTCACCGCTCAGCACGTGGTAATGCGGCATTTAAAATTGCAACTAACAATTTCATTGGTGACGGTTTCTGTGAAATTTACAGCGAGCGCTTATCTACCACAACTTCTAATATAATAAAATAAAAAGAAATCTTACGCAGAAAAATAATTCATTTCATAATCTACGCTGGCAAAAAGGAAATTTCGAGAATATAAAACGAAAATATCGCACCTCTTTGTGTACAAAGGGAAATCTGAACACTGAACGAAAGAGACTGATAGTCTGGTAGAAAGACCGAATAATGGAACGGATCACACCTCACCGCTTAGAGGAGTTATGGCAACCAGACGGGCCGAGCGTTCGATAACATGTTGCATTCGGTAGTGACAGCAAAAAAGTCACTTACACTTGAATTGGCATTTATAAAGGTTTAAATTCCGCGTGGTTTAGTGGCCGGCGACTATAATTATGCCGTGTTGTAGCAACTTAAAGGAATCAATTAAATCCTCTCGTTCCATGAGTGTTGTCTAGTGTTTATGAGAAACGCCTGGAAGTTAGATAGCGGTGTAAACTCAGCCAGTCGACCCGTGGTGTGATGGAATATTGCAGCAGATACAATTACATATATACATTACACATACTATAAACTAAATATTACACATCTATACATATTATATAAACAAAATCATGTTTAATATATACTACGGGTTGACTGGCAGAGAATGCCGACAGGCATTAAGTCCGTCCATTGTTTACCTTAGTGGTAAGGTGTTACAATAAAGAATAATTTTTTTTTAAATAGAATAAGGGTGACAAGCGAGCACACAGCCCACTTGATAGTAAATGGATACTGTGGCCGATAGACATCTACATCTATACTCGATTAAGAATCCAAATGCAGATGCGTTATCACCCCTGAGGACTAAGATGGAATGCCTCTTATACAGTAAAAAGGCAGCACAAGCACAGCAACATGAGCTGGTATTCTGTGAGAGCGTGGTCTTACTCCTGTCATTATTTTACCACGTACGTTTTATTACAAGTATTTACATAACATTGAAATATATACAATATTTAAAAAAAACTATAATAAAATACTAAAACTAAAACTTTCCATATAATAATAACAAGTTTATGTATAAAAATTATTAATACCCCACGTTTTAATTAAAACGGACTAAAAAGTATAATTTTTTTTCATATTCTTACATTGTCATCTGATTCTGAGCTATGTTCAAAATTTCAAACCTCTAGCTCATCGGGAAGTTAGTTTAAAATCAATTACTAAATGTAACCCGAACAGACATACAAAGCGAGTTCATAAAAACGTGGTTAAATACATAATATATTAGAATTGCAAATAATAAAATATTATCTAATTATTTCATCATCTTTCATATTGTCCAACATATTAATTTGTGTAATAGTTCTTAAAACAGGCCTTCCTTGGCGCTATTCTTACGTTTTCAGGCAAGGAATTCCAGAGTAGTGTTGCCCACTACTCTGGAATTATAAGTAATATTATATTGTAGGAATATTATACTCTGAAATTAAAAGGACTATTAAAAATGCTAATCATATAAGTTAATAAGGAATATGGGTGGTTATATCGCCATCTATCGCAAGCCATTAGATTTATCAGGCATTTCGCAGTGGCGTCTTTTACGACATCTACGCAAGGAATAGGCAATGGATTCGAAGTTCATAAAATCCTCTCACTTTCTCCGCTCTAAGTTGTATAAGATTACCATAAACTCAAAGTATTTATGAGAACTTTTATACTTGCTACAAAATTCACTATAAATTTGTGATATAATTTTTAATTTTCTTACCACATATACGATTAATGTTCCAACGGTACCCGTCTCGTCTCTCAGACATAGCCATTTCCTGCATCGCGGTATTTATCCCAATTCCAGGCGGGATTGATTCTTAGTCTAAAATTTGTACATTTCGTCATAACGAATTTTTCTTACACCTTATGTATTTTAGTTACTCGGATGGTATTTAGACTGAACTCAAAAACTGGTTTGATCGAAACTTTATTTACTATATTAATGGTTGCAGCAACAATGAATATTTCGATGGGAGAAGGTCCACGTTTCTGACCGGGAACTCCCCAAGGTTCATTTCTGGAACCCTTGGTACATTATGTACAGTGCAAATATATTCAAATGCTTTTATTACTGCAAATTGATGAAATTCAAGTGTAACGTACACTTGTGGGTCTTTTTGTTTGGTTCTTAATCAAAATAAATTTTAAAAATGTATAATTACTGCGACAATGCGGCTTGACTAATATAAGACGAGTTTAGTTCACAAAGTTAAATTATCGATCGATTAGTCGAATATATTATAGTATTTTCATTATCACCGTGGGTTAAACTAGACAGAAAAACATTATTTGTTGTTTCCTGTCAAACTTTTTGTTCTTCAATTAGTACAAATATACAAAATTGTGAAATGAATATTAATGTTTATTCAACTCAAGGAAAGGACCTCGAACGTTACCACCTTGTTATTTTTTCTAGCTTTCTCGCGACCCGGTTAAATTTGCCTCCGAGACACAATAATATGTATAATATAAGCGCGACAATAAAAGGTGTAGCCAAGGATCTGTGTATCCCTCGGTCGTTTACGGCGCAACTTTTTATTGTTCTCGTTTAAAAGGGCCTATAAAGTTGGTGTCGTCGTAAATCTGGCTCTCTGCGAGACGGATGAACGACAGCGGGTCTGGAAAAAGTTATTGACCTAATTTTCCTAAACATTACCCCTCGGTGTAAATCGATTTAGAAAGAATACGTACTTAATAATGGTTTTATTCTTATAATTTGTACTGTGCATTCTTGTAATATAATCTTCAATTACGCTTCTCTTTTACATACAGTTCAAAAATGTTACAAATAATGTTAAGAAGTCTTAAGTTTTCAGCTATTACTGTTACGTCCTATTTCTGGGTATAGTCCTATTCTCACGATCTCTAGGCGGAAGAGTATGATCATCACATTACAACCTAATAAAAGTCCACTGCTAAACATAAGCCTCCTCTATAGATTTCTTCTTGGGATGGAGTTTGCCATAGATGGCAACCGCGGTTTTTTATTTCCTTGTTTTATTAGGAATACGCAGCTGCCCAACTCTTGGTTTTCTTCTGTCGCCTTTTACTACACTCTTGAGACGATATAGGGTAGTCGTAGTAGTAGTAGTAGTACATATAGGATAGATATTCTTAAACCGCCACTCCACGGTTACGGGTATAATGGAACTGTCAATTCCGTCGCACCGCCCCAATGCGTGTTCGTTGACCTTACATTCGCTCGAAAATTTTATTCACAAACATGCAGGTTTACTCATAATGTTTTCTGCACCGCTGCATACCTAGGTGATAGATCAGAACTTAAAATTTCAATTACCAATTATATCAATAGTGCCAACGGGGATTGAACTCTGGTTGCTACCGTACAATACGGCACGGACTCAAGCTATTGATCTACAATGACTCTATATTAAAGTAAGTAAATAAAGTGATATGAGTATAATACATCGTATGACCAGACACAGACTTCCTCTAATTTCTGAAATGTCGCCGCGCTGCTTCGTGTGAATTGGCGGTCTTTACGGATGAGTCATCGAAACGATTTAAATTTTTTGGACATACAAGCTTAAATGTTTTCCTCGCAAGTTTTTCTTTAAAAAATAGCATAAAATCAGTGGTTATATAGTGTTAAATTTTAATATTTCTCGTTCGTTTGTTGATAACATGTTAAGAAAAATTTCGATAATTAAGCATTTAAAACACTGCGGTTGCCAAACCGTCTGCCAAGCGTAGCAACTATGGCAAGTATCCCTCCAATAACGATATAGACTTTACAAGTAGCGGCGGTTGCAGTAATGAAACTTTTGAACACGTCAAATGGATTTATATTTTTATCTGAACACGTATATAAAGTACTAGGCGCCCATATATTCATGGAGCAGACACGCCAGTATGGGGTGGTCACGTCGTGGCCGGCTCGCTACCCTTCCACCGAGGAAATGAATTAATTCGCGCCGGCCTTGATTTATAACGCGTGTGTGATACGACTGTGCCGCTACTCGAATTTATTGCTTTTTTGTTCGTTCCATGGTCGCAGTGCAATTTTTTCGGACAGTAAAATATATCTATGATATAGTTTTTATTGTTTGTGATAGAAAAGTTATATTATTTTTGTGTGGTCGTGATGGTTAGACCCACGCTGCAGCTATATTATTATGGCTGCAGTACGAATGGGGCTTGCTCGGCTTGCCCGGGAAAGACCACCAAAATACCAGGGTCACATAGCAGTTTTATGCTGGTGTGTTTCGTAAGGTGAGTGAACTTTAGACAATTCTAAACTGATAATCTTATCGAATAAAACTGTTTTTACGGATTTTATCACGTTTAATTTTTTTTATTTCTCTTAAGGATCTACGGATATTTTATTCAAAATATCCGTAGATCCTTAAGAGGATCGACAACTTGTTTTTGTTGTTTTTATCATAGAATAGATAATTTTTTGAAGAAATTCTTTCCGTCATGTAAAATTCTTGTTGTGAGTTCAATTGTAGTATAACATCGAATCAAGCTGCACACATATATAAAAAAGTAGCATAAAAATTGATTAAAAATTAATTGTTCTCTTTTAATTAAATTATTTTTAATAAGAAACAAATAAAATAATTAACATTTAAATATTTGTGGATAGTTATACAAATTTCATCGCGAAAAAATTTTTATCCAAAATTCAAATATTTGAAAAAAGAATATCTGCCTTTCTTATCTGTCAAATTCAATTTTCGTGCTGGGATATCGCTTATTAATATTTTTGATGGTCGGTTGTTGCCTAAGTTCACATTCATGTAAAAAAATGTTTTTTTAAGTTTTTAAAAATCTAATTACATATTCTGAAAGGACTGTGAACTACAAAAAAAAATTTACATGGAAATCAAATTCCGTAGATTTCAACTCGAAGTCCGTAGTTCCGTAGACGATGAAAAAATTCCGTAGATCTACGGAAAAATCCGTAGAGTTGGCAACGCTGAGGGTGATAACGCATTCGCATTGTAATACTTAATCGAGATTGTGATACTTAATACTTAATCTGAATCGACCACTGCATCCACTTATCATCATGTACACTGTGTGCTATTTTATCACTCTTACTTCTTTACAAAAAATTATCCAAACTAACACCTAGTCTTGCTTTATTTTTTGTGTGACGTATGTCGGTGATTTATGTCCACTTGATACCACTGTAGGGCTTGTCATTGTATTTTTTTATTTAGTTTCTAAAATTTGATTCCTGCTAATATTTTTGTTTTAATTAGGTAACGATGAGACTGCTATGGTCTAAAGACTAAAAAGCCCGGAACAAGAACAGGTATTATTAAAAAAATATAAAACTTTCCAGCCCCCTCATTTTCCGTTTCACAAAAACGATCTTTGTAAATACAAGATGTCACACTCAATCTTCGCCAAGGAAACTTTTTAATAAGTTTCCTCGTTTCCAACTTTTCTCAACGAATGTACTTCGTTAGTTATTCAGAGATGTAACAAAGAACGTAGAAATAAATTATACACAACTGTAATATGAACTAAGCACAAATAATTTGTGTTCTGTACGAATTTTCATTCGAGTCTTGCAAAGTACGCGAGACTCGAACTTTAAATAACAAATGGCATACTAACAGTCCCGGGTTACCTATTAAGGCAATGTACTAATGTAGATATTCAAATGTCTCGACAAATTCAAACTCAGCAGTTAGTTCGTACAGAGAAGACTAAACACTAATTAGCTGTTTACGCGGGATGCCTTACTAATTGCTTTGTCGGTTGGGAGTATCGTTGATTTAACTAATTGAAAACTTATATTATTTACTTTAAATACTAAGTTAAAAATGCCGTTACCGTTACAGCATATTCCACTGCTGAGCATAGGCCTCCCCCTTAGATTTTCTTATTGGGGGGATATTTGCCATAGTCGCCACGCTTGGCAAGCGGGTTGGCAACCGCAGTTTTTTTTATTCGTTATTAGGGAGACGCTACTGCCCATCTCCTGATTTGTTTCAATTTTAAAATAATATATTAAAAAATATTTTTAAACTTTAGTATTTTATTTAGTAGGTTGTTATTAAACAGAAGACAAGCACTTGCTTAACTTTACCTTCTAATTTAATTAAGAATGTTATGCTGTCATATATCGTTCTCAGAATTAACTGAAAATGATAACACTTCATCGTCATCATCATCAGCCGGCGGCTGCTGTTCATAACAATACTTGTAATTAGTATTTATAATGTTATAAATGTTTTAATCTCCGTTTCAAGAGTTCCGCTCTCACAATCGTGCGCGATGCTCCTGTGTCAACTGTAAACCTGCAGACTTTTCCATTTAAAGTGCCATCGACGATAAGACTGTTCCCATTGCATGCTTGTGTTTTTTTTATAGGATAAGGGTGACAAACGAGCACACAGTCCACCTGATGGTAAGTGGTTGCTGCGGCCCATAGGCATCTACATCTATCCTCGATTACAAATCAAAATGCAGATGCGTTGTCACCCGTGAGGACTAAGATGGAATGCCTCATTTCCAGTAAAATGGGTCTCCGCTTCTCTACAGTCACCATACGGAACACAGCAGCGTTAAGCTGCTATTTTACGCTGGTATGCTGTGAGAGCGTGGTCCTTCCCGGTCGAGTCGACCCATTCGTGCTACAACTATACTAATATAGCTGCAGCATGGCTCTACCACGTAAATTGTGTAATGGTAATGGGCCTCTTGTTTGCCCAGCCAGCGCCTACCCCGTGGCTTTAGCAAGTTTAACAACTGCTCCTCCTCAACTTGGGTCTCGGAGTTAGGATTATTTCGCCAATACCATGTCATAGCCATGCCTTATTGCCTGGTAGCCGATCACAATAGTTATACACTGTATAAAACAATTTACTAATCAAGTAATACGAGTAATATAACATTTTCACCATAATTTTAAAAGATCATCTTGTAATATGTAAAAATTTATTCCTTAATGGGGGGGGGGATATATAGTGTAGAATCAGAGTGACCGACATGGGCCGGCCATATTGCTCGAAGAACCGACAACCGATGGGGAAAAAAGGTTCTCGAGTGGCAGCCTCGTACCGGTAGGCGAAGTGTAGGGCGACCCCCCACTAGATGGAGTGACGACCTGGTAAGACATGCAGGAAGTCGATGGATGCAGGTGGCTCAGGACCGTGGTTAGTGGCATTCCTGGGGGAGGCCTATGTTCAGCGGTGGACTTGTGAAGGGCTGTAATGATGGTGATGATGATGATGTAAAAATTTAAATTATAATTAAACTATAGCATTTTAATGCACAATTACCTATAATTAAAAGAATGAATTGTGGCTATTAAATGGCTGTTTAACTTTTCCCACAGATCTAATAAGAACATTAACAATCTTATAATTGATTATAACCAAAAATCAAAATTAATAATAAAAAGCCACAGGTTTGACACCCACACAGACACGTAACAAGTATTTGTATGGTCTAAAGGAAACAATTTCGCAAACATCATCAATTAATCACATCTTCACTCAGGTTTCGTCCTCTCAAACCTAATTAACCAAAATCGGCTCAAATGAACCACCATCGTCTCTCAGACAATACTGCTTATTTATTGACAATAATCTATTACAGCGAACCAAACAGAAGGAACCCTAATTTCTACAACAGTGACTTAACGAAAAGGTCTCTTATAATTGGCAAGCGAGATACTCAACACCATGACACAAAGATATCTAGATGCAAATAATTCGAGCTGACGCGGGGATCTCCTTTAAGCGGACGTTCTTGAGTATCAAATAAGGCCGACTCAAGTGGTCGTGTCTACCGAACTAACCAGCATATTTAGACCTCACCCTTCGCTTGTGTTGCGCTGTTTCCCATATTGCTTAAAGGGGTTCGTAAGGTGGAGGATATCTTAGTTAATTGGTTGCTGAAGTACTTTCAAGAAAGGCGCGTCCTGACCGCAGCTTCTCCCAGCGTCTTAGTCTTCCACTACACATAAACGCATATTTCCCCTTATATAATAGCCTTAAGTGTTAGTTAAGTTTTCGTAATGTAATTTTACTTAGTTTTCAAATAAACTGCAAATAAAGAAATACCTTTCATTCATGTTTTCTTAGTTGCCATTTGTTTAGTTTGTTACATAATATTTAAAGTTATACGACATAGCTGATGCGTTGTCACTTCTGTGGACTTAGATCTCTGTGGAGAGTGGAGAAGATAAGACTATGCCTCACAGCCTGTAATTATCCTGGCTCTCTTTACTCGTCAGACGGGAACACAATAGTGCAAGTGCTGCTATTTGGCGGCAGAAATAGGTCTATAGTCTTTTCATCATCGCTGATGGTGAAAATAAGTCTTTTTCTTTTCTCACCCAGCCTTTGGGTTCATCCAAAGGCTAGATTTAGCCATTCATCGAAGAAACGCTCAATATTCTTGACACTTTACCGCTCAAAATATGATTTATACTTTTGGTCTTTCGTTTTTTTTTTTTATAAATATTGTATGTTATTATTTTAATTATATAAATAAATATCCGCAGTACTAGAGTACCTGCCATTGCCCAAAGGATTTCCAGTCAGTTCGATTTCCATGGGTGCTTGTAAAGTACTCGAAACGTCGGGAATTTAAAATAAGTTAATATACGTAATAAAATCCGTAAAAATTAGTTTTATTTAAATGTGTAGTTTTCGTGTAAACATAAGAAATCATTTTCAGTCCCAATTAGCGAAAAATGCCCTTTACTACCTGAGCTTATGGATTAAAACAGCTAAAACAGCTTGTTGGAATTACGTCGTTCACGTTTTGGATTATTTCAATTGCAATTAGTACATTTCCCCGAAAAAAAAATCACCTCAACACGCCCTTTCCATGTCCACTGCTCCGTGAATTACATGATGTACTTAAAGCCATCCCGGATAAACCCGTAGGAGCATTAGATAGACAGAGGAGCTTTAAGAGCCGCCTTTTAAGACCCCGTCACTTATCTTAAGCGGGATTAGGGAAAACATAAAGTGCCCACACGATTCCTTGCCCATATGTAGTTTAAAGATACCAGCGTATACGCGCACATTCCGAAGCAGTTAATGAGGTCATTCTTACTACTAGTATATTTATATATTTGATACGGGATCCAGCTAAGTAAATATTGTTTGAAGTAACTTTATTTTAATGCAATGAATAGATAGTTTTATTGAGTGTTATATAGGTGAAGTGGGGTAACTTTAACTTTGAGGGAAGTAAAATACGTTCAAATATTTTAATTTAGTGTTATACGAGTATTTATTCGTAAAATGTTTGTCATTACAGTGCAGTTTATATAAAAGATAGACAATATGTCGCTTGTATTCGTGATGAATGAAAACCAAGCATTACAAAATGTCAGTCTATGAACTCAGACCAACAAAGAAAGAAAGAGAGAGCCCTGCGTACATTTCAAGTGACGCAAAAACCAAGCCAAATCATGCTCAACTTATTGTAAGAACACTCACGTACACATATATATCTAAAAACATTTGCAACCAACAATATAATTTTAGACGCATATAATATGTGGCATCAATGAAATTTTACGGCTATTAAAGGAAGAAAAAATAAAGATGTGTGCGTAAGTGCGTGTCAAGAAGTTGAATATGGTTTCGGCCTCGCTTAAAATTTACCCTGCGTTACGTCTATATATCTTTGTTGGTCTGATACTGTAAAAAAATATTTGCAAATTCCACTTAACGGGTGAATATAATTGAATTTTCCTAGCCGAAAAAATACAACAACAACTTAAACAATAGAAACAAGCAGATAAAGCTGCTATTTTACGCTGGCATTCTGTGAGAGCCCACGGTCGAGCCGATTCATTTGTGCCACAACCATATCATAGCTGCATGCTAGCTGCCAACCCATTTGTGCAAACCCATTTATTTGGCGGCAGAAATAGGCGAGTGGTATCTACCAAGTACCTCCTAGGCAGATAAGGGGTTCTGCCACCCAGTACTTAATTGACGATACGGACAATGAATTACATCTTTCAAACCGTATCGGTGAATTGATAAATCTATTTATTTAATTGTTTAATACGTATGATGTAGTAATACTAAGATAATAACTTAAATACTTTTTTATTGCTTTTAGTCTATTTTTTTTATAGGATAGGGTGACAAACGAGCACACAGTCCACCTGATGGTAAATGGTTGCTGTGACCCATAGACATCTACATCTATCCTTGATTACGAATAAAATGCAGATGCGTTGTCACCAGTAAGGACTAAGATGGAATGCCTCTTTTCCAGTAAAAAGGGTCTCCGGTTCTCTACACTCTACACTCTATTTACTTGTAGCTAGGAGTATTAATGCGATGTTGAACACTCCTGATTTTGTATGTGTGTATCACTTGCCTTAAATTTATATTTATTTTAATATTGAGTAAAATGAATCCCATTTCAATATGACAACGATACACATACTTCAACAGTGTTAGCTCGGGGGCTAAGCGCTCGACCTAAATATAACATACTATGTAAGCAAACCGTGTTCGATCACCACCGGTACCAATGAAATTAGTGCTGATTTACCACGTGCTCGAAATATCGTGAGATAACCTGCATGTTTGAGAAATTAAAAAAAAAGTATTTCGAAGATATGTAAAGTCCGCAAACACACATTCGAGCAGCGCGGTGGACATTTTCTTGCTCTAAAACCCTCTTAGAAATGATAGGAGACCCAAGAGTGGGACGTACTCATATATATGCTGTACCCTTACTTCACAAATAATTGACACACCATCAGTCATATCACCTAGCTCTTAAGGACTCTTATTGCCAGTTTTGAATGGAAAATATGTACCTACTATTTCACTAGCCCCGGTGGCAAGTTTACCCCACTATCCCAATATCTACTACCCCATATAGTACCGAGGATGTCGTAAGAGGCGACAAGAGGAACTGAAACAGGAGATTGGCAGCAGCATCTTCCCGATAACTCAAAATAATAAAAAACTGCGGTTGCCAACCCGCTTGCCAAGCTTGGCAACTATGGCAAAGTCCCCCCATGAGCAATCTATAAGGGAGCCTATGTTAAGCAGAGGACTTTTATAGGCTATAATGCATAGCTGGATGAACGGTGGCAATGGCTCTTTTGTGAGACTTATCGATTCTGAATGCTCTTACGGTAACATATTAAATTTGTAAGCCTTAATAATTTTACAAAGGTATGCGTTATATTGTGGCTGTTAAAGGTCTAACAGCCAAGCTAGCCAAGGAAATTATTATTAATATTTTCATTGGAAAAAATGAATTATGTTTCACTTACCCCACCTCATTATTTATTTTTTACCTATTATTTTTACCTATTATTTTTACCTATTATATAAGCCAGTGTTTGACCACAATCCCGCCTGGTGGTAAGTGGTGAAGTAGCCCTAGATGGTAAATAGCACTGCCTGAACGTAACAAAAGCCTATTCACTCTTGACTTGAAGACGCCCAGATTGTATTCGGGCGGAAAGATAGACGCCGGCAAATTATTCCACTCGTTTGCTGTACGCATATACTCTAACATATTTCAAAATATAAACGAAATCTGAAACATACTTCAATTGTTAAAAAATTAAAAAATATTAGTGAAATAATAAATGCCCTTAAAAACAGCTAAACAAAACTCTACGTAGCCAATTTCCTCTTTAAAAATACGATATTTTTGTTTATTTCAACTCTCTGCCGCATTCATGACAAGGGCCTAGAAATATAAAATCTTTTTAAAAAAAAACAGCATTTAAGTGAATGGCGCGCTAAATTTCAATTGGTCGCACATTTCCCGACAGTAGTCATAAAATTAACCCTATTCAGTCGGAAGCAGAATTAAAATATACGTACAATCGGTAACTCGGAAGCTTTGCAATCCACTTTAACGTTATCCGTCAATTTTCATCCTTAAGCTACTGTAATAAAGCCGATAGTTAAATGGAGGATAGTCTTTCTATAATTAGCTATGTCGCCTCATGTATGTGGAATGGAACAAATCAAATTAAGTTTTTTTACCCTCAGCAAGTCGACTACATATGTCGCGCGACAACAATATTCTAATCTAGTTGGATAAATTCAACCTGTCAAGTTTATTGATCGCGCGCTTTTTGCTTAGTATCGTTACTTTATTGGTGTTAAAATTGCATGATTTGATTAACATAACTTGTAAAATATGTATAATATGTATAAATGTGACTTATCTAATACAATTTTAAATAATAAAGTAGACCTGTGCTTTGCTACGGAGGCAAGGCAGACATGGCAAACGCTCTGACTCGACAAAAATGTTCCACTGGAAGTTAACCAACAAAAACAGTAGGATATTCCGTTTCTACGGAGTGTACAATAATATTTGTTTCATAATTTTCATAGTCATCAAGATCAGGCCCGCCTTCTAGCGGTTTCGACTGAGGAATCTAGTCATTGGTTACACGATTTACTATCAAGTAATCACGGCACATTACTTGATGGGGAAACTTGCGCATCGCCGTAGGAATCCGACTAGGAGCGGTGATTTGTCAACCTCACTAGTGCCACTGCGGTAGCATCGTCGGCGAGTTTGGGCTCCACGGACTTTCATGTAAGAAAAGTGCTGGTATGTTTTCCCGTCACGGTTCCTTGAACGATGTCATCCGAAGAGCTCTTATCTCTATAAATGTTCCCTCGGTTTTAGAGTCTTATGGAATATTTAGAGACGATGGCACAAGAGACCCGACGGTATGACTTTGGTCCCTTGGGAGAGAGGTAAAGCCCTAGTGTAGGATGGTACTTGTGTAAACACTTTGGCAGCCTCATATCTCAGGGGTACCTTGTTTAGAGGCGGGGCGGCATCAGAGGCAGCTGAACTAAATAAGTGGCGCAAATACGATTCACTAAGAGGTGACTACATATTTTTGTCATTTGCTGTATAGATTATCGGACCGTGAGGTCCACGTGCGGTGAAGTTCCTAAAGGAACTATATCCGCGACTAGTATGTTCTCGCTCAAAGGCTAAGTGTAGTCATTCAGCGAGGAAACACAGCCGGCGTTCTTTGCACTGTATAATATAACATTATGCAATTTTGAAATATGACTTA
The DNA here is from genome assembly GCA_029286625.1 of Parnassius orleans. NCBI lineage: Eukaryota > Metazoa > Arthropoda > Insecta > Lepidoptera > Papilionidae > Parnassius > Parnassius orleans. The sequence continues at coordinate 1,615,527 of JAGSMP010000051.1, forward strand.
AAGAAAGTCTGTTACAAATTGAAATATATCTATTTGTATAAGCAATTTTATTGAAATACATTTCAATTCGTGATCGACTCTAAAGCAGAAGTACTCAAAAAGGGACATTTCAGTCGTAATTGTATGAAGATACGTTACTGAAGGATTTTCAAGTGCCTGCAATAGAATAAGAGCTCACATAAGCTGATGTAATTGGGCCTCTCGACGGCTTATGGTTTTCTTGGATTCAAAATGAAGTTATTTCTTATGATGTTGTATTGTATGATGCCATTGCTAATGTATTGAAATACAATTTATACTGTAATTTAACCAAAAGATCCCACCTAAAATTAATTGGTGATTAGGACCTAAATAAAGATGAATGATGATGAAGAGAATATGTTTCTACAAGTTAAAAGCAAACTCAACGAGTCCTGCTGTAGTATTTTAATAATTATTACCTTGACGGACAACCAGAAACGAGAATCTAAACACTATACACTTTCGGAACTAGAGTACCTTATATAGTATCAATAGCATTAAGAATATGAAGCGATATTTTTTTTTATAGGATAGGGTGACAAACGAGCACACAGTCCACCTGATGGTAATTGGTTGCTGTGACCCATAGACATCTACATCTATCTTCAATAAAGAATCAAAATGCAGATGCGTTGTCACCCGTGAGGACTAAGATGGAATGCCTCTTTTCCAGTAAAAAGGGTCTCCGGTTCTCTACACTCACCATACGAAACACAGCAGTGTTGAGCTGCTATTTTACGCTGGTATTCTGTGAGAGCGTGGTCCTTCCCCGGTCGAGCCGACCCATTCGTACTTCAACTATACTACTAATATAGCTGCAGCATGGCTCTACCACGTTTAACTTACCTACTAACTGTGCCCGGCTTGCATTACGCTGCTACTTTTACTGTCAAAACCTTCAGAGGCTGCACACAACTACAAATGAATGGTATATAAACATATAAGACGAACGAACATCGAATTAAGCATTTATTTTTATATATAAAATAAGAATAACAAACGTTGAATAAAACTATTTTTACGGATTTTATCGCGATATATATTTATTCAATGTGTATTGTTCGCGTAAATATAAGAAATCATTATAATAACAAACGTGCTAAGTCCACCTGATCGTAAGTGGCTAATGCAGCCCATGAACTTTAATAGCCAACTTCAGACAGAGACCACAAATGCGTTGTCAAACTAAACTTAATAATGAAACCGAGGAATAAATAATACATAAATTACTTAAAGTAAAAAACATATTAAAAATGTAGGTTAAGCTAGAATCGGATTAAGCAACTTTTGAGTCAAATGTATATAAAGCGTTTATCTTATTGTTGTATTCACCGTAAATATAAATTTAATAACCACTCGCTACGAGGATATCTCGGAAACTCCGCCTTCGCTTCGGGCAATGTGATAAAACGCAATGGAGGGAAACTGACGAAATCGTCGCAAAAAAAACAACGCCATGGGAACAAAGAGACCTCATAAAGCGTCCTATCTAAGAAGTTTCACATGTTACGAATATTATGGGAATTAGATATTTGTAGACAGTACACTTCGAGCTTGAACTTGCCTCGAGCCTCGAATGTTTGAGTTTTTCCTTCCAATTTCCCCTTCGCTCTTGCTTTTTTAATGCTTGTTCCGGCAAAAAAACAGGAATTGCCGCCGGTGTTTACTCGTTAAGGTTCTATTATGTACGAAAGTTAGAGAAACTTTTTTGTTAGCCACCTTTAAAATAGATAAGAATGCCTAATCATACGACACTTAATTGCTTTGTTATTATAAGTTTTAGACTTTTCTTATAAAAAACTGAAGTGATTAACGAACTACAGTGCATCTAATGGTAAGTGGCTACTGCAGCACATAGACACCTGCAATCAACTTCAAACAAAGAAGGCTGCAGAAACGTCGTCACCTCGCAGGACAAATAGGGAATGCCTCACAGCCTTTATTATACGGGCTCCTTATACCCTAGACCGGAATATATACAATTTAAAAAAAATATTTCAATTATATTTATTTAAATGTAAAATTAAGTTAATTTAACGGATAATATAACAATCATTTTTTTTAATGTAAAATTAGGTTAGTTTAACGGATAATATATCAAGCATTTTTTTTTATTTTAATGTAAAATTAAGTTAATTTAAGTGATAATATAACCGTGTAGTGGCGGTGTAAGAATATCCACTAATCAATATCGACCAGGGGGTGTCGTAAGAGGCGACAGAGATAAAATGAAATAGGAGATGGGCAGCAGCATCTTCCTGATAATAACTGAAATTAATTATAAAACTGCGGTTGCCAACCCGCTTGCCAAGCGTGGCAACTATGGCAAAATCCCCCCACGATGCAATCTATGAGGGAGGCCTACGTTCAGCAGTGGACTTTTATAGGCTGTAATAGATAATGGAACGGATTATATAATACTTAAATACATAATTAAAAATCAATGCAATTTAACGGTTCACAAGTAGTAGTCTTGTTACCGCTCTCGTGATTTCCCATAAGATGGAGTGAGCTGATGCAGGGAGTCGATGGACGTTGGTGACCCAGAAACGGACATATGACGATATAATTAAATTTAATACTACACGTTAAACACCATCATCGATTAATTACTGCATCATAAAATTTGAATTTACTACTTTACATTGTGTCTCATACCTGGGTCGGTTTACCATTTAAATTGAAATTTGGGTATTGTTATAGACTATGTGGTAGGACTCTTTTTCTACCTAGGATATGTACCATCCTCTTTCCTATTGCCGCCCCCAAATAGCAGTGCTTGGACTTCTGTGTTCCGGTCTGGAGGGTAAAGAGAACCAGTATAGTTATAGGCTGTGAAGCATCCTGTCGTAGTGCTCAAACGTGACAACACATTTATAGTCTCCTTTATTTAAAGTTGGTTGTAGGTGTCCATGGATTGCAATAGCCGCTCAGGTGGCCTTTAAGTTTGTTTGTCACTTTTTGAATTTGCTACTTTTTGAAGTGTCTCATTTTGGGTTGGATTTACCAATTTAAGATTAATTTGATTACAACTATCTGTAAATAAACACGTAAAATGTTTATTTGTCTTTAACTGCCTATTCCGATGCTATTTAAAGACAAATTAATTAATTTTTTTTACAAAAATTTTTCAATTGACATGAACTTCTTTGGTGGAAACATTCATTTTAAAGAATCACAACATGTACTAGTAAAGTATTTAACAAAGCATAAGTCATTTAGGGCTAAATTTGGTACTAAATATATCCCCATCTCAATATATATAGCGCCAAATAATGAACACATTAAAAATAGTAAAGAAAAATAAAGTTTAATCAAGTTTAAAGCTGTGATGACATGTTAAAGCAAAATTATCTTTTCTCTTTCAGGTAATATTTCAAGATGAAAATCAACAAGACCGTTACAGATCTGTAAGCTATCTTTCACACTCGGTTTCCTCTTAGGAATTATTACAACATTAATCCTCGGGCGTCGCGGGTCTATCTCGCCTCCGCGCGGGTGGCGTCGCGTATGAGGTTCCGCAGGCTTTATTGGGCAATTTTGTTTATATCTCCTTATTTTTATAGACTGACTGAGTCATTGCGAATATGATAAGAATGATGTTGTTTCGTAGGAATTTACTTTATTGACTATTTTGCAAAAATATTCTATATTCTTGTTTCAAAATGCAAAAAGAACAATCCTGTTTTATTCAATATGGTTTTTTTTTTTAGAGAAAGCAATCGAACGAGCGATCATTGTTATAGTTTAACAGATTTTCCTATGTTTGAAATTATTCCTCCTTTTTAACCGACTTCAAAAAGGAAGAGGTTCTCAATTCGAGTGTATGTTTATTTTTGTATGTATGTTACGCGATATATTCGCAGATTGTGAACCAATTTTATTAAAAAATAGGTTATACTTTAAGGGTGGTCCTACATAAATTTGGAGAAAAAATTTCACCCCTAAGGGTAGCAAATAAATAACTTCTTTTTTAGCAATTTGAAGTCGGTTTTTACTTTTTGTTAAAAGTTATAATTTATATTTTCAAGGACTGTATGGCCTAGTGCACCTATAACAGCTTACCTCATAGTATCTAGCCGTGTTATCAAGCGGTTGAGCACCCACCATTAATTTTTTAAAACGCAAGCCAATCGCATTAAATCCCCGCCACTGCCAATTAAATTGTTACAACATATCGAGGAAACCGGTTTTCTCACGATGTTTTCCTTTACCGCCGATAACGTGGTAAATCAACAAAATTGCAATTAACAATTTCATTAGTGCCGGCAGAAATCGAACCCAAGTTACTCGCGTACTATGAAAATGACGGTGACCGCTTAGCTCCTGAGCTACCATTTTTGATTTGTAATGTAAGTGGAGTGCCATGGTTCACAGTACGCAAGAAACTCGGGTTAGATCCCCGTCGGCACAAATAAAATTTCATTTGCAATTTTAAGTGCTGATATACCACGTGCTCGGCAGTGAAGGAAAACATCAACAAACCTGCATGTCTAAGATATTAAAAAACATATATATGTCAAAGACATGTAAAGTCCGCCAAAACCCATTGAGACAGCACAGCGGGCGTTTTCCTGTCCTAAAACCCTCTTAGAAATAAGAGGAAGACCCAGCAGTGGGACGTATATTATAGACTGTAACTAACTTTATTATCCAATTTAAGGATTTTTACCGACTTCAATTCGACTGTATGTTTTTTATGTTACCTCATAATTTTTACTTGTTGAACCGATTTTGATGATTTGCTGAAAGCTGGTGCTTCTCACGTGGTCCCATATAAATTTAATCAAGGTCTGACCAGTAGTTTTTGAGTTATACTTAATAATTTATATTGAAGTAGGTTGAACAAAATTTTTAATTTTACCACTTGTCTTTTATCAATTTTTGCAACTCAACACTCATCGTTGTTGCTCCATCCACTTAAGATACGTCCGTAGCGGATGTAAGTTGCACCATTAACCCTCGCCTGCAGATAATGGAGCGGTGATCACGCTCTGCTTCTTTCTAAACGGCGACGTCGTAGAGTTTCATTGTGGCTGTTCACTAACCTGAATTGTATTATATAAAAAGCGATTTCTTGCAGCTTACGTTTGCATCAAACATGTATATATGCATACTGTGACTTCGTTTTATGTTTTGACGCGTTTGTTCTTACGATTTGCAGCCGCAGTAGCCTAATTAAAATAAAATGTAATATATTTATTCCTTTGACGTATTAATATAAAATTTCGTTTTTCAAATGTCTTTTTTTTTAAATCAACTATGGCTAATAGTACAACTTACGAAACACAGAAGTCGTGGGTTCAAATACGCCATTCGAGTACTTCCGTGAACCATTGAACACAAGCATTGTAAACTTACATGCAGTAGTTGAAGTTAGTACTTAGCAATGCTATTTTTCCACCCTTAGGGGTGGAAGTTTTTCTTCAAATTTTATTTATATATTCACCATATTCAATAAAGTATATCCTTAAAATCGGTTTATATCTGACCAAGTTATTGAGTAACATTTAAAAAAGATCATACTGTCGTCTTGAGAACCTCCTTCTTTTATGATGTTGACTAAAAAAAAAGTTTAGTTTCACCCTTCGTATCATTTTTATTATCTTATTTATTCAAAATGACATCAGAATATTAAAACTATATTTAAAATTACATAAAGAACATCGAAGAAATAACTTAGGAAAACATACAATGAGAATTCTATAGTAAACTTATTAAACAAAAACGCAACTATTGTCAGAATTGAACGTCGTAATTAGAACCCAAACATGTAATTTCTTTAGCCATTAACAAAACATGTGCCCTCATAAAACCACCTATTTTGGAAACAATGGCTCACCACATCAGTGACGGGGCAGAAAAACGCCGAGTAACGAGCGCGCGGCGCGAATCAGCCGCCGCTCCATTAACTTGATGAAGAAAGTATTTTATAGCCCAACTTACGTAGCCCCACGATTAATTACTTCAGCAAGTTCAATATCGTACGATACGATAATAAAAAAAATCGTATTAACCGGTGACGCGTTGGTTTGCGTTCACGAATTAGAACAGTTGAATTTCGACGCTGATTTTTAGAAAACATAAAATCGTCAATATTTAGTTAAGAGTTACATGTACGTGACATGACGTGAAAAAATCATTACAGGTGTTTCAGGATTGTGTCAAATGGAATTCCGTAGTCTCTGCTTACCCGTCTGGATGACAAACGTTAGAGTTTATATATGTATTTATGTACAAAGATACTTTTTCTTTTTTTATGGAAGTAGAGGCAAATGAGCATGCGGAATACCAGGGGAATTACAGGTTCGTTGCCGGCCTTTTAGAAAGAAGTAGGCTCTTTTCTTGAAGGTCCCTAAGTCGTATCGGTTCGGAAAAACCGCTGACGACAATTAATTTTAATTTGGTCGTAATTTTAGTTTGGCAGAAAATTCCGCGTTAATCGCTCAGTAGTGGACCGCTAGCGATCGTGAAATTTTGTTTTCGAAAGTAATTAATTATACTATAGTTTTTAAAAATTGTATATAATACGAAAACTACATGCGCTTATAATGAGATGTGGAGATACTAGTAAAAATACTAAATCAAAGTTAAAAAAATATTGTATTGTCATCGGTTTCATAACACGTCTGCAAAATTTCAAATTATTCAAAAACCTGAACACAGATGAAGTAGGTGAAAACTTAAATAAAAAAATTATTAGATTCATAAATACATACATAGATACATACAGATCAGTTTAAAGAGAGTCTATTAAACTGTGATAATATCAAGCGTGTAAAAAGGCCACTACCTACACGGCGACCTACGACGGTGGCAACTATTACAAATATATGGTCAGAAGAGGCCTATGTTTAACGGTGGACTTTTGATAGTCAGTAAATGAATGACAGAGGACATAAGAGCAGATTTAAACCCCAATTTCAAAGACTTATGATGGGAAGCATCATAACCAAGGTGAGCCGCCTGCGCATTGATGGGAAGGGCACATCTTCCATGTACGCCAGGTGGTGAATTTTTAGAGGCACTTATGCCCCGCGTGAAATCTACAATCAATTTTGTATTAACCCTCTGAAGCTAGTATGATAAATCAAAAAGTTTTAATTTTATTTTAATAGTAATATTGGCAACATTATACTTTTTTAAATACTAGCAATACTACTAATAGTCTCTATAACCACTGCTTGTAAGCTTAAAATGATTGTGTCAGTTCACGATAGTAGTCGGATGGCGGATTCGAACCCACGACCATTAAGTTCGCGGTCTGCACCCTGCCATTAGGCTACTGTCGTTTATTAAAATTAATTAAAATATTACGAGTACCTGCGAAGTCTACCAACATGCTTTGAAGTGGCGCGACAGACTTATTGCTCTGTAAGCCTCACAAAAATGAGAGAAGTGCTGTGGCCATCAGCGATACGCATTTATAGTCTATATATTTACTATTACTTTTTACTTTGTTATAATAGTTCCTCTTATATCCGACTTATTTAAATACGATAGTAAAATCGCTAAGTTTACGCTTAATATGCTTTACCTTCATTAATAGCCGTATATTTCGAGTGGGTACTGCAAAATGAAAATGATAACCATAACCGAACTGCAAATCACCTGAGTGCACCGGACCACGCGTGCCATTTCCGGTCACACCGCCGCCCGCCCTAGCGCGCGCTCACTTCCGGAAGACAATAGATGGCACGCCTGCATCCGATCGTTGATTTCCCGCCGCCATTTTGTCAGATCCAAATTCAAAATTTGTTTTCCTAATGTTCAGAACCTATAGACCTTTATAACCTAGAGAATATTACTAAATTTTATGTTTGCTCCAGAGTTAAACAGCAAAAGTATATCGTAACTTTTTTCGAATCGTTTTTAACACATAACATTAATTATGATAAGTATTTTATACCGTGTGATACGATAGTTAAAATGCTTGAAAAACTGTGCTTGTAATGATTACAGGCTGTCTTTCTTTCTTTCTTAATCAAAAAACGTTACGTCCACTATAGGATTTTCTCCTGTATCGTGGGGGCAGTTTACATACATAGATTTCACAAGGACAAACATCCAGACCCGGAACAATTATTTGTAGGCCATGCAAATATTTGTTCCGTGCGGGATTCGAAACCGCGGCCCTTAGCGCAGCAACTGAATGCTAAGCCACTGCGCCACGGAGCCGTCAAGCCGGACTTGTATCTGAATATGTTTACCATATTAGTCTTAAATAAAACAGTAAATAGACTTGTTTATCTCGTTAAGAACCTTATAATAATGTTACAAATTTTTCTTCTTCTTTAGACCATAAAAGTTCACTGCTGGACACAAGCCTCTTCCGCTGTAGGGAGGATTTGCTCTAATAGTCACGCTTGGCAGGCGGATTGAATAACCCAGTACCAGAGTACCAATCTGAGTATTTTACGTCTGGTGTAAGTGAGATTGTTATATCGCCACCTATCGGAAAGCAAAAGATTTTTTTTGGTTTCCTATAGTCGTCTCGTACGACACCTACCTCGTACGAAATGGGGTAATAGATTCTTTTGCGCCACCACGCGGCAGAATACTGAAGTTTACAATTTTGTAATATGATAAAGAAATTGATGTTCTTATAAAGAAAGTACAACCTACATCCCAAGCAGCATGCAAGCTGTATACGAGCTGTATTGAAGTTCGTTTTTATACTAGAGGCTGAATTTTCTGGATGTATAAAAGCTGTATAAGCGCTTATACAGTTCTTATAAGTAAAAAATTGGCACAAATTATACAGCTTTATGCGTTAGTAACGCTGTACAGTAGCTGTACAAGCATAAAGGAATGTGGCCGGTGGAAGGAAAGGAAGATCTCCCGCCGGGCAGGTGTTCTGCCGGGAGCGGCCAACGCTCCAGTGGTGGTTCGGAGCTATTGTATATATACTGTTTTAATTCGGAACTTTGATAGTGCGATTTAGGCTTCGATGTATTTCGCTTGTGGCGCGACGACAGCGCCGCTACAGGAGGTTGTATAACTGCTGTATTACAGCTGTTATTTGGTGTGCAAGGAAACTATTACACTACAGATATTGTCTTATAAGTAACTTATAAAGACAAACGTTCTAAATTGGTTTTTGAATGGGATTAGGTTAATTAGGGTTAGGGAAATTGAATGATGGTGACATTTAATGTACATATATGTAACATATTAATATTATATTCGGATTCGAGTTGAGTTTTGACGATGATAATTGGTGAATTGGACGTGTAAAATTAGATTTACGGTAAGCTTGTATATGTTTTCTAACGAAAAATTGCCGCGCCAGCAAAATAACAAAATAATACACGGCCAAAATATTAAATACGGTAACTAAATATCGGTTGTATAGGTTAGAATAAAAAAAATATTAAATTAATGGATATGATGGCACATTGGGGCAGTGATCATTAGTCAAACTGAAATAATGGTATAGGCTAAGACTAATGTCTAATATTCCCAAATTTATATTTTTAATTTTGTTTTTATGGGTCTTAAATTGGCGACAATCTGCTAAACAGCCTAAACGCTATTTTGAGGTCTTATAGTCTTAGTAGCTGTACTATGTATGTTATGGATTATATAACACAGTTTTTTAATCAGTTCTATAATAGGATATTTTTATTATTTACGCTGTATAGCAGTCTTTTCAACATAACATATAACTCTCTTTAGATATACGTATTAAAGATGAAAAATCTTGTCTTATGTTGGATAAATTTAATTTAGATTTAACATGGTATTTTACTGCACCAAACCTTTTCTTTTTCCACATATTGATAACTAATTAATTTTGTTCACTAGCACAATATAAACACGCAGCGCATGCAAAATGGCGATATTCTGTCACTTATACAGATTTAAGTCGCACTATGGCTGTTATTTTTTTTTTAGTTTTATATCACACTCATAGACAGAAGTCATAAAACGATTGTATTTACAAAAGTGTACAATGACACCATAAGAATAAGTTTTAGAACAGAGTTTGCATACACCATTGTCCAGAAATAATATTTTAGTGATACTATAATAACACTTAGAGTTGTATAAGCAAGGGACAGAATGCAAAAAAACAGCTTCTTTACAAATTTAATGATAAAATCAGATTGAAGTGTTACAAAATACTTAAAGTTGTATACTAGAGATTTCATATTCTGATTAAGAACCCTAAGCTTACTTAGATCCCATAATACAGACTTTATACAGCTTGAGCTGTATAATAACTCATAAACCACTCTTATCAGGATATAACCCCTTTTCAACACTCTTATAAGCTTTTAAAAGAACTCTAAGTTCTATGTGGGCTGGTGTATTGATGTTCATAACGCCTGTATGCTGCTTGGGATGCGTCCCTCCCCTCATTTCTGAAAAAGTTTTTTGAGTTGAATCCGTCGATTGACGTCGGCACAGTATATATAATTATACTGCGCTCTCAGTCGAAGTCTCTAATCTCTTCAGAAAATTTGACCACGGTAAAAATACTCATCAACAACTTCGAGCGTAGTGCTCCCAACAACTATCGGCTCGAGCACGTGGAACATGACTTTTGTCTTGTCATTGTACATTTTAAGATCTATACGATGCGATACAATACCGAGCTCGTTGAGCATACTGACAAAATACTTATCAGATTAAAAAACTTAAAATATTCCTATAGCACTTATTTGGCTTAAAGTGTTCTGACTTTAACGCCACTATTACCCCCCCAATAACCCCCTCTATCAATGGAGCAAGTTCAGCCAAAGCCGACAAATTTATGTGCATATTGAATCGCCATTATGAAACTTGCCTGTTCTTCACTGAAACATCCAATTGTTTTCAAGCATTGTTGTTCTGATCTCTTGACGTGTACTTTTATTTGAATTTATCTCTTTTATCCAATATCAATACAAACAACTTTTTGACGAGTTTTATTCATTTGATTCAATAAGAATTATTATATAAAAATATGAAATCATTATTTATACTAGTTTGACTGGAAATAGCAAATAAAAGTGGACGTTATAAAATCCTTAAAATTAGTTTTATATTGAATAAATGTATTTTTCGTGTAAATATACAAAATCGTTGCGTTTAATTTTATTTATTGCCTTTTTTATAGGATAAAGGTGACAAGCTAGTCCACCTGATGGTAAGTGGTTGCTGTGGCCTATAGACATCTACATCTATCCTCGTTTGCGAATCAAAACGCAGATGCGTTTTCAGCCGTAAGGACTAAGATGGAATGCCTCTTTTCCAGTAAAAAGGATCTCCGGTTGTCTACACTCACCATACGAAACACAGCAGCATTAAGCTGTTATTTTACGCTGGTATTCTGTGAGAGCGTGGTCCTTCCCCGGTCGAGCCGACCCATTCGTGCTACAACTGTACAATTAGTATAGCTGCAGCATGGCTCTACCACGTATAAAATTTTACCACGTATTAAAGCTTTATTACATTTAATAGACTGTAATGAATTAATTAATAAAATTTATATCAAATATTACACATGAAGTCTACAATTGACGGACTTAATGCCTTTAGTAATTCTCTATTATATTATCTCATATTAATTAGATCACTGTAATTGATTTACGAGTATATCTTTAGAATATTAATTTACTTGTTACAAATATCGATTTCAGCTTCGATTAGAACAAATGTAAACTTTAGGAATTTGTAACCTTGGAAAGGAGTTTTAGTTGACCATGATTTGTTAAATAATTATTTAAATTAATATGCAGAATTTCCTAATTCATGAGCGTACAACTAACGACTGTCCAGACGTCAACAGATAGAATCGCGAACCAACGTGAATCCTGCGCTGCAACTAATTGAAACTGCTCGTACAGTAAAACGTTAGCCAGGAGCAATGTAGCCTTATCCCGGGACTGCAAAACTTATTCACTATATCCGCATAAGTACCTAATCTCGCCCGTGTGGTCCGAACGGACTAAGATTCCTGACACAACTACGCTCCAAGATCTTAGATTGCCCAACAATTTAAGTTGGGAGTCTGCCGTCCAAGTTTCGACCGGCAAAGTTTAAATATTTGATTTTAGGTATAATAATCTCTATTGCAACAATATCTCAACTTTATTCTTCAAACAATAATTTATATTTTCTTAATTTTATCTAAACACGCATTGATCATGAGCTAAGATAATCCTAATTATATTGTCATTGGTCCTAAATAATAAGTACAATTTCAGATTAGTAAGACGTCCAAAAGTGAGTGTAAAATTATTTGAAAATATAATTATATTCAATCATACATATTGATCAATTAATGATAAAAGCTTTTTAATAATTAAAGTGCACCATTTAATATTATAACTATATTATCTTTCAAAAGGTTTTCTTAAAACCTTTAACATATTTGATATGTATATCTTATTTTATTTATATTATCTTATTATATTCCATCATTTTTTTAATTTATTTATCCTATATTGTAATCACCTTAAAGTGTTTCAATGTGCCGGCTTAATGCCTTGTGGCCTTCTCTGGCAGGAAGCTCAGAGCAGCATCCTCAGAGAGGAAGAAGTGTTGGCAGGTACAGGCTTCGTTGAAAAGCAAAGAAAGAAAACAAATATAATCAAGTCCAAAATCTTATTGTCGTAAATATTGTTCTTCTAGCCGATATCAACGACGATGTCGGAATACTATGAAACAATGAACTATGCATGTGAAGGAGCAAAACAAAACTACTGCTTATTCTTAGCATAACAAGATCGAAGGTAGGATGGCAAGAAGTTAGGATACGACGCCACAGACAGAGGAATATTAAAGATACAAATAGACCCTTAAACTGTCCGAGAATCCGCGAATCGGTACGTATATTCCGCGGCCAGCGTTTGAGCACTATCGCAAGGAGAATAGGTTATATATACTTTACTTTCTTAACATTTTCGTTCTTTTAAAAAAGGCCAGATCGATAAAACTCTGTAGTAAATTCACGGGACATTATTTTCCATTTCACGGAGTAATGAGGAATTATGATGAGGTTTTACATTTCTGGCGTCAGTGTCACCATAAATTATATAATGCATCAGACTGGAAAAGATCAGTTTGAAAACTGATCAGAAAATTATCAGCTATAGATATTTTCTTAAACAATAGTAAACTTTAAAATAATTTAAATTGAAAAATATAATGTTAATATCCAATTTGTTAATTATTGTTAATATTAATATATAATATGTCAAATGCTTAATTAATTCACTCTGTCTTTCTCTGTTTTGTCTTATAATGTAGAGTCATTAAAAAAACTAACATGGCCTGTTAGTTATTTTAATGACTCTATATGCCTAATGATATCTGGTAACAAATTCAAACAAACAAGTTCACAGATATCTTGTCATCCCTGATCTAAAATATAACGACTCAAAGTCTATGGTATTTTTGTTATATTTTTTTTATAATATGAAATTTTGATTTTCATGTTCATGTTATTTTGAAATTACAAACAGACTATTCAGTTTTATTTATTTGTATAAATTGTGTTAATTTATTTTGAACTAGCTGTTCCCCGCGACTTCACTCGCGTGAAATTTATTACGATTGTATTTCATGGATTTTAATTTTTTTGCGTGGAGCTATTTTTCTAAAATAAAAGTAGCCTAAGTTACTCCTTACAACATCAGCTATATTGCAGTAAAAGACCCGTCAAAAAAGCTAAAACAAACAGACAGACAAACAGACAAAAATTTAAAAAATTGTTTTTTTTTGTTATTAGTACCGTATATATTTTCATATGCATTTAGTAAAAAGCTGTTATTTTGAAATAACAAACAGACACTTCAATTATATTTATCTGTGTAGATAATAGTTTTCTCTTCGTTAGTGCGACAAATAAATAGCTAAAAAGTTCATAGCAACTCCTACGAAAACTAAAGACAATAAAATATAAATTAATGACGTCTGTACAAGTTGAAGCACCAAACAGTTTCGTAGACAACATTTTCGCACGTAGCCTGAAGCAGTTGGCACGTCTTTCCATTGTTAAGTGCCAGGCGTAGAATGAATAAAGCCACGGATGCAACGAACACGTGTATTATTTGCTTCAAATTTTGTGCACTTGGTTTGCATGCTTGCTGGTTTTCGACTTCTAAAAATGTTAGTTTTTTTTTTATAGAATAAGGGTGACTAACTAGCACACAGTTTACCTGATGGTAAGTAAATACTGTGGCCCATAGACATCTACATTTCTCCTCGATTAAGGATCAAAATGCAGATGCGTTATCATCCCCCAGGTCTTAGATGGAATGCCTCGTTTCCAGTAAAAAGGGTCTCCAGTTCTCTACACTTACCATACGAAACACAGGAGTATTAATCTGCTATTTTACGCTGGTATTCTGTGAGAGTGTGGTCCTACCCAGATCGAGCCGACCCATTCGTGCTACAACCATAATATTGCTGCAGCGTGGCTCTATATCGTGTAATAGAACGTACATATAGAAACATAAACAAAAAAATTCGTGGATTGACGGCGTAAGGGAATCAATCACCCAATTTCGTGCCATGGGTGTCGTAATAGACGACTATGGGATAGGCCAGTTAGATCTTATGGCTTCCGATAAATGGTGAAATAATCATCTCGTTTAACACCAGACGTAAAATCGAGATGTCTGGTACTGCGATCATCAATCCGCCTGCCAAGCGTGACATTTATTTTAAACTTTACCTCCTCACTAGGATTTTGTATCGTGGAGGCAGTTTACAAACATAAATTACACAAAGACAAACATCCATACTCTGAACAATAATTTGTGGACCATGCAAATAGCGCCAGTGCCGCTCAGCACAACTCAATGCCACTGCGCCACGGACTCGTTAAATTAAGCCAAATCCTCCCACAATGGGACGATCCATGTCCAACAGACGACTTTTACGGGGTGATAAACAAGAAGAAAAACAACATAATTTAAACAACATTAAACCCTAGATCAAAACTTCACGTTTTCTTTTTTGTGGACATATACAATTATACATCGTAATAATCGAAATTCATAATTTATTATTAAATATATACAGTATTTACTACCATAAAATTAACTTTAAATGAAATTAAACTTTAAATATCTTCTGCAAAACCTTTCAATTAAACCGAAAGCCATCTATTCCATCCATTTCGAAATGGCCAATTAAGCGTGCATTGATTGATTCGTATTTTCTCTAGATTTATTTTTCTCGTTTGCTTGACGCATCCAAACAAAACGAATTAAATCGTAAATCCTTTCGGATCTCGAGCGGCGCCGTCGTTCCTCCATTGTTACCCGCTGTACGCTCGCTGCGGCATTTGTTCCTGTTTAATGAGATTGTTACTGTTAGGCACCGCCGATATTGTTATTAGGTACGTGTTTGTCTATATTTAAACCTGCTGTGCACTAACTGGTTGTAGCACGAATGAATAGACTCGACTGGGAAAGGACCATGCTCTAACAGAATACCAGCGTGCTAGAGCTTAATACTGATGTGTTTTGTATGGTGAGTTGGTGAGTGTAGAGAACCGAGAAGTAGAAAAAATTCCCTTTTTACAGAAAATGAGGCAATCCATCTTAGTCCTAAGGAGCGACACGTGGACTGCCTCGTTGGTCTAGTGGTTGCAGTAGTGCGACTGCTGATTATGAGGTCCCGGGTTCGAATCCCGGGTCGGGCCAAAAAAATCAGTTAGTTAGTTTTTCCATCAAGAAATTCTCAGTAGCTGCTCGGAGTCAGGAAGTAGGCGGTGTCTCACCCCCGTGCCTCGGAAAGCACGTAAAGCCGTTGGTCCTGCGCCTGACCTCTCTCCGGTCGTGTCGGTTTACCGTCCCATCGGACTATGAGAGTGAGGGAATAGAGAGTGCACCTGTGCTTGCGCATACACTTGGGCACTGTAATCCTGTCCTGCGCCGATGGCTAGTCTCCGTTGAGGCTGGCCGCCGTGGCCGAAATTCGGTCTGGACGACATTATTATTAAAGAGTGACAACGCATCTGCATTTGTATTCTTAGTCGAGGATAGATGTAGGTGTCTATGGGCCACAGCATCCACTTACTATCTGGTGGACAGTATGCTCGTTTGTAACCCTTATAAGAAAAACTAATATACTTACTTCCTAAAATACTTTTTAAGTGGTAGAGCCACGCTGCAGCTATATTATGGTTGTAGCACGAATGGGTCGGCTCGACCGGGGAAGGACCACGCTCTCACAGAATACCAGCGTAAAATAGCAGCTCAATGCTCCTGTGTTTCGTATGGTGAGTGTTGAGAACCGGAGACCCTTTTTTACTGGAAAAGAGGCATTCCATCTTCGTCCTCACGGGTGACATCGCATCTGCATTTTGATTCTTTATTGAGGGTAGATGTAGATGTCTATGGGTCACAGCAACCACTTACCATCAGGCGGACTGTACGATCGTTTGTCACCCTATCCTATAAAAAAAACACAAATAAAGCACCAGCGTAATGATTACTTATTCATTACCAGTGTAATGATACTTGGTAGCGCAGTTGGTAAGAGTTTTGTTCGACGCAACGATATTCAGGTTTGATTTTTACTGACACAGAATATTTTGATGTCCTACAGATAATTGCACTGCTGGGCTCAGGCCTCCTTTCATTTTTGCGTGGGTTTTGGAGCAATTAATTTGCCGCGCAAAATCTTGTATTAGACATGCAGGTTACCTCACAATCTCTTTCACCACCGAACACGTGGGTAAATCATAAATCAGCACTAAAATTACAATTAATAATTTTAATAGTGCCGGCGGGGATCGAACCCGGGTTGCTCGTGTACTGTAATATTTGCGGCGTGCGCTTAGCGCCTCAGCTACCACGACTTTAACGTTATATTTATCACATTGATTCACCAGATATATGTGTATAGTGTGATCTATTTAACAGATTACCTGGCAACTACGGCGCGGATTCAAGATTCTACTCCGCGCCAGTTTTTTCGATCAGAGGAACCTCATTTTTAAACAGGATTTCATATTTGGGTGTATATAAATGCATTGATTCAAAAAAAACATGCCCTTGTAACAAAATTTAAACTTCTCACAGCGAAAAAAAGAAGAGATTCTGTTTTACTTCGTACACTTGTTATAATAATAATAATATCAATAGATGACTAACGAAAAAATGTTTGTTTAGTTACATTATCGAAGCCCCTAAAAAAATTTGTCTGCATTACGCTTAATGATGATCCAATACCTACTCATGTGATAAATATCGACAGCCCTTACGAGTCTGTTACGCAACTACAGAACTCCCACATTACTCATTCGCACGGAAAACATTCCCGAATCTTGCGGCACAGAAAAATGTCGCCACTATCTGACCTATTTCAGTAGACGGCGCAATGACCCCCCCATTAACAGGGTTGACGAAACGATCTAAAATAAATTAATCAAAAGCACAAGTTTTCATTCTAGGGTTAGAAACTTCAGAATGACCGCGTGGTTTAGTAATCTGTACTAGGTTTGAATTACTTTTTACATAAAATTGAAATGACAAACGAAGTTAATTAAATTGATAGTATGGGCCAGTGCAGTTTATAGACATATTCTACCAATTTCAAACAAAAAAGACCATAGATGCATCGTCACACAGACCGTAACTATACTACTTATACTAGTATATGTAGCTCTATACACACTTCAGACCGGAACACAGCAGTGCACGTATTGCTGCTTGGCAGCAGAAATAAGTAAATCTACTGGGGTGTGACTTACGATGTGGACCGCCTAAGTCCACCTGGGTAGGTACCATCCCACAGACAGACAAAAAAGGATTTTCTCTTTTTCTCCTACCACCTAGAACTTCAGGATCTAATATTTGAGCAAAAACACGAATTGTTGGTTTGTCTGGTTGTGCTGTGATTGATTGCCTCCACGTATTCCTCTGACATTTCATCCTAGCCAGCCTTTAATCTTATCGCATTAAGCATTATATCGGCCACGAGTAGATGATAATTGAGTACTTCTATATCATACTTTATTTATGGAAAAATATCTCAATTAGCAAAAAAGCCTTTAAATTATTTTGTTTAATTTAAAGTAATTTATTTTACTATATAAAACTTTTGACAGCCCTATCAATTTCCGAGTACATTTGTTCTAACATAATTTTAAGTCACACCCGAAATTTTAGTCGGAAAACTGGACGAATGTTGTACCATAATTCAGTAGTCATAGAGAACATAATCGTGTGCACGGGAATAAATTTAATTTACGAATTTATCTAGCGAACGATCATGCGAGTATAAACTTTATAGACAGAGCTAAAATGAGGTTCGGCGACGATGCGTGCTGCGATGGCACGCATTTTACTGCGTCTATCGGGCTATAAACAGCAAATTAAAACTACTTAACTTGTTTGTTTTTGTTTTATTCCATTAATTTGAAATATAAACTTTGCGTTTTGTTTCTTTATGTCATTTTTGCTTAGAAAAAGGATATCATCACCATCACCACAACCTGACAAAAGTCTTTAACAGATACACAGACTAGATTGTTTAGTAAGGGCAATGCTTGCCAAAGTTACCACGTTTGGCAGGCGACTTGGCACCCTCTTACGAAAACCACGGTATGGTAGGGATAAATGGATATTCTTACACCGCCACTATGCGGTACGGCTACCGTTACCGTTATAGTCCATCAAAAGTCTACTGCTGAACATAGGCCTTCATAGATTGCCTCATAAGGAAGATATTTGCCATAGTTTTCGCGCTTGGCAGGCGGGTTAGCAATAGTTGGCACAACTTTTTTTTATTTAGTTGTTATCAGAAAAACGCAGCTGCCCATCTCCTGGTTTGTTTCCCTCTGTCGCCTCTTACGACACCCACGGGATGATATTCTTACACCGCCACTACAGTTCTATAGAAGTATGATAAGTATATTACGAGTATGTGTATTATTACCGTGAAAGCCCAGGGGCTAAGCGCTCATCGTAACATAGTACGCGAGCAATCGAGCTCGATCCCCGCCGGCGCCAATGAAGGAACAATTAATTGAAAGATCAAGTGATGATTTACTTACGTGTTTGCTCGGCGGTGAAGGAAAATATCGTGAAGAAACCTGCATGTCTGAGAAATTCAGAATATATAAAACATAGGAGAACACTAACGCGTACTACACTACATACTAGAACAGACACCGCGAACAAAATCTCTGCGGCAGTACGGAGCGCGTGGTAGGAGGCTCTGTGCCTCCTACCTCCTACCTTTTTTGAGCTCGTGGACTCTAACGCATGTTGCAAACAACCTAGTCTCGGCATCTCTTCTAGTACGTAGTATATTTTGCTTCAAAGAGAACAACGCGTTGCTAAGTACTCCATAAGCCTTTCAAAAATGAGAGGAGGGCTGTGCTCAGCTGTCGGACGTACATATGAAGGCTCTCACTTAAGCTTTAATTTTATAAATATTATCTTAGAGGGCATAAGTATATGTGATGTAATGAAAATTAAAAAAAATACGTGGTAGAGCTAGGCTGTAACTATATTATGGTTGCAGTACGAGTGGATCGACTCGACTAGGATATATAATATGGATTAAGGACCACGCTCACACAAACAAAAAGCTTAAGTGGCATTAGATCGGCCGCTTGGAACACTATAGCAAATAATATAAAACTGGAAGCAACATTAGAGAGCCTAGACTAGTTTCTTTTTAATTATCCCTGATGCCAAAAAGTCAAAAATGTTTAAGAGTGGCACCATCAATTACACGTTCTGCTGCAACGGAATCCTCATAACAAACGTCACAAAGGAATTCCAAAATGGGACAGAGAAAACGTTAAATAAAAGGGCGACGTGATAACGGAGCGAAGAGAAAACGGAGTAAAAAATTGTCCCTATAAGTGAATGTAGGTACGCGTTTAGTCTCATTTAATGAGAGCCTTCCAGAATTAGGCGCAGTCAGCGCCTGTCATAAATTGTCGCCATTTCCTTCTCGCGGGTATCCAGGGCAAGGGCGGGGCGAGACAAAGGGTCCGGCAAAAGTCGTCTGAAAGTCGCAACGAGTTTTAGGGGCCATCGATGCTCCTTTAGCCGATTTCTTTGATTGCAAAAGTGCGGAGATTTCGTAAAAAAATGCGTATTATTTCCCTTCTGCAGTCTCGGGATAGGTTTGTTTATCGCCTTGGACATGTTCGGATTTGCTGGGGTCTTTTATCTTTTTTATCCAGATCAATATCTTTTGAAGGTAAGTTAAAGTGATAGCCCGTTTTACAGTAAAATTTCTGACTTTATCATTTAACTAGCGACCAGCCCCGGCCTGGGTGGGATCTATTAATGATAAGTCATTTAGAATTTTAATGTAATCATCAATGATCATTTATTTTATCATTTTTTCATTAACCAAAAAAAAATTACAAGTTTTTCGGATAAAATATTAGATCAACCCTGGCATTCCGAAGATAGACCCAGACATACAGGCAGATCGACAGACAAACATTTTACAAATTGTTGTTTATGTCTTAATAGCATGCAATTAAACATTGCCTTAGAAATTAGAAATTATACCTGTAGTCGTTTCTGCGAACGGGTTAATCCCAGTCAGCCTCTCGGGTCATCTGAGGCGACTGGAACTCTGTGACGGACCGCTCCAAGCTCAAATGCAGAAGGCGGTGCTCCTCGATACCGCCCGCATCGTCCGCCGGTTTCTTTCCCTTTCCCTCCTAATCCTCGGCCATTTGGTCTCGCCTGCCGAAGGCTTCCATCTGGTTGGGTTTTTATTTATTTGTGTATTTTTATGTATTTATTTTATTTTATTGATATTTATGTATGTTTATCATTTTTGATTTACAATTATATATTTATACAGCCCAACCAGATGAGAAAACTTTATAGATACCCACTCCACATAATAATAATAATTCATTTATTTCAGACCAATTATCCATATAGATTATCCTCTCAACAACTCATACGCACCGCTGGCACCGCCACATACTGTATGACCTCGGTTTTACAATTTCAGGGCAATTATTTTAATAAACAAGCTGTTTCAGGCGTGAAAATCAAAGTGAGTTGAACTCGGAACTATTTATTCAATTTCGGCTTGTTTAAAGGTCCTATGAACGTCAAAAACTACACCGGTTCACTAAAACATTTTCCTTGTAAGAGACAAATCGACAAGAAACTCTTAGGTTTTTTTCAATACTATGTTACATTTAAGTTACAATTTATAATAAAATTAATACAATTTTAATTTTAACATAACATCAGTAACCAGACTAGTTTAGAGTAAGAGTTGAATTTGCATGTCTTTAGACATATTTTATAAATAAAAAGAACACATACATAAAGTCACATTCTCTTGGGCGATTCGATTTAAAAAATGTTTGCTCAAAGCGAGCTGAAGAAAAAATGCTTATGCAAAGTGTTATTATTTTTTCGAGGCACACGAACGAAAGCTTTGCGCCACTGAAGCGAACTGAGAGGTTTCTTTCGATTCGGTCACAGTTTTAGCGATTTGGTTAAGCGATCAGACAAAATGATAAGACTATAAGAAATGCCAAAAAGATCTTATAGCTTCCAGAACATTACGCCATTCGTAAAATAACCAGACCGGTAACGTGGCAGGGTAAAGCTATGCTGCAGCTATTTTATGGTTGCGGCACGAATGGATCGGCTCGACCAGGGAAATACCACTATCTCACAAAATACCAGCGTAAAATAGCAGTATTAAATTGCTGTGTTTCGTATGGTGAGTGTAGAAAACCGGAGACCATTTTAACAGGCATTACGCATTTGCATTTCTTAATCGAGGATAGGTGTAGATGTCGATAAGCCATAGTATCTACTTACCATCAGGTGGACTGTGTGCTCGTTTGTCAGCTTAATTATATAAAATAAATAAATAAATAACGAGCAACAGCGCCCAAAAGTGCAAGAGGTCTGAAACTGCAACTGTCAATCCGCCTGCCAAGTAAGAGGATTAAGACAAATCCTGCCTACAACAGGAGAGGCCCATGTCCAGCTTGGACTGATGAAGAAAGTTATGTCTACTTTAAGTAAATTTTTCCTTCACCTTTGCGGCACAACTAGTACTTTTCTTTTGACTACAAGATTAACATGCATAAAAGCGCCCATAAAAACGTTTCCTATATTTTCGTGTAAAAATCTTTTCATTTAATATTTATTTCTCAAACTCACACTAAGAAAGATAGACGGAGCGCTGCATACATTGCAAGTTATACTGTAAGAAAGTAAGAGTACCGAGTAAAACTGCTGTACACATTTCACTGCTGGATGCACACATATGCACCTAAAACTATGTGGTTAAATGCAAATGATTTTAAATGCATATGTGTAATTCTTACAATGAATGCGTGTTTTTATAATAAGCAGAGCTTGGTTTCAGCTTGGTTTATGCCTCACTTGAAATGTACACAGCGCTCCAAATTTCTTTCTTTGTTGGTCTAAGTTCTCATAATGATTTATTGTATTAACTTTTTACGAACGTAACAATGACTATAATTATTGCTAATTGAAGTTTGATATTTTATCGGATTGCCTTTCCGCTAAAACTCAAGCCGCAACTTTGCTGAGAGTGCGTAGAGCATTAGGCGGATTGAGAGGAAATGGGTCAGGACGGGATTTGGTCGCGGCGCTTATTGCCGACTGATTTAAATATAACGCGACGAAATGAAGGGATGTAATAAGCGATTTCAGGTCCTTATAAGAGCTTCCTTTGTATGGAATGTCATGCGAGATATTTTTAGCTCGTGTTACTATGATGATCAGTTGACTCACGAAATTTCTTGGTATTTATTGTATTGGTGTTAGCAACTGCCTGTAGTTTTTGGAGCATGGTGATCGGCGTAGTCAAATATCCCGTTTCTTACCCGTTTTTTTTAGAGCATGATGAGCTGCTCAAAACAGTAAGCGTTCCGTTTTAAGTAAAACACGTTTATTTTAATATTATTTTCTTTCATCGACTTAACCACTCTGGCATAGTTACATGCACGCAGAAATTAATTCAATAAGCTAAAATATTTCTTTTATTAAATTTAAATGAAACATTTTAGATACTTTTATCAATCCAATCTCGCTTTTAGTACGTTCTGTTGTAAAAATCCCGCTTTGGTAGAAACTTAATCTGGCAATACTGACAACAATTAAAAAGAATTGACATCATATAACCTTCTCTTGACAATTTAATTATTAACAACTATTTAGTATTGGAAACTTCTTAGCTGATGCTTGCGAACTATAATTTGGGGCTACGTACTACCAATTTTTTCACAAAACAGCTGTTTCTGAAATCAGCTGCATCCGAGGTCAGGCCAAAATCAATTAGGGTTTTTCTTTCAAGGAATTCTCAGTAGTAGCCCCAAGTCACATAGTTGGTGGTATTTTCACCGTCCTGCCTCGTAAAGCACGTAATGCCATTAGTCTTGTGCCTGATGTTTACCCAGTCAGCTCGGATTGCCGTCGGACTATGAGCGTGAGGGAATAGGGAGTTACATCACGAGAATATCCACGCTCCTTACAAATTAAATTTCCCTCCTATGTACTTAAGGATTTTTTGTTTTAATAGTTTAAATTTTAAACAACAGTTCGCACTTTTATAGTTATAAGCTACATTTAAAAAATTATTGGCCAGTACTCGTATAATAATTGACTTTGTTTAGGTGAGGATATCAAACGCGTTGGGTACGTAGGTACATCGTGTCAGTGATTTCATCTAAATACCGATGAGAATCGTTGCGGCCACACCGCGGCAACACAATCAACGGGATTAATAACGGACGAGTTGCCTGTCATGGCCGCATTCGTTTAACATAATAAATCGCTACAGTTTCAATGAATGAATATTCATTCCGTGGAAAATATTGTTTTTTGTTGAGTGAAAACAAACGGACGGACCACGTTCGGAATCTCAATGATTTTCGCATTTCTGACGCGACGTATTGTTTGCAGATTGGTAGAATGGATTTGTTTTGTTGCACGCTCACAATGCACGCAAAAAAGTAATATTGTTTTAAATATAACTAAGTAACATAACGCCGTGTAACCTTATAGTGACATTGTAAGAATATCCACTACCCCATATCGCCCGAAGGGTGTTGTAAGAGGTGACAGAGAGAAACTGAAACAGAGATGGGCAGCATCATATGCCTCATCCCTCCAAATTATATAAACCCGGGGTTGCCAACCCGCCTGCTAAAAGCGGTAACTATGGCAGATTTCTCCCTATGATGGAGGAGTCGTATGTTCAGGACTTTAATAGGCTTTAATAGTGGATTTAATAGGGATGGAATACTAGTATAACGATGTGTGGTGGTGGCGTAAGAGAATCCATCACTCCATAGAAGACCGTTGCTCAGAAGACCGTCCTTCGGGAGAGGACGGTCCTGTTGTTCGTTTATGGCTTACATAAGAGGCGATTAATGGAAATGTCAGGAAGATGATGTGTTTGCGCAAGGGCGTAAAAAAACCCAAGCGCCGGAGGGCAGCGTCAAATGTGCGAGATGTTTGGTGCGCATTCGTCAATCCGTCTGCCAAGCCTGGCTGTTGAGGCAAATCCTCAATGGGAGAAGCCTATGTGTAGCGGACTTTTAGTGATAATGATGGTGGTGATGTGAATTAGCGTAAATAAAAGAAAACATTAAGCTTGTTTGATTTTATTACATTATCGAACCAATTTTTTTATTAAACTAACGAAAGGAGTAGCCAACAAATTTATTTTTTATAACTTCACAATTCAATGTTTGTGCAATAAGTCCGATTTTCAGAAATCCAAATTTTAGTAATACGTCCGATTCACAGTTTTTAAAAGAATGACTTTGTGTTGAACTCACACAAAGTCATCCTTTCCCTTGTATGTTGTATATTGTATGTTGTGTGTGTGAACCTTCTCCTTTCGTATATCGCAACACCTATGTTGGTATCGACTCCATACAATGATTAATATTAGTCGCCGCGCAATTTCATTATGCACAACTGATTGAATTCATTAAAATCGAATGAATGTGGAAATTTAAAATGTGAAGTTTATAGTGAAGTTAGACCAAATCCACACCCTTTTTAATATAATTAACTTTTACAATAAGTATTAACAGTCGCTTATTAACACAAATAAATAAAAAACAAATTTAATTAAAACGCAAGCGGAAAAGAGATGAAAATGAAAAACCGCATTAGCGAAACGACGAAATTTCGTAAGGGCTGGAACCGACACGGATTCACTTTCGCTAGGCAAGCAATTCATGAATAAACATAATATAGCGGAGTTCGCTTCGCTTTAGCTCTGATTTACGGCCTTAACAGAGATCCGACGAAAGCCTTACATGATGACGCAACTTTGTGCTTTAGTGGTTAACGTAACTTTGTCGTAGGTCACAGATTCAAACAACAGTTAAAGCGTGTATATCGTGTTTTTTTTTAATTTATTTTAAAATCTTAGAAAACAAATGGTAAAATTAAAAAAAAATTGTACAACCGACTTCAGTATAAATTATTAAGAATAACTCAAAAACTATAGTACGTGAGGGTAATATGGTCATCCGGTTAATATGGTCACTTTCTTACAACTCAAGAACTACAGCCTTGCTTACATGGATGGCTCTGTGATACGATAGCTCTTCAACAGTCAATCAAATAATAAAGGGTCAAAAGGGCGCTGCTTTATCGACGCCATTTTGACAGTTTACATTATAGTAAATATTTTAGTCGATTTTAGTATTGTGTAGCGTAGTTAATTTTTTTTAAGTTAATTTTTCGATATGTTCCTAATTATCACTAAAGCTCTTTTGCTACTTTTTTTGTAATATGTTAGTTATAGTATACGACTTAGTGGTTTTGTATCTGTCCTCCTCCTAGTTTTGGTTTTATAGGGCGGCAAAGCTTAAGGTGTCCATATTACCCTAACGTACCTTATTGGTCGGACCTTAATAAAATTTATATTGGACCACATGAAAATCACCAGCTTTCAAATAAAAAAAGAATCAAATAAAATCGGTTCACCTACAAAAAAGTTATAAGGTAAAACAAAGAATAAAAAAAATAAAAAAATACAGTCGAATAGAGTACCTCCTCCTTTTTTTAAGTCGATTAAAAAGAATTCAAAGGGCGGACTTAATGTCTAAAGGCATTCTCTACTAGTCAACTCATGGAGTGGTAAGAATTTGACGTAGAAGTGGCAATTTAAAGAAAAAAAAAATAAAGAAACTAAAATAAATATACATTGATATGTAACAAAATAGATTATGATATAATATTGTAGTAGTGTTTAATATAGGTGTAAATAAGATTCAATGATTGGAAGCGACATGAATTTATCAGAGGCGGTTTGAAAGTGGCCCCAGTCACGGAAAAATTAGTAGTAGCCTAGCTAGCGTGTTATGGGCATATTATGCGAAGAGAAGTAAACCTTGTATCGAGAATGTTGGCTATGAAAGTGGATGGATATAAGAGTAGAGGGAGGATGCGTAAGGAGTGAGTGAAGAGATAACGGCTAATAGAAGAGAATAGAAGAGGAAAACATGCTATGTTAATCACAAATAACTTAGGATAAGGGTAGGAAGAAGAAGAAGATTGAAAGCCTAATGATGGGGTGCAGACTGCAAATTCAGAATTCGAATTCATCATTCGACTACTGTGGTGTATTCAGGGTTCAAATCCACCATTAGACTACTGTGATGAATCACTCTTAGCACAAGCATTTTAAGCTTACTTAGAATAGTTGACGTCGATATTAGTAATGTTAATAGTGTTACTAGTATCCTTTAAAAAAAAACTATATTGATCATATTTAGTGACTAAGCATTTAGCTATGCCGCTACGCCGCAGATTCGAACCCCGCACGGAACACCTACCTGTAAGGTTGTAATTGTAATTGTTTTGTGGCTGAATGCTTTCCATAATATATAATGTAATTTATGTATGTCAAACGCTTCCACGATACAGAAGAAATGTTATAGGCGTATTCTGTAGAATTTAAGACGATCGTCGAGCTGTTGAGCTTCGATTATTCGATAATTATATCGAATAATAGATATGTATTGCTGTGATCTGTATTTATTGTAAGAGGTGATAAAGAGAATGGCCGAAAAGATCTCATAATCTCTGATAGATGAGTGACAGGGTATATTGGATGGACTTAATGTAATATGGCACTGCCATTCAACCCTGGGAGACAAGTAAATTTTTTTCCATATGCAAACTTGTTAAGCAAAGTAGGTATACAAGATTTATACATCTAGTTAATAGTTAACATATAAATATTAGGTTTGTATACTATATTATAATAGACAATACTTACGTATAAGTTATTACTATTACATAAATAAATAAAAATACGATTTCAAAATTGTCAAGTAGTAATTCCCTTCAAGTAATGTTGTCGGCGATGTACTTCAAAAGTGTTTTTACTTTTTATTTGTATTCTTGACATCATTGAGAGCGCGTTCTACAAAAGCTTAGCTTGCAATGTAAGGAAATGATTGCGCTGTTGGATACTAATCTTAGTGATAGTTGAAGTAAATTATGAATCAAATGAAGAAAATTTTTATATTTATTAACACGCTTTTGTTAGCTTCGCGTGTATCTATCTATCTACGTAACGGAATCTTTTAATGTTATTTCACCAACTATTAGACGGAAGATTAACTTTAAAATTTGCACTCGTATCAAGGAACGATGACAATACAATAATTTAATAACTGATCAGGATCACCAGGATAATACTGTCTAAAATCATCATAGCTCATGATCAATGCGTGTTTTTTTTTAAGTTTTCTTAAATTGCACGCCTCACAACGTGAGGGAGTGCTCTACTCTCGGTATGTGGCCATACCTCAAGCCATTATATTTGGCCATATCAAAAATTATTAACGTTACAATAACTACTGACATTGAGTTATAAGATTAGTTTATTTTCTAATTGATTCACTTTAAATTACATAACAAAAAATGTAATTGAAAAAATATATAGACTGCCGTTCGTTGGTCTGTGCGTCGCGTCGGTGAGTCTTCTCGCTTAATAGAAATGTAAGCAATAGATTGAGATATACATATAGTATTAAATAAGATTCCATATATTCTAAGAAAAATCCCTATTGATTTTTGTTATGGAACTCAACACCGTTTAAAAGTTATTAATGAAAGTCGATCAGATTCTCTGCTTTTTTTTTCTTGTAAAATTATCGGCACTATTAATTTTAATTTTTAACATAATAAGCGTGTGAAGCGTGCACTTTTGGTTTTTCCAAATATTTTTAACATTATTATAATATAAAGACCAATAAAATCCCATTAGTCAGATTGTGGAGAATAATTTCCGTCCATTACAATCGAGGAGACCAGACAATAGTATCGTGGAGTTCATATAATTGAATCGTACCGTCTTATAAAATATTCATTTGATATGATAATCCGTCCCCTTCATCCCTCCGCCACGGAATCAACCGGATTATATCTGACAGATTCATAGTTTA
Source organism: Parnassius orleans (assembly GCA_029286625.1). Taxonomy (NCBI): domain Eukaryota; kingdom Metazoa; phylum Arthropoda; class Insecta; order Lepidoptera; family Papilionidae; genus Parnassius; species Parnassius orleans. The sequence continues at coordinate 1,643,956 of JAGSMP010000051.1, forward strand.
GGCAAATTGTGAAGTTTAGTGAATACGAGCTATAATGGAACGGTTAGGGGTGAGGACTTTAGGGCGATCTTATTTGCATATGCGTTCCGCTGTCTGTCAAATCCTTTACTGAGTTCCGATTTAGGTATGGTTTTTGATTCAAGTTTGTCTGTAAACTCATGAAATAGGTTAATTTTTGAAAGTAGGGCGGATAATATTTCACTTTAATTCATGGTTGTCATCGTTATTTCAAAATTATAAGTTTAAATAAGTAGAAATATTGTAGGTACGAGTAATATTAATAGTCAGATGAAGCAAGCTATTTTAATGCGAAATATTTCAGAAAATATCATTTATTCTTTACTGTATTAAAGGATGGTTTTAAATAATTATCTAGAAAACCCCTTTAATTAAACATTTAAAGTGGTTATTTAGATCCTAAATGAATAGGAGATTAATGGTTAAACCATTTGATGATTTTTTTTTAGTAATTAAGTAGAAAATTTGATGAAATAAAATTATAAATAATTAATTCAAGTGTTTAATTATTATTATTAAAATATAAATAAATATTTTAAGTAACCATTCTAAAACATCTACTATTCGTCGTAAAATTATTTAATCTTGTTTACTTGTCTAACTCTCACAAATGTTAAAATAAACATGAAACGCTAAGTAGCTTGCCCTCGTCGAATTTAAAACAATCCACCTCAAAGGAGAAAATATATCCCATCAACTGCTCCCGGAATCGCGGACGCACATTCGCGTTTCTAAATTCGTTATCCGCCAATTTCTTGCTCATAAAAGGTAATCTTGTTAGAGAAAAAACTTATTTCATAAAGTGAGAGGAAAGTGGGACAGGAATTAAAAGGCAGGAACTGAAATTTCAACAAGGGGAAGAAAGAAAGAATTTATTAGTACTCTTTGTTGTAACAGACCGCCTGCGATTGTAACTGCTTTGTAAATTTTAACAATTACTTGGAAATTCGAAGGTTTTTTGTTCCTGTTTGAGCAATTTTATGTTTTTTGGAGATAAAAGTTTTTAATGTCTTTTTGAACACGATAACTGCGCTGTATTATGCCATCACAGTAAGGAAGTTTAATTCAGTAAAATAGATGGTTCAGTCTATGTTTCTCATTCTTATGTGAAGCTTACACGTGGCAAAGTCACGCTGCAGTCGTATTATGTCTGCAGCATAAATGGGCCAGCGCGTCTATGATAGCACGCACTCATAGAATACCAGTTTAAAACAGCGGCACTATGCTGTTGTGTTTTTTTCGATGAGTGTAAATTTTAAATACCCTCTTTTCTGAAAAAGAAGGCATTCCACCATAGTTCTCAGGAGAGAGAATGCATCTGTACTTTGATTATTTATCGAGCAGAAAATATAGGCCACACCATCAACTGGATGGTGTGGTCTATGTGCCACACCATCTAGTTACCATCACTTGAACTGTGTTTTTTTCATTTACTTATGAGTTTAATAAATAATCCAGAAAGATACTTATATTAAATAATTAAGGATTGTTTATAGGAGCTACTACTTTGATCTATTTTGTTTAGTTAAAAAAAACTTCAAAAAACGTTAAAAAAAACCTGCTGTATTATGCATATACATTATATTAAAAAAATTATACTGTATTGTATATAGCATTCTACGTTCCATAATTCACATATAATGATAAATATAAAATTGTCTTTTTTAAATCAAGCGTCAAGCACAAATGCACCTTTCAGATATCCCGTTGCGCTCTCGAAAACAAATTTAATAATTTTGCACAACGCTAGGCCGCATAATCGAATCCCGTTGCTTGCGATCTTGTTTGAGAAAATTAAAAAAATATGGCTCCCGACGAAAGCGGCCGAACGTCAACACAATTTTTGTCTTAATCTATATTATGAAGAAACCGAGTTGGCTGCGTCGTAATAAAATTTTCGCCTGCACCGTCCAAAGTTAAGGGAAAAGGTATTTGAAATTAATTTTCGACATATTTCCCTTCAGTCTGTGAAGTTCTTTTGAACGTCTTTGACATAATAACGATAAAAGAAAAAAGAGCGTGTTAATATTCTCCGTAGTCGATACAGGAGCAAACTGTAATTACTTTCTGAGCGTTCGAAAACTGTTTCGAAATATATCCTTATTTTCTTTTTTTTTTCTTTTGAGATTTTCGTTCGTTACTGATTGAGATTCGTATTTTTTGTTAGTCTATAAAATGTATATTTGTTCTCTGTTTATTTAACATTTCCTCTTCATATTACTTTGAAAACTAACATTCCACAGCTGGATATGGGCCTCCGCTTAATATTTTATACGATTGGCTAGATAACATTGCTAGACGTCTCGGACCTAAGTCGCCGATACGTCTGCCGTAAATGAGATGGTTATACCGCCATCAATTGGAAGCTATAAGATTTTGCTGACTCTTAAAATAGTCACCTCTAACGACGATCTCTTACGATTCGGTCCTCGGGACGAAACGGGGTGATGGATTCTCCGTTGCCACACGGCAATATTGTGTCTTAAATAACTTTATAATATATTCATTTAAATTCTTTTATTCGAATATATTACTTAATGTTTGTATATATTAATGCATTTTTTTACATAAATTGATCCGCGACTTTTCTGCCACCAGGGCGGCGCCACTTAGTGTGAAATATTGGACAGATTTCATACGGGGAAGTTAATTTGTAAGAAAGTGAAGAGATTAATGTTTCTTTCACAAATATGAGATATATTTGAATTACTTACTTTAGAACAAACTACGGATATTCCAAAAAGTAGAATTTAAAAAAATGACAAAAATGTGTAAACAATTAAAGAAGCACTGAGGCATTGTTTTGTGTATACGTATGCACTAGAAACCGCAAAACTTACAATTAAATCGCGACTTTTCAATGATGATGTCACTGTGTGACCAACTTTGTAACAAATAAGTTCACCTTACTAGCGACATCTGGTGGGCGTAAGATTATTAGCTTCATTGACACATTCTCATTGTTTCAATATTTTTTTATTATAATAAATTTCACATTGATTATAAAAAAACATACCATCTATTTCAGTAAAAATAGACGAAATCCAATATGTATTTTGTTATTATTTGTACTAGGGATTAAAGTACGAAGTTGCTATTTATATCAAAAACCTTTTTTCTATGAAAAATATATTTATTTTACCATAACGTTACTTCTCCTTTTTATGGGTAATCTGCGCTTGAGGGCATTGCATTAGACCTGGAACGCAAGTTATCTTGATTATCGTAGAAAATCCACTTTTCATCGCACTCCTGTCCGAAATCCCTTTATGTACGTACATACTTATCAAAACAAGGCAAACCTCAACGCGTGCTCCTCTATGCACATCAGTTGATTCTTGAGGCACCCATTTCTCGGGTTTTATTTTACCAGTTTATTCCAAAGAGTCAATACTGTGGGTAAACAAAAAAACTAACATTAAACCATGACATAATTCCTTGATTGTTTGATAAGTATGCTACGAAATCATATACTGAATTAAACAAGTATTATGTCATAACATTTTTGAATTTAAAATATTATAGATTTTGTGTAAAATAATATGACTTTAGAAAAACCTAAACAACACGCATCGATCCTAAGCTGATTATTTTATTTTATCCTGGTGATCCTGATCAGGATACAAGGATAAAGTTATGAAAGTTTTGTATTGTCATCTGTCATCATACCGTCATCATATGCAAATTTAGAAGTCAATCCGCCATCTACAAGTTGGTGAAAATTGTATTAAAAGCATTGACTTATATATTACTAGTCATTGATTAAAAGATTCCGTTACATAGATAGATAGATAGATAGATAAATAGATAAACGCGAAATAAGTTTTAATCACGAATCTTAGAGCGTGCAAGTTTAATTTAAATACCAATTGGCAACTCCATAATACATATAGAATATGCATTGTATCAATTTGACAAATATTATCTTCGTAAGATACAAGCAAAGGGTTTTCATTTGAAAGGGTTACGTTTGCAATTATCTCGAGCTGTTAGTTTAAACACTGTAGTCGCGTTAACCATTTCTGATTTAGTACCAGTCGAAACACTATTTTATGGTATTTCAATAGGATTTATTTTAGATAAATATGGATAAATTCTATTATTTTTGAAAGTAAAATAAATTACTATTTATTATTAATAGTTAAATCTGTTAACTCTAACCTTACATAAAATTCTATATTTGTCGCAAATTCAAAAGAACAATTTAATTATAAATTTCGAAAAATAACTGGACTGTTAATATCATATTTAATACTGTAACGCGCAAAATCTTACATACTTTATTTATATTCCGGGAATTCCTATCTCCCTTTCCTCTTATGGTTTCATTATTTAATCTGACCTTTGCTTTTCTGAGACATTATTTATATCATTTCGAAATATTTTTTTAAATACTAAAAAGCAGCTTTCCCGTAAACATCAAAATGTAAGTAAATTTTAGTTCGAATACGTCGTACATACCGAAAAGATATCATTTGAGCGTTCAAGCTTCAGGGTATTTTTACTCAGTCGCTCGGACGCTCTGCGTGTTGACTCAGGAGGCTGTGCAGGATATTGCTAGCCGGCGGCGACGGTGCCCGCTCGCTCACACGACCCGATGCAGAATTATACATGGAAAGTGGACTTTTTGTACAAACTATTTCCCTTTGCTAACGTATATACTTCATCGCCTATTGAAGTTTTTTATGGAGCGTTTTATGCAGATTTTTTCTTTTGATTTACATTACATTCCATTAAAAAAAATATCATTCATTCATTCATTCATTTTTAATCATTTTTACCATTCATTCATTACAGCCAATCAAAAATTAACATAGACAACACAAATAGATTGCCTCATTCCCCTGAATTGCATGACTGCATCACGAATGGGTTGGCTTGACCGTGGAAGGACCACGCTCTAATAATACCAGCGTGAAATAGCAGCTCCATGCTGCTATGTTTCGTATGGTTAGTGTTGAGGACCGGAGACCGTTTTTACTGAAAACGAGGCATTCCATCTTAGTCCTCAAGGGTGACAACGCATTCGCAATTTGATATTTAATATAGGAAAAAAATGTAGATGTCTATGGGCCACAGCATCCACTACCATCAGGTGGACTGTGTGCCCGTTTGTCATCCTTATCCCATAAACATAACTTATTTTTTTATAGTTTACCTGGATCATTTGCCAAGCATTTTTATTAAAAGTTATACTAAATTCAATGTTGATATTTATCACACTATTTATTCTTTATATATTTCCCTGAAAGCGTCCTAAATGTTTCTTACAAGCTCTGAAAAGATTCACGGCTCACGGCCGGAACAGAGGCCGGAAGTGATTCTCTCCACTTGTCGAATATTCGTAGCATTGGGCAGTCTCTAATATTTATTTTAAGCACATTCCGCCATAAATTTCGAGTCCGCCCGCACTTTTTTTGTCCTTCATGTTCAGTAATAGACAGTTTTAGCCACCATAAACATGCATGAAAACCTTTTTTATGTTAGTATGAGGTCTAGACAGAGTCATACTGAATTTTTGTTAGCAATTTTCATATAAATTGCCATAAATGAAATCTACAACTACTAACTTCTAAATAATACAATCTTCTAATCAAAAGATGTACATAATCATTTAACCTGAGGTATTTTGAGGCTACCACGGTTCGAACAAAATGTTACCAAAAATTATTTGGTATTCTGTTTTGATCTGGCGTATAAATGTGAGATGTTTATTCCGCCTTTTGTTTAGAACACACAAAATATTCACGGTATTTCCTTAAGCTTAAGAGTAAAGCCTCAGTGGAGAGCATTCAGTGGGTTGTATGACGTGACGTCATGACAAACCTCGTTGCAGGCGCGTCTTTGGGTTCCTTCCACTTAATCGTCTCTTCGACACCACAACCAGCCAGAAGGTTATTGAGCAAATTATAATTACTTTTGTTACTTATTATGAGGCCGTAAATGTTTACGGGACATGGGCCTCTCCACCTTAAATCAGTAATCGCAATACCGTCGCTCTTCGGATATTTTACATATTTATTTATTTATTTAAACTTTAATGCACAAAAGAAAAATCGTACTTATGGCGGACTTAATGCCTTAAGGCAGTCAACCATTAGGCTAAGCAGAGATAAACATATGGGAGGTAGTGCAGCAAAAATAAACTAATTATGAGAAAAAAAGGTAACGAAGTTCGAATAAACCTAAAATATATATATATATATATATAGAAGGTACTAAAATGTTCACGAACTTTGTTTTTAAAAATAAACTTGTTGGAAGCTTTTTTAATGTCAAGAGGTATTTCGTTCCAGAGTCTTGTAGCCGTAAGAGCAAAAGAGTGGGACATATAACCAGTACGGTGTAAAGGCGTTAGCAACTTTAGATTATCCGAATAACGGAGAAAACAATTATGAGTATCTCCTAGGTACTGAAGTCTAGATTTCAAGTACTCAGGAGCACAAGGATTGTTCAGGATAGTGAAAAGAGTGCAGAGTATTCTAACATATCTGCGCTGACGGATAGGTAGCCAGTTAAGCTGAGTACGAAAAGATGATACATGGTCATATTTATGAAGACCATAAATGCATCTGATGCAGTTATTGAGGAGACCATCCAATGTGTTAAGATGCTGTTGAGATAAGTCTGTGCAACACACATCTACATAGTCTATTATCGGCAGAATAAGAGATTGAACAAGCAAAACTTTTGTAGCGGTAGTAAGAAAAATTTTCAGGCGATAAAGAGATCGCAATGTTGCAGTAACTTTGCGGCTTACCTCCTGGATCTGCTTGTTCCATGAAAGACAGCTATCAACGTACAGACCGAGATTCTTAACATGTGGAGAGTATGGGATAGCATTGTTGTTGTACGAAATAAACGGCAAAGTGGAGATATCTAATTTGGATAAGTATCTAGAGTTACCTAAAATGATCGCTTGACTTTTAGAAGGATTCACGTTTATTCCAAACACTGTGGACCGTTCAAAGATATAATATAAATCTTCGTTTAGTAACGCTATTGAATTATTAATATTGGATGGTTCCGCTTGTGTATATATTTGTAGATCATCGGCATGCAGATGATAAGAGCACTTGAGGTTTAATGTGATAAGATTGATAAAAATTGAAAACAGAAGAGGTGAGAGAATACCGCCTTGAGGGACACCGGTTAATATTATCACTCCGATTGGAGACATTATGGCCAGAACGCACGGCCTGTTGGCGCCCTCGAAGATATGATGAGAACCAATCCTGGGCTGAAGACGAGATATCCAAATGAGAGAGTAGAGCTAGCAAGATAGAGTGGTCGACACTATTAAAAGCGTTAGAAAAATCTATTAAAATAAGAACTGTTAATTTGGAATTTTCCATACCCTCTCGAATATCTGCGAAATCCAGATTGATATGAGGAAATAATCTTGTTTTTGAAAATAAAAGTAGAAATTTGCTTATAAGCAACAGCTTCTAAAACTTTAGATAAAAATGGCAGAATAGAAATTGGTCTGAAATGAGAAATAAGGCTGCACTCTGTGGATTTTAGAAGAGAAATGACAAAGGCTTTACGCCAGAGTGTTGGGAAAGCACCATACTTCAACGAAAAGTTAATGATATGAGTTAACACCGACAAAACCGAATCAATTACGTATATAACCATTGTTCTACTCACATTATCACAACCAACAGCTTTAGATTTGACAGACAGGAGTGTTTTGCGTATCTCGTCTTCATTAACAGGAGAAAAAGTGAAAGAGTCATGAAAATAAAGAGGCATGGAAGATTTGGAAGAAATCGTCTAGAGAAAAAAAGACGCTATTAGGGGCAAGGTGTGTTTTCCCAAATCCAAGAGTATTAAGAAACTTCCATATATCAGCTGAAGGTGAATAAAGCACTTGTTCATGGATATAACGGCGTTTAGCAGCTCTCACCATCTGATTGCATCGATTTCTCGCAACTTTATATGCCTTCCACTTTTCATCTGTGCGCTTCATCTTAAAGGCACGGAATGCTCTGTCACGCTTTGCCATGGCCATTTTTACCCCTGCTGTTATCCATGGAACTGGAGGGCGCTTAAGTCTGACAACACGCTTGGGAGCATGTTTATCAAAGAGTTTTAGCATATTGCCGTTCAGGATATTGACTTTATCATCAACTGTAGATGCAGCAAACACAGAAGACCAGTCAATTTCATCAGCATCGCGCTTTAGCTTTTCAACATCCAGTCTAGCAAAACTACGAATAGAGACAGACACTGATGTAGGCTTGGGAGACTTTAATTTGTATGAAAGAAAGAGCAAATCATGCCGTGAAAAACCAGAAGTAGAAAATTGGCCGTAGTTAGCAACATGCTCAACAGAAGAGACGGATATATGGTCGATCCATGTATCTGCAGAGTCAGTATTATGATGTGTAGCATTTAATGGCAGAATAGTGAGATTATGTGACGCCATGATCGACTTCAGTTTGTTTGATTTGAGAGAAGCCACTAAGAGGTCGGTGATAAAGTCTCCCATGACAATATGATGTGTGTAAGCAGAACAGAATGGCGACAAATTTTCTTCCAAAATGGAGAAGTAGTCCACTTGAGGTGTACAGTAGATGACTCCAAGGAACACTTTAACACTCTTGACATTAACTTCAACAAAGATGTATTCCATTGAACTAGAATAAAAGGATGGAGAAGTATCTAAAATTTTGAAAGGTAATTCGTTACGTAAATAATTAGCGACACCCCCGCCTCTTTTGCCAGTACGATCATTAAGGATTAAAATAAATCCCGGGAGACTGTAGGATGTAGAAGAAAGTTCTGGTTTAAGCCAGCTTTCAGATACGAGAATAACGTGACATGTTGTTAAAGAGAATGTATCCAAAAGCTCCGTGTAATGTTGAGGAATACTTTGTGCATTTAAGTGACAAATATGAAAACAATTCGAGGAATTTTGAAGTTCATCACTAATTAATGAATGCAAAGTTACAGGCTCATCCAAGGTTTCCACAAGCGAAATGGAAGAAGAACTGTTGCAAGTAGAATAAGAAGATTCATCATCTGACATTAGATAAAAATAAAAATTATAATAATTAAATATATAAATATTTTAAAAAAAATGTATATCTACATACATCACCCTCCGGCCAACTGTTTACAATTTTATAACAAGCATATCAGAAGAAAAAAGTAATAACATTCATTAAAACAAGAACAAATCAGTAACGACATAAATATAAAGAAAAAGACAAAAACAAATTAAGCATCAAATTAAAAATAAGCCACTATTACCTAAACTAAACAATATTTTATAACAATCTTCAGAAATGTAAATTGAAACAGCAAAAGTTAAGTTATATAATCTATGTTCACAGCAATGACGTAGCGATTGTGTACTCTAGGTTTTCAATAGTTTAGTTGTCAACAAGGATTATTATAAATTTAAGTTGCCAATGTCGAATGTCAGTTGCCATCAGATGAAAGATACCTACTAAAAATTATTAGGACAAATGATAACACAACAATAGCTTACTTATTTGAGACACGAAATTAGTATAAATTTAAAAAAAATATCGAAAGCAATATGAGCTATTTGTTCCGCTTTACGCATTTAGACCTCACTGCAGACTTAGGTGCACTGTTACTCTTACTGCTGATTTTTCTTGCTGAGCGATAAGCTTATCGAGGTCTATGTTGACCGTGAGCCGGTGTCGTTTACCGCTAGATAGCTTAACGTAAATGTTACCATCGAATGACCACACTTTTTTGATACCAAATTTATTTCGTGCAGCAATAAATAAGCCTAGACGCTGACGAGTAAGGAACTCTGCAAGAACATACGGAGTTCCCTTGAGTTGTGTTTTCTTGGCCCAAATGTTTGATCTTATGCGAAGATCACTAAACCGTATCAGAACAGGTCTTGTACGGCTCTCAGAAACTGCATCCAGACGATGACAAACCACAATAGAACTTGAAGAAAATTCAGGTTGTTGGAGATTATCTTAGTCTTCATGATAGTGACTACTGTATCCACAACATTATCTTCATTAGTGGATTCGGGGACGCCATATAGCAACAAATATTTCCTACGATGCCGTATCTCGATGTTGTCAACTGATTGACTTACTTCATACAGTACAGTAGTGTCATTATTTGCCAGACATTATCTTTAAAAGCTTGAAAATCTCTTGCTAGAACTTTCAAGTCCGGAATCGGTGCTGAAGGCTGCAGCTAGCTCAGCAATAGTGGACATTGTTCTTTTAAAACGTGTTTTCTTGAGTGTTGCGAAAAATAAACAAAAGTGACCGGTGGTAGGGTGATGCAACTTTACTATAATTTAAGCATTAAGGTGAGTTAGTTCCACAATGAATGTTATGAACCACTTAAAAATAAGAACAAATAATAAGTAATAAACTGTAAATATTTTAAAATACCAATAAAATTTTATTAAATACTTAGAACATCTGAGTATCGGAAGAATGAAATCTTTCTAGCCATTCCTATTGTTGCCTCTTACGATACCAGTGGAACAAAACAGGGAAATTAGTCATTATGATAAAATCAAGAGGCGTGGTAGCCTTTCTATGGGACGCACATAGGCTGTAGCTTTACTTATAAATGAATTTACATATTATAATTAATGTATGAGCGATAAACAACACACATCCCTACTCAGGAAACATCAATATATTAAATATACCGTTAAATCGGATCTTACATCATACAAATAAAAGACGTCGGACCGTCTGCGTGTCCTTATATCCCGGTCCTATGCACACAGTCCCCGCGAGCCATTTAATTGGGTTCGAATGTTTGTTTGCACTCCCTAACTCGTAACGGGTCGTATTATTATCATTTAGTCTATTTGCTCGACCCTCGCAACCTCCTGGTTTGTGAACATGAAAGTTTATCAATAAATTGTATTTACTCTAACCTAAGCTACACAACGTATAGTTTGTTATCTCGGTACTATGCTACAAAATATACCACTAGGTGGTAAAACTCCTTTTCTGCAGAGCTCCATCTGGGTAGGTACCACCCCCTTGGCTTGAAGCGTATAGAGAGCCAGTATAATGACAGGCGTTGTCACCCTCTAGTGACTAAGATGGAATGCCTCGTTTCCAGTAAAAAGGGTCTCCGGTTCTCCGCACTCACTATACGAAACACAGCAGCATTAAGTTGTTATTTTACGCTGGCATTCTGTGAGAGCGTGGTTACCCCGGTCGAGCCGACCCATTCGTGCTACAACCATAATATAGCTGCAGCGTGACTCTTCTACAGTTATTATATGTTACTAGTGTAGCCTAATTAAAAAAAAGAAATGAGGTGATGGTTTCTCTTACGCTCACACGGTTTTTTTTTAAACTTATTATAAGCCAGTGCCTGGTGGTAAGTGGTGATGCAGCCTTAGATGGAAAATCGCACTGTCTTAGCGTAACAAAAGCCTATTCACTCTTGCCTTGAAGACGCCCAGATTGTATTCCGACGGAAAGATCGACGCCGGCAAATTATTCCACTCCTTTGCTGTACGCATTACAAAAAACGAAGCAAACCGTTTGGTTCTAATGCGTGGAATATCGAAAATAAAGGGGTGAAAACCCGCCGACCGCCTGGTTGTCCGATGGTGGATAGGAGAGGGATTTCTTCTTAATTCCTGCGCACACTCACCAAAATACATCCTATAGAATACCGAGAGACTGGCTACTATGCGCCTGTGCTCGTGGCTGACACGATTGGTTTCAACCAAATCAAGGTCACCAATGAGCCTCTTAGTACGTCTCTCCACTGAGTCCAACGCTGGCAGGTGGCATTTTGCAGCACCAACACATATGTGATAGCTGTACTCCATGCACGACCGGACTTGCGCTTTATATAAGGTAAAAAGCTGCCCCGGCGTGAAGTACCGCCGCACCCTTGCAAGAACACAAAGTTTCCTTGCGGCTGCTTTGGCTCTGGACTCAATGAACCGCCCATAGTTGAGGTTCGGAGAAAATTCAACCCCTAAAAACTGAAGGCGGTCAGTGTGCTCCAAGGATACATTCCGGAAAGTAGGAGCCAGGGTGGGTGGACTCCTTTTGCGGTGAAAAGATACGCTTGTGTTTTGGAGGCGTTAAATCTCACGAGATTGGCATCGCCCCATTCGGAGACTGCCTGTAGTGTGAGATTAACACGCTCAACCATAGCCTCTCTTTCGGACTGGATTTGATCCCGACTGGCCCTGGCAATTGGTTGGTATCTCTCCACAACTATGCTGTCGTCTGCATACCCATAGATACCGGAATGGGCCATTATAAAGACATGTTCGTCTTTAAACCCTTCTCTGTGATATTTTGAGTAAGTTACAATTACGATATGTTAAGCGTACTCCACATGTTTATTATATCACACTTCTGTTCGTGACATCGAGGCTGCGACTTCCAATTATGTTTTTGTAACATCGATGAGCCGAGTGAATTCGATAGAGTCGTGGTGGCTCAAGGGCTAAGCGCTCGTTGCAAATATAGTAATACTAATTCAATTATTAAGTGCATTTTTAAGTGCTGATTTGATTTGCTCGGCGGTGAAGGAAAATATCGTGAAGAATGTATGAGAAATTAAATAAAATGTTACGAAAACATGTGAGATCCAGAGGAGGCTTGTGCCCAGCTGTGGGACGTATATAGGCTGTAACTTTATTTCAACATCGATGTTACGATTATTTTGTCACATGTGAGTTTTGTGTGTGTATTTTTTTTTTTGTTGATTGAGTTCGAACCGAGGACCTACATATTTAAATGAAACTAATTTTCACGGATTTTATTGCGTAAGTATATGAATTTATTTTATATTCCCGACGTTTCGAGTACTTTACGGCACCCATAATCACGGGGAATCTGATTTGTTCGACTTCCTACTTCGACTTTCATAGTTAACCACGGCTACCTTCAGTTTAAAATTATTAATTTTTGGTCCGATCTACTCAAAATGAGCTTATTGTAGTCTTGAAGTCTTGCAGTTGTATGCTTGGGCTATTTTTCTACAAGACTTAATTATATACTAACACTAGTAATGATAGAGTCTATAGATTCTATAAACGAATAAAACCAATTTAAGAATGTTGCGAAAGAGTAGTCAGCTATAAAATTCTTGGCGTTCAGCCATATCTACCAATAAATATACCAACTAATCCTTTTAATCACAAAATATCTCCGTATATAGAAGTTTCTCACAAAGTTCCTCACTCACAAATAGTTTTTTTTTTTGTAATATTAGAATGGCGAATGGGCTAGCAAGCCTGATAACAAGTGACTATTACAGTTCGTGGACACTTGCAACCAACTTTAAACAAAGAAAACCCTACTACTAAGGACTGAGCCTAAATAGCCTGATATTACTTTAGTCAAAAAAAATACGTTTAAAATTTTAGACTTTGAATTTTAGTTTTATTCCTAAATCTCTAACGGTCGAAATAAATTTTCCCTTATTTTTATTGAAAATTTTTGAGAAATTTGCCTAGTAGATTTATTTAACAGTTGCCACTTAAAACGGTTAATATAGCCCGGAATCATACCCGGGCCTGTTTATCCACCAAACATTAGTCTTCGCGCTAAACGTATTTGCAATATTTATTCAGGATTGTAAGAAGGAAACGGATTTGGCTCTCTCTCTGAATAACACTTTGCTGTAAGTGGATTGGTTATTTATCTTGTGTTATCGGACATATTTACGATTAATAATCCGGACTTATATTAACCTATTAAATAGTTATAACATAATTACTTATCATATCGAAGTCACAATGAGTTTCCTCCAAGAATTTATAGACGCCGAGTAAAAACCGTGTAGTGGCGGTGTAAGAATATCCAATACCCCATATCAACCCGGTAGGTGTCGCAAGAGGCAACAGAGGAAAACAAATCAGCAGATGGGCAGCAGCGTCTTCCTAATAACGACTAAAAATAAAAAAACTGCGGTTGAAAACCCGCTAACCAAGCGTGGCAACTATGTCAATATCTCCAGCCAGAATGATCAACAGCTTATCAGTCCTATCTTATCAATCTCACCAATCCTATCAGAAGCTATTAACTAGAGACTTTATGTATGTTTTGACGGGTACGTGGCGCAGCGGCTTAGCAATTAGTTGCAGCGCTGAGGGCCACGAGCTTGAATCCCGCACGGAACAAGTATTTATATGGTCTACAAATAATTGTTCCGGGTCTGGATGTTTGTCCTTGTGAAATTTATGAATGTAAACAGCCTCCACGATACAGGGGAAAATCCTAAGATAGGAGTAACGTTTTTTAACAATAATTAAAAAATTTAGAACATCATAATCTGATATGATCTCGCCTTCTCGCATTCTATATTATGTTTTGTTTTATAAAATTAAAGTGTTAAACCAACTTTCAATCCACATGTCGATAAGTGGTTACCTACTGTTGTCACGTTATCGCCTCTAAGGAGCAAGACCGAATGCCTCACAGCCTGTAACAAGAGACGCTAGTTAACATTTTGAATATAAAAGCCGATCAAATTTAACGCACTGTGAGAGCATTAATTTTATCAACGCAACAAGCGAGCGCACAGTCCACCTGATCCTTGATTAAGAATCAAAATACAGATGCGTTGTCACATCTGAGAACTAAGATGGAATGGACAGTTTCCAGTAAAAAAGGGTCTCCGTTCTCTACACTCATCATACAAAACTCATCAGGTTAAAGCTGCTATTTTCCCCGACCGATCCATTCGTGCTGCAACCATAATATAGCTGCAGCATGGCTCTATCACGTATTCATAAAATAATAGTGACTATTTCAATATACTAGTATAAAGGCATATCTCAGACTCAGCTTTATTCCATACAGCATAGCTGAAAATCTTTTTTTTTATAGATAAGAGTGACAAACGAGCACACAGTCCAACTGACAGTAAGTGGATGCTGAAGCCCATAGACGTCTACATTTATCCTCGAAAATCTACTCTAACTATATTGAAAATAATTCCTTGTTCTGATTTGAACTCATTCCAATATATTAGCATTTTTATGGCGTTTCCGCAGATCTTTTGCGTCCACAATGCGGCGGTTTATAAATAGCGTCTATCCAAGTTGGCACCAGAAATACTGGATCAGTGCCCCGGACAATATCTCGACAGCACTCAAGATTACTGAAATTGCGATGGCCCGATAGTAACGGGTTGTTTATGGCCTATATTACTCTTGAACCATTCAACCGTAATAAGTTTTTAAAATATTTCACATTAGGAAATCGAAATTTAGGTAACATTAGTAAGACATAGTGGTAAACACTTTTGCATGTATTTAAAAAAAGAACATTATTGCCTAGGAGTCAGTCTTTGTTGGTACTACCTTCTTAAATATTTCGATTACAAAGTAGCAGTACACCCACAAAGTAGTAGTTAGTACTACGGGTTGCGAGACCACAAGAATAGCAACGCTTCTGTAGCCTTTTTAATTGAAGCTAATTGAACCGTGTAGCGGCGAGGAGCTGTGTAGCGACTGCTTAAGAGAATCTACTACCCCATACCCATCCGTGGGTGTCCTAAGACATAAAAGAGAGAAATGAAAAAGTAGATGAAGAGCAGAATCTTCACCAATAACAAATTACAATAATAAAATAACTGCGGTTGCCAAACCGCCTGTTAAGCTTGGCAAATATGGTAACAGAAACAGAAACAGAAACAGAAACTTTTATTCAATATAGATTATAAATAATACTTATTGAAAGTCACTCTTTGTCTAATTACCACTGGTTCGAAAAAAAACCTCTGTCCTGGGAAGAACCAGCAAGAAACCCAGCGGGACTTTTTTAAATAACAGCTTACAATCATGTATATTACAACACAATTAACCACACAAAACAAATTAGAAACAGCCTGGCAGCAAACACCTCATTCCCAGGGTTATTATCATCCATAAATTCCTTAACATTATAATAACCCTTTTATACAAACTATGTTTAATAAAGTTTTTGAATTTTGAGCAGGTCGAATTTTGTATATTTTCTGGGATTTTGTTGTAAAAGCGTATACATCGCCCAAGAATGAATTACTGACTCGGTGGAGTCGAGTAACTGGTACTACTAGCTTGTGTTTGTTCTAGTATTTACAGAATGAATATCACTTATTTTTGTATAACTACTTTTATTTTTGTGTACGTACATTACATTTTCATAAATGTATTGAGAGGCCAAAGTTAATATATTAATTTCTAAATTTTGTCTGAGCGACTCTTTAGGTTTTAAATCATAGATTGCTCTTATGGCCCGCTTCTGTAAAACAAATATAATTTCAGTGTCAGTTGCGTGTCCCCATAGCAAAATACCATACGACATTATGCTATGGAAATAGCTAAAGTAAACAAGTCTAGCTGTTTCCACACTGGTAAGATTTCTAATCTTTTTTACAGCATATGCTGCAGAACTAAGTCTGCTTGCTAACTTTGATATATGGGGGCTCCATTGAAGCTTCGCGTCTAGTGTAATTCCAAGAAAAATGGTGGTATCGACAAGACTCAGTTCCTCCCCATTTAAAATTACATTAGTATTTAATTGTCTGACATTTGGAGTCATGAACTTCATAAATTTCGTTTTAGTGCTATTTAAATGCAAGTTATTAACATTAAACCAATTTACTAATTTAGATATAGCATTATTTACTTCGTCATATTTTAATAATTGTCGTTTTAATTTGAAAATTAATGAAGTGTCATCAGCAAATAATACTATATTATGGTTATCCCCTACTATGTAAGATAAGTCATTATATACAGAAACAGAAAGGGGCCGAGAATTGAGCCTTGAGGCACGCCCATTTGTACTATCGACCTGGAAGAGCTCATACTATTAATGACAACTTTTGAGTTCTGTTACTTAAATATGAAACAATTAATTTAAGAGCATTACTTCTTACACCGTAGTGCTGTAGTTTCCGATTAATGTTTCATGGTGAACACAATCGAAGGCTTTGGATAGGTCACAGAATATACCCAAAGCATCCTGTAGATTCTCCCATGCATTGAAAATATATTTAATCAGCTCAACACCAGCATCAGTTGTCGAGCGACCCTTGTGAAACCGAATTGATTTTATGAAGTAAATTATTAACATTTAAAAAATTAACATTTGATCAAGAATAATTTTTCAAAAATTTTACTTAGTGTTGGCAGTACAGAAATGGGTCTAAAATTGGCGGGGTCTAATGTACTACCAGATTGAAATAAAGTTATTACTTTACTATGCTTCATTAAATCAGGAAACACATATACACATATTCGATACTAGTATTAAAAATAATAGCTAGTTGAGGCGCGATTATATCGATTATAGACGTAATAATTTTAACGGAAATGCCCCACAGATCCGCAGTTTTTAACATCAATAGTTTTAAAATATTTTACAATATCTTTTGATGATATTTTATGAAATGTAAAATTCTTTGTACACGCATTTACATTTTGTTTAAACAATGATTCGGCGACGGCAGGAGAAGAATTCAGTGACATAGTGGTTAAGATCGGAATATCCGTAAAATACTTCTCAAAACCATTGCAACATCCTGATCTGATTCCGTTAATTTGTTGTTAAAACTCAACCGGTAGTTTGAATTGCGAGAGTTGACCTTACCAGTTTCACTATTAATTATACTCCACGTCATTTTAATTTTATTAGAAGCCGTCTTAATTTTGTTGCTCAAATGCAAAGACTTGGCTGGAGCACACTCTTTAAATATTTTTGAATATTTTTAACATATTCTAAATTCGACGCTAGGGTTATATGACCTTTCATGGTAAAGTTCATATAACCTTTGTTTGCTCTTATGGACTCCTACTGTCGCCCATTCATTGAAAGCCTTCCGACTGTTCAAGGAGAACGTTTTAGAAGTAAAATATTATCAAATTCATTGCAAATAAGTTTAAACACTGTTCCATACAAAAAATTAGGATCATTATTAACACCCAGTGAATTGCCATTGACCAAATAAAAGGGACAAATCAGTTATAAAATCTATATTTAATAGTATCAATAAACCAAAATGACTTATTTTTTATTTATTAATAAATATAATTATTTAAAAGTTATTATTAGGCATGTATCTGAATTTTTTTTAATGAATATTTCTAAATCTAAGCGAATTGCATTATATTAACGCTTTACAAAATCAAATAAGCAAGGGATAAAAGGGGCTGCTACGAGACGTTCCTTTAAAAGATCCCCAGTGGACACACAAGTATGGCAAATAATTAACCCCCTAATATGATACCTCACTCATACTTCAGGGGACACGAGTCTCAAATAAGGGTCGTTTATGCTTAAATTTTAGTGAATATGCTTGATTAACGTAGATGTTACACGTTCATTCTGTTTTCCTCTCCGATTTATAATGAAACATTGAATTATGGGATTGGAGTGACAAATCAGACAGTTTATGAACTGGAGTAAAAGTCAAACAAAGAAAGGTTCAGAATCGTTTTCACCTCTAAAGCCGGATTTACATTACGAAACTAGTGGCATGAAACTAGTTACACGTTTCATTTTAGTGTAAACATTTTATTTCAATATGCATACAAAAGATTCACGAAACTAAAACACTTTCGTACTCTGCGCAATTTTTTTAAACTAATGCATGAACTATTTTACCATGCATGCCACTAATTTCGTAATGTAAATTCGGCTTAAACATCAAAATGGAAGGCCTCATAGCTTGTTATTATAATGGCTCTAATTAAGTTAAGTGAGAGCCCATATACGTTCCACTACAGGGCACAAGCCTCCTCTCATTTCAAAGAAGGTTATGGAGCGATAAGTCCGTCGCACAGCTCCAGTGCATCTTGGCGGACTTCAAATGTCTTCGAAATATTTTATACCTCAGACATGCAGGAACACATGGTTAATCAGCACTTAAAATTGCAATTAACAATTTCGGGAATCGAACTCAGGTTGCTCGCGTACTGTTACAGGGAGCGCTAAGCCCCTGAGCTACCACGACTCTCTCGACTCTTCAAACCGAAACACAACAGTGGCCGCATTACCGCTTAATTATACGGCAAAAATGGGATGAGATTGTGGTGCCCTCTTACCTAAATAAACTTTCATTTAGAAACTACATATCTCCAAATATTATCATAATATCAGTTATTACTATTTTGCTACTTTTGAAAGCTTTATTATGAAAATTTAATGCTTACTGATTAAGATGAAAACGTGGATGTTGATGATGATTATTACTATAATTCATCTCTTTATGGTGTAGTAATTAACATGTAATGTGCATGCAAGCATTTCCAATGTTTTTACATACAAACTAGCGATCCAACTCAGCCTCGCACGGGTGACTTCTGGATCTTGACAACAGCGCCACCTACCGGGTCCAATTGTGAATGTAAACCATTCTCGAATCAACTTAATCACACACACATACAAAATTTTATCAAAATCGGTCCAGCCGTTTAGGAGGAGTTCAGTCACATCCACACGGACAGAAGAGTTATAAAAATAGGAGTTAAGACACATCGAAAAGAATGCTATTTCAGCTGTGAATGTACTAATTGCAGCAGATCTACGATCATTATAGAGATACCTTCTTCGGGGATGGAATTGTTTCATAATGATTGTGATGGTGAAAATAATATCTCTACTAGCTTAATGTATAAACTTAAACAAAATCAAAAGTAGATCTATTTATCCAAACAAGCTCCATAGATGAAGCGTTCAATGCTCGCAATCATAGAGACGTTTTTTTTCCGTCGCATACATGTTGATTACGTGCGATTGAACATGTTCATCGTCGGCGCCGCAACAATGTTGTGTCATTTCCAGAGTAAATTGCTTGAAAATAACTGTCTTTTATAGTTGCAAATAATTTGCATAGTACTGCAATAGTCAATAGCCAATCCAAAAATCAAGCGTGATGATTACCAACATCATGGTACAGGCGTATCTCCAGCACTAAACTTACAGTATAACTTGACCTGTTATCGCCATCTGTCTGTCTTAGTGCCTCAAGATTTTCCCTTAATTGACTCGTCACATGGTTGTCATAACTATAGGAAGAAATGTTGTTTTAATTCTTTAACGCCATCACCATATGTAAGCGTGTTGACATTCTACACGCTGATGGCAACAGTTCACTGCAGATCATGAGCCTTTCCCTAATAGGACCAATCAGTCAATACTGATGATTTTCCGTAATTGCCACGTTTGGTGCAAGGTTTTGCAATCGCAGTATCAGAAGGCTTGCACCTTTAACGCTGCTGCTGTTGATCTGGGTATATTATAAGGAATGATTATACCACCCTACATCGAAAAAAAATTCATAAGTCTTTTCTTAAAGGCAAAGAAAAAATGGATTCTCATAAACCGCCACTCTAACGCTGGATATAAGATAATGATACAATGATAAATTCATTCATTCATCACAGACTATCAATAGTCCACTATTGAACATGAGCATCCCTTAAATTGCCTCTTGAACTTCAGCATTTTTTTATTTTTTATTTGTATTAACAAGACCAAGAGCGTCCCATCTCCTGGTTTGTTGCCCTCTGTCACCTCTTACGACTCTTACGACGAACATTGGGGTAGTGGATATTCTTACACCGACACTAAACGGTCAATGGTAAATATCTTGATAATATTCATCACCAGTCGCACCAATGACATATTAAGTTCTTTCATTTTTAATGTCAAATTTACGTCACCGCTAATTGGCTAACCGTGCACGCCACATAAGCAAGGGCGCGGTAATTGTGATAGACAGACAGACGAAAGGGTTCCTTTAATTATATTCTAAATGCATTACGCACCTCCTAATTAAATGCTGCGTTTTAATAAACCATTACTATATGAAATGGGAAAGGATTAATTAATGTCTTATCGAGCGACAAGGGCCATCTAGCTACACGGTTAATATCCTGTTCAGTTTGTAAGTCTAACTGCCTTTAATTCGAATACTAGCCGAAACGACAGAGTTTATGTCCTACTTGATATACAGGCCTCTATTGGAGTTTAAAAGAGTCTAAAAGAGTTTAAGGGTAAGAAAGAAAAATATTTATTTGGAAAATGAGAAAGCATTTAACAGACTACTACATTCTCATTTTTTATTAATATGAATGTTTGGTACTTGACAAACACCTGCAACAAACATGAAATTATAAGTGATATATTGCAACCATCCAGGCTACTGGCATTGTCAACTTTACTACGAGTATGTTGCGTATGGTAAGTGACGATTACCTGAAACCCTTTCTACTAGTAACAAGGCATTCCATTTTAGTCCAAGGAGTGACAACGCAGCAACATTTTAATTTTTAATCAATGTTGGATATAGGTGTTTATGGTTTATTGGTCATACTTATTTGTTTAAAAATATATAAAATTCTTAAGACAATATCGATAATAAATAAATAATATCGAATATCGAGATATATGGTAGTTGCATCAAATGTTTCCGCATCCAGACACTGGGGTAACTGTTACTTACATATTCTTAAGTCACCCCATTATTACATTAGCTCTTATACCGCGTCTCTCTTGAATTTTACTTTTACATCAGAAATACATTCTCGATATATTTAATAAATATACTCCTTATAGATCTCTCATAAAGTTTTAAGTATTTTATAAGCAGCATTATAAAATGCTTATGGCAAAACTTTTGGAATACTAATAGTAAATAATTCATTTAAGTTCGTTCCCTGTTTAAGACCCCTAATGGTTGAGCTTAATTCAATAAGGCAACTTCTTTCGGTTGCTTCGTAAGAAACAAGGGAGTATTAAACTGTCGTCTACAAGCTGGAATAATTAAGCAACAAAATTTTATACGAAATTTAATAAATTTCTTTACAAACACAACAACTAATATCCAGTCAGTCGCCGTTTTTAAGTCTACTGTTCTTTAAGATCTTTAAGTTTCAGGTTAAAGACATTTATTTATCACATAAGAACAATGTACAGTTCGCTTAACAGTGATAAATAGTAAACACTTAACAATTAACAAACATAAAAAAATCTGCGGTTCAAAACTAGTCGAAATTAGGACAAGTAACTTTACAGGCGTCTTTTGTATAATGCAATAGTGCTACATTCTTTCAAATCATTAGGCACCTTGTTGTGAAGTTGCACTCCCTCAAACTTAATGCTTTTCCTTCCTATGTCAGTCTATTTCGAGTACAATATCGGTGTGATCTTTTAGAAAAAGTAGTTAGTGAATGGGTTGATTTTAATAGTATTTTTTTAACTAGTACGCATGTACTATATAAATAAAGTTTATTTATATTAAGTAGTTTAGTATTTTTATACATTTTATCCGTTGGTGTTAAATAATGGTAGTTAAATAGTACTTCAATAGCCTTATTTTGACTTCGCTGTAGTACATCTAGGTTGGTTTTTGCGGCACTTCCCAAGTTTTTCAGTATACTTTTCAAGCATATATTAGCAGACAAACATTTCTAAGTGACTTATGGTGGCGCTGTAAGAGAACCTATAGGAAATACCAGAAAAAGGTTATGGCTTCTGATAGGTACCAGTAAAACCCCGCACACACCAGACATAAAGAACTGAGACCGGCGATGAGCAGGAGCGTCGAAGGCGCGAGGCATCTTCTAGTGAACGTAGGCTTCCTCCACAGATTGCATCATAGGGGGCATAATTACTCAAGCTGCCACTCCTGGCAGGCTGGTTGACAACCGCAATCATTTTGTGTTGTTATCAGGAAGCTGCAGGCCATCTCCTGTTTCAGATTAATTCTATCGCCACATATGCATCTAAAATCTTTTGCAACCAACAACTTTTAGGCGCATATGTGTGAGTCCAGCAGTGAATTTTTACGGGCTGAATTAAAGAAAAAATATGTGTGCGTGAGTGAAGTGAGTATGGTTTCGGCTTCACTTGAAATGTACACAGTGTTCCGCTTATTCTTCTCTGTTGGTCTAAGGTGAATACAAAAATATACAAATATTTTCTAACACAGTTCTATTTAACGTAGACTAATCCATATACAAAATATCTTATTATACTTAATAAAAATATATTTATTAAAGCTTAAAACTTCTTAAAAGGGATCTTAAATTTGCAACACTTAAAGGACATTAATGACAAAATAAACTGAATTTTCGACGGAGCAAATTGCCCGTAACGAATTATTTTCCCATGAGACTGCATTATAAGACACCCTAATTTTTTTGACGTGAAACTCTGGGAATTATGAAATTTAATAAGGATGCTTTTCACTGTTTTATACAATTTACGAAGATGAAATGCTTCGTTAATCTCGACCATGGGTAAATAAGTTTTCAGGGTTCATAAAAAAGTTATTTTGTAAAATTATTAATTTTCGATATTAGGTCATATTGAAAGGGCCTATATCCAACAGTCTCTTAAAGAGGAACAAAAGGCACTGTAAATCTAATATTATTAATTTATTAAGTTATATATACTTTAAAAATTATTATTAATTTCATTGCAAACTTGTTTTCTATTCATTCAAAATTTTTAATTTTATTTATTCCTGAAACTTATCCGACAATATACGAGTAATAAGACTTCAAAAGCATATCTGATTTATAATGAATAGTACATTTTATATCCAATTGCGAGTTTAAGAATCTTTTTTTAATATCCAATCACCTGAAATACTTACAATTATGCTGGTCCTTCCGATCCGCTTCAGCGTCAGATAGGTTTTAGTAATAAATTCTGAAAGAATCCTATGAAAGCAAAAAGGAAATGAAATTATCTATTAAACCAATGTGACTTTGTGATGAAAATGTCTTTAGGTTTAAATTCATTGCTAACTAATCATAACTTAGAATAGTTTATCTTAGGATACAAACGTAATTTTAATATAGCTTTAACAATTCAAACTTTGTTCAATAACAAGTTAACGGATTTTACAATTTCGAGTAGATCGGATATTGTTATGATATGTTTTGATAATAATTTAAAAAAATACTTTTACTAAAAAGTAAAAACCGAATTCAAATAACTAAAAGGAATCGTGATATTTTTAAGTATGTAGTAATTTTAAGTTAGTTAATTAGTTTTATTTTAAAGTCGGTACTAAAAAATAGTACATAGAAGAATTAGGTTGCTTTTCCACTAGAGATGTGCTATGCTACGTTGCTATGAATTTGTTTGATATCCACCAATCATATTCATCGGTCCATATAGCTTGTTGTGTACTCTGGATGCATGCTATGGATGCGTGCTATGGATGCGTGCTATGGATGCGTGCTATGGATGCGTGCTATGGATGGTCACGAGTGGTGTAGCTATGTGCAGAGCAGAGCTCCCCGTGCCTTTCCTACTGTCGAGACATCGTAAAGCTCGAGCTGTGCATCTTCCTCGCACGGCTACAACGCGGCGGTGCATCTTCATAGCACATCTTACTCGCCCCGCTACATAGCTTAGCATCAGTGGAAACGGACAGCTGCATAGCACATCTCTGGTGGAAAAGCGCCCTTAAGGCCCCGACTTCAGAATGAGAAATTATTTTATTATATTTTAATCCTATGAAGTCAGCTTTAACTTTTTAATTAAAAGTTTTTTTATCCTTTTGAGTAAGGAATATCACAATCTCAATGTCGTCTAAAGATACAGTAAAAACGTCATCCCCTATTTAGAAAGAAGAAGAGAAAGAAAATAAGTTTATTTAGTAACACATTTTAGCAGTTTGCTTACAATAACAACATATTATAAATTTGATAAATGGTTACTAAAAAGGTACTAAACTTAGCATAGTCTTGGTACTGACAAAGTACTTAGACACGGATCTTCCGTGGGTGCGAATAAAAATTTAACAAAAACAAAACTTAACAATATTCATTATTACACAATTTTAAGTCATTATGCACAAATAATATATTTAAACCATACACACGATTACACTACCACATACATAAGTATTTATCATAAATTAATATAATAAAAGTAGCAATTACTTAAATAAAATTAAAAAGAAACGAATAAACAGAATAGAAAAGTATGTAAGACACAGTATTGTATGTATTTTATGTATAGTATGCATTTTGCTACTCTTAGAGGTGGAATTTATATGGGCTCATTGATTAATCAAAATCGATTCATAATTAACATTTGGATACACCACTGCGGGCCACGGACTTGAATCCTGAATGAAACAATTGTTTTTATGACCTATAAATAATTGTTCCGAGTCTGGATTTTGGTTCATGTGCAATTTAATGTATATAAACCACGAGGAGAAACTCCTAGAGTGATGGTAACTTTCTTTAAAAAAAAACAAAGAAAATTTCATCTTAGTCCTTAGAGGTGGCAACTCATCTGTGGATGTTCTTTCTTTGGAGTCGGTTGAAGCAGCTTGAAGCGTTGTTCGCACGTTGGTCACTAATTTTCAAAAAAAAGTACATATAATTATGTGCCTATACTTTCATATATTATAAAAACAGTAAAATTATAAAGTTATGTTTTAAATATAAGTACAAACGTGCTTATTTCAAGTAAAGAGATATATTAATTTCCTTCTTTGTTTCAGGTATGTTTCATTCACTAGAAATTATGTCGAGAGAAGAGCCGATGAATAACATTTTCTTCGTAGTCACTCCTTCGCAATAAGGTGAGCCACTTATATGCGCTTCTTCTCTATACATAGTATAAAACAAAGTCGCTTTCCGCCGTCTGTACGCTTAGGTCTTTTAAACTATGCAACGTATTTTATTGCGGTTTTCATCAATAGACATGCATATTATATACTAGCTGATACCCGCGACTTCGTCTGCATTGCTTAATATATCAAGAAAACACACATCACTGTACACGTAGTGCTTATAAAAGTCGTTGTTTCTTAAAACTTTAATAACTTTATATTAAAAGAGGATATCGCAATATTTTGTTTAGATAAGGGCCAAGTGTCTAAGAAATAAAACTTAGAAAACCTAATTGAAATCTATCCAGTAGTTTTTCTGTGATGCGCGCACAACTGCACACCTCTATCATTTTATTTATATAGATTATGTAATTCTTCTGTCCGTGTGTATGTGACTGAACTCCTAAACGGCAGGATCGATTTTGATGAAATTAGGAACGGACTTAAAAATTAAACCTTAAATTTATTTAAAAGGTTTCTATTAAATATGTTTTATAACGCTAAAGTTAATATAAACTCTTATTCATTAAAAAATAACCTAAATTTTAAAAACATTAATATTAAAAACTTTCAAGTAAAATAATCTATTATTATAGAATAATATAATTTAACATATAACATCAAACATCAACACCGGTCCTCAAACATTGTTTATATCGACATAAAATATTTTAATACCCCAATTCACTTTGACGATTTGAGAGGGACTCATCGGACAGCGGGATGCCATGATTAAATATCCCACCCCCTCCTCTCTTGGCCCCTTGAAATAGGCTCTGAGAAATTATCTCTAGCCGTACTTATACGGTTGTAGAAGTCCTGTAATTAAACTTCTGGCGTCTGGGTCTCGTTGAGAAAATACACTGCAGTATGAACATTTAAATTAAATAGAACATAATTCTACGACACTGATGGAGTCAGCTATTCGTTTTCTAAGTTACGTTGTAGTTTGTAATTTCATATAAATAACAATGAATTAACTGGATATTTTTTTACATACTTATCTTTAAGAAGCCTTGGAAGCTCAGTGGATCAGTATGCGAGCTATGCGGGTTCGATCCCTGCTATGTATATATATGTGCGTGTGTGCTTGTAACTTTTTTTTACAAAAAACTAGAAGTGACAAACGTACTTAGTTCACCTGATGGTAAGCGGCTATTGCAGTCAACTTCAAATAAAGAAGTCTGCAAATGGATTGTCACCTCTGAGGACTAAGGTGGAATGCCTCACAGCCTGCACCCTTCAGACCGGGCACTGCAGTGTATGCACTGCTATTTGACGGCAGCATTATGCAAAAGGGTGGTATCTACCCAGACAGACTCCTGGGCAGAAAAAGAGACCTACCACCTAGTAAACTTTATCTACTTATTACTTCTTCTTAAAAAACCTTGACTTATTTTTTTATCTTATTATCTTTTCTCAAGGGAAGCAAACAGGATTTCAATTGAGTTAATTACTAAGCTTTAGTTTAATCCCACTTTGCTAATGCTATAAAATAACAAGATGAGTTTATGGAACGTCAATTTAGTGATTTTAAGATACATACGACTTACAGACGAGGATGCACAAATTCATTGACTATTTGAAAATTATATGACGTGTGATTATATAGCTACATTAATCAACATTTGAAATGTCAATGAAACCTGGAAAACCTTTCTGAATTTTAAATCGTAACAGACACCAGATATATGAATTTCTTTTTCCTGCCATTATCCCAAGTTATTTAAGGTCAGCATAGCATGTCTTCCTCTTCCATTCTGCTCTACTAGCCATTATCTGTTCACTCACTCCCTTCTTACACATATCCCTAATCCATCCATATTTTCTTAGACCTCCTTCAACTCTTATATCCATCCACTTTCTTAAATATGAATTTATTGCCCAATAAGTGAATCAAAAGCAACTTCTCTTATATCTTTACAAAAACGCCGCTATTATAATACTGAGCCCGTTGTATCTGTTTTCAACTGATTATAAGATTCAATGATGGTTATGCACCACTCAGACTACCTCAGTTCTTATAACAAAGCTGTTCATATTCAAGACAAAATATAGAAAGGAAATTTTTCCACATCACCGTTCATTTATCACTCTTAGTTAAATTAAACTTTCAATTTCCTTTTTAAACTTTTCCACGGAGTGAAATTTATTCAGTTAAACGCGCAACAGTAGTTCTCAGGCTAAAGTTTCAGCGGGAGAATCATTTTCACAGCATTCAATGTAACAGGCGGGAGTGGGGAGCGTGAAACGGCTGAACAAAGAAGTCCTCGTCGGGAACAATGCGAGTTTTACTTTCGACGCTAACACGGAACTCTCTAAAACTCACTCATTCAAGAAGTACGATAATTATGCTATCGTGTGACAGACTTGTCGTAGTGGAACTTTTGTTATAAAATACCTTTTTAAAAATAAACATGTTCATAGACGTCCAAATTATGTAATTTACAGCGTTTCATAAATAAATAAAAGCATTCTCGTACTGGTAAGTGAATTGTAGGGCCGCCCTCCACAAGGTGGAGTGATGACCTGCTAAGAGATGCAAGCGGCTCAGGACAGGTTTAACAGTGGACTTGTGAAGGGTTGTAATCATAAATAATAATGAAAAGAATTCTTATCTGTGAGCTGAATCAAGCTTCTTTATTTATTTGTTGAAAGAAAGCTATAAGTGGATCCGATTATGTATGACATTATTAAACGCTTAATAAACCTTACTACTGGTAACAAGACATACCATCTTATAACGCTCATCAATGATCGATGTAGATTTCTATGGGCCACAGCATCTAATTATCATCACGTGGACTGTGCTCGTTCGTCACCCTTATTTTATAAAAAAATCAAAATCGACCAAGACGACATCATCATCATCATTCTTACTCCATTTCACTTTACGACTGAGTGACGAAATACTACGGGTAGATTTTTAAGAAAAAGCGTCCATACGATTTTCTTCATAATAAATCAACGGATTAATATTAAGGAGCAATAACTACCCCCGAACATCCATTTCGACCCTTGCTTCAACCATTAAATCTTTTTTCAACCCTTTACGACGTCACATCCAAATCTTAGTCCCTGGCTACAACGAAATTAAAAATAATACCACCCTTGAGCACCTTAAAGCACTTCCTTGGGTCCTTTATGTAGTTAATCAGTTGAAATATTTAATTACTGAGGCTAACGCTGCGGCTGTCAGTGTATACTCAACCCTTCTTCTGTGGTACAAGTTACAAGTGAGTCAGATTGATATTATAATATATCTTTACATTTAAACGCAATGCGACTGCGGAAATATTGTTGGCAAATTTTTTCTAACTTCAAATTCCAAATATGACTAGTGCAAAATTTTTATGTTTTATTTGCTTAATAACGCAATGTTCTATTGGTCTCCTGACTTCATTTTATTTTTGATATTGTTGCATACAAAATGTGTTCATTTGATGCTTTAAAAATAGGCTGGATTATAAAATAGAAGCTAAGTGTCGTTAAATTTTGCAGCATATGACAGATGGAACAACCATCTTTGATATCCAGATATCCTTACTGATTACGGTAGCAACATTTAAGGTACGAAGCGTCTGGTTATGCGATCACCAGTATACTAGTCCGTTTTACATGTGTTACTTCTGCAGCAACTTAACACAGGAAATTTACTTTGTTAGGAGAGAGATGTGCTATATCGAGACTGTTGAAACGATAATCAGTTTTAAAAGAAAAAAAAATCTTACATAATAATTAGATACTTCAGCCCATTAATTCACAACGCTTTTGACTTGGACGAAGTCGTTAGTCAAAGGGGCGTCAATATTTCATTTAGCGTGGGAGACGCTCGCGGGTTCACTAGTTTCCTGGTTATAAGAAGTAAAATATTTAATACAATTTTTATGATTAATCCGATTCTAACGTCGTGGATGGAAGAAGCGCGTCTAACGAATTTAATCAATTAATTGGATCACGTTTTTATTTTAAATTATTTCTTGAAGGAAAAAAGATTGTTATTAACACGTTGTCTGCCAAGTAGGAGTATACTCGTAGTATATTGTTTCCATGTCAATTGCCACCCATACAAAATACCATCTACGAGTATACTCGTATACGACAATGGATCCTGAACAATACTACGAGTATGTCCGTAGTTTGGAAATGTGCATATATTTTCTACCGACTTCAAAAAGGAGGAGGTACTCAATTCGCCTGTATGCTTTTTTTTATGTGTGTTACCTCATAACTTTTTCTAGGTGAACCGATTTCGATGATTTTTGAGATTTGAAAGCTGGTGCTTCTCATGTGACCATATAAATTTGATCAAGGTTTGACCAATAGTTTTTGAGTTATTCTTAATAATATATATTGAAGTCGGTTGTACAAAATTATTAATTTTAAATTATTCATGTTATTTTCCAACTACGTTTATGTGTGTAATTCATTTTCGCACCAGTTTTGCGAGAGAAATGAGCCTACGACTGTCCATACCCACGCTGTTAATCTCTTATTGAGCTACGTGGCAACTGATCTTCCCCCGCGGGTAGAAAACGTAAACCTACCATTTACCATTGTTCTATTTGATTGCTGCTAGGTGAACAACTTCATTTATTCACCTACATAATCTGATTAATTTTGGCTTCCTTATGTCTCGTAAACGTAAAAATTTGCCTCTTTTTGAGCTGTCGCACGATAATTCAATAAATTCGATAAACAATATTTCGTTTTCAATCCGTCGCCCAGCTGATATTGATTCAGGAGAGGAAGAAGTTAGTAGCAATAATTCTGACGCGCCGTCCAGTTCAAGTCAAAAGGTGAAGATATTGAACAGACTGTTAGGACTGAAGAGTCTGACCCTCACAACAAGCAGGCAAAAGAACAAAACAGAAAATCGTATAGAGACCATTTACTATTATTCTATTTGCCCTGAAAAACCAGATCTTTGTGTTGATAACTGTTTCAAAGCCTACCGCGCTTGAATTCATTTTCATGTAGTTACTTAAAAATTATTTAT
This sequence comes from Parnassius orleans, assembly GCA_029286625.1. NCBI lineage: Eukaryota > Metazoa > Arthropoda > Insecta > Lepidoptera > Papilionidae > Parnassius > Parnassius orleans. Next base: position 1,674,557 of record JAGSMP010000051.1, read on the forward strand.
TATTTCACTGTATATAGCGATTTAAACAGTTTTTCTTTCCAATGTTAAAGAATCCTTCCTCGCCCTCCTTTCATTGCCAACGTTTTTAACTTATTATGAAATTTCACCTAAACTTCTACGACTACAATCGTACCTGGCATTGAACGCGGGACTCACTACTACGAACTAACTCGTAGTTGACGTGTTAATTTAAAAAAAATGAAAGATAAATATATTATTATATCGCGAACACTTTAAAAGTACACACAGTACTAAATTTCGTGTACACTTTATAATAATATGATATATATTATAAAGTGTACACGAACTTTAGTACTAATAACTTAACCTATATTCCTCTTTATCAGCCGTATAACAAAACACAGTTGGGCATAGGCTTCTCACATTGTAGAAAATATTTGGCACAATCGAGTACCCGACGTCTCGTACTTTCAGGCTAGATATTTACCTACCTACCTACCTGGATCTAGATATATTAGGTCTGGGATACAAGATGGTCATAATATATGATAATGTTATGTGACCTTTCTGGCCTTTCTAAAAGTCATCTCCAATTCAAAATTGGAACATATATCAATCATAAAACATAAAATATATACTGGTGGTAGAACTCCTTTTCTGCCTGGAAAGATACCACCCGGTTACCTATTTCTGCCGCCAAACACCAGTGCTTGCTTCTGTGTGTTTCGGTCTGAAGTACAGAGAGCCATTATAAATAGAGGCTGAGACATTTCATCTTACTCCTCAGAGGTGACAACGCATCTGTAGCCTTATTTGTTTGAAGTTGCCAGCAGATACCCATGGACTGTAATAGCCACTTACCATCAGATGGACTGTAACTTCTTTTGTCACTCCAGATTTATAAAAAAAAAGTTTAATATGTCTATCTATTTCACAGCCACATTTGTAAAAATTGTTAGCTTGTATCAAAGTAAAATATTATCGTGTCATCATCAATCATCAAAAATCATCATCACCAGCAAATTTCATCACAATCAAATATTTTTAAATATTTCGATAATTAAAAAAATAATGTCACAATCCCTAAATTTAAACTTAAGGCTAAGTCTTGCCCCTTAACGATGCTTCGTTTTCTTTGGACTTAAGCTCCGAAACTTAAGTCTGTTCCATAACAAGGGACTTTGTAAAGATTTAAGTACACAAAAACGAACTTCAGCGACTAAGCGCATAAATGAATTTAGTAGGTGGACTTTATAAAGTTGGAGACGTCTCTAACGGGAATAACTTCGTTACGACTAGCTTTCTTTTAAAACAATAATTAGTCGTAAGTCTAAGCTGCACATTCACACACGTTTTTGAAGAATCATCCATCCATCTATTACAGCCTATGAAATCCCACTGCTGAACCAATGGCCCCCCTCATAGATTGCCTCATGCGGGGATTTTGCCATAGTTGCCACGCTTGGCAAGTGGATTGGCAACCGCAATTTTTTTATTATTTTGATTATTATTAGGAAGATGTTTCATTCCATCAATCATCATCAATGAAACAGAAGATGGGATGTTTCGTCCCATCTTCTGTTTTATTTTCCCTCTGTCCCCTCTTACGACACCCTCGGGACGATATGGGATAGTGAGGGACGATATGGGATAGTGAATATTCTTACACCGCCACTACACGGTTTTCAAAAATACTAAAAAACAATACAATAATACTACTACTAACTACACTACATACTAACGACAACAGTCTAATGGCTAATTGGAGCCCTAGACGCTTAGGTTCGCAGTCCACCCTAAAGTACCAACTATAAAAGTGGATTTAAGCATCTCCCTGGTGTCAATACCTCTGCAGCTGTTCTTTAGTCTATTTAAGGCTGTGAGGCATTACATCTTAATTCACAGAGGTGACAATGCATTTGTAACCTTCTTTGTTTGAGGTTAGCTACAAGTGTCCATTGACTGCAGTAGCCACTTACCATCAGGTGAATTGTAAGTTCGTTTGTCACTTCAGTTTTATAGAAAATTTAAAAAAATAACATTCTTTCGTACCTAATTTTAATTACACAAAATAAAAATAATTCATCAGTGTGAATTATGCGTTATAAAGTCGACGCTCGGAGAATGAATACTACTCCAAAATAAATGTCGTCATAAAAACTTAATAACAGGTTATAAACGTAGTGTTTGCACCACTACGTATCTTGTTGAAGAACTTTGTTTGTTTTTGACTTATAAACTTTTTAGTTCTGCTTCAAACTTCTTGAGCCAATTTAAATTATCAATCTGAACGTTAATTTAAGTTTCTTAAGATTATCAGCGATGAATTGTCACTACATCTTCAATATCCATATCATCATTACGGTCTATCAAAAGTATAGTGTTGAACATAAACCTCCTCTATGAATTGCCTCATAGAGATCGCGCTTGGCAAACGGAGGGCAATTTGCCATAGTTGCCACGCTTGGTAGGCGGATTGGTTCAATATATAGTTCAACGTTGACTATTGTTTTGTAGGTGGTAGGACTCTTTTCCACCTAGAAGTCCGTCTGGATAGATACTCCCCTTTTACCTAATTCCTACCTGCACTGCTGTGTTCCGGGTAGTTAAAGGTATTAGTATTCATTTATTAATACAATACAGCCTATCAAAATCCACTGCTGGCCATAGATTTCCTCATAAGGGGGATATTGACCTTGGCTACCACGCTTGACAGGCGGATTGGCAACCACAGTTTTTTATTTTATAGATGTCACTACGAAGACGCTGCTGCCCATCTCCTGGTTTCCCTCAGTCGCCTCTTACCCACCCACGGGACGATATGTGCTAGTTGATATTCTTACACCGCCACTACACGCTAAACTGAAGGGTATATAGAGCCAGTAAAATTACAAACTGTGAGGCATTCCATCTTAGTCCTCACAGGTGACAACGTATATGTAGCCTTCTCTGTTTGAAATTAGTTACGGTTGTCTATGACGGTTGAAAGACTGTTAGTTCGTATGTTACTACAGTTTTATAAAAAAACATTGACCTATATTTTCATTAAAATTATCATATTTATTTTGGTGAAAATATAAAAAATCGCATAAGAACTTCATAAACAATGAGTTGGCGTGTCAATACGCTCTAACGAAACCTAATTTCGACCGAAGCTGTAGGGCGGGCGCAATATCACAAACGAGTTTTATGAGTTAATCACTAGCTTTGAAGTTTGACGGATGGGGAGTATTTATTGGTTCCATCACGATACGTGGTTGTACGGGAGACAGTTGAATGCCTCTTTGTTTCAGGGTTGTCAGTTAAATATTCTATACATCTATATAGACATAAGTTACAGCCTATATACGTCCCACTGCTTGGCACAGGCCTCCCCTCATTTCTGAGAGGGTTTTAGGCACATGAGTAAAGAAACCGTACACAGGCAAAGCTTCTAAGGAGCTGACAAAATTGTTACCTATTTTGGTAGGGTTGTCACAATAGGTGAAAACAAATTAAACAAAACAATATCTATCATACTATCGCATAGTCACTGAAATGACGGTATACAAAATTTCAACTCAATCAGACATCGGGAAGTGGTTCAAATCTTACTTGCAATATTTGAACTTAACCCATATACCTACTACATACCAACGGTTACCAACCCACCCACATACCTACAAATGTTTAGTAAAAGCTTGTAATAACAATAAAAAGGTAAAAACACACCGTGTAGTACCCTCTTCTTATTAAAAATAGGATCATACAATAAAATAAAGGTACTTACTTGAAAAAGTAATAATCAAATATTTACTTACCTACTTAAAGTATGATATTATATTTTTATTTTTTCTAGTATTATTCATACACACAGTACAATAAACAACCATCATTAATAATACCACGTTTTTACATTAAAATATTAAAACTTGCAACTAACAAAACAAACAACGTGCGTCGCACTGAACCTGAGATTGTTGTCCACTGGCTGTGCCAGCGAACCGGTTTTTTCCAGTCTCGCCGCGTACGCGACAAGCGGCCAGTGGTCACGCAAACATGTCCCGCGTGCTTGTGGTTGTGCAACCGATTTGCGCGGTTGTATGAAGCTTTGCCTCTGTACGGTTTCTTTACTCATGTGTTTTAGGGCAAGGAAATGTCCGCCGCGCTGCCCCAATGATATATATTATATAGATATATCTATATAATATTCGCGATATCTATATAGATCTCTAAATCTATATAATGACGGCTCAGTGGCGCAGTGTCTTAGCAATGACTTGTCGCGATGAGGGCTGCGGGTTTGAACCCTGCACGGAATAATTATTTTTAAAACCTACAAATAATCGTTCCCGGTTTTTGTCCTTGTGAAATGTATGTATGTAAACTGCCTCCACGATACAGGAAAAATTCCAAGTGAGGGGGTAATGTAAATTGATTCTTCTATATATCTTCTCTTCTATTATGTTACGTGGTAGAACCAGCTTTATTATAGTTACAGTATAAAGAGGCCAACTCTACGCTCTCACAGAATACCATCGGCGAATAGCAGCTTAATGCGTTTCGTATTGTGAGTGTAGAGAACCGGAGACTCTTTTTACTGGAAACGAGGCATTCCATCTTAGTCCTCAGGAGTGACAACGCATCTACATTTCGAAACTAAATAAAGAATTTATGTAGTTGCATAAGGGCCATAGCATCCACTTAGCATCAGGTGGACTGTGTGTTTGCTTGTTCCTGTTATTCTATAAAAAATATATAGGAGTAATGAATACACTGAATCAGTGGTATTCTACTAAAATAACACTAAAATATTTATAAAGTAGTTTTTACCTACAGACGTAAAAGTTAAAAAAAACGTTGGAATATTTCCTAATTCTTAATTTGGAAATAAATAATTCATATTTTATGAAACCCTTGTACGTTTTGCCCTCGAAAATTGTGTATAAGACGAAACTTGTTGCTGTCATAATATTTTACCCAGAAAATTTCTAACAAATTCTAAAACCTTAAAGAGTCTACAAAATACTACAACCCTAAAATAAGAACGGCCTATAACATTAAATAAGTAACTTATTTCCAGTAAAACTCAATATGACACCAAACGTTGCGTTCCGATTTACGACGGCTCGTTGATAGTCCAAAAATAGTTTTTTCCGTGACGGTTACCAAATGAAGGCGGCATAAAATGAAACGCATAATAACATCAAACGTAACTCACGGGATAGACTCGTAAAGCTTTTACATAAATATCGATCTGTGGCCCGACTTCCAGCGAGTGAATAAGCGTTACTTACTAGTACTCTACAAAGAACTTTCAAGTGGGTCTAACACCGTCAGCCTCTTACCGGTATGCGGAGTGTGAGGGCCACCTCACACTCCGCATACCCTACAAGATGTGAAGTGACGATGTAGGAAGTCGATGGATCAGGTCGAAATTGATAATTTTTGTGGCATTCTTCATTATGCGGTCTAGAATTTTGGGGCCTGTAATAATATGGATTATGATGAATATTATATATAAAAGACGATATTCTACAATGATTGCAACAACTATTTCAAGCACCATTTCTTTTATACTTATCATTAATGGCAATACCTTTACTAAATTAAATACTGAGAATCCACTAGAGAGACAAGAAACCACATGACAAAAATAGACTAGAATTATTTGGAACCGACACGAAACAAAAGTTCTACAATAAGCAAATGTAGGCTCAATAGAAAGAAGTATATTGTCAATAGAATTCTTGAGTCAAAGAGAAATATCCAGGCTTATGCTGTAATTCAACGATGTGTTCTTTAAGAGCCTGATCCGTCCCTGGAATTACCCGTCTACACAAGCAACCTATCATACATCGCGGGTAAGGCCAGGTTCCAACCAAGGCTTCGCCTTGAATTTGGAACCCGCTATGTATATGTGTTTTGCCGCTTTTTAACATTTCCTCACTTTATTTAGCATTCCTATCGAAACTGATTATTAAATCCGCTCTGCTGACACTGTGGCTCAACACTAAGGAAATCCGCGTGAAAACGGCGCCGGTTTATACGCGCATAAAGCATAAAGGGAGAGACGTAATGATTTTTTATTTGCAGTATCGGAATCTATGCGACACTGTATTGCGTCGGTGGCGATTACTGTGCTACGTTTATGCGTTGCTTGCGTGTTGCATTGTTTTCGTCGTTTGATAAATCTATTTCTTGGTAACAGGAATTTGTCGTCGGATTTTTTTTATACTTTTTTATGATGGCGTAGCTTCTTTGACTTTCAAAAAGTGTTTGGTAAATGATATATTTGAATAAAACTATTTTGACTTTAACTTTGATTAAATAAAGAGTCCAACCAACTTTAGTTTCGAGTACTATATATAATATTAGTGTGGAGAAGCGGAGACTTTTTACTGGTAACGACATACCATCTTAGCCCTCGAATAAGTATTAATATAGTATCTATGTTGATAACGCATCTGCATTCTTCATTAGTGATAGATTAAGGTGTCTGTATAACTAGTTACCATTAAAAATGGTTCTCGGTTCTTATTTTCTACCATTTCAAACTGTTATTCTGAGCGATCAGGGTCCTTCCTCGATGGAGCCGACTCATTCCTGCTGCAGCAGCAATACCCTGCTTAGTGGCTCCACAAAGTAAACGTTTTGATATATGACACCATTATACTAAGTGTTACTTGTTACAAATGAGAAAAGGCCTGTGGCCAGCAGTGTAACGTATAAAGGCTGTAACTAACTTTTCAAACTAATAGTACGTAGTAAACTCGCAATGAATGTGGCTTCTTATTTTTCATCAGAATTAATACGTTAAAGTCCACAACTAGACAAGTGCTTGTCTGGTTATAGAGCTATCGTGAATGATTAGTTCATTTGACCCGGGTCGCATCAAAGTATTGTTGATTGTAATTACATTTTGTGAACGTTCCGGATCAAACGATTGACAGGACCTACGACCAAAAAGTACAGATCACAGAGTACTGAAACTCAAAATGATCCATTTGAATGATCGACCTGAATTACCCGGTTTGTAAGACGAATCAATATTTGAATGATCGGGTCACTAGAAATGAATTAATGACACATATCTATAGAGCCTTAATCGCCACACGTGGCAGTCGGATTGGCAATCGAAGTACTAGATGTCTCGCACCTTTGACGGTGCTCCACGTCGGTCATACGGGTGTATTTAATATTAGAGATGGGCGGAATATTCGTTTTATATTCGGTATTCGGCATATTCGGCAGCTTTACCGAATATTCGTATTCGGCCGAATGTTCGGCTAAATCACCGAACAACTTTTTATGTGTGTTACCTCATAACTTTTTTCTAGGTGAACCGATTTCGATGATTCTTTTTTATTTGAAAGCTGGTGCTTCTCATGTGGTCCCATATAAATTTGATCAAGGTCTGACCAATAGTTTTTGAGTTATCCTTAATAATTTATTTTGAAGTCGGTTGTACAAATTTTTAAATTTTAAATTATTTCCAAATGGCGAATGCACGTGCCGGCAATTAGCTCAGTACTAGATGATGCAATAACATGTCAGGTGTGGCGGGGGAGCGAGGGGCAGGGTCCGGTGCTAATCCCGCGCGCTTTACGTAAACAAGTTTCGACATGAATTGGTTAGGTACCGAGGTGATCCTGCCGAATAATGTTCGGCCGAATATTCGGTTCGGTAAAAGTTTTACCGAACTTTAGGCCGAATATTCGTATTCGGTGAAATCCATATTCGGCCCATATCTATTTAATATTATGTTTGAAGAAAACGAGATGGTTATACTGTGTAGTGGCGCTGTAAGAATATCCACTACCCCATATCATTCTGTGGGTGTCGAGGAGAAACAAATCAGGAGATGGGCAGCAGCGTCTTCCTAATAACAACTAAAAATAAAAAATAAACTGCGGTTGCCAACCTGCTGGCAGAGCGTGGCAATTATAGCAAATATCCCCCCTATGAGGCTGTAACGATAACGGTCAACGATATGTTTATAATGCGGTCGCTGGTTTGGATATAATATTACGTCTGGCATTAACAAGATAATTATGACACTCATCCATCGGAAACTATAAAATCTTCCTGAGAATTCCATTAACACCCACGAAATGTAAAAGGGTGATGTATTCACTTTGGCAGTAATTTCCATTTTCTAAATATCACTGTTGCCACTTACTGAACCTGTAAAATATTGAATAGAATGAGCTTAAATTACAAAGCAAGAAATTTCCATTAAATTTGCTTATATGCCTTAATACGGCATGTAGGGCGCGATCCAAATGTTAAATCTTTATTGCTATTGAAGGCATGTTTATATCTTTTGATAGCGAACTAATTTGCACTCTCAGAAGCGAGTAATAAAGATATAATTGGAATTCAAACACAAATCGCTTAAAATATAAAGCACGAACTTTATAACGACAAGGGTTTTATAGCGTCATCAAAACATTTAAACCTGTGACGCGGGCTTTCTCGAATTTCTCTCACGGAATTTTAGGTCAGTGATTTTCTTTGCAATTGTCAAATTTTACGTTATTCTAAATACGTCTCTATTTCATTACTTTAAGATTTATGTTAAAATTACTTCATTTCTTAGCGTTTTTACTTCTTTGTAATAATCGTAGAAGTGTGCAAGTGTATTATGTTCAAACTATTTCGTATCTCATTTACATTTTTTATTTAGTGTATATATGCTATTGAACCTCAAAATTAAGTAGATTTTGGAAATGAGAAAACAAACAAGAAATAAAATAAAACATTTATATAGTTTCATGCGTATATAATTAACAAATATAACTATTATTACGAGATCATCTTATCTTCTTATCTCATTAAGGCATCTTAGTCCTCACGGGTGACAACGCAGTTGTATTTAAATTCGTAATTGACGATAGATGTAGATGTCTATGGGCCACAGTAACCACTTACCTTCAGGTGGACCGTGTGCTCGTTTGTTACCCTTGTCCTATAAAAAAAATAAGTTTCTGTGTGTGTGGAAAAATGCATCCAATTCTCACCCCTATCAGCATTTTACTCAACTCGCACGTAACCTATTTTAATGTATACCAACTAGATTTTTCGTATCACAATGAATGTTAGAAATCAAAAACGAACTTGTACAACAAAATAATTAAAAAAATAAGCAAAGTGACAAGTTTTCCAATTACATACAGTTACTCTTGCCTCGAAAGTTACTACAGAAGTGTACAAAGAGTTGGAACCCACTGTATAACGAGACACAAAGTACCAAAGCTCGGAAAGGAGAGCGGAAACACTTGTATATATACTTATTGCTCTGCGAAGAAGTTTCCCGTCAAAATAATATATTGCCATCGAAATAAACGTCTCACCTGACGTGAGGGAGCGCTTTACACAATTTTGCGCATTCCCACATAGAAAGTACGTATTACTCTCTCCACGATATACGAAGAAACAGTGTGGTTGTTTAGTTTATTTTTATTTTTATTCATACACTATTATTACAGAAGTATCATAAGGATTTTTAACTATTTTAAACGCAGTGGCTAAGCATTTAGTTTCATTATTATCACAGTCTATACGTGATAGAGCCACGCTGCAGCTATATTATGGTGTAGCACAAATGGGTCGGCTCTACCGGAGAAGGACCACGCTCTCATAGAATATGAGCATAAAATAGCAGCTTAATGTGCTGTGTTTCGATACGAACATTAAGTAGGTCTCCTTGAATAATAATAAAAATACACAGGCTATAAAGCCTACAAATTTCATTTTTGTCTTTAAAGATAATGAATTTTGAGACGTCTTTGTCCTTAGTTATTGCTGCTTAGTAGTGGATTTAAATTCAAATATGTTTCATAATAATTTTATATCATATTTTAGTTTCATTTATTTACGTACACATAACAAGACACATAAACAATCATACAGTGATTTAGTACAAAGGTTCTACGTATTCCATAAAGACCAATAGAATATTTTAAAAGGACAATAGTAAATTTATATTTGTGTATGCCGCATCCTATCCTATCCCAGTGCAAACTAGCATTCCCACCTCCACAATACTTTCACACGTTATTGGAAGCAGTGATATATTATCAGTCTGTCTTGAGGGGTCCTGAATGATCAGCAAGATGCGGAGACATCCTTTACGTCCGGAACGCAAGATTGGCAGGGAGGATTACTGTTATTGATTTATTATAGACTATGTACAAATAATTTTTAAAATAATTACATGAACAACTTTACTTTCTATTTAGAGATATGTGTCATGTCATGGTAATATTCTATATAACAAAAAAAACGGTTTTAATAATAAACAAAAAGAGAAATTTACGACAAACGCTAAGCTACCACGACCCACAGCTATTAAATATCACAATACTCAAGTATTTATTCGAGGGTTCGATTCACACCAGTAACAACAAATTTGTCGATTGCAATTTTAAATGTTGATTTACTACGTACTCGACGGTAAAGGCAAACATTGTGTTGAAACCTACATTTCTGAGGAATAAAAATATTTAATAAGCGTGAAGTCGACTAACATACACTAGAGAAGCGCTGCGGAGTAATTGCTCCATAACACTTTCATAAGCAAATATAACGTATAGGTTGTAACTTAACAAAATGTATTATCTCCAGCGAAGACAACGCAATTCCTGCTTTCTACGTCGTAGCACCACTAGCTACGAACTGCGTAGACGTCTACGATATTCGTAGAAGTTTTGTGCAACAGCGATATAAGCGCATCCATTAGAGTGTCGATATACGCAAACTACATTATATTTTAAACTATATTTACGTGGTAGAGCCATGCTACAGCTATATTAGTAGTATAGTTGTAGCACGAATGGGTCGGCTCGACCGGGGAAGGACCACGCTCTCGCAGAATACCAGCGTAAAATGGCAGCTTGACACTGCTGTGTTTCGTATGGTGAGTGTAGAGAACTGGAGACCCATTTTACTGGAAAAGAGGCATCCCATCTTAGTCCTCACGGGTGACGACGCTTCTGCATTTTGATTCTTTATTGAGGATAAATGTAGATGTCTATGGGTCACAGCAACCACTTACCATCAGGTGGACTGTGTGCTCGTTTGTCACCCTATCCTATAAAAAAAAACATAAATTGTAGTCTCAAAACAAATCGTAATAATGGTTGGGAGATCTTTAATATTTTTTACAAATAATGCATTGAATGTACTCGTATGTTACCTATTTTATTTTCTGCCGTGGTAACGGTGGGATTCACGAAAGATTTATGACTTGATTTTTTTAAACAGCGATCCTCAACTTGAAGCTACTCGAACATTGTGTTGAAAAGCTCGCCAAGCTATTGTAAGGGAAGCCTTTTGACCTCAATCTATTGTTGTCGATGTTAAAAGGCTTCTATAGAAATGAGCGCGAAAAGTCTAAAAGTTGGCTTACCTAAGGTATGAAAACGTTATCCTGCCGAGACTATATATCATAAAAGAACAATGATGTCACTGCACCTTGACACAAGTTTATTTAATGGATTTCATGAGCTTTTATGTTTTGTTTAGGGCAAGCTTTTTCTGTAATTAAAGTAATTTATTACTCCTATTAAAGTATTTCACTATACTTAATTACAAAACTTGCTTTCACAAATATAATAATAACTTAAAGTAAAAAAGTTACAGTCAATAAAGTCCCACTGCTGGGCACAGGCCGGGTACACCTGATGGTAAGTGGATGCTGTGGCCCATAGACATCTATCTTCAATTGAAAATCAAAATGCAGATACGTTGTCACCCCTGAAGACTAAGATGGAATGCCTTGTTTCCAGTAAAAAGGGTCTCCGGTTCTCCACACTCACCATACGAAACTCAGCAGAATTATGTTGCTATTTTACGCTGGTATTCTGTGAGAGCGTGGTCCTACCCCGGTCGAGCCGACCCATTTGTGCTACAACCATAATTTATCAGCTGAAGTGTGGCTCTAACACGTAAAAATATGTATATAATATATTCTCAATTTTTTTTTAATTTTCAGACGTGCTTGTTACGATGTTAAAGATAGTGTTGTCAAAAGGCACGATTATTATATTTATTATTGATGTAATTTTTTTTGTTAAAAATTAAAGCCGCTATCAACAGCTTTTTATGATTTACAGAAACACTAACTTAATCTTTTTAAGCGTCTAACGAACGAAATAATGGTTTCACTGAATAATTATAAACCCATCACTCAATTCCGCTAGTCTGGATTGGATTAATGTCTAAGTCTTCTGTTTAATGCGCTTGGTCGGGCCATTAGGGGTTATTTATGTAAATTATACACCCCTTCCGCAGCGCGGAGCCTCCACCAGTTGAAAGTTCACATCTATCATCGGATGCCCGTCGAATACGTCTGAGTACTATGATAAGTCGCGTGCTAGAGATAAGATGCGTTACGTTCACAAAAATTAAAGTCTGGCATTACAAAGGTTCTTTGAGGTGTGAAATAAGATTAATTCTATTGAATTTATTAACAAATAACGATATTAAAAAGTTTAAAGCAGTGTGCTTACCAACACGACCGGAGAGAGATCAGGCGCAGGACCAACGGCTTTACGTGCTTTCCGAAGCACGGGATGAAACACCGCAAACTGCTACTGAGAATTTCTCGACAAAAACACTCAACTACTGTATTTTTCTCCCATTCCGGGATTCGAACCCGAGACCTCATGATCAACTGTCGCGTTGGTTGACTGCCTTGTCGGTCTAGTGGTCGAAACTCTAAAATATTTATATAACTAGATCACTGGTATCAGTATCAAAAGTCGTTTAAAATTAGGTCGCCATCAAAAACGGTTAAAGTTACGGAAACAAATAAATATAGCGTAGTTACAGTCAAAGTAAAGGCTTGAGTGTAATCTTTTCGAATACTTTCGCAGTTAAATGGTCTTCAGGTAGCATTAGTACTTCCTTCATTGTTATTCCGTAAGTCGTGAAGTTTGATCGTTATGTACGCGTCTCATTTCCATTTTGTTATGAACAAAATCAACTGGGAACGGACTGTTAGTAGCGAATCAGCGAATATTTGTTCGGTATATTGAAAGAGGATATTGACTTTTTTTAACTATTATTCCCCAGCGTTGGCCCCACGACTTAGCAGCGCCTAGCTGCCAAATTCTTATTCATTGTTTTACCGAGCCGTTTAATCCAAAAACGAAAGAAACATAATTACAGCACCACCTATAGAATCCATAGCTATGAACCGTCGTGTTGATAAAATAAAAATATTGTGGAAATATGATCTCAGATGGTCAATTTGCTTAGAGGTTACGCGATCACTAACAGGCGCACACACTAGTTCCCACAGACAGACAAACTGGTTTTCTCGTCTGTCTACTTCAACAGCCGCTAAACAGGTTATTGCTGGAAATAGGGCTGACCCCTTCTTCCATGTTGGGTTATTTTATTTATGGTTTTGACAGATAGAAATAATACTTTTGCAAATTGATATTAGAATAATCATAATTAGTGTGTAGGTGGTACCTACGTTAACCGTCTAGTGGCTGTGTAAGAATATCAACTTCCCTAATTCCCTATTATCCTTCCGCAGGGCGCAGCCATTGAGTTCTATGTACTACGTAATAGAGAAGCTATTCCAAACAAAAAATGTGCACTACTCTGTTTTCGCGCATGCGCGGGAGATAGTAGATTTTAGTCTATGATTGTAGATAGCGTGGCATATAAATGAAGAAATTTATTTTTTCTATTGTAATATTATTACCTATTTATTCACTTGAACAACAAATAATTTTACTTATTTGACTACTGAATTATTAATTACGTTCAGATTTAAACTTTAATTTGAAATCTCATATTATTAGCGCAGCTCCACACACTATGAATATTGAAGCCACACTAAATGACACTAAAAGTGTACGGATTGCAGTACAGTTAATTTGAACATAGTGAATGTTCGGAATGCCAAATCTAGTACGTAGTACATATATATCGATGGGCGCAGCATTTTTGTTAAAACTACTAGTAGGTAATAAAAAAACTGAACTTGCCAACCCGCCTGCCAAGCGTGGCAACTATATCAAATATACTCCTTATAAGGTAATCTATGGAGAGCCCTTTGTTCAGCAGTGGACTTTTAAAAAGTTAGTTAAACTTACAGCCTATATACGTCCCACTGCTGGACACAGGCCTACTCTCATTTCTGAGAGGGCAAGAAAATGTCCGCCACGCTGCTCCAATGCATGTTGGCGAACTTCTAATGTCTTCCAAATATTTTTTTCTTATTTCTCTGAAATTCAGATTTTCCTTCACTGACGATAGCAAATTGACACGATGTTTTCCCTCACTTAAACTTGCAAGTAACAATTTCATTGGTCGATCGAACAGGATCGAACCCGGGTTACCCCTGAGCTGCCACGGTTCTTGAGAGACTATAATTAATAAATGAATGAATTATTACGATTAGCAATACAATTTATTTATTGTATTAATACAATGAAAACAAAGAAATAGGTAAATAGACCTGCTCAGAACATATCTTACCACTAATTGAAAGGATACGTTGCTTCGTTTGTCGGAAACAAACGCTGAACATGATCATACTGGCTCTCTTATTAAATTTTAGAACACGTACTATCGTTCGCCTAATATGTTTTATTGCTGAATCCAGAGTTATTCGGCGGGAATTAAAATAAGGGCACCATTTTACCACGCGGAAAGTTCTCGAAGGATTTCGGCGGTAATGAGCGAGACGTGTGATGTCGCAGCGTTTAGCTGAATGTGTATTGCTTTAGGAAATTCGTTCACATTCGTCTCGGGCCTTACAAATGAACCTTTTCGAGCAAACGTCTGATTTCATTAAAGTAAACGTTTTGAAGCTTAAGCTGACGTAGTTAGTCGTAAATTTCTTGCCGAAAAACACAAGGAAAGTTTACCATATCATGTGTAACTTATGTATTTGAAATATCAAGTACGACGTAAATTTCTATTAGGTAACTATTAAAATCAAAACTACACTAAGAAAATTTATTTTCAATAATTATAACTTTTAACAAAAAGTAAAAACCTACTTCAAATTGCTAAAAAGGAACCCTTAGGGGTAGAATTTTTTCCAAATTTATATGGAACCACACTTGAAGTATAACATATTTAATAAAAAAAGAATCATTAAAATTGGTTCTCAATCTGCGAAGATATCATATGAAATTCCTTAAACAATAGTTCAATATGAAACTTTTCTTTTCCACCCTTGGGGTCAAATTTTTTCTTCAAAATTTAATGGGACTACCCTTGAGGTAAAGCCTATTTAATAAAAAAAGAATCATTAAAATCGGTTCACAATCTGCGAAGATATCGCGTAACATACATACAAAAAAAAACATACACTTGAAGTTAGAACCTTCTCCTTTTTGAAGTCGGTTAAAAATATAGTTAATTTTTTCATTCATCCCCATATATTACTTCATAGATGCCACTATTGGAAAGTGGGTTGTCAAACACTTTCCAAGCGTTCATTATTTTAAGTTGTTATAAAAGCTGCTGCCCATCGTCTGTCTTTGTTTCCCTCTGCCGCCTCTTACGACACCCACGGAATGATTTCCCAGCACATGGTAGAGAATTCTTTTATGATGACACTACACGGCGTTGTGGTTGGCTTTATGGAAATAAAACGCTTTTATATTAAAATTACGCTTACTAAAAACCTCGAAGGTGAAGCACAAAATCATAGATTGTGTAGGTAAGCGGAGTGTAAATACGATAATTCCAGGTATTTGAAAGAAGCAACTATGCAAAATACCTTTTTTCACAAAATACAATAAACTTGAAGAACTTTTTAACATTAATCTACAATATAATATTTTATACAATTAAATATGAAAACATTTGCAATGCGAACTTTTTATTGGTAACATTGAGACCTTAATCTTATGGATAATCTTAAGACAGCTACTGCCACTGTGTGTACTACTCGTAGTGTAAGTTGAACACACATAATTACACAAGTGTAACCGAAGTGGTATTTACCCGAAAGTAGGGTAATTATAGCGTTTCCTTTTTTTCATAATATTATGTATGGAACTACCATTTTATCTTCAAGATACTGTAAGCTCATTCTGCATAGATCGAACCAAAATTAATATTAAAAAACTGAAGGTAGCCGGGCTAACTATGACATCGGGACGTCAAACATCTCAGTCCTCCCGTGACCATGGGTTGCTGTAAAGCACACGAAACGTCGGGAATCAAAATAGTAAAATTAAACGCGATAAAATCCGTAAAATAGTTTTATTCAATGTGTAGTATTCGCGTAAATATAAGAAATCATTTTACAATGGATTTTTATTCTTGATCTCCTCATCACCTCTGGGGACTACAATGGAATGCCTCACTTTCATTTTAAAGGTTTCCGTGTTCTTATGACTCAACATAACAAACACATCGGCATTATGCTGATTTTTTTATGAAAACGCTGATGTTCTATGCGAACATGGTCCTGCCTCGGTCGAGACGATTCAAGCCATAATACAGCAGCTGCGTAGCTCTACCACGTTAGATTAAAAACATTTACATAACTGTTTTGTATTTAACAGTTTTAAGTTGATATACAAATAGGAATTGCATAGTATTAAGACTAGATTGTTTAATCGGCCACATAACTCAGTTTAAGCGCTTATGGAAATGATCCAGACCGAGTGTAAAGCGTCAGTTTATATAACTCTGTCTAATTTATGACAGGGTTTATCGTAGCGGGTAGTGGCGGTGTAAGAATATCCACCACCCCATATCATCCCGTGGGTGTCGTAAGAAGCTACAGATGGAAAAAAATCAGGAGATGGGCAGCAGAGTCTTCCTAATAACGACTAAAAACTACGGTTGCCAACCCGCTGGCCAAGCGTGGCAACTATAGCAAATATCCCCCCTATGAGGCAATCTATGGGGAGGTCTATGTTCAGCAGTGGACTTTAACAGGCTGTAACGGCAACTGTAATGGTAATTTATGACGCTTTCCCTTATTTTAACTACTTAAATCTATGGGTTAAACATTTATTATATAATTTTATAGCAGTAATGATGACAAACGAGCACACTGCCTTAGCTGATGACTAGATGCTGATTCCCATAGACACGTACATAATATATCCTTAATTATTAAGAATCAAAACACAGATCCGTTGTCACCCCTGAAGACTAAGCAGGAAAACATCATTAGCGGTAAAAAAAGGTCTGTGCGAGCGTGGAGCGTGACTCGATCAGAAATATTACATATTGTATTAAATTCAAAAATTTTAATATTTACATATTCTATAACTGATCAAAAGGCACTATAAGATTGTTATAATATACTAGGTACAGTTAAATGAGATAAATTATTAATATACACACGCAATAACAGACAGGACCATCAATAATGAGCACACTAATCGGCCTCAGTTTATCTCGGGATTAAGCCTGCGTAACCCAAAATCGCACCTGGGCACGAGGTATTAGTAACATCTGCTCGGTCGCAATATCGTTGCCCGCCCACTGGGCAGCCGAAATCGCCGCTATTATGCCCCGTAATAGCAGCGTAAATAGCCGACCGCCAACGACATTTGCGCTAATTTATCGCCTCGCATAGAACCGATCGCCATATTTTCACAAGCCGCTTGCGAAAATATCTTAAACGATATCTTACCTCGAAATGAACTCTGACTTAATAAAAAGTATTACAATAAACTTGTCATGCAGAATTTGTTCAACGTCCTAAAATGAAACGCCTCATATTTTCTATCTGTTCTGAACTAGTTTATTTTTAATAATAAAGTGACAGACGATCTAACAATTCACCTAAGTACATTCAGCTAAGTGGCTTTATACAGGTATAGTACCTATACAAGTCGTCTCTGAGGACTAAGGTGGAATGCCTTACAGCCTGTAAATTTATAATTAGTTCTCAGGGATGACACCTATGTAGAATAAATAAAAGAAATAAAAAACGAAGTGAACCTACCCAGAAAAGGAAATCCCAACGAAAGTCAAAGAATCAAAAAACAAAGTGTTCTTACATGACCATTTGCTATTTGGTTATGGCGCAAGAGAATCCATCAATTCCTTTCGTCTCATGAACGAAAGGAATTGATGAAATGGATGGATCGACAGCAGCAACTTCAAAAGTGCGAGATGTCTGCTACTAAAAAACAAAGAGAAAATTAATGAGTGTCTAACCTCCGCACACATTTACCACTATATTCTGCGTAACCTTTGCCAAATTTTATATCAAACCAATAACCAAAAATATATTATATAATTAAATAAATAAAATTGAATAAATATAGATTTAAATGGCAATTTATTTGTTAGTAAAATTTTAATTTGAGAGTGAAAGAAAACAAAGAAAAACCAACAAGATTTTTGTCAGTTCAGTATTTCAGTCGATCGATTTATTAAACCCTTATTCACAATATTGAGTCCACAAAATACTTTGTTAAAATCTTTAGCTATTTTTAGTCTTTCGCAAACATTTCGTCACGGTAAATATTGGCGTTGATTAATATACTTTTTCTCAATCTTAAGTCCTAAATTTAAAGTGGCTTTTTTCCGAGAGTTGTTAACACAAAAGCTTCAAGTGATCCATCCTCAATGTAGCTATATCATGTCATTGTAGGTGCCTCTCAACTGAACCATGATCAATATCCAGCTTGCAATGACCTCTCGGTGTCTAAAAAAATCGCATATAAAACTGCGGGAACCTTAAGTCCTCGGATCTTCTTACAATTGACGGTACGCCTGATCGAACTTCCTGGCTATTAGCGATAAAAATTCCATAAGTTATTTATTTAAGTGAGACGACGAGGAGGATTGTGTAAGGCATTTTCACTGCAATATTAATTTTCTTCCAATTTAAGGTTTGAAATTAGAAATTCTTACAATTTTTGTATATTTTGTAATACTAAACAGAAATATGCTTTGTTTTGTGGTAAAAAATCATAAATAATACTTACTTTGGACTTATATTATCGTAAAAAAGCTTGTGCCTATATACGTTCTGCTGCTGATATAGACTATAGATTTTCTATTATTATTGATATGGTTTCACAGCAATTAGTTGGCGGATTACATATTTCGTCGAAATAATTTTATCTCAGACGATTTTTCACGATATATTCCTTCACTGCTTAGCATGTGGTAATTCAAAACTTAAAATTGTAATCAACAATTACCTTGTTGAAGACTGGGATCAAAATATGTTTGCTTACTTAATATGAAGAGTTACCGCAAGCGGTTATCCTCTGGGCTACCGTTTTGATATTAAAAATATAGTAATAATTGAGAGTAGTTTATAAATGTGGAGGAAAGAGGAAAATACAAAATTTTCTCCAATTGCATACTTCACCTGCACATTGTAAACGCTGCTAACTGACGAGGCTTTGACGACCGAATGGGGGCGGAAAATCCCTTTAAATATAATAATAGCCCAGTTTCAATCGCACATGTGTTATTTAGCTGACTGCGCAAACCTTGTTTATAAATAATGTAATATTTGGCGTATTAACTGCTAACAGTATAATTATTTTCTGCTGCAAAATTTACATTCTAAATTTGAGACCAATTTTAATTACGTAGCCATAGTTGCCTATGAGTTTTATTTATGAGAAATGCATAAAGTTTTTATATGTGGTATAGCCTCGTTGCAGCTATATTATGTTTGTAGCACGGATAAGTCGGATTGACCGGGGAAGGAATATACAGCGTAAAATAGTATATTAGTGCTGCTGTGCTTTGTATGGTAAGTGTATAGAACCGGAGACCCTTCTTACTGGAAACGAGGCATTCCATTTTAGTCCTCAGGGGCGACAACGTATCTATATTTTGATTCTTAATCGAGAATAGATGTAGATGTCTATGGGCCAACCACTTACCATCAAACGGACTACAATATGCTCGTTTGTCACCCTTATTCTAATATAAAAATAAAGCTGAAATGTTAGCATACTCTTGTATGTAAATTGCACCGCATACAAAACAACATTTAAAAATTCGCTTTCTTTATAAACTAAATTTTATTTTTTATAAGATGATAATTTAACTTTGTAGGTCAACGTCTATAAAATACTTCAACGCCACATCAATTTACTCTCGCGAGAGCTAAGTCAGCACTCTGAAGTAGGAGGGAAAACGCGAGGACTCTTAACACAGCTTAATTTCATAAACGAAAGCGATTTATTTTTAGACGAAGCATTGTCCTTAATTTGTAAACTGGAGACCTCCCTCATAGATTGTCATAAAGTGCAATTCAAAGAGCCAACTGCTTTCATTGACTACCTGTATGTTTCATCAGATCAATCATTCCATCCTGTGGTATGTAGCCTGATGCTAAATTGTACAAAGCTGCCACTCGAAATAATCTGTTGGTAATTCTCCGTGATATATCAATCAATCAATCAATCAATCAATAAGCCTTTTATCCTGAACATTTTGCGATGGTTGTCTAAATTATTATGATGTTTATAGAATGTTTCTCAGTTAATTGTGCCTCTTGACAAAGGCCTCTTCTAACATCTTCCATTGCTTTCTATCTCTAGCAACTCTTCTCCAATTTGGACCGGCTGTTAATTTTATCTTATCGTCCCGTCTTTTCCCTTGCCTTCCTCTTTTCCTTTTATCATCTAGAGATGATAGGATGGTAGGAGAGGGGCTAGGGTACCAGTCAGTAATAATCTTGCTCCACTTTTCTTGAGTACCTCGCATTATATGGCCTGCCCATCTCCACTTTAGTTGGTCTATCTTTAAAAGCACATCCGTTACTCTAGTTTTTAATCTTATAAAGTTGTTCCTTTTTCTGTCCTGTTTTTAACGCCAATCATTCTCTTTTCCATGGCTTTTCATGCTATATATCTAACCCATTATCATTTAAGCCTACTAATTCGTCTTAAAATACGTTAATGATTAGGTATTCTATGATTGTAAATATCGCCGTTTAGTAGTGGCGTAAGCGATTGACTACTGGTACTGACTGGTAGGGAATGCCTGGTAGGGAATGCTATATAGAATTAAATCCACCCTTTGTAACCCTAGATGAAGATGTGCTGCAATAAAGGATAAATAAATAAATCCACTACTCCGTATCAACCCCTGGGTGTCGTAAGAATCAACGGAGGGAAACTAAAATAGACGATGGGCAGCAGTATCTCACTGATAACACGTCAAAATATTGAAAAAATCTTCGGTTACCAACACGCCTGTCGAGCGTGGCAACTATAGCAAACACCCAAGGAATCAATCTATGGAGGAGGCCTATATTTAGCAATGGACTTCGATAGGCTGAAATGAAAATGATGATGATGATTGTAGATAATCAGAAAGTAACTTTTAATAGCATTTTAGGAATAAAATTAAACGCTTGAACTATAGCCACCATAACACACAATTAAACGATAGAAATAGTCAACCGCTATTTCTATCACCACATCTATTTCAAGTGAAGAGCTTCATGTTCAAGTGATTGTGCGAAGCGTGAATGGTCCAACTAAAGACGTCCTACACGATAAATACTTATACGCATAAACGTATTTTTTTTATAGGATAAGTTGACAAACGAGCACACAGTCCACCTGATGGTAAGTGGTTGCTGTGACCCATAGACATCTACATTTATCCTCAATAAAGAATCAAAATGCAGATACGTCGTCACCCGTGAGGACTAAGATGGAATGCCTCTTTTCCAGTAAAATGGGTCTCCGGTTCTCTACACTCACCATACGAAACACAGCAGTGTCAAGCTGCCATTTTACGCTGGTATTCTGTGAGTATATACAAATTGAATTAAACTAATGTTACGGATTTGATTAAGTTTATTTTTAACATATTTTGTTTATTGCTCTGCTGTTATCCAGTCTGAAGGTTATAGATAGTGAGTATAGTTACAGGCTGGAAGATATTCCATCTTAGTCGTCCGAGGTGACAACGCATCTGTGGCCTTCTTTGTTTGAAGTTGGTTGCATATGTCCATCAACTGCACTTACCATCGTGGTAAGTGCAGTTGATGGTAAGTCATCAAACGTAAGGTTGATATTTCAGTTTCATAAAAAAACAGATCCCGGTTCTTATGCTGCTATTTTCACTGGAGCTGGAGTTTTTTCGTCACCCGATAGTACTGACTCTTTTGTGGTGTAGCTATAATACTGTACCACAAATGGGTCGCAGTGCCGCTTATAAATTACCTCATATACTATTTGTGTAAATAAATTTAGAACATCGTTTATTTAGATATTTATGATTTTTTCGGTCAGTGAAAATAGACTCATTTATTATTATCCTCATTTATGTTACTCGAGTCACTAATTGGCGAAAAATCCAAGAAATACGCTGAAAATATTATAAAAACGTGTTTCTAATAATGTGGTAGGAAGGGACGTAAAAGACCTTTTTCCCCACTCTGTTACCATTTTAGCTAATCCTATCCCATTAAATTTATTAAACTTGATTTATCACGTAACCGAATTATAAAATCTCCATTATTAAAATAGGTTTGTCGCAAATATACGTATGTAAACGCTTTGTACTTATGTAAAGCTTAAATAATTAACTACATCTACGCCTAGCGTATAACGTAATCCTTTGACCCTAAAACCTTTGACCTCTTGTTATCAGCTGCCAGGCTCGGCGTTCCTAATTGGGCGCTGTCGAGGGTATCCTAACGTTGACTTCACATACGACGATTTTGCATAAAAATGTCTCGGTCACAATTATACCAAAAAAAACCCTTCGAAATTTTGACACATAAATTTTGAAAAAAAAAACGATATGTAAGTACTAAACCAAATCAGATTCAACTTTTATGTTGAACAACATATAACTATATCCTATTTTAATTACTTAAGGTAATATTTTTTTTCATTGGGTAGGGTATATCAGGTATATCATTAAATACATGCTATATTTCTTTATAATTAAGTATTTTTTCCTTTTTAATAGCCGATATACACTCAGGCAATATCTGTCCGAGTACACAAAGAAAGTCTAAAAACCCATCCATCTGCAGAAAGGCGGCATTATGTCTATGAAACTCTTCACCGCTGCACTAGTTTTCGAGCTACTGGACTGGAAAGTGTACGGTATCAACATCAAAGGCAAAATTGAAGGTGTAGCAATTTGCAAGCATTGAAAATATTATAGTAATTATATGACAAACTCTATTATAAGTTATACAATTCCAGGAGTTTATCCATGATGTATGTATCTGACAGAGATCTAAATTTTATTTCTTTTTTTTTCGTAATCTTTATTATATATACTATACAATTATATTTCTTTTCATTCGTAATTTTTATGTTTTTATTACTGATCAGAATGTGTTTTTATTTTTATTTTAAAGTGTGCAAACTTTATAAAATTTATATTTTAACTCAATATTTTGTGACAATATTTTTCATGTTATACTAGTCATTTCTTCCCTCTCAGGAACGTACCACAGGTGCGTCTTTACACACTTTACTAATATTAAAAATTTTGACTCTCGAACCTCGCCATACTGAGCTCACGATGTGTTAAACGAATGACCTAGTTGTAAATTATGCGTGATAATGGAAATGGTGCTCCGAACTTTGTGGAATATTTCTTAAGGTTGATAAAATGTTTTAAGCCTTGACGAGGAATAACTTCTTCAGACCTTGTCGAAAATCAATTTGGATCGGGTATGTGTTAGGATAAGTCCGTAATAAAAACCGCTCACTAGCCCAGAATAAATAATAAGCCCTTTACAAGTTTACTGTTGAACTTATGCCTCCCCCAGAGAATGCCACAAAGCACGGTCTTGAGCCACTTGCATCCGTCGACTTTCTACATCTCACCAGGTCGTCACTCATTCGAGGAATGCCGCCCTACGCTTCGCTTACCGGTTTACAAAAAAAAATATACTGTGGTTGCAGACTCGCTTGCCAAGCCACTCATGACACTGGTTATACCGCGAGTAACGGTAGTTACAGCGTCTCAATAGACCACTTCATACATAGGCCTCCCCCATAGACTGCCACACTTGATAGGTGGGCTGACAATCGCAGTTTATATTTTTTATAAGTTACTAGCTGCTCCCCGCGAATTCGTCAGTGTGGAATTTATTACAATTGGATTTCATGGGTATTAATTTTTAGTGCGGAACCCTAATTCTTTTTTAAATTAAAGCAGCCTTAGTTACGCTACAAACAGACAGACAGACAGACAAAAATTTTAACAATTGCGTTTTTGTTATAAGTACCGTATATACTTTCATATGCGTTTAGTAAAAAGCTGTTATTTTGACATTACAAACAGAAACTTCAGTTTTATTTATTTGTATAGATTAGGAAGACGCTTCTGCCCGTCTCCTGGTTTGTTTGCCTCTGTCGCCTTTTAGTGCACTCACGAGACGCTATGGGGTTGTGGATATTCTTACACCGCCACCACACGGTCTAAAACACGTATGTTCGTCATAATTCCACGCTGCACGCTCCGCCAGACGCTCTTTACACAGGCCATACCATTATAATGAACTATTTTAGACTTTAAGGCTTAGTTTCCGTTTGTTTAGGTCTTTTTACATTTTTTATATAAAATAAGGTGACAAACGAACTCACTGTCCATCTTATAGTAAATGTATGTTGTGGCGCATAGACATCTACATTTATCCTTGATTGAGAATCATAATGCAGGTGCGTTGTCACCCCTGAGGACTAAGATGGATTGCCTCGTTTCGTTTCGAGTAAAAAGGGTTTAGACGCGTTCAAACGTCGTCTAATCGTGCAACTTAAATTTAAAATATTGGGTCGCAAAAATTTCTGTTTAAAATAAGGTAACAAACCTATATATGTCCTCCTCTCATTTCTGAGAGAGTATGGAGCAATTAGTCTGCCGCGTTGATCTAGTACGTGTTAACGGACTTCACATGCCCTCGAAATAAACTTCTTCCACAAACATGCAGGTTTCCTCACGATGTTTCCTTCACCACTTATCATCCATCCATCCATTCATCCGTTCATTACAGCCTATAAAGTTCACTGCTGAACATAGACCTCTGAGGAACTATGGCAAAATCCCCTGATCTTGGCGTAGTTTCCGCGCTTGGCAAGCGGATTGGCAACAATGACACCCACGGGACGATATGGGGTAGTGGATATTCTTACACCACCACTACACGGGATAGCAGCACTTATATTTGCAATTAACAAT
Organism: Parnassius orleans; assembly: GCA_029286625.1. Taxonomy (NCBI): domain Eukaryota; kingdom Metazoa; phylum Arthropoda; class Insecta; order Lepidoptera; family Papilionidae; genus Parnassius; species Parnassius orleans. Next base: position 1,699,640 of record JAGSMP010000051.1, read on the forward strand.
TTAATTGGTGCCGACGAACGAACCCGAATACTTAGTACATGATCTAACACGGTTCAGTAAAATAATTTGTTGCAATTGTTTGAACAATGAACATTTTAGTAAGCGGTCAAATTGAAAGTTACGGTATTACCTACAATTCAATTATTTGTTCAATGTAATTCATTAAATATTTAAATTATTATGAATAATAATTATATCGGTGATAATTACTTATTTAAATTAAGTATTAATCGTCTCTATAGCTGTCTCTTTCTATTGTCATTTAGTGAAAAGAGTGTGAGCAACTTTAAGCATTTCTTGAATTGACGTCATTATGAGTAAGGCCATTAGTATTTAAGTATTATTATAATAACTATATAAAGTAAAATACATTATCTAATATATAAAAATTTATATTTTTTGTTCGTATTTTATGCGCTGCCATACCATATCGTTCATCAGATTACGCTAAAACTTTGTCAACATATTGCTTGCACTTGCGTGAAGATTATAGGCATAGTACAATTAAGTTACAGTAGGTGGCGCGCGTATCGTACCGACAAATTTATTTAAAAGTCATATTATCATTCGATTTCAATCAATGTATTATCATTCCTAATTGAACAATATAACCCTTTCAAATTTAAAACTAAATTTCCTCAATTATTTTTCTGCGGCAGTAATGCGCCGGGTACCAGTTAGTCCTTATATAAATAAATTATATTATCATTAAATGCGTAATCATTGTCTGTGTAAAACTGAATTGTTGTTTTTTTTTTCTAAGCAAAGCTTATTAAAAATAGCTTGAGTGTGTTCTGTGCAATCATTTTGAAGTAAGTTAACTATTTATTCCAACATTTGCATTATTTTTAAAATATCATTAAGCCATATTTCACCCCTAACTAGATTGCAATGAGCACATACCTACTGCGGTTATACGAGCTTCAACCGGGATACAGATTTAGGCACAATCCTCGCATTTAGGCTAATTTGTTAATAAAGACTGCTGGACGAACAAGTCAGTAGCATCAAGCATGTTATTTTTTTTTTCGAATAATTAAAGACGGGATGTACTTCTCACCTGATAAAGCCACGCTGCAGATTTATAATAAGTGTAGCATACATAGGTCGACACGACCGATGATCTACCACGCTCTCACAGAATATCTACGTAAATAGCAGCAGTATTACTGCTGTGCTTATTAGTGAGAGAACCGAATACTATTTTACAACCTTTTCTTTACAAACGAACTTACAGCCCATCTGATGGTATGTGGCTACTGCAACCAATCTATAGTTATTCTATTTCACGATGAAGTTTGACTTTGGTTCCGGGAGCGCTACTCCCGAGCGCCCGCAGCCTACGCACACTAACACAATGTGTATGTGCACGGCTAACCACAACCAAAGTCAAAACTTCATCGTAAAATAGAATAACTATATACCTGCACAACTTCAAACAAAGAAGGTTACACAAACGTAAACCTATGAGGACTTGGGTGGGATGTTTTACAGCCTGTAATTGTACTGGTAACGAATAATTTCACCTTAGGGTGACAAAGCATCTGCATCCTGTTTAAATGTTGAATGTAGGAGTGTTGTTAACCGTGTGGATTTAAATAAATGCCATGTCACCAGTAACCGGATATCCGGTTCTAATAATTCATCATCCAGATCTCATTATGAGCCCCTATGAGCATCCCGTTTAGTGGCGGGTAAGAATACCCACTACCCCATATCTTCCCGTGGGTATCGTAAGAGGCGACAGAGGGAAACTGAGGCAGAAGATGGGCAGCATCTTTCTGATAACAGCAAAGCAACAATAAAAAAACTGCGGTTGCCAACCCGCTTGCCAAGCATGGCAACTATGGCAATATACCCCCCATGATTAAAGTTACGAAGAGACGGCCCCCAGTCCGCGGCGGCTCCTCTATTCCTGGCTACGGTGGCGACCATGGTAACGGCAGGGCAGGGGGTGCTAAGAATCTCCGGTGGAGGTTCGGTTGCCACCTAATGCGACTCGACCTGGCAACATATAACGCACGCACCCTGAGGACTGACGAGAAGATCCTAGAGCTGGAAGAAGAGATAGACAAGTTGCGCTGGAATATTATAGGATTATCTGAGGTTCGAAGAGAGGGGGAGGACATGGTTATCCTCGAATCCGGCAACTTGTTCTATCACCGGGAGGACGATCATCTGTCCCAAGGAGGTGTCGGATTTATCGTCCACAAGTCTCTCGTTAACAACGTTGTAAAGGTTGAGAGTGTGTCGACGAGGGTTGCGTACCTTACACTCAAAATCACCAAACAGTATTCGCTGAAGGTCATACAGGTTTACGCACCAACCTTGGCCCATCCCGATGAGGAGGCGGAGGAAATATATGAGGATATATCTAGAGCCATGCATTCCTCCAAAACCCACTATACGGTGTTAATGGGAGACTTCAACACAAAACTAGGCACAAGAGAGAACGGTGAGCTGAAGGTAGGAAAATTTGGAATAGGGCAACGGAACCCAAGGGGCCAGCAGCTGGCCGACTTCATGGAGAAAGAGGGACTCTTTATGACAAACTCTTTCTTGCAGAAACTACCCCACAGGAAGTAGACCTGGTGGAGCCCCGACGGTTCGACAGAAAATGAGATTGACTTCATTATGACGACCAGACGACAACTGTTCAGTGATGTCTCAGTGATCGCGAGGGTGAAAACCGGCAGCGATCACCGAATCGTGAGAGGCACACTGAACCTAAACGTTAAGTTGGAGAGGTCACGTCTAATGAAGTCGACGCTCCGTCCCCCTCGTGCTCTAATCCAAAGTCCCGAAAACTTTTAGCTCGACCTACAAAACCGTTTTCAGTGCCTAGAAGATTGCAATGCAGTGGACGATATGAATGACAAGCTCGTGGAAACTGTCCATGCGGTCAGAACTAAGTTTTGCAAGACCCGCCGCAGAAGAACACAAAAACTCTCCGATCACACTCTTAATGTCATGGCTGTTAGACGGAAAATGAAGCTGCAGTCTTCAGTAGATTTGATAGCATACAGGCAACTGAACAGACAGATCTCCAAATGCATGCGGCGGGACTTACGCAACTTTAATACTGCTCGTATTGAAGAAGCGATCGAGCGGAACCAGGGCTCCAAAGTCTTTGCCAGAGATCTGTCTGCCAGAAAGAGCCAACTGTCGAAGCTGAAGACCGAGTGTGGCAGCGTCGTTTCCGGGACACCTGAGATTTTGAGTGAGATTGAGAGGTTCTAAGGGCAGCTGTACACATCATTGTTGGAGCCACACGCAAGTGTGTGTAACGATCCAAGAGCAAGTCTGACCGAGATTAGAATGGCTCTCCAGCACCTTAAAAACGGCAAGGCCCCAGGCGAGGATGGAATTAGAGCGGAACTTCTGAAAGCGAGTGGAAAACCGGTACTTGAAGTCCTTCAGAAGCTCTTTAATTCCGTCCTCCGTGGTGGCACTACACCGGAGGCATGGAGCAGAAGTGCGGTGGTCTTGTTCCACAAGAAAGGCGACAACGCTCTCTTGAAGAACTACAGACCGATTTCCCTTCTGAGCCGCGTCTACGTGCTGTTTTCGAGAGTCATTACGAATCGTCTCGCATGCAGACTCGACGACTTCTAACCTCCCGAACAAGCCGGTTTCCGAAAAGGTTTTAGCACCATAAACATACCCTTCGGCAAATTGTACAGAAGTCCGAGGAGTACAATTTGCCATTATGTCTGGCGTATGTGGACTATGAGAAAGCCTTTGATTCCGTCGAAATTTGGGCGGTGGTGCCAGTCCCTTCAGCGGTGCCAAATTGACTCGGTATATCGAAGTGCTGAAGTGTTTGTACAGTAGGGCTACGATGGCTATCCGAGTACAGAACCAGAGTACGAAATCTATCCAACTGCAGAGAGGTGTAAGACAGGGTGACGTTATATCCCCGAAACTCTTCACCGCTGCATTGAAAGACGTTTTAAAGCTTCTGGACTGGAAAGGATACGGTATCACACTTTCGATTTGCCGACGATATAGTCCTTATGGCAGAATCGTTGGAGGACCTAAGCACTATGCTCAATGACCTCAATAGTGCCTCCCAACGGATAGGTCTTAAGATGAACATGGACAAAACAAAGACATCCATAACGTCCATGTCACGCCTATGACGGTAGTTGTTGGGAGCACTAAGCTCGAAGTTGTTGAGGAGTATGTTTACCTGGGGCAAATAGTCCGACTAGGTAAGTCCAACTTCGACCGAGAGGTCAATCGACGGATTCAACTCGGCTGGGCTACGTTCGGGAAATTACGGCACATCTTCTCGTCATGTATACCTCAAAACTTGAAAACGAGACTGTACAACCAGTGCGTGTTGCCAGTGATGACCTATGGAACTGAGACGTGGTCCTTCACTGCTGGCTGGATGAGGAAGCTCAAGGTCGCTCAGCGAGCTGTGGAGAGGGCTATGCTCGGAGTTTCTCTGCGTGATAAACTTATAAATGAGGATATCCGCAGTAGAACCAGAGTGACCGACATAGCCCAACGGATTAGTAAGCTGAAGTGGCAATGGGCCGGCCATATAGCTCGAAGAACCGACAACCGATGGGGGAAAAAGATTCTCGAGTGGCAGCCTCGTACTGACGGACGAAGTGTAGGGCGTCACCCCACTAGATGGAGTGACGACCTGGTAAGACATGCAGGAAGTCGATAGATGCAGGTGGCTCAGGACCGTGCTTTGTGGCATTCCTTGGGGTAGGCCTATGTTCAGCAGTGGACTTGTGAAGGGCTGTAATGATGATGATGATGAATGATGATGAGCATCCAGCGTGTCAGTGGACTTTTAATTGATAGACATATAGATAAATTTATTCTCCAATCACACACTAAATTCAGTGGCTGTAATCATAATCTTAATAAATTTAATTAATCTTAAAATTAAATTGGCTGTAATTAAACAAACCCAAGACTTCAGATACTGTAAGCTCGTTCTGCGTAGATCGGACCCAAAATTAATATTCAAAAACTGAAGGTAACCAGGCTAACTATGACATTGGGACATCATACACCTCAGTGCCCCCGTAACCATGGTACTTTAAAGCACCCGAAACGTCAGAAATTAAAAGTTAGTAAATTAAAAGTTTTATTTAATAGCTGTAATTATAATGAAATATGATTTAAAACAAACCATTTTAGAAGCTTTCAGTTACTTTGAAAACAGCCTCTATGGTGCAGCCTCTCGCTAATATATATTCCTTTAAAAACCTGCTGGCCGTGAATTAATTTATAGTTCCAATAATCCATCAACTACGAAATAAAAAGTGTAAATAGACAAATATAATATGTTTTTTCCTTTATTTTACATTAATACTACTAAGAATCATTATGAAGGTCAAACATGGGAGGCCTATTTTCAACAATGGTGTTATAACAAACTAAAATAACGATAAGTGATAAAGGTATGTACCACAGCCTTTGTTTATAAATTACGCCGCTGCCAAACTCAGTGCTACAGGTTTTAATCGATGAGATTTGTACCCAGGCTCATCTGGTCTAGGGATCGCGCGACGCGGTAATTTGTTGCGACAGACGCCAGGGCACAGCGCCGCCATGTTAGGATGCCAGCTATCAATAACGCTTTGTGCAATTGGCGGACACAGTGATTGTGTCTACGATATTTTTTATAAATGGTCATTGTTTAATGATATTTTTGGACGGCTCCGTGGCGCAGTGGCTTAGCAATGAGCGCTAAGGGCCGTGGGTTCGCATCCTGCACGGAACAAGTATTTATATGGCCTACAAATAATTGTTTCAGGTCTGGATGTTTGTTCTTGTGAAATTAATTTATGTAAACGCCCCCACGATACAGGAGAAAATCCGTACCGTCCGATAAGGAACTTCGTTCCAAAACATGCGTGAGTGTCGTGGAACACTCGGTTGGAACGAAGTTCCTTTCGTAGTATATTATTATTGATAAATGTATTATATTATTGATTAACAAATACAAATAAATGAATTACTAGCGTCTATTAAAATGAAGCGTCATTTAAAATAAAATAATATTTCTTTCATGGCAAGATAAGAAAAAGTGCGAGGGAGATGGATATTATTCCATCTCGCTTCCTTATAGCCGCCAAGGCCGTTTACACTACGTCAGAAGGGGTCGTGACGAAAAAATCTTACACTTTTTCTCGCCTAGCCCTTATCCGCATGAAAATTCGTACCGTCCGTTTAGGAACTCCGTTCCAATAAAACACGCACACTGTGTGGACTAATATTATACTATAGCTTTCATGCCCTTATTATCCTTATACCTACTGTTGTACCTTTATGCACATACAACTTTGTTATAAAAAAACTACTAAATTAGATGTTTTTTTACTAAATTACGCCCTTTATACATGTCCGTCGTAAGTGCAGAATACCTGAACCAGCGAAGGGGAAATATTTGGTTCTGCTTTCGTTGTATTTACTGTAAATTTTACCATAAATAGAGGAAACTCACGTTTCAACATTGGTCCGCTATGGGCTGATAAAGAGGAAAGAAGATTGTTGTTTTTAAATTTTTTCCACCAGAAGAATTATCTAGAGTCTAATATATAAATATACATGTCGCTAAAATTACAATATAATTTGATACTTTTTTGCATTTCAAAATATGCACGATAATATCAATCATAATCATCAAAAGTCCACTGCTGGATATATGTCTCTCCCGTTGCAGGCATTATTTGCCTTAATCGTCACGCTTTGCAGGCGGATTGACCCTCGACACTGCTGCTAGTCGCCGGTCTGTGGATTTACGTATGGCGTAAATATTTTTTATTTCTATTAATCAAAGTCATGCAATAGATGCATGACTTTGATTAATAGAAATAATAAATGCCCTTTGAAGAAATCAGCTGGACGCGAGACAACAAATTCTTCAAAGGCATTTTGTATTGCCTCTCCCGCCAAAAAGTTATCCAAATTCTGGAAAAAGTAGAAGTCTGTAGGCGCAAGGTCTGGAGTACGGTGGAAGACGGACAGCTTCCTACCGCAGCTCTTGTAACTTGGAGACCGTCTGTGTGCTGTATGAGATCGCGCGTTGTCGTGCAGGAGCAGCGGGGACGAGCGATTGATCAAAGCTTGTTGGATACGTGCGAGCTTCTCCATCATTATGTTCAGTTCTTCACAGTACACATCTGCAGTAATGCTCATCCCGTTTTGGTAATACTGCCATCTATCGGAAGTCATAAGATTTTTCTAGTATTTCTCATAGTATTTGCCTCTTAACACACCCACGAAAAGATATGAGATATTGGATTCTCTTACGCCGCCACTACAAGACAATATCAATATATATAGATTTCTACCTGACAAATCGAACGTAAAAGGACATTGTAATTTTATATTTTGACGAATTGGTGCAACGTGCAATATAAAATAAACTGAGGATAAAAAACCTACTATTAAATAAGAATTCCCTTGTTCCCATTTTGAAGTCAAATTCATGCATAACGTTACAGCATTGCTTATCAATAGAATCGCAAATAAATTCGTCAAAAAGAAATTAAAAAAAACGTCACAAAGCACCCTTAGACCTCAGCCCGGTCGATACGTTTCCGTGACTCGGAGCAGTAAAACGATGTTACTAGGAAAAAAATAACACCGTCCGCACAAAATAGAGGTGAACATTAAATTATACTGTAATAAACTCGCGGCCGCCAAACTTCAGGTGATCGACCCCAGTAATAACAAATTTGGGCCTCTAGATTTTCCACGTGGGAAATTTGCGCGAAAGGCGTTCTCTTATCAGACAGAATTATGGGGTCCTTAAAATATTATCAAAAATGTTTTTCGCTAACAAATGTATTGATTTTTGGGTGAAGTGTTTAAGAACGTTAAGAACGAACCATAAAAGAACTTTACGTAATAATTCGATTAATACGATTTATTTTTAATGCATTTAATACATGCTTTCTACTTGAAACGAGGCATTCTATCTTAGTCCTCAGGGGTGACAACGCATCTACATTTTGATTCTTAATCAAAGACAAATGTCGATGTCTATGGGCTACAGCATCCACTTACCATCAGGGTGGACTGTGTGCTCGTTTGTCACCCTCATTCTATAAAAGAAAAAAAATTACTAACTCTCACCACCACCAGGATTGATTGATAGAAAATCCCATTATTTCATAAAATAATCAAAATAATCTCTTTTTCCTATTCACTGAACTTTGACACTAAACGCAAGCACATGAGTAAAGAAATCGTACCGTACTATGGTAATATCCTTTACCACACCACACACCCCCGCCCCGCCCTCCCCCCTCCCTGCAATAGGGCAATCTATGAGGGAGGCCTGTGTCCAGCAGTGGACTTTTGATAGACTGTTATGGTAATGGCAGCAACCTGGAGACTGTTAAAGTTGTGTAATAAATGCAAATCATATAAAATTTATACGTCGTCAGTCTTTTCTTAATATTTAATAAAGAAAACTGTTTAAAAAGGAATAGATTAAAGAGCGAAATTAATATAACTTTTACGTATTTTACTTCCAAATTGAGAACGGAATATCATTTCTATTCTAATTTTTAATCTCAATCAGATATCGTATCGGCGCCATATTGAAAGTGAGTCTTCTATTGAAAGTGAGCGAGTCTTCTGCTTCCAAGTTATTGAAAGTTCATCGTTCACCTACGCTCATCACAATAACTAAAGTTACAAATGTAACGCAATTCATCACACGACAGTACCCTAATATCTCGGAAAATCTACAAAGGAATAGTAGCGAAATGATGTTAAAAACTACTATTGAAAAAATTACATTAATTATTTATTATAGCTTTTTAATGTTCTCTGGTTCTGTTTGTTGGCAAATATCTATATATCTATACATATAAATAAAATTAAAGTATCTGCCTGTAATATTGAAATAATTAGTTTCTATTAAGCACAGGGGCTTATTTGCATGACATTATGACATTAAACAATCATTTTTGTCTGTCTGTCTATCCGGGCTAATCTACAGAATGACTAAACCGATTGTGAAGAAATTTTACGTACAGATAGAGAGCAATACCAAGAGGGATCTAGGCTTTATTATATCTGAAAAACTTGCAGGTTTTTTTTTATATTGAATAAACGAAAAATTTATATAATAAATGATCTTTGATTTAAATTACGTCACAATCGTCAAATTGATGACGTCACAATCATAGATCCTATCCAGGCAAAGCCGGGGCGGGTCTTTAGTTTTAAATATAAATTACCTTTGTCTAAATAGTTGGTCATTATATATTATAATGTATTTATATATCATAATATTGTTGTGATATATAATCGTTATTAAATATTATTTATTTATTTATTTGCCTCCTCCTCGACTTACCGGTTTTGGAACTAAACTACTACAGCTTCGGTGTTTGAACTCAACCGAAATCTTTTTCGCTATTCTGTTAAATGTAAAAAGAAAGGAGGCCTCTCCCTTTCTTCAATGAACGATTCTTTGAACGATGCAATAATGATTTAATATTAATTTGTCGCCTAAAGTGGTTTAGGAGATAATGATAAATTAAATGATAACCACGCCCCTCATTAAGGTAAAGTAAATAGTAAAAATTCGGACGAACTGAAACCCAGTACTGTCCATAATCAAGTTCATAACATTTTCTTTAATACTGTAATCTGAACTCTCAACGGTGTATTAATAATTAAGGAGGGTGAAATGATTACACCAGCGGAGAGTTTTCCTTTCGGGAATTATCTCCTAAGCTGACTGAGCGGGACTACCCGCTTTTGTGGCGTAAAGTAAAACGGGATTACCGGGACAAGGCATGGCGATTGTGATAAATTCTTTCTACAATGGAAAAAGTTCGTGTCGATGGCGAGCCTTTTTTTAGAAGATAATTTTATCTTTACTTATAAACAATACCCATTCGTATGCCATGTTTAATTCCACTGAAATAATGGCTAACATATAACAAATCAAATTGCAAAGCATTTACTCATTCTTATCTTATAAATAAGTGTTATAATATATATTTTTAACAAACTGGCAACATCAACACTCAAAAGTTACCACAACATAAAACAAACACGTCAATTCAAGTACAATTGATACGTCGACCGTTTGACAGTGACAGCGGCGGCGCGAACGGATGTCGGCCGCTAATGAAGTGCCGAAGGATGGAGAGTGCTCTTCATCTATCTCTTTCGCACACAGGGTTATCATTTTTTTTTCTTAATATTTTTATGTTTATTTAAATTTTTCATAAACATTTTAGAATTAGATATATTGCTTCCAAATTTATTCATATTTGCGTTTACTCACGTTACTTTTAATGCAGCAAGTAGAACTATCAGCGTAAAATACAGCATAACGCTGTGTTTTGTTTGCAGTGTATACAGCATCAAAAACGCTCCTTACTGGTAACGAGTAATTCCAACTTAATCCTCAGGAGTTTAAGGGTGACAAACAAGCACACAGTCAATCTGACGGTAAGAGGATGCTATGGCTCATAGACATCTACATCTATCCTCGATTAGGAATCAAAATGCAGGTGCGTTGTTACCCCTCAGGACTAAGATGGAATGCCTCGATTCCAGTTAAAAGGGTCTTCGGTTCTCTACACTCACCATACGAAACACAGCAGCATTAAGCTGTTATTTTACGCTTGTATTCTGTGAGAGCGTGGTCCTACCCTGGTCGTGCCGTCCAATTCGTGCTACAACCATAATATACGTGTAGCTGCAATGTGGCTCAACCACGTAAAAAGTACGAGTTAGGGGTTCAACTGTAGTTTGTTTTTTAATCGAGATATAGGTGTAAATGTCTATCAGCTACACCATTTATTACCAACATATGGATTGTTTTTCGTTAGCTCTTTTATTAAAAAAAATTGCTTTTACTAAGTCGATAGAGTCTTATTAGCGGGTGAGGCATTTAAAATAGAGTTAGCATGTTCCCCTAGCATGTAATACTGATAACATTTCTCCACAATTCGACTCGTACGTAGAGAACGTAATAAACATCATTATATATTTGAAAAATAATCTCCTAGTTATTGATTGCTCTTCACTAGTATTACTGGCAAACAATATAAAACACGCAATTAATCTTCTGTATTCTTCTTGTAACCAATGCAGGTACATAACCAATTGGCAGTTCCTGAGTCTTCATAATATCTTTTAACTCTTTAATTCCACAATGTAATTATAATATATCAAAATATTTCGTCAAATCTATTCAAATTGTTTTGTAAACCAGAGCTTTTTTCCTTTTCATATACAAACATCGCAAAAATCTACAATATTTACTAGCTAAAATTAACGTATGTGCTAGCAACCCTGCGTAGTGATTCTATCTCATTCTAGCACAGAATATGCAAATCTCCTTGCACGGATTATTCTGCGCCCGCCAGTTTGATCCATCTGCGTAATGAAGTACGTTAAGAAGATCGCTGCGCCTTTTGTTACCTCGCAAGAGCTTATTATGTTTATAAATTAAAAAGTAGCCTTTTCAAGACTTGAAAGGAAATAATTTTATTCACAAAGTGTAACCCTGAAAATAGAATAAGTACAGTCCAATTTACTTTGTACGTTAATTCCTTAGAAATTTCGACAGTGAATAAGAAATTGCGTAACTTGAAAATTTTCAGCAATAAAAACCTGTAAAAGAGACATAAAGTTTGTACTTTAATTAGTGAAGTTTTAAAAGATTCTCACCTATAATATATGAGTATGGTAGGAATAAAGCTGGTTATATTAGTTACGAATAGGATTCAATTTTATAACGATGTCTTCACACTAGTATTTTGAAACAGTCTTATTCTAGAATAAGGGTGACAAACGAGCACTGACACCCATAGTCATCTACATCTATCCTCGGTTAACAATCAAAATCCATATTCACTGTCACCTGTGAAGATGGAATGCCTCGTAGTATCGTTATATCTAAACTCAACATACGAAATACAAAAGCATAAAGCTGCTAATTTATTCGCCGGTATTCTGTGGCCCTTTCCCGGTTGAGCCGACTGATTCGTACTACGACCATATGCAGTATGGCTCTACCACGTATAAACTTGTTCCTAAACAGAAAAATGTTAACCATCTTTTAAAATTTATCTACATACATATATATACTGCTATTTACTCTAGATGTGCTCCAATATTGCTAAATTTACTTAATTAATATCATCATTGTTGCAGAATGGAGGAGACTGTGCGGTCTTTGCTTCAATACAAAAGCTGCGTGGAAACTCTGAAGCAAGAGAAAGCTTCTCTGTCATCTGCTCTCGAGGTAAGTTCGTTTCATAATTATCTTATATAGTGTGAGGTGTGGGAATCCGTTATCGTTACTGTTACAGCTTATCAAAAGTCCACTGCTGAACATAGGTCTTCCCATACGTTTTGTCATAGGGGGGGGGGATATTTGTCATAATAGTCGCGCTTGGTGGTGGTTAGTATTGTGGTCGTTTATTTCCTTCTGTCGCCTCTCCTTCGGACGATAATATTATGTGATAGTAGATATTTTTACACCGTCACCTCACGGTTTATGTGTGAATACAATTCCAATTGGATTTGGATGTATTAATCCAACTAATACCTTTTAATAGTTCCTTCTACTTCTTCATAAGTCCTTTCACTAAGGGACACAGACCTATCCAGGATAGATTCGCCGTAACCAATATGCTAGACAGATAGATTGCCAATAATGAACAAAAACGTAATACTGGGGTAACACCTTTAATGCTCTGCGTATCTTCGTCTTATTCTTCGTCAACCCGATAAAGTCCACTCCTGGGCATGGGCCTCTCCTATTGTAGAGAGGATTTGCCTGCTTCTCTTCGCTGATACCTATTGGTATTTTGCGCCTGGTGTCAACGAAATGTTTATACCGCTATCTATCGGAAGTCACAAGATCTTTTGGGCATATCGCATGGCCGCCTCTGCGACACCCATGGGAGGAGCCAGAATTTACATCCGGTACAAATGAATAGTAATATAGCCCTTAATTAGTGGCTAGATCTTTCTATTTAATTCCCATAGTCCCCAACACGGCCCACGAGACGTAATGACTCCGCCATCAGGCGACGAATAACTCAGTAGAAATAAAGAAGCGAAATTGTTTCTAAAATTTACAAATACCTACTCCACATTATTTAAAACGAATTTAACGAATTTTATCGCATTTCATTTCAACTTATTCGATATAGCCGTCATTTCGAGTGTCTTGCAATACCAATGTTCAAGGGGGAATTAAGGTTTTGCACGTTCTGATGTCAATCTAGGCTTTTAATTATTAATTTGTGTCCCAAATCTCCGTAAAAAGAGCTAACATTATTTCAAAGTCCTCCAATGTTATGCTTGGCTTGGGCGATAGTACGCGTAGACTTGTAATTTCGGATGTCCTTTTTTAATTTTTTAGTTGGTAATTTATGCCTAAATACTCAAACGCCGCTCAATTTTAAGACGCCGTTAAGTCTCGTGTTTTCTCTATCACTAAGTCAAACTGACTGTGACACCACGACATTTAACGACATCTTACGATTAAGTAGCGTTTGAGTATTTGGCTACTAGTCGTGTAGTCTACTAAATCTGAAATAATCCGAGGAGCGCCTACAGTATTTTTGTATAAATAATAATTAAATTAAATATATCATCATCATCATCATCATTACAGCCCTTCACAAGTCCACTGCTGAACATAGGCCTCCCCCAAGGAATGCCACAAAGCACAGTCCTGAGCCACCTGCATCCATCGACTTCCTGCATGTCTTACCAGGTCGTCACTCCATCTAGCGGGGGGTCGCCCTATACTTCGCCTACCGGTACCTTTTTTCCCCATAGGTTGTCGGTTCTTCGAGTTATATGGCCGGCCCATTGCCACTTCAGCTTACTAATCCGTTGGGCTATGTGGGTCACTCTGGTTCTACTGCGGATATCCTCATTTCTAAGTTTATCACGCAAAGAAACCCCGAGCATAGTCCTCTCCATAGCTCGCTGAGCGACCTTGAGCTTCCTCATACGACCAGCAGTGAAGGACCACGTCTCAGTTCCATAAGTATAATTAAGTAAGTGTTATTATACTCGTATTAAATACAATACGAGTATAATCATAATATAATTGATTTCATTCATTCACCATTCGTTACAGCCTATCAACGTCCACTGCTGAATACAGATTGCCACATAAGAAATATTTACAATATTTTCAACGTTTGACAGGCTGGTTGGCAACCACAGTTTTTTATTATTTTGAAGATACTACTGCCTGATTCCTGTTTCATTGACATCTGTCGCAGTTTTTTATGTTTTAGCCGTTATAAAGAAGATGTTGCTGCTGAACTCCTGGTTTGTTTCCCTTTGTCGCCTCTTACTGTAACACCCACGGGATGATATGAAGTATATAAGTATGAAGAAAAATTAATAAATATAATTTTGAATGCGACTGCCTCATTGGTCTAGTGGTCGTAGGCGCGACTGCTCATCATGTGGTCCCCGGCTAAAATCCGTTATTGGGGCTGTCAGGAGTTAGCAAGATGGTGGTGTTCCACCCCCGTGCCTCGGAACCACGTAAAGCCATTGGCCCTGCACCTGATCTCTCCCCAGTCGCGTCGGATTGCCGTCCCATCGGATTAAAGGAGTGCACCTGCGCTTACGCAAGTACGCGTGCACTATAATCCTGTCCTGCACAGATGGCTAATCACTGTCACTGGCCGCCGTGACCGAAATTCGGTCTTGAGGACATAGAACAAGTAAAAAAAGTTATTTAGTAGAACTATTCAGACTGAAGATCCACATTGAAGATTCAGAATTAAGTTTAGACACGAACCTATGTCTAAAATGACGTATCATTAAACTTGGATCTAAACGCGTATAAATTGAACGTATTTTTTAAATCCTTGGCATGTATAACCGAGCGGCACCGATCGAATTTTAAACTTGAATTTTATAAAGTTCAAGCTTAAATTAGATGTTAGCGGAACCGGCGCCCATGCATATATTTTGCTCGTGAAAATAACTTTTGAATCTACGATAGTGCTGTAATAGGGTCCCCAACGCGGCTGCCCATTCGGAGACATTAAAGAGCATTTATCGCGCTAGAGGGGGACAGGTGATCATTTTTGGATTATAACTACCCTTGCAGATAGAGGAATTAATTTGAGAAAGCACCCATCAAGGACCAAAGTATGAAGACCTCAAGAATATCAGACTTTACCCCCACTGCCTTACGTTTCACTCTTATTGGGGCGGGGTCGGAAGGTCTAATTCACCTGGTCTGTTCATAACTGGACGTTCTTTGAGGGATTATGAACGGCGGAGTGTGTTTGAAAGAGGGTGCGATGTTTTTGCGTAATGGTTTGGTCATTTTCTTATTAGAGGTGGTACTTAGGCGGACTGTGTACTTGAGCCGATTAGATACCGCATGAACTAGTCTTTTTAATAATAGACTTAAATATATATATATATATATTAATAATTATAAAACAATAGATAACAAAGAGAATATTAAGAATTGATTGTTTAATATTAGATTGTTTAACAAGCTGTCCGCGGAGTGAACGCATTCTTTAGTCCTACCATGGTTACACAAAAAAATTTATTCTTAATATCAATGAATTACCTTATTAAAGATATCTGTTTGTTTAAACTGATGGACAGTTTGACAATTTTAAGTAAATAACAATTTTAAATCGAATTAAACACTATTAAACAAATTGAAAATAGAACCAACAAGATAAAGAGTTATGTATATCAATATTCTAAAGCATTATCCAACCTACAATCATTTCTAAAAGGGTTATAAGAAAGAGCCCATCGCGCCGCATACGGTTATGGCCAATGTATCAACAAGTATGGAATGTAAAAAAATATTTTTTGATATGCTTTACATATCAACTATAATGATAGAACAGACACTTCAGAATTTATTACTTTATTCTTATTTCCGCTGCTAATGGTTAGTAAAAACAAAAATAAAGCACTTTCTCTAATTTTTATTTAACACTTATTATTATTAATTTTAATGCTATTATTCAAATTATTATTAAATTATATAAATAAGTTAATTTTTCGTATTCAAGCTACGGAAAAGGTTAGACGCCATCTTACATCCAATCACGAATTCCAATCATAAGTACTCGACTGTTAAACGAAAGATGTAATTTATTGTTTTATGTATTTATTATCAATTTAGTTATTAATGAATGCTTGTAATTTTGTTATTATAAAATAATTTTTGCGAATTACAAGATAATAACATGTTTTAAATAATCCAAAATAATGTTATACTTAATAATAAACAAACAAATGTTTTCATAGGGTCGATAATTTATTTTTAGTGCTGTTGGTTCTTAGCGATCAATGTTCTTTGAACAATTAATTACATTTTATTTTTAGTACCGTCCACAACAACCTGTTCTATTTTGTTTTTGCCGGCGGAAATTGAATTCGAGTTGTTTATAAAAATATAAAAAATAAGACAAAATATACAATAGAATATATACAATATAAAGCAGGAAAAACAACCCTCGGCATCACAACTGATAATGCGAATATTCTTAAAGCAGATATTAAAAATAGGGGCATCTACACAATGGAAGGCAGGCAGGTATCCTTTAGAAGTGACGGGAAATGGAAAAATCAAAATTCGCATTCGCTATTCAAATTCGCAGATAACGATGACGTTGATGTGAGGGGAGAGAACGAATTCGATCTGACGTAACCTACAACAGAACACGCGGAAACACGGAAACGTCCAGAAACCTCACACAACATCGGAATCTTCGTGAAGCGTACTGATTTAATTTAATTATAAATAAAAACGTTTAGTTCCGGTGCTGCGGGTTGCGGGCCAGCTTCATGCACGGAACAAGCATTAGCATTAGATGTTCTGTTATAATTCTCTCTTCTCTCTGTCGCCCGTAATTTTTTTTATAGAATAAAGGTGACAAACGAGCACACAGTCCACCTGATGGTAAGTGAATGCTGTGGTCCATAGACATCTACATTTATCCTCAATTAAGAATCAAAATGCAGATGCGTTGTCAACCCTAAGGACTGAGATGGAATGCCTCGTTTCCAGTAAAAAGGGTCTCCGGTTCTCTACACTCACCATACGAAACACAGCAACATTAAGCTGCTATTTTACGCTGGTATTCTGTAAGAGCGTGATCCTACCCCGGTCGAGCCGACCCATTCATGATACAACCACAATATAGCTGCATCGTGGCTCTATCACGTAAAAAAAAATAGTACGGTACAAGAGAAATTTCTAGTATGTTTTTTCGCAACGTTTACAAACGAAAAAAATTGCCTGTAATTTGAATTATTTTACTTTTCAATCAGAAATTTAAACAGATTTTAAGAAAACCAGAGTGGTAAGAGGACATTTAAAAAATGATATAAAATTTGAAAACGACAAGCTCCCACTTGTTGTTGAGACTTAAAGTTGACTATCAAATATGGGACCTGGAAGTTTCAAAATTTTATTTATATATTCAACATCGGGGTACTGTCCTTTAGAGTTTATCACCGCTTTTCTATCTTGATCCATACTGGAATACCACAGAACAATCATATAGTAATTATTTTTGTTGCTGATGCATAAATAAATGTGCACGGTCTTTATAATATATATTATAATACTAGCTGGCCAGGCAGACGTTGCCCTGCCTTCTCTGACGACCCTTTGTCCTATAAAAAATCCTTAAATTCGTAATAAAAATATTTAGGGTCAAATATCGGGATAAAAACTATCCTACCTCTCAAGTTGGGCCAAACTGCACACAGTGTGCAAAATTTCACTGAAATCAGTTCAGTAGTTTAGGAATTCATCGCGGACAAACAATGTGTCACGTAATTTTTATATATAAAGATAATTTGTGCAGCTTTCAGTAATAACCGTAAGATGTCGCCCCGGGCGACACAAGTTGTACTATAAAACTTGTCCCTACTGCTATCGAAGTTTAGCCTAGAACAACTGGAACGAAGTGGGCTACAAATTTGTAGGTTGTAGGAGAGAGGTTTTGTGTATTTCTAGAGATCAATAACTGCCTTGATAGATCAAAAACCAAACAAAACATCGCTTTTAAATATAATCTCAATAACTTTAAAGTTTATTTCAAATACCTAGACAATTTCATATGGTCATATATTGGTATCATAATGGTCTTATATTGACAATTTACTTTTAAATAATTCGGAAATATCGTCTACCAGTTATTTTACCTACATACATCTACAACATTACAATATCCTACATTCATCCAACTGCTGGGCACTGACCTCCCGTCATTTCTGAGAGGCCTTTGGATTAAAAAAGAAACTGGTGTGCTTACCCAATATGGTTACAGACAGGTTTCCTCGTCATCTTTTCCTTCACTACTGAATGCGTGGTAAGAAAACAGTTAAAACTGCATATAAAAATTTCATTGTCGTTAACGGGGATCAAACTCGATTTGTTCGGGTATTATGAAATTTTAACGCAAATATATACCTCCGCAACTATTAAATTCATTTATTACGGCAATCAAAGTCCACTGCTGAACATAGGCCTCCCTTTAAATTGGCTCATTATCAAATATCCCCTTTTGTCATAGTTGCCTCACTGCGGTTGCCTACCCAACCGCAGTCTTTTTTTTTCTAGTTAGCGCTGCTACCCATCCTCATTTGTTCCCTCTGTCGCCTCTTACGACACCCACGTGACGATATGGGGTAGTGGATATTCTTACACTTCTACCACACGATGTTATCGTGTAATCTACGTAATAATATTTTCAAAATCGAGTAATATCCGTGGAATGTACTCTCAGTCTCGATTTGAACATTCGTATGAAAAGGGAAACGCAATAGGAATTCAAAACTTCGCTGTACATTCAAAGGAGCTATCTAACAAAACTTTGTTGCATGCTTGTAGGGGAGCGGACGGAATCGTCCACTTTAATGAAATATTTTGAATACTCCTACTTGATTCCAGCATTCGAGTTTCCCTACGAAAACCAGTTAATAAGACCTATGACATCCGAAAGGTTTCTCCTTGTTATGACGCATTTTTGATACCATTTCCTATTGGCCGGAGTTATAAGACAGCGGGGTCCGCGATGAATTTTAATTCAGCAGCTTAGTGAATATTTGGGGAACAATTTGCGACTTAATATTGTAGCATAGAGAATGGTACGCCCTTATAACTTTTTAAGGAATGTTTGCAGATGAAAATTCTTTATTGTTACGAATTTTTTTAATAATTCGATAAATGAAATCAAATTGTATAATCTATATATTTACGTGATAGAGCCATGCTGCAGCTATATTACTGGTATAGCTGTAGCACGCTCTCACAGAATATGAGCGTAAAATAGCAGCTTAACGCTGCTGTGTTTCGTATGGTGAGTGTAGAGAACCGGATACCCTTTTTACTTGAAATGAGGCATTTCATCTTAGTCCTCACGGGTGACAACGCATCTGCATTTTTATTCGTAATCGAGAATACATGTAGATGTCTATGGGCCGCAGCAACCATTTACCATCAGGTGGACTGCGTGCTCGTTTGTAACCTTTAGCCTATAAAAATATATATAAATATAACCATTAATAATATAGCTGAAGCATGGCTCTACCACGTGACTCACCAGAAGAACACATCAACATTTAGCAGCTTTCTTGTGCGAATATTTTCCCGATCGAGCTAGTCCATTAGTGCTGTAGCCACAACGCTGCATCACGAATCTAACACTTCTTTATCATTTGGTAAAAATATATTTTGTTAGAAAGTTGTTGGGTAAACACCCCAATGACAGATCATTTTTCAATTCGACCACTTCTTACTATGACAATTTGTCTGAAAAAAACAACTCAAAAGTTGGTGCTAAAGACTAATAATAATAATAATAAAATATATAATAAATTTCGGTCACGGCGGCCAGTCTCATTGGAGACTAGCCAGCGGCGCAGGACAGGATTATAGTGCCCAAGTGTATCCGCAAGCGCAGGTGCACTCTCTATTCTCTAATCTCATAATAAACACAGACTGTAAACCGACACGACCGGAGAGAGATCAGGCGCAGGACCAACGGCTTTAGGTGCTTTCCAGGCACGGGGTGAGACTCAGCCAACTTCCTGACTCCGGGCAGCTACTGAGAATTTCTTGACGGAAAAACTCAATAACTGTTTTTTTGGCCCGGATTCGAACCCGGGACCTCATGATCATCAGTCACGTTTACAACCACTAGACCAACGAGGCAGTCTAAGGCTACAAACTAATAGAGGATTAAAGCCCTGACTTCAAAATGTGAAATTATTTTATTCTTTGAAGTCGACTTTTATTTTTTATTAAAAGTATTATTTTTCACAATCTCAACATCGTCTAAATAGTAACATTACAAACTTTATCCCCTACTTTGCCACCCTTAGGGGTGGATTTTTGTACGAATTTATATGGAACCACCCCTGAAGATAACCTATATAATAAAAATAGAATCATTAAAGTCGCGTCACAATTAACAAAGAAAACATACGGTCTAATTGAAACCCACCTTTTTTTAAGTCGGCTAAAAACGACTTGCAAAAGTTTTGAATAAAGCATTTTACTTCATGTTCCAGTATGTACTATCGGATGAATCCTGAGATATACTTAATCTCTGCATGACAACAAAATGAAACATAATCACTACTATAATAAAGCCTATACAAATCGTAACGATCACGCACACAAGCGACACTGCACCCGTTTTCAAGAAATACTAACACATAGGAAAAATACAGTTTGGTCCAAGTAAAAACTTTTGCTTCCTTTCTTTTTATACATATATGGTTGTGTAATCATTGTGTTTCAGATCTAATACTGTAATTATATAACTGTAAACTGATCTACCACCAATTTTATTGCATAAGTGTGCCGTGTGGTGGCAGGCGTAAGAGAATCCATTACGTCCCGTGGGTACGTTTGATTAACTTAAGGAAACCCCAAATAATCTCATTGCCTCCTATAGATGGCGATATAACCGTTTCGTTCACACCAGACGTAAAATATCTAGAGCAGCGTCAAAGGTGCTAAACGTCTGGCACTGCGGTAGACAATTCGCCTGCTAAGCGTGGCGGTTAAGTCCAACAGAGGACTTTTTCGGACTGATGAATAAGAAAAAGAAATGTTACATCAACAAAAAAGATGTCCAGTTTGATCACTGATAAAAAACTTTTTATAAGTGATCGAAGGATAGAAACATACATATCGTCGCGTTTCATGTCATGTTGGTTTTTTAATGAAGTTTTCTATTTTGATTGTTAAAGGCATACATCTCCGTGCTCATTTCACTCTGTTTTGGTACCAAATGCTTATAAGATAATGTTCTTTTTGACATAAAAATCCTTTCTCTGTTGTTTTATACCAATCGGCCCCACCCACACGCCAAAGGTCCACAACAGAGTAAGGACATTAAAATGGCGGAAAGCGGGAAATCGGCTATGCACAATGACTGGGGTTTCCCGGTTTAAAAGGCTGCCCCCCGCGCACCTCTAAACAATAATTCAACTTCACCCTTCCGAAGTGCAAGGGCGCAGTTATCGAGGGCACCCGAATAGGAATGCACTAAGCTATCGATAATATCGATGTATTAATAATACAATTAATTAATTAATTTTACTTCAGTTGTTTTACATGAGTTTATTGTGTTTTAATGTGTTTGTATGGATTAAATAAATCATTTAATATTTTCAAAGCAAATAATGTATTATTAACAAATTATCTTAAATTAGCTTTTTTTAAAAGTCAGTGAAATTGATGATGATTAAACAAAACTAACCAAGAGATTTTTATATAGTACAGTTCCAGCTTTATCCTAAGGACATATTTATTACGAGCCCAGCAGGCCTGAAGAGCCCTAAAATATTTAAATGCGTGGCTATTTATGTGTTTAGAACTAAATCCCATTCTGTTTATTATATTAGAAATTTAAATATAATAAATAATAACACTAAGGGTGCCTAGGCAGGAAAGAAGTGGAAGGAGTCCTACTCCTTTCCTGCCTAGGAGTCCGTCTGGGCAGGAACCACCTTCTTACCGATTTCTGCCGCCCAATGGCAGTGCGTGAACTATTCTGTTCCGTTATCCTGGATATAAATAGCAGGTACAATAACAGGCTGTGAGGCATTCCGTCTTAGTTGGTTGTAGGTATTCATGGGCTGGTAAGGCCATTTACCATTCGGGTGGATTGTAAGTACATTTCTCACTTGGTTTTAGAAACAAAGTCGTTGAGTTGAAAAGTCAATAAAAATATATTTATATTTTTTATACTTTTCTTTGTCCTAAACTCTGGTTCCCTGCTTAACTTTAAACGGCATGTTTCAAAATTAAACTTAAAATTTCAAAGTTTAAATACCGTACAATAAAAATTAATGATTAAAATTTCATCGATATTTCGTGTATCGCGTAGTCACAGCATTACCGCACCAACCGCGACTGGGGTGCATCACTTCGGCCGGGCGCCCCGCTGGCCACGGCGCCGCGCATGTCAAATTTACACTTGCACACTAATTGTGTTTGGTACGTTATTCGGTAACGTAATTTGTAAACACATATTTGAGCTTATAGCCGAACCACCAAATATAATTTATTTGTTTTTTTCATTTCGTAAATATTACCTAGGCAATATATTCGATACACATAACCTTCTTCTCGGTTGCCTTACTATTTGACTTGCTGCCCGAACTACCCATCGCTCGGCGATAAAAAAAAATATACAATTTTTTCAAGGAATAAACTTTAAAAGGATCGTTATTTAAATACAAAATTTTATCCAAAATGTTAGAGTTAGAGCCGTTTCCGAGAAACCAAATACGTGAATGTAATCATATAAATATATTTACAATTATATTTAAAGAATTAACAATTTAAAGTATTTTTGTAGGAAAAATCATGAAATTTTTTGAAACAGATTTTCGGTTAAATTACGCTGCTACTGAATTATAGTTATAACAATTCACGCTAATATTTAACAGTCCACCGTTACATGATAACTCGTTATAATTCGTTTATAATTCGTTATAATTCGTTAGTGATAATTCGTTTCCATCACTGACGCGTGTTTGTAAAATCAAATTCATACTTTTACCAAAAATTCCAAATGTGACGTCAATAAAAATAATACACTTCAGATATACAACTAAATGTTATTTTAGCTATGATTTCTTACATTTACACGAATACTGGGCGATGGGCAGCAGCATCTTCCTCATAACGACTTTAAATTATAAAAATTTATGTATGTAACTATGGCAAAATCTCCCCTATACGGTTGTCCCCTATAAGGTTAGTATGGACACTTTTTTATGATGGTATTCTGTGAGAGCGTAGTACTTCCTCGGTCGAGCCTATCCATTCGGCTTACTACCATAATATGACTGCACCATGACTCTACCACGTAATAATAGTTTAGTAGTTTGCTTTCGTATCTGAATTCGTAATATATTAACTACAGGAGTACAATTTCTAGCGTTGGCTGAACAGGCACTGGCTACAATGGAAATTTACCTAATGCATTTCAAAATTGCTAACAAAGCGCTTCAGCCGTATTGTGCATAAGTTATTTAACAAGTTTTCAGCAGGGAAGATCATAACGAGTTAGCTCAGACATGTCGCTAAATAATTCTAGTTTTAATTCATTGTGAGTGTTCGCAAACTACCTTGCAATGACAAAAGAAAGTGTTCTAGAACAAAATAGCTGGGTAGGTCGCTGAGAACTTTCTTTTTATGGTTCCGTGCCCAAAGGGTAACCGACGGGACCTTATTACTAAGCCTCCGCTGTCCGTTCGTCTGTCTGTCAGCGGGCTGTATCTCATGATCCGTAATAGGTAGACAGTTGAAATTTTCACAAAATGTGTATTTCTGTTGCCGCTATAACAACAAATATAAATAAAAATAAAATAAATTAAAGGGGGCTCCGCTTCTAGAAACGTGTTTAACGATGGTACGGAACCCTTCATGTGCGAGTCCGACTCGCACTTGGCTGGCTTTTTTTATTTTATTTTAGGAGATGAGGCAAACGACCATGCGGCGCACTTGATGGTAAGTGTCGACTGTGGCCCATTAACAACTGCAACGCCAGGGGAATTTCAGGTGTCGGCCTTTTAAAAAGGAGTATGCTCATTTCTTGAGGTACCGAAGTCGTATCGCTCTGGAAAAATTGCCGCCATTCTTCTTTTTTTCATCAGCCCATAAAAAAATATGAACCTCCCATGTTTTAGGGAGAATTAGTTTTGCTTACCACGCTCGCACATTAGCAGCATTGACTTACATGTGAGGGTGAATAGGTGGATCGTGCCTGACCCAGAATTGTCTGGTGCTCACCCCAGGGGTTGGGTTATCAACCCAAAAATATAAGTTCAATCAATGCAAATAAATAAAATTGAAGTGTCTATCTTAATATCGAAACTACCTTTTATTGAACTCAGGGGGTTATTTACATGTCATTATAAGATATGAATAACTGTTTGTAAAATTGCTATATTTTACTATATCCGAAAACAATTAGTATTTTTAATAAAATCGAAAATTGAACAAATAAATGGTCAAATGATATATAATGAGATTCTTATAGTTAAATATTTAACTTTAAAATATTGCACGGGTACTCGTATGCCACAATTTTCACTTTAACCAAACTAAGATGGTTCACAGATACTAAGCTAGATCTCAACTAAAGCTACCGACTCTACCGATCCTAGAGCGAGCAACGATGGCATCGTCATAATTGAGTTGCGCGCTTGCCTCCTCTCTGATAGCAACCCGCAGTCCCAGCTAACGAAACCAATTAGCACGTGCCCATTCACTCATGCGATACGTCACGACAAGCGTATATTTTTGTATACCGGACACGTAAGTGAAAATTATGCATTAGAAATGTTGGCATCCCACAGATATTTACAAATGGACGTACTTGCACATAGGTCATTTACTGTCATTCAATTTTTATAATTTTTTGGGAGATAGAACTTTGCAGAAACTCATTAAACACAAATACGCGGCAAGGCTTGCCTATACAATGAAATATTTAGTATTGATGATGCCAATGGGATACTAAGCAAATGAACGAATACGCGCCATTTGATATGTGTCATGAAACCGACACAGTTCGACATATTGCACTATACAATTATGCAAATCATACTTTCCTACACTTGTTGATTTATATATGTGTTCATATGCATATGCCTTAGAACTAACATTTTTGCACAGTCAATCTTGCTACGGTGCCAAAAACATACCCATTCATGTAATATTTTACAAAGCCAATGTTACCATCATCAATATCAATAAATCACTAAGCTGCTTTTATGTAAGACTAATTAACATCATATTTTAGCCCATCATAACACCAGTGTTGAACATAAGTCTCCATATTTGCCATAAGACTGTCATACGCCGTCTACTACACCATCAACTCCTTGCATGCAACAGGTTGTCACTCCATATGGTGAAACGTCACCTTTCATTTCACTTGTCAGTACGAGGCTTCCACTTCTTCCTTGCCCAACGGTTATCTGTATATGAAACAAAGTTTGTATAAAAAGGGTTATTATAATATTAATGAATTTATGGATGAAAATAACCCCTGGGAATGAGGTGATCGCCACCAAGCTATTTCTAATTTGTTTTGTGTTGTTAATTGTGTAACATACATGATTGTAAGCTGTTATTTAAAAAAAAAAGTCCCGCTGGGTTTCTTGCTGGTTCTTCCCAGGATAGAGGTTTTTTTCGAACCAGTGGTAATTAAACAAAAGAGTGACTTTCAATAAGTATTATTTATAATCTATATTGAATAAAAAAGTTTCTGTTTCTGTTTCTGTTATCGATTCTGCGACCTTGGAACTCTTCTTTTGACAGAATTAGCAACGTTAATATTGTACTCTTTTCCAAACCACAGACATAGTTATGTTCCCGTTTTCCTAATGTGTTTCAAAACATTGTTCAATAAAGTTTACCAAATATGAAACTGGAGATTTAAATCAGAAACTTAAATATATATATCTTAGTCTTGTTCAGTTTTCCGAAATTGGTAATATCAAAAAATCGCAAAATTATATTACAATGGAAACAGGCCAACTATAAGGTATTTGCTATCTTCAACTCAGTCTCGTCGATTGGGTTAAAGATAATAATAGAATGGATGAAGCATAAACTTCTTGTCCGAGAATAAAATTTATGACAATTGGATCTGGGTTCTTATGCACCGATTTCATTTATTTTCGAAAGTAAAATGGAATATTTATAATGACGACGCTGCTATTATAACCAATTTCGGCCCTGCTGACATGTTCCGAATAATCGAACGTTACCAACTCCGGTGGACACATTGTTAGTGTCTTAAGTGTACATGCGCATATCTCGCATACCATTTAATGAGGTAGCTCAGATGCAGTGCAATAGGCACGCGGTTCAGTACAACTATACCTCATCCAATGAAACTTAAAACAAGGGATAAATAAAAATATAACCTCATATCAAATAATTCCATTGTTAGTGACTATCAAATTAAATTAAATGCGGATAGAAGTTGTTGACACAAAATCTTATGCTAAAATAAACAGGATTTAAGCACAGTCGGCGTGTTTGGCAGCATATGAGAATCGACAAATCGACATCGACGTAAAAGACGACAGAGGGAAATGAAATAGTAGACATGCAGCAGCATCTTCCGATTATCACCTACGAAGCATGGCAACTATGGCAAATATCCACTCTAAGGGGAAAATGGGGGAAGCCTATGTTTAGCAGTGGACTTTTGATAAGCTGTAATGAATGACGATTGAATACGTACTGTATATAGGATTCCAATTTTTTTATTGATTCTCTTATAATGTTATAATAACCAACATGTAATAAAACACCAACACACATGTCATAAAATACAGGAACATACACACACAAACTCGATATAAAACAACCTAGAATAGGATACATAAAGCCAGCATAAAGCACACATACCAGGAACGCATGACCGGGCAAAGGTAATGTGTACACTGCATGCCATGATTAATGATAGACGCGACGCACGCGGTTTAATTCCGCTTATTGTCGTAAATGTAATCAGTTCGCTGAAAGGCGTCCTCTACCGCCCTTGTATGCGAACTGCGAAACAAAGCGTATTGTCTATACACATCGGTTTTGGTGGTTGTTTAGATCTCCTGTCATTAATCTTGTGAAAGTGCAACTTTTACGTGATTATGAAGATGTTTATCTAATTGTACGTATATGATAACAATGGCTTTATGTCAATCAACGTTAAACTGAGGCTTAATGAATAATACATTTATTACACATTATCATTTTCATCACAACCGTATAGTGACGATGTAAGAATATCCACTACCCCATATCGTCTCGTGGGTGTCATAGAAGGCGACAGAGGAAAACAAACCAGGAGGTCGGCAAGAGCGTCTTCCTAATGACAACTAGAAAATAAAACTGCGGTTGCCAATCCGCCTGCCAATTGTGGCATCAATGGCAAATATACCCCTATGAGGAAATCATGGATGCAGCCTATGATCAGCAGTGGACTTTTAATAGGCTGTAATGAATTTATAATGAGTTTTCATCACAACTCGTTATTTACGTATTAGCTATTACTAAAAGTATCTATTAAAAATTTAAGCTTATCCTTATACCATTAAATTAAAAAAAAATAACAAAAAAAGCTAAATAAATTAAAAAAAAAAAACAAATTAAAGAAACCTTTCTGTAGGAACTCTCTCAGTCTTCAAATAACTATCATTATATTTTCCTTCAGTTATATTTTATTTTAATTTAAGTAATGTATATAATATTATATTACAAATTTAAAAAAATTGTAGTGTAGGAGCGGCTTAAGAATATCCACTACCTACCCTTCATCTCGTAGATGTTATAAAAATTTACGGAGGGAGATTAAAATAGGAAATGGTAGCAACATCTTCTTGTTTATAACTCAATAATATTAATAATATATAAACTGTGGTTGCCAACTCGCCTGCCAAGCTTAGCAAATATCGCGTAGGCAATCTATGGGGATGGCTTATGTTCAGATGTCTACTTTTATGGGCTGTAATAAATGCAAAGAAATACAAATTAAAATTACAATCGCAGGAGCGAACGTAGCAACAAAAGAAATGACGTTTGATAAATTGACACCAGCAATTCATAGTAATAATTTATACGATACCTTGGTTACACAGGTACGACGGGGTAAAACTTTGATAATGGTATGCGATTTCTAACGGGGAGAGTTCGCTCATTTTGCGATGTCTGTTACTTTTATATATTGTTCTATCATTTTTGCAAGTAAGTGTTACAATTCGGCGGTGGTCAACTAAAATTATTTTTTATTTTAACACATACACTGCCGTCAGTCATCCTTTAAATGCAGTACTCCGTGCAAAGTGACTGACACGGCAGCATAAGGGTTAAGTAATGTGTTTGTTGTTTGACCGTGTAAAAATATCTAAAACCCCATATAGTCCCGTGGGTGTCGTAAGAGGTGACAGAGGGAAACAAATCAGGAGATGGGCAGTCTTCTTAATAACGACTAAAATTAGAAAACTGCGGTTTGCTAATTCGCTTGCCAGGCGTGGCAACTATGGCAAATATCCCACCTATGAGGCAATCTATAGGGGAGGATTATGTTCAGCAGTGGCCTTTAATAGGCTCTAACGGTAAACAGCATTTTTTGAAACAACTGTTAAATATCGGTATATCAATTGAATAAGCCCAGTGTGTTTTACTTATTGAATATAATTTTTTCGCTTTGCTACTGATACTGAAAAGACCGTTAGAATAATCAACAAGATACTAGAAGACTTAGGGCAATTATAATTTTTTAAATAATTTGTATAAAGTAAATGAGAACACTATTTATTCCTTACAATTCAAAACTCATTATAGAATGAAAAGCACGAGGGAATGGAAAATTCCTGTGATTTTATACTGAAATTATAAAGGCACTGATTTATTGGATTCTATCAAGTTGCCGCCGCCATTCAACGAGGTTCCGTTTGAAGTAAATCAAGACGAATGTAGAGTTTTGTTGCTCGAGCAGACCGGGTAAGCGCGAGCTTATTTCAGTGTCGTTTGATGGAAAATCGATCTCGCCATTCCACGGTTTAATTGCCTCCCGTAGCACATCTGCGTCAACGGCGAACGGGTTTCAATTAAATTTACATCAAACATTCAGATGAAGACGTACGCTGCACAAAAAGCCCCGCTTTCTTAATTATTTCTTCTACAGCTTCCACATAACAAAAAACACTTTCTGTTTATCAACACGATTTTAATTAAGTATTTATTGTACAAATAAAGAATGTAGGCGTGCTATGTATGAAAAATGTATAGGAAAAGTATAGGCTAGAATACAGTATATGTCCTACTGCTTGGTGGTAGAAATAGTTAGGTAAGCGGATGGTACTTATATGTATATACCTTATGTATATTATCCTAGATATCTCACGTTATGCAAGGTGGTAGAAATCCTTTTCTGCTTAAGAGCCCGTCTTAGTTACCACTTTCTTGCCCAATACTGCCACCAAATATTAGTGCGTACACTAACTGTGCTCCGAAAGGGTCAGTACAATTACAGGCTGTGAGGTATTTCATATTAGTCCTCCGAGGTGACGACGCACACTAGCCTTCATTATTTTGAAGTTGGCTGCAAGTGTCTATGGGCAGCAGTTATAGCCACTTACCATCATGTAAGTTCATTTGTCATATTTAGGGACATTATCTGTTAAAAGTTTAGTTTAGTTTAGTGTAAAAAATTAACGAGCGAAAGCTCTAGCTCGTTAAAATCCTATGATTACTGATTATGTCCTCTATATTGCTGATTAATGTATCTCGGCAACAGCGTCACCTACCGGGCCCAATTGTGAATCGTTTAGATCATCCAGGGACCCATTCAAACACACAAAAAAATTCATCAAAATCGGTCGAGCCGTTTTTGAGTTTTACCGAGACTAACGGACAGCAATTGATTTTTATATTTAGAGATAGAGATTGTCACAGTTCTGAGTGTTATAATCAAAGCGCATATAATCAACAAACTTTTTCCTAATACGGTATTTGCTGGTTATTATCATAGACTTAGAATATACTGGCGTACCTAAGTCTATGGTTATTATAATGTTGGTCACAGAACACAATTACTCTCTACGTAGAGAGTAATTGTGTTCTGTGCTCTCTACCGAGAGATGTTGGTAATCAATTTTGACGACTGTCATTATATTTACTTACTAAGTTCTTGGCCGTATTTCAATATTTCATAATACTATTATAGTTTATAATTATAGCACCGATGCTTATGAGAAAAATTATTTACTTGCCGCTTATTTTGCGTGAAGCGTGAGTGACGTCATTTACTTTTTAAATAAACCGTGCTATGCTCCGTCTTGAAATTTTCCATTGTACTGTGCCATACGAAAAGAAATTAGTGTTTTGGGCTTAGTACGGACCCTCGCCAGACACTTTTACCGTTTTTTCGGTCATGCAATCCCTAAAAATTGCATGGCGATATAAACAATGTCAAAATTAAATGCACGTAACCTCACCCATTGAAACATCACCCCTTCGGCGCCGTATCAACCGCGTGTTGTTTCAGACAGACAGACGTACAAACAGATTCATGGTCTTTGTGTTTCGCCCCTATTTGATGACTAATGAATAGCGACTCCCACAAATAACAATATGCTACAGCTTTCCACCTTACGACTATGGTTATAGAGTTTAAATTCATATTTACCTCTGCAATTGTACAGTTGCCACCAAGAACACCTGTCCGATATTAAAAGACCTCCAAACGTAGGTGTTGTCTGCGAAACCTGTTAAGTTGCAACAAGGAATGAGGCGGCCCAATTTGAGCTGGTTGTTAATTTTCAGTATTAACTATGGGAGATCGCTTAATTAAGAGTGCAAATGATAGGCCCTTTTATGTTATTTTTAAAGGAATAAAAGCGGTGTTGATAGCAGTAAAAATGAGACAAAGATAGTGATGAATGACTAAGCAAAATGATTGTTCTTTTTTCTAAGGATTTCTTCCAAACTTTCACCAATAATGAAACACTTTTATGTAAATAGAGCTGTTGTAAATGCTGCTACTGACATTTAGCGTTTCCATTTCCCACACCTTGGTGTTTTCTACTGACTTTCATTTATTATGTTTTTTTTTTCAAATCAGTAGCAGAATGTTGGCTTTCAAAATTTGCTTGAAATAAATTTCGACTTAATGTAGTACCTTTGATTCTGACATGGTGTTAAATTTTTTCTTTGAAATATTTTTCATTTTACTCCGTTTAATTCGGATGAATCGTTAGAATTACTTTTATTTATTTATTGTTTCTAACGTAATTAATAGAATCAAGCGCTACTTTGCGGAAATCCATTATATTAAAGCTGTTTGAACTTAACTTGCTTCTTTCCGCGTAATGAAATAAAATGATGTTTCCTGCCCAGTTTGAAGAGGTCCTCTTTTTCTCTTCTAACATCTTTAATCTAACGTAATTGTATGAAAGGCGTTTTCTGACGTAATAAAAAATGCGTATAAAAATTAACGTCATGAAGTATTTGTATTCGCATCTGTATTTTTGAGTCTAAATTTCTATGGTTGTAATTATTTATCTACCCACTCAATAATCATTCCTAGATCTATGTATGAGACCTGAATTAAACAAACGGTATTTTATTAAACTTAAGAGACAAATGAACTTACAGTCAACCTGATGGTAAGTGGCTACTGCAGTTCAAGAACACTTACAGCAAACTTCAAAGAAAGAAGCAGATGCGTTGTCACCTCTAAGGACTAAGATGGAATACCTCACAGTCAAAAAGTTCGCGGAATGACAGGGAAGGATAATGAAATGAAACATAAACTATTTTTCCTTTTCAATATATTCTCCCTTAACCCTTATACATTTATTAGATCTGTCAAATAACTTATTAATACCGTCTAAAAAAAAAATTTGTCTTGGGCGTCAAAATAGGCCGAAATTGCCGACTTCACTTCGTCATCGTCGCCAAATTTTTTCCCACGCAGTTCTTTCTTCATTTTTGGAAACAAATAATAGTCGCTTGGGGCCAGGTCTGGGCTGTAGAGTGGATGGCGCAGTTGTTCAAAACCGCACCGGTGACATGGCTTGTGTGCACAGGCGCATTGTCGTGCAAAAGGAGCACGCCTTTTGTAAGCTTTCCTCGCCTCTTTTCTTTAATAGCTTCTTTTAATTGATCTAGTAAAAAAGCGTAGCATTCTCCCGTTATGTAATCACCACGTTCCTTATAATCAATCAAAAGGATACTTACTGTATCCCAAAAGATCGTGGCCATGATACCTTATACTTCCTAGGAGGGGTTGTGCCTTTTTTATGCCACTGCATCAACACTTGCTTTGACTCAGGTTCATAATGGTGAACTCAAGTTTTATCGCCAGTTACAATTCGGGCCATAGCTTCCTCCCTTTGCTCTACAACGGTCCAAAAACTCGCGACAACTTCCGACGCGCTCGTGTTTTTGATGCCAAGAAAGCATTCTCGGAACCCATCTTGCACAGACTTTCGTCATTCCAAGGTGTTGATGTAGAGTGTTTAAAATGGTTGTTTCTGATACTCCAACTAATGCTGCAAGCTGTTTTTTCTTTAGCCGGGCATCTTCTTATACTAGTTTTTCAACTTTTTCGATTATTTCTGGCGTGGTAGCCTCAATCGGCTGTCCAGGTCGGGGGTCGTCTTCAATGGAGTCCCTCCCTTATTTGAAAAGGGCGTGCCATTTATAAATCATGGTTTTCCCAGGAGCGGAGTCCCCGTAAACAGCTGACATCTCTTGAAAAATGGTTTGAGGTGTCTTTCCTTGTTTGGTGAGAAACTTAATAGTTTCTTCCCGATTGACTTGTTTACTCGTTGATAACTCAAAATCTAATGACCCGATTAGGCTGAAGCTTGGTATATATACTAACAATGAGTCACTCAACTAGCGCCTACCTGGGTGAGTAAACTCACCCTCGCGAACCCCGCCATTCTGCGAACTTTTTGACCTCCCCTCGCAATACTGGCACACGCCCTTCAGACCGGAACACAGCGATTCAAGCACTGCTACTTGGCGGCAGAAATAGATAAGAGGGTACCTACCCAGATGAACTTCTTGGTAGAAAAGGACAGCCCGCACAAACTAGCACGAAACTTAAGAAGCCTTCGCGTCTTCAACACGTTTCCGATGTTCGCAGACGTCAGCAGCGCACTACCAGGGCCAACTGACGACGCTGAGCGCGGAAAACGAACGGCTGCGCGGACAGTTGTCCGCGTTGTCCGCCGGCCTCGGTGGAGACCAGGAGCGTCGTCTCGACGATGTCGCACAACAGGTCGTTCGGGCGCTACTGTCGCAGAAGGTGAGACTATTGCTACATGTAGAGCAAAACAAAGAGCAACGGATTGCTACATCGTTCGTCATGCGTACAGCATGAGAGTGGTATAAGTTACCAGCAACTGTCTTTCCATCCGATTACAATGTATTCAAGGAAAGAATAAATAGGATTTTGTTAAGTTAGTGCGCTTTACGATCTTTGGCTGTATCACCACTTACGTGGGATAGAAGTTAAGTGCTGGCTTAGAATAGTAAAAACGCAGTTCTGACCGATGTCGAAATGTAAACCAAACAACGAACTATTCGACCGCTGCTCTTGCAGAAGATGCGGCAGTATAAACGCTATTTAGACGCTATTTATATGATACGCAAGAGGTTGTAATCAATACAACAGTTTAGACGCATCATGATGAACAAAATCAACTTCTAAGCTAATTACATTATATAAGATGACAGGAACAACATCAAAGGGAGAGAATCCGCCTGCCAAGCGTGACGATGACAAATCCTTACTAAGTTAATATGGGAGAGACCCATGTTCAACAGTAGAATGTTACGAGCTGATAGAAGAAGATAGATAATTATATTGAAAGTGTAAGTGATTTTGACCAATGTAAGAAATTTTGTTTCTAAGTTATAGTTACTCAATAAATATAAAGTGAGTGATATAATAAAAATCTTTATTTTAAACAAGACCATTGTTCTAACAACACGATGACCAGCTAAACCAAGGGCAAAATTACGATTTCCTTTCATCTTAATTTACGTGGGGCCGCCACTCAAATATGCCGCCGAAATTAGTACACTCGCCCAAAAAACGCTTAACATTCGAATCTCTTAATCCTCCGGAAGCATTAAGATGCAACCCGGAAATTGTTTTCTCATAATTATGGTACATAGTCCCGTGGCCGTGGATTACGCGGTGCTCCTTTCGCACATAAATCGTACGAAATGGGACGCCCGGCCTTAGCCACTGCCGTAATAATTTCACAGGAACCGTGGCCCACTATAATCTTGGCATAATCTGCCCGATAATGCGGCCGTTTGAGTTTAAATCCGTTTCGAGAATGTCGACCATGTTGTTACTGTTTTGGCGCCAACTATTAAAATAAAGATGGCGACGCTTGCCCCTGACATATTTGTCGTTAGATTTAATTGCTGTTGTTAGGTGTTCCTTTGCGCGTCATAAAGAACAATAAAAATTATCCAAATGGTCCTTTACTGTCTTTAATGAAAAAACTTATAATAAATAAAAAAGGACACCACAAAAGAGATTCTTTGTAAGATGCTAAAGTAAATAATTACTTACTTTTTCATCATTTACTGCCTCATTAACACAATTTAATTATGCGATAACGGCTATTCGTGTTAAAATATCTATTTTTACATTCTAAAATCTAAAACGTTAAAGCAAAAACAAATTAGTTAAAATATTATCTTCTAAAGTGTGAAATGAAATCCGTGTGTATCAGTGATATAAGAACAATTGTAAAAATTACATTATTTAATGTACCATAAAATCGAAAAGGATTTAGATGATTATATTTATTTAAACTATATTGGAGTGTCAATAATATAAACAAATAGGAGGAATTTAAAAAAATATTTTATACTACAAGCCAATTGCAGGCGAATTTTCGTAAAATTTTACTCTTTATGTTTTTTTAATATGATGGTGCGACGCCGACATTTTCTTCAATTGTTTTTTTATTGTTTTAGGTTTGAATGAACGAATAAAGTGATTAAATCAACATATATCTGTGTAAACGCAGCTTTAAAAATTTCGGGCTTTAAAAAACTTTAAAAAAGTCGGGATATATCTGAAACGTTATAAACACATACGTAAATGTAGCACTTGATAAACCTACGTAAATCAAACAAGATTATTATTCATAACGTAATATTAGGTACTCTATCATCGTATCAAGCCCGTCTGTCAGTAATTACTGTTTGAGATAATTCCACATAACGGTTTACAGCGCCACATATTGGATGTCATTTTATTATCAATAAACTTAGTTCAGGGGGATAAACGTCTATCAAATTGGATCTGCAATGACACTGATTACCTTATCTTAGTTCACAAAGTTGTTATAGAAAATGGAAATTAATTATGTATATGTGTGTGTAAGGTAGTGGCGTTTTAAGAATATCCACTACCCTATATCATCCCGTGGTTGTCGTAAGAGGCGACAGAGGGAAACAAATCAGAAGATGGGCAGCAGTGTCTTCCTACTAACGACTGAAAATAAAAAACTGCGGTTGCCAACCCGTTGCCAAGCGTGGCAACTATGGCAAGTGTCACATAGCATAAACCCCATAAACTGCCCCCCTCTGAGGCAGTTTATGGGGGAGGCATATGTTCAGTAGTGGGCTTTAATAGGCTGTAACGCTAACGGTAGGTGTACGGTGTACCTAAAACTAGTATCCATAATTTTTAGACGTTAGTAGGAAGACACTGCTGCCCATCTTCTGATCTGTTTCCCTCTGTCGCCTCTTACGACACCCACGGGATTATATAGGGTAGTGGATATTCTTACAACGCCACTACACCTTACACACACATATACATTATTAATTTACAGCAGTGGACTAGTAACGTGGTAGAGCCACGCTGTAGCTATATTATGGTTGTAGCACGAATGAGTCGGCTCGACCGGAGAAGGACCAGGCTCTCATAGAATACCAGCGTAAAATAGCAGCTTAATGCTGCTGCGTTTCGTATGGTGAGTGTAGACTTTAGCGTTTCGTACTGAAAACGAAGCATTCCATCTCCGCCCTCAGAGGTGACAACGCATCTGCAATTTGATTCTTAATTGCGGATAAATGAAGATGTCTGTGCGCCACAGCATAGTAAAGTGAACTGTGTGCTCGTTTGTCACCCTTATTCTATAAAAAAAACGAGCTGACGATAATGATAACAAATTAATTTTTTCTAGTACAGTAGCACGAGTTGTATCTCCGTATAATATATTACATTTGCATATTTACGCTACAGCAAAAGCTACCTAAAGTCTTATTTGAGAGAGGCTTTAATGAGATTTAGAAAGCTTTTTACTTAAATATTAAATTTCACAAAGCAAGTCCAATTTTAAAGCACGACTTGAATATTATAATCATCTCTTATTAAATTCATCAACACTAATTAACTCTGTAATTAATTCCACAAACTTCACAATCTTTATATGAAGATTGTTATACACACTTCATTTATTCCTTGTTTTTTATGTTTTTTGTTCTTAATAGCAACCCAAGTCTATCAAATTTGTTCCCTTGTCTTGAGTCTTGAAACGTGTTAATATAATAAATACTAGGAATCTTTTAAGCGACGGCAGTCGTTTACGACTGCGATCTACGCAAGTCAAAAGACGTGGGTTAGAATCCAAAAGAAAGAAAAGAGGCATTCCATCTTAGTCCTCACGGGTGACAACGCATCTGCATTTTGATTCTTTATTGAAGATAGATGTAGATGTCTATGGGTCACAGCAACCACTTACCATCAGGTGGACTGTGTGCTCGTTTGTCACCCGATCCTATAAAAAAAAAAATACTATTGTTATTTTATAATAACGCAGCTTAAAATTTTCGCAAAAATAACCCCAAGCAAGCTTTGTGGAATTCCTTGGGGGAGGCCTATCTTCAGCAGCAGACTTGTGAAGGGCTGTAATGTAATGATGATGATGAAGCTCAAATAACATGTCCGTGTCCCTTGTTTTGTTAAAAAGTTTTAATTTGGGCCAGGCATTTTTACTTTTTTCATTATTACATTAAAATATTTTATAGTTTTAAGGGTTAGGATAAATTGTATTTTTTTTTTATAAAACTGATGTGACAAACGGACTTGCGACAAAACGACTTTTACAGGTGCGTTTTAACCTGTGAGCACTAAGATGGAATACCTCGCAGCCTGTAATTATACTCTATACCCTTTAGACCGAAATACAGCAGAACAAGCACTGCTAACGAGGGCTAATAATTTTCTGCTCACCAGATGTCGCTAGTTGACACTGAGGTAAAGTTTTTTGTTACACAATGTAATGTAATTGAGAAGTTAGTTTTTTAATAAAAGTTTATCAGTTTTTAGAGTATTATATTAATACACAAAACAATGCGTCAGTGGTTTGCTCTTTAATTTTTTGCACATTTTTAACTTTTTTTTTTAATTTTTCTAATTTTATGAATATCTGTGGTTTGGTTTATTTTATTTTTAATCTTATTAATATAAAATATAGCTAACAGCACAGAAAGAAACAATAACCTTTACATTTTCCGAACAAATTAACTTCCCCGCTATGAAATCTGTCAAATTTATATCTCCCTTTCTAGTGGCGCCGCCCTGGTGGCATAAAAAGTCGTGGATGCCCTCATTGGCAGCAGAAATAGGTAAGAGGGTGGTACCCGGACGGACTCCTGAGCAGAAAAGGCTGCCACCAAGACGTAGAAGTTTATTATGAAATCCACCAAAAGCGGTACCCCGTTGTCATTAAGTTATTGTTGTCTCACACTCATATTCCCGTCTCGCTCTGTAATTACAGCACGTCGATTACGTTACTTGAATTTAATTTGGCTAATGAAGCGTAATTAAAATATAGGCGTTCACTTCGAAGACAACTGACGAGGGGGAGGTAGAAGAAGACGTTACTAAGGCGGAATAATCAATCAAAGCTCGGAGGATATTTTGCAGGAAAATGAGATGAATACATGTGTAGAATTTTTATATTATATTAAATGCAAATAAAAATATTTAATAGTTTAGTGGTTTAGACTATGAGTTAACAAAATATAACAATAGATGACGCTAACATTTTTCAAATATCATATTTTTCGCTCAATCTACACGTATTTCTTAATGTTGCTCAGTGTAAGGCTAATGTTGAGGTCTTAGCTAAAAGCTTTCGGCGAGGCCGAGATTAAGGCGTGCATAACAAATACACGTGTCCTGAGTAGCCCTGAAAATGTACGCCTAACACGCCGCTTCACTGCACGCACCGCCGAACGCGCAACACTTGGCCCAGGGTCAAAATGCTTCAAATACGCAAATAGCTACAAAGTCGCTAAGTGTGGCACAGGAATTTGAGTATGTGCGCCAAGATTGAACACAGCCCTCCAGTGTTGATTTTTCTGCGCATATTCAAAGCAAACAAAGTTCAAAGTGAAAGTTGCTGTGTAGTGGCGGCAAACTACTACCTAAAAGAGTCCACTACGCGATTATTATCCCGTGTCGTAAGAGGCGACAGAGAGAAACTGAGAAACTGTAGCAGCATCTACCTGACAATAGCTCAATATTATTTAAAAAATACGGTTGCGAACTCGCTTGCCAAGCGAAGTATCCTTCTTCGAGACAATCTTTAGGGAAGGCTTGTGGTCAGCAGTGGACTTTTAGTGGCTGTAATGAATGAATAAATAAATATACAACGAGTAAAAAGCAGCATTGTAACGTATATAGGCCGTAACTTTACCTTTATGTACGGTATTTTTAGGCTTATGATTTTTTATAGAATTAGGGTGACAAGCGTGTGGCCCATAGACGCCTACATCTATCCTCGATTAAAAATCAAAACGCAAATGCGTTGTCACCCCCGAGGACTAAGATGGTACGCCCCTATACTAGTAAAAAGGGTATCCGTTTCCCGATCGAGCCGACCTATTCGTGCTGCGGCCATAATATAGCTATAGCATGGCTCTACCACGTAAAAAATCCCACGTAATGCTAATGATATTTGAGTAATAAAATGAAATTTCATGTATTCCAGAGCGTCCGCGAAGAGTTGTGCTGTGCAAGAGCGCGTGTACGCGAGTTGGAAGCCCAGAACCGCGCGCTAAGCGCACTGCTGGTGCGGCAACTGCGGCCGCAGCCTCGCCCGTCGCCCGCCACGCCGCACACGCACACGCCGCTCACGCCGCACACGCCCAAAGACTTACAAGGTATGGGAAATTCGCTGCAATGCTGTTTTAGAGCTATTAGCTTCTCATAAAATTCATCAACGGTTCACAATTATAGTGAGCAGTTTCAGTCTTATTATTGAGGGGTAAGCAGCACGCCGCTGAAAGGAAACGAGTAATTGTGTCTATATCCCATTTAATACTGCCCATACAATAATTTAATGTATCTTCACATAGGTAATATAAATGTGAATATGTAATAGTTATGATTAAAATAGAAATTCCTACTTCATCATCATCATTAAAGCAATTCACAAGTCCACTGCTGAACATAGGCCTCACCCATAGATTGCCTCATAGGGTGGATATCTGGTGTTGTTTTCCGCTTGAGGTTGACACCGCAGTTTTATTATTTTGAGTCGCTTTCAGGAAAATGCTGTGCCCAGCTCCTCTTTCATTTTCCTCTGTCGTCTTTAACGACACCCACGGGACGATATGGGGTAGTTGATATTCTTACACCGCCACTACACGGTGCAAGAATAACTATAATTAAGTACGGTGCAATTGGTATATAGTGATGTGATCTCCAGTTCACGTCGTGGAGGTGGGGTCCTGTGGGTCCCTGGTGTCGTTCCGCGATTCGCCGCCGCCGTCCCACCCGCACCCGCTCTGCCACGACGACAAGCGTCGCCATCAAATCCTCGCCGACATTTGGACCGAGCTCAAGGTTAGCCCTTTCGAATTTGTGCCTTTTTAAAATAATAATTTTAAAAATGATTTATATTAAACAGCCCCAGGAGATAAGCTCACCTTAAATTTCATAGTACGTGGCTCGATTTCAATCCTAGTTTACCTTTGGCCGAGTATGGAAAAAGGAAGATATGCTGCCGGCCAAGGTATTAAGGCCGGAGAGCGTATAACGGTACCATTGTGGAGTGCGGAGATTGTTTTTACCCGACTGACCCAGATGGAGGGTAATGTTTTTTGAGTGTATGTATGTATGTATGTCTATTTCTTTGGCACGCTCTGTAGTTTAAACGACTTGACGGATTTTTGATTCATCTTAGTTGTGGAAGTGACATAGAGTATAAAATTTTCTCTTTTAGTATAAACTTTTGTACGCAGTCGGGTTATTTCAAATTACTTTTTTAACCATTGAGCTTGTTACACGCAGATGTTCGGAATCTTCTATAGCGCGATTTAGACTTCGGTTGTTGACGCTATTGTAGCGCAGTGACAGTACCGCCAAACACCAACGAACAAAAAACAACAATAAATTGTTACTTACAATTTTACGCACTAGGACATCGCGTCGAACCCTTTTTAGGTCCAATATCCTCTTAGAAATGAGTATGCCTAACAGTGGAAAATATTTAGTATTTGGTACACACCTTAAGCTTTTACTTTACTTTTAACTTATACATTTAAAAACCAAACATAATATTTCATATATCATATTTTTATTATAACAGTTTCTTAAATTTTAGTGATACAACATGAGTGAATATACATTTCAGGGTCTAGAAGTGACGCCGGCGAACTTGGCGCGTGCCCTATCAGCAGTGGATCCGACTTTGTGGGCTCCCCCAGCTCGGCCCGCCACTTTGAGTCTCAACATGCCGCAGCCTTGTACGGACGCAGTAAAGGGTAAATTATAAACGTCAGATAAAATCCGACATAGCCCAACGGATAAATCAGCTGTGACAATAGGTCGACAAGCAACTCAAAGAACCGAACAACCGATGGAGAAGAAAGGTTCTTGAGTGGCCGCCTAATATCGGTAAGAGAAATGTAAGCAGCCCTCCACTAGATGGAGAAACGGGTGGTTCGCGACTCTTTTAACTGTGTAATGTACAAAAGTTTCGACTTACAAATAGCGAAAACACAATTATAACTCTTAAAGAAAGCTTACTTTTTCTTTCTTGTTGGTAAATAATATCATGATCATCATTATTATTACTGCACATCAAAATTCCACTGCTGAACATAGACCGCTAAATCATAATACCAATATAGTATCTTGTTATTTTAAAAAGGTGTAACAGAGAACAAACTGACTTTTGCTTCAACTGCCATCCGCACCTTCTAGCGGTGGACCTTTCATATCGTCGAACGGGGTTCTGTTGATGGTGGAAAATCCATGCAAAATTATGCCAAATATACAAATCCCAGAAAGCAATATCACCTCTTTACACTCAATAAGCCGCCTGATGCCGCCTCTGCTCCATTTTGCGTATTTATAAAAGGAAATTATTGTCGAGCAATAGATTAAAAAGCTGATAAAAAGTCTTAATATAAACTTCGTATTATCAATTATTAACATAAAAATAAACATATTTCAACAATAAGTAAAGATAATATCAAGTTCCGGTGAACTAATAAAATAAATGCCCACAAATTAATATCTATACTACAATATTTCAGGTGCCAGTGAAGAAAAAGCAACAGAGGAAGAAAGCGGTGAAGTAGGCGAAGCGGGGGCCGAGTCACCTGAAAGTGGCGCCAAAGATGAAGGTTACTCCACAATGTCCAGCGACGTGCAAGCTGACGCGTCGCGACAGAGTGACCACGCGGCCGACAGAGCCCTACCCGATCTCAATGAAGCCTCAGACGAAACTGATAACCAAACTATAGTCTCAATTAATCCTCGTGAATCTCGACGACATGCGCGCTTGCTGGCCGATGCTGATTATATATATTTTCCAGTAGGTTTAGCGCTCGCTGGAGTCAGAGGCAGCTACCCGCCCTCACGACCCGTCCTTCCTTTTCAACATGTCGTAAGGAGCTTCTCTGACTCTCATCTCTGCTTGAAACTTATAGCAGGAACGACCTGCTCTACTAGCTGCCTAGACAGTCCAACTCCGAGCTCAGGAGTTCTAGTATTAGATTTAAAACCGGCGCCTGAAAGACCTTTAAGAAGGCCCGCAATAGCTTCGACGACAAGTTCGGAAAGAGTTTCGTGGGGCAGCACTGTTGATGAACGAGCTGACGGTTCCCAGTTTGACGCCGATTATGTTCAACATTGGCTAGAACTAGATGATGCAAGATCGGCGCTGCAACAAAGACATCGAGACTTAGCAGATTTAGAATATGATAGAGCTGAATTAGAAGACTGGAGCTTATCACTATCGTGTGAAGATCTTAGAGATAGACAATCCCCTTTTGCTGAAATAACAACACCTGGTCAAATATCACTGTCCACCTTGCCGAGTATTAGAGAGGATGATGCTTTAGAATTAGAAGAAGACGTTGGTGATTGTTTGTGGAATGATTGTGGATTTGCAACGATAGAAATCGACGAATGTAAAATGACTGATGATCCTGATAACGCGGAAAAGAGATGGGAGTGCTCTGGAACACATTCGCCTGGAGGTTCTTGGTCAAGCGCTTCGGATGCCCCTGAAAAACGTTCTAGTACGGCGTTGAGCGAAGACGGTGATTGCACTAATATCGGTCTAGATTTCACAAGAGACTTTTACCGTCTCGTCAAATATGAGAGCACTAAAAGTCTAGCATCTAATTCTTCTAGAGGTATTCCGTCACAAGATCCGGGCAGTCATTTGCGAATACACGACGTTCAAGCTATGGCATTGCAAGATCGTGAACAAGCGTTACAAAATGTGCTCCATTTTATAGCAGAGCAGCAGAAGTATTGCCGTGACAGGGAAGAATCAGACTCAATGTCCTCTCGACCTGTATCTGAAATAAGAGAATTACCTCCTCCATATGCAGCAGCAGATTACGACGACGATTCAATAGGTCCACGTAGCGAGATATCAGAAGACAGGCAACGTCCAGATTCTTTCGGCAGTTTTTCCGAAAACGATTCAAGCGATATCATTTCCGGTGATAGACCAAAAATAGTATTGCACGACGCCGTTTCCGAACCAAAGTGTACACCGAGATTCATCGAAAGGGAGGATCCTTATGCGGAGTCTGAAGATTACTATGATGAATTCTCTCAGGTGGAAAACGCAGAAAATGAAGTGGATGAACACCATCTATTAAAAGTGCAAATAAAAAATGAAATAAATAAAGGTATCGACCCGAGTAACCCGTCCGATTTGAATCAGCCCTTACCGCAAAAGGATGAGAGACCTTGTGATATCGAATCTAGTCGTAATATAGACTACAATTCAGCCTTAAAAGAGAACACGGTTAATATTATGCTAAACAAACAAGTTACGTTATGCGAAAGGGTAGAATTGGAACAAAGTTTGACCAAATCGCCGAGCTTCCCATTCACAAGTGGAGAAACTGAGATATCCTTGGTCGAGGAAGTTTTAAGTGCTTGTAGGAGGAGCACAGGAATTTTAGTACCCGTCCCCGAAGAAGAAGAGGGTTCATCGCCCGAAACTAGTTCACCGCAAATGACTGAATCGAACACGACTAGCACTTCTACAGCAGAAACTGTGATAATAAGTAATAAGAACGATGGTACTCAGAGAGAAATTAGACCAAGAAACGATAGAAGCCGCATACCTACCCTCTTAGGTGGAAAAAGACCACCATCTTCTCCAAACAGGACCAAGTCGAAAATTCCTGTTGCAGAGAAAAGTCGACCGGGTACAACGCAATCTGTTCCCACG
Source organism: Parnassius orleans (assembly GCA_029286625.1). NCBI lineage: Eukaryota > Metazoa > Arthropoda > Insecta > Lepidoptera > Papilionidae > Parnassius > Parnassius orleans. Next base: position 1,743,437 of record JAGSMP010000051.1, read on the forward strand.
CCCGAGCCTATTATAGTAAGACAAGAGCACACGCTGAGCTTTCACGAGGCTGCCACGTCGAAAGACGTAATTGACGAGCTTAACAGGCAAGTTATTTTTTAATTTTTTTTTCTTGCAAAATTATCTCAAATCACTAAAAAATATTAGTATTTCAAAATGCAGAATCTATAGCGATCCGTCTCAGATCTAATAATTATGGAACATTTTGATTCTTAATCAAGAATAGATAGATGTAGATGTTTATGGGCTACAGCATCCACTTACCATTAGGTGGACTGTATGCTCGTTTGTCACCCTTATAATTTAAGAAAAGATTAGGGTATGCATATTATTGCTTTTAAGTTTTAAATGTTAGAGTTTGATTGATATAAGAAAAGTTAAAGACGGCTTTATCACATAAATGGCAAAATCAAAAGATACTAAAAAACATAACATGTACAAATCTCATAACTAAAACGAAAGTCATGAAACGCGAAGCCGTTAAAGATATCATCATCATCATCATCATCATTGTCATTATTACAGCCTATCAAAAGCCCACCGCTGAACATAAGCATTAGAAATTTGCCATAGTTGTCACCTTGACAGGCGGGTTGGCAATCGCAGTTATTAGGAAAAAGCCGCTGCCCATCTTCCTCTGTCGCCTCTTACGACACCTACGGGACAATATGGTGTATATCGTCCCGTATATACATATATGGACAGATATAATAAAAATATTAACTTTAGATTTCAACTTAAATCATCGATCGATAGCTTTTATCAGTAAAATTATGACAAACCGAAATATTTTATTGCAATGTTTATATACATAGAATAATTTTACTTTTTTTTTGTACTTTTTACATAGAATGATTCGTCAAAGCGAAGGTCCGACTGCAACGGCCGAGGTGAAGAGTGACGAAAAAGCATGCGCGAACAAAGACAATGCATTGTGGGCGCCAACGGGATGGGTGCATGTGGAAAAGGACATAGATTTCAGTGATCCAAAGGTTACTTGAATATCTTCTCACGTTTTATATTTAACGTAGCTAAGACAGAGCACGGACGTTAAAAAAGCGGACGTAATTTTATATTGAAATTGTGTTAAGCACCACAATTTTACACACACAAACGAGTCAAGGTCCGACAACAGATTCCATATATGTTTGCGTGTACATCGCGCAAACAATAAAAAAAAACAATAAATAAATAAAAAATAAAATTGTAGGACCTAATGCGCTTCAGACGTTTTCAGTGTAACTTTACGTTTTTAACATCCGGACAGAGCAATTTGATGCTATAGACTTTCTTTACTACAAAATTTGTGCAAAATCCCAAATTATCAAACAAATATAATCAAAAATTGCTTTACATTATTTATTGCCCTTGTCCATGAGATGATCAACAATTAAAAAAATATAATTTAACAAGTAATAAAAATAATAATAGTGTACTGCAGATCGTATTTCGGTCACGGCGACCAATGTCAACGTCTGCGTCTCGTCTAGTCTCAGAATATGGTGCATGAGTATGTGCGCAAACACCACACCTGTGCATGAGTATGTGCGCAAACACCACACCTGTGTGTACTCCTTTGTTTACTCTCTATACCATCACTTTCATAGTAAGATGGGCCGGCAATCCGACACGACCGGAGAGAGATCAGACGCAGAACCAATGATTATACCTACTTTCAGAGGCACGAGAGTGAAATACCGCCACCTTTCTGACTCCGGGCTACTACTGAAAATTTCTTGATAAAAGGACCCTATAACCAATATTGGACCGACCCGGGATCAACAAGAGAGTCAATTTTTTTTAAAGTATAAAAAGTAGTAAAGTAAAAGTAAAAATTTTACAAGTATAAAGGTAAAAAATACTATTAAATTATTCCAGGCGCGTGCAAACCTGCTTGATGTCATGTTAGCGTCAAGCGACTCCTCTCCATCATCTTGTGGTTCATCACCAGCAGAAGCTCCAGCGCCATATTCTCGATTGCATTGCCTACATCGTTCTAGGAGACAGAAAACTGGTAAATTATAGTTGTTTCAATCTCTTGCACCATTTTCTACTTCATGCATCGACACTGTTACCTTTCGGTGTTGTGGTTTTAAATCTTATAGTTGTAAATGTGGTTATGGAACAATGGGTTATACCAGGGGTTCCCAAAGTGTGCGCCGCGGTGCCCCGGCACACCGTAGAGAGCAAAGAGGGACGCCGTGAGACGCTCCTGTTTACCATTCTTCGGAAACTAAACATAGGTAATCGCGGTTACAAAATAATCGCGGGAGCTACATATAACACTCACTCGCCGATAGGTACTTACGCTCGGAAACGGATCCAAAATGAATATCCAACATTAAGTTCAAAAGCGCTTAGAATTTTTATTCCTTTTGAGATTCTTATCAGTTTCATATTGTGGATGTTTAAATTTTTATGCCTATCTACCTAGTATCATCACAGTTTTAAGACCTTACAGTTGTGAAACGCCTTTGATGTCCGGCGATGCCACCGCCCGCGTAGGTTATTCACGCGCCCAGCGTGTAATTTAGGGGTTGTCACGAAATTGGGAATAAAATGATTTGGATATTATAATACTCATTATCATTTATTAATATTATGTACATACTAATAAGTTAAAAACACATTTATTGAACAAGATCATTTTATTACTAAGTACAAGAAAAGCAAATTTACAAGTGTTGCACTGCCAATATTTTCGTGACACTTTCTTTTTATAGATGTTTTCAGTTTTCGATTGTTAAATTTAATTATGTAATGTATTCGCATTCGGATATACAATTTTATCAACAAAAAAAGAGGGGTAAACATAAGCATGGCTGTCATTTGAATTAAACTTTATTTAGTAAATCATATAACTGTATCAGTAATTCAGCAATATAGATATAAAATATTTTTGGAAAACGGCACTTAAAATTAGTTAAATAAGTACTATAAAACGCGCTCGCGCCAACCGCATGTATTGTCTATCAGACTCGGTGAAGTGCGATGTCAGCCCGCCCCCTGCCCCGCAGTACCCCCACCGTTGCTCTGCACAAGTACATTCGTTTTCCAACCGTAAGGTCTTTGTACTGTGGTATCATTGTAACCTATTTCGACTATCTAGGACGCCGAGATAAAATACCAAACCTCTAAATGCGGTGCGAACTGAAAAAGTTTGAGAACCCCTGGGTTATACTAATATATAAATAGACTCAATAATGGTGGTATCTTTGACATTAATCTACTTTTCAAATACATCTTGTAATTAAAAAGAATTTCAAACTAGTGTCTTCGATCACTAATAAAGACTAATGTGGTATAAAATCACATGTTGCTAGTGTATAGTGATAGTTCATTATATTCATTTAAGTGTGCTTTTTATATTTTTGTTTTAATATATAAATGTTGATAACCAATGTCTAATTGAAAACTATTTCTCTTGTATTTAATGGCCATCAACCTTTTTCGTTTGTCCGTATGCCATGTGACTTCATGTAAATGTCATGTCGTATACAGAGATATTATAAAGCAGTACTTAAATACTCTGCACATTAAATCAATGTATTATTATTCTCTTCATTGAACGTATCAAGTTATTTTGTATATTAATATAATATCTCTGTTTGTATGTCTTATTGTCACATGCCAAGCAAGCCACGCCTATCGTTTCCGCTCTCACTCACACGCACCATCTCACTGTCGCCTCATTACGGGTAGTTGTCATAAGACCACGCTCCGAAAAAATATACAAAAGTTTATTAAGGCTGCCAACATCTGAAATACCCAAAAATAACTAAAACTTTTTTCATGAATTTCACTCGTTTGCTACCAATATTAAATCAAAACTTCTACAATATAAGTTGATCATAGTTAGTGTTGCCAGATCCAGTGGGTTAAATTTCGAGACGGACGGTAAAAAAATCGGGAATTTGGTTTTGGTCTAATCGGGGCAGCTACAATGTATTTTGGCCGTCATGAGCTATACTAAAGTATTTTTGACGCAATGCGCAAAGTGCTACAAAATTATCGTTTAGGACTGATCTAATAAACGAATAATTTTTCGTCCAACACGTGTGCTTTTTCGCGTCAGGCGACAGCAGGCAGTGGGAGAAAGAAAACGACACAGCATGAATGATATCTGTATTTCGTCAACACTGAAAACTTTTATGTTAACTATTTAGTCTGAGTGTGGTGAAAAAATATGAAAATGTTAAAAGAATAATTAATTTGAAGTAACAGCTAACAGATGTATTCATTTTTGCTGTCAAAATTATCGATTAGAGTACAAACTAATAAGGTTAGTAAAAATCGGGAGATTTGGCGTTCCGATCAAAGGTTAATCGGGACGTGTCACCAGACCCTTGAAAATCAGGACATCTGGCAAATACTATATTGGAAACTAGTTGTATCGACTACGCGTTGCCGTGGGTCTGGTTAAATGGAAAGAAAGTGTTGCTTTTATGTCCAACAGATGGCGTTGTTTTTTTTTTCAAAAGTATCTAAAAACGCACGCGTATTCCAATGCATCTGAGTGCGCTCGGTCTAAGTACACACGATCGTGTCACGCGGCTTCACTTTCCTAAAATATCTCGGCCACGAATCAGTTGGCAGCCTTAATTACGTGTTAACGGAGCGTGTGAGGCGCGTGGGTGCGAAGGAACGCGGCGCTCTGCGTGCTCACGCGTGCTCGTCTCGTCCAGAGGGTCGCTTGTAGCCGCTAACGTGGCCTGTTGCTGCAGCGGCGGCGCTGCGCAGCCGCGGCCTCGCCGTGCTCCGCTTCCCGCGCTCCAGACGCCCCTCCATCCTCGGCCGCGACGGCTTCTTCGTCCGCTACGGCGAAAGAGAACGCGACGCCGTCGCCACCTTCGATTTCCTCGACGACCTCTCCGGCGGCTCCTCCCCGGACACCAAAGACTGTACCTAAATTATGTAGCAATAAACGCCTCCCAAATAACTATATTTTTTTATTGTGATAATCGGACGGACACGGCCTTCATGTTGGAACGAATAGGCCTAGAGCACAATTAACTATGCCGACACTGAAAGAATAAACTTCAACCATGTTAGTGTCTTGCTTTCGCGCTCTTGTTAGCCAAATAGTTTTACTTTTTTTTTAGTGTAGCGTTTTGATAAACGGCCGCACGACCTCCGTACGGCTGCAGCTATTTCAACAGCCACGTACGGCCCCATCGAATAGATTTTGGATTTAGGTGTCGTAGATATTTCGATTTTAACTTCCTAATTAATAAGACGAGCACCTAGTCTGTAACGTTCTTCCTAGATTTCTATTGGTAGCTTGGGAAGATGTGTAGGAACATCGCAAAGGCTTCACCTAAACTGATTCATTGCAATTATTTGCGTCTTGATTCTAGAAACTAAAGCATTGCAAAATTTACCAACTGTTGAACAGAACCAGGCCGTTGATTGATATGATTTGCGCTTTTTGGAACTGATAAAGCGATTTAAAAAAAATAAGAAATCTAAACGGTCGATTACTTCCTGTTATGTCAAGCTTGCGCTTCGAACCATTAATTGTGTTTAGGTAAGAAGACGAAACAAATAATGACTAAGTAATTGAAAGCTGCGGCCTCGAAGTAATGTGATATTTTTGTATATACTGTAAGTTCCACTTATTTTCGTAAACATTTAAATGGTTTCCTTTCTAACCGAACGAAGCGTTACTGATGGTCCTAGAGAGTAATATGTTTGTGTTTTGAAAAGCCCGGTCGTGTGACAGTATTGTATTCACGGAACAGACTTGTTTAGACGGACAGTATTGTTTAAGGGAAAGTAGTAACGTAGTCGCACGACCGGATTGCGGAATGTAATGATAGGTACTTATGTAAATATTGACGATTACTTACGTATCGAGCTAGTAACTATATTTAATAAATATAAATTATAGTCATATTCTATAACAATCGATAACCTTATAAAATCCATTAAATTGAAGGGTACTAAAGTATGATAAGTGTATATATGTTATAATGACGTCATTTAATGCTATTTATTAATTTGTGTCATTTGCGATTCGTTGACCATTTGTGTATACTTAGGTACATATCATGATCTTATATTATTTCTAGTAATTGTATTTATCAAGGTACAAGTGAAAATATTACTTTCTGCATATTATACCACAAACAAATCACAAGAAAATGTTTGTTCATAAACCTTATATTTGTGCTTCATTATATTTTATAGCAGATTGTAATATTATATCTACTCAATATATAACTACTTTTTTACTATTACGGATACTGTTTAATTGTGATTATGGACTTACAATTCGATTCTATGTGTGTCCTCTGAAATTTTACTGTTTATGTTTGTTATTTTTCTGTTTTATTTATTACATTAATAGAATGTTTACGTAGTATCACTTGTGCCGAGATTATCTCTCATATAGTTTGCGTCTATGCTATGTAATTCCATACAATATGGTTATAAACCTTAAAGAAAATTTGTATCTGTGGCTTTTATAATATGTATAGATTTCTATTCTAATTGCGGAACCAAAGCGGTATAACACAATTTGCCACCACTTGTTACGATGCGACACTGTATTTCACTATATTGATAGAATTGAATGATTTCTTTTACCCAGCTTTGTTTAATGGTAGTAATGAGGACAATAAAGGAAGATTTTTACCTATTATTATTAATAAATATAAACGAAATGACGACTCGATCGATATCTAAAATATAAACATATTTAATATAGTTATTCTATTTCACGATGAAGTTTTGACTTTGGTTGTAGTTAGCCGTGCACATACACACAGATGCTGCGGGCGCTCGGGAGTAGCGCTCCCGAGGCCTACGCACACTAACACAATGTGTATGTGCACGGCTAACACAGCCAAAGTCAAAACTTCATCGTGAAATAGAATAACTTTACATATAGACAGCGTAACTACAATGTATGTAATTGGAACAATGTAAGAACGTCCCATTACGTTCGGATAACACGCTCCGGATAGAAACAAATAATTTAGTATGTAGATATCTTATATATTATGATGCGTTCAATATTAGTCTGGACATAAATACAAATTTGTTTTTTTTTTTCATTGTTTCTAATGTGTTTATCCGAACGTACAATAAATCACTAGTTGAATAGTTTAAAATATACAAAAGCAGATTGTAACTATTTTTCAATCCACTGTGTAAGATATTCTTCATTTATTATGACATAATTGTTCCTAAGAACGCCTCGTTCATTCCTGTATGTTAGACGTTTTATTGTGATGCATTCACCTCTTCAAAAACATTGGAATAATTATTATTGTTTATCATAAAAATAGTACCTCGTAACTTAATATGCAATTATATTCATTGTAATCGTAGGATCCAGAAGGTACTGTGATGGTAACTACCACTAAATTTTAGAGCACAATTGGAAGATTAATAAATATAGAAATGATAATGAAGAATGCGTATTGAAAATATTCCTTGGTATTGGGTGCATTTTGTTAGTACATTCTAACATAAGAAATAGAAATACTTGAGTTAGGTAGGTACTTTGAGCAGTACAAAATGTGTAGAGTAACAGTATAATTTAATTATCTACTATTACAGATGGGTTTAATAAACGATTCCGTTCCCAAATGAAATTTTGTTTCATTTTACAAATTCCCCTCTCAGAGTGCTCCAATCCTGTCCTGCGCAGATGGTTAGTCTCCGTTGAGACTGGGCGCCGTGACTAAAATTCGGTCTGGAGGAAATTATAGTTATTTTTGTTGTCATTGGAATTTATAACTTTCCTTGACGTAATTCGTTTACTGAATAATGATATCCTGGCTGGTAACATTTGTGGCGACAAGATTTTTGTAATACCTATTTAAGCCGCAAGAGTTGACAGTCCACCAGATGGTTGATAATTTTTAATGCTATTCTGGTGTGGAAAACACCTTTCATAGCAAAGTTAATTTATATTATACTATTTACTGTAAGAAATATTATTAGAACTAGTATTAATACAGTGTATAAATAGTAGTACCACAGTTTAAAGCCAGTTTAAACTGTGGTAGTACAGTACTGTACTAGTATTTTCCTCAAAGAAAATCAAACGAGAAATTATCTATGGTAACAAATCTATGTTCGCATAAATATCTCTCGCCTTGCCCATAGATTATTGTATAGGTATATATTAAGATGCGCGATTCCAAATTTAATTATTTTCGTTATTGCGCTGTGTTTTAATAACAGATGGCGCTAAATTAAAAGTGCTTTAAGCTCGCCCTTATTTTGCACTACAATTTTTATTTCATAAACAACCATTATTTACATTGCACAAGTGCTGCAACGCAATTAATATTTCAATCAATCAATCAATATTTTCTTTATTTTACACCAATACACATTAGAACGAGATAAAATGAAACAAATATATAGAAAATACAATAGGCGGTCTTATCGCTCTGGAAGCGATTTCTGCCAGACAACCCGAGTTTAGCAAATAACTGTTGTTTACAGCGAATTGCAAATAGGGAAGGTGTACATAACTTTGACAATTAAGTTAAAAAATATATATATAAATATTAAATATATAAATACACACAAGATGATGACGGTTGATGATAGGTAGGATAGATACAATTAAGGACGGGAATTATGATGGGAAATAATATTAGAGTTCCAAGTAATAAGTTTTGAGCAGATTTTTGAAGGAAAAAAGGAGCTGAGCACGTCGCATATATAAAGGCAAGGAGTTCCACAAGCGTACAGCTGTAACCGAAAATGATTTATTGAAGAAGGAGTATGAATGTCCTTAAATTCGAAACGAAAAATTATTATAAATATTTGTTTGATTCTTGTGCTAATTGTTAGTTCCTATTAAAAAAACTATTTGCTTAATTATTGATTAACATTAGCAATGTTAAATTTAACATTATTTTGCGCAATATAAATTGATTTCTATATTTAATGTCCCTACTGGTTAGTTAATACCTATCTAATATTACAAAGTTTTGCTCCTCTTCAAAAATTTCATGAATTAGTATCAAATAATTGTTTATAGTGATCTATCTCTAATCTAATATAAAAATATACATTTTAGAGCGGTATTATTAATCTTTGAGATATGTACTTGATAACGATATCATATTTTAGTTACATATATTGTTTTAAATATGTGTGTAATAACCTAGCACTTCTTATTATTTTGTGATAATAACAATACTTTTTAAAAGTACAAATAAATAACAAAAGTGAATATATTATGTGTATAATATAAACGTAATACGTGTGTGACCTGTATCATAAAAACATTTTACAAAATGAGCATTTTTTAAAATTATAACGTACTCACACATATACAACCTTACCAACAATTTGCTAAGTTATTATTAATCTAAAAATTGTAGCAAAGAGACCACGTAAAGCAACAAAAAGAATACCAAGAAAAAAAATATTTTGAACTCTTTGACTATGCACACCACCTACGTATTCCTGAATATGTGTGCCGGACGGGTGAAACTCGGGAGTAGGTGTTATCGAAAGTACTCCGCGAGTCGCTCACGTCCTACATCTATAGGTTCCGGAGGATTTATACTAACATATTAAGGTTATAAATATGTTGTAAAACTATAATACCTCTTATACGATTATCATGTGAACTTGTGATATTAACTGGTGAAGAAAGTACAGCCAGTATATTATGTAATGATTTTTCAAATCATCAATCAATCAATTTCTAATATTTTAGCATGTAAACCTGTAATAGTAGTGAAAGTATATGAGTAACACATAAAACTTTATTTATCAGGCTTGTTTTATCCACTGCTGCCTTTTCAAGTGCTAATAATAATAATGTCCTTCAAACCGAATTTCGGTCTCGGCGGCTAGTCTCAACGGAGACTAGCCATCTGCGCAGAACAGGATTATAGTGCCCAAGTGTATGCGCAAGCACAGGTGCACTCTCTATTCTCCCACTCTCATAGTCGGACGGGACGGTAATTTGACACGACCGGAGTGAGATCAGGCGCAGGACCAACGGGGTTCCACCGGGGTGAAACACCGCCTACTTCTAACTCCGGGCTGCTACTGAGAATTTCTTCACAAAAACCCAATAAGTGATTTTGGCCCAACCCGAGATTCGAACCCGGGACCTCATGATCAGCAATCGGGCTTACGAGCACTAGACCAACGACGCAGTCAAATGTTATTATAATATTAAGGAATCATCATCATCATCATCATTACAACCCTTTAAAACTTTTAGAGTCCCGATGGGTTTCTTGCTGGTTCTTCCCAGGACAGAGGGGTTTTTTCCAACCAGTGGTAACGTAAACAATGACTTTCAATAAGAATTACACATGTGATCTATATTGAATAAAAAAATATTCTATTCTATTCTTCACAAGTCCACTGCTGAACATAGGCCTCCCCCAAGGAATGCCACGAAGCACGGTCCTGAGCCACCTGCATCAATCAACTTCCTCCATGTCTTACCAGGTCGTCACTCCATCTAGTGGGGGGTCGCCCTACACTTCGCCTACCGGTACGAGGCTGCCACGAGAGAACCTTTTTTCCCCATCGGCATATTCGAGCTATATGGCCGGCCCATTGCCACTTCAGCTTACTAATCCGTTGGACTATCTCGGTTACTCTGATTCTGTTGCGGATATCCTCATTTCTAAGTTTATCACGCAGAGAAACCCCGAGCATAGCCCTCTCCATAGCTCGCTGAGCGACCTTGAGCTTCCTCATACGGCCAGCAATGAAGGACCACGTCTCAGTTCCATAAGTCATCACTGGCACACGCACTTGTACAGTCTCGTTTTCAAGTTTTGAAGTATACCTGACGAGAAGATGTGTCGTAATTTCCCGAACGCTGTCCAGCTGAGTTGAATCCGTCGATTGACCTCTTGGTCGAAGTTGGACTTACATAGTCGGACTATTTGTCCCAGGTAAACATACTCGTCACAACTTAGAGCTTAGTGCTCCCAACAACTACCGGCATAGGTGTGACATGGACGTTATACATGATCTTTGTTTTGTCCATGTTCATCTTAAGACCTATCCGTTGGGAGACGCTATTGAGGTCATTGAGCATAGTGCTTAGGTCCTCCAACGATTCTGCCATAAGGACTATATCGTCGGCATATCGAAGATGAGCGATATACTCACCATTGATGTTAATACCGTATCCTTTCCAGTCCAGTAGCTTGAAAACGTCTCCCAATGCAGCGGTGAAGAGTTTCGGGAATATAACGTCACCCTGTTTTACACCTCTGCAGTTGGATAGGTTTCGTACTCTGGTTCTGTACTCGGATAGTCATCGTAACCCTACTGTACAAACACTTCAGTACTTTGATATACCGACAGTCAACTTGGCACCGCTGAAGGGATTGCAGCACCGCCCAAATTTCGAGGGAATCAAAGGCTTTCTCATAGACACATACACAAGAGTTAAAAAATATATTGATTAGTTTTAGTATTGTTTTATTTGACGTGTAACAAATTTATTTGAATTGGACAATGAAGCCAAAATCAAGTGCCATTTGGAATTATTTCAATGAAGTGTCTGGGAAAACCGCAAAGTGTAAACTATGTGAGAAGATATATTCACGAAAGGGAGGTACGACTGCTTCGTTAAAAAGTCATTTAAAGTCTGTGCATGCCACTGAATTCGAAGAATTCAAAAAATTTTAAACTGAAAAGAAAAATACAGTGCAATAGACCTGCCCTTAACACATCTCTTCTGCCTCCACCTCCGATACCGGTTCCGGTTCCGACAAACAAAATTTAAAAGCACCGCTTCCGAATTCGGTTCCGATATAACCACTTCCGTAATATCCCTACGCAAAACATAGTGGCAAATTGTACTCCTCGGTCTTCTGTACAATTTGCCGAAGGGTATGTATGTGGTCTATGGTGCTAAAGCCTTTCCAGAAACCGGCTTGTTCGGGAGGCTGGAAGTCGTCGATCCGGCGTGCGAGACGATTCGTAATGACTCTCGAAAACAGCACGTAGAGGTGGCTGAAAACAGCACGTAGAGGCGGCTCAGAAGGGAAATCGGTCTGTAGTTCTTCAAGAGAGCATTGTCGCCTTTCTTGAAGAACAAGACCACCGCACTTCTGCTCCACGCCTCCGGAATAGTACCACCATGGAGGACGGAATTAAAGAGGTTCTGAAGGACTTCAAGTACCGGTTTTCCACCCGCTTTCAGAAGCTCCGCTGTAATTCCATCCTCACCCGGGGACTTGCCGTTTCTAAGGTGCTGGAGAGCCATTCTAATCTCGCTCAGACTGACGTATAAGACTAGCTCCTGGATCGTTACTCACTCTTGCGTGTGACTCCAACGAACCTCTCAATCTCACTCAAAATCTCAGATGCTGCTACATTCGGTCTTCAGATTTGACAGTTGGCTTTTTCTGGCAGACAGATCTCTGGCAAAGACTTTGGAGCCCTGGTTCCGCTCGATCGGGTGACAACGCATATACATTTTGATTCTTAATCGAGGATAAATGTGCCAAAGCATCCACTTACCATCAATAAGGCTGTGTGCTCACATGTCACTCTTATTCTACAAAAAAAATATGAGGGAATGAGGTAATCCTTACTATGCTTTTTTTTATTATAATTTATATAAATAGTTGTATCTTATTAATTTAAAATTTTCTGTTTAAAAAATAATTCCTCTAGGTTTCTTGCTGGTTCTACACAGAAGAGGTATTTTCCGAAGCATTTGTTAAAAAAAATTACTTTTAATAAGTATTATGTAATAATTTATATTAAAGAAAAATATTCAATTCTATTCTAAGGATGCACTAACTGACGAAGCAGTGTTCGTGAGGCCAGAACCGATACCTTAGAATTGATAATACTGCTCCCTATCACTATTCAGTTGAATTCGTGGTTGGCATTTTTGAAAGATTAGTTTATTGCCTATCACATTTGTCAATTATCTGGATGTATCAAATGTGATGAGGCCCAAAAACTCCGTCGTGTTGATTGGTGTCGTGAAATGGTTCAAAGATTTAACGGAGGTGACTCAAATGCTGTGTTCGACATACTTACGGGTGACGAAAGCTGGATTTATTGTTATGATCCTGAAACTAAGACACAGTCTGCTGTCTGGGTGTTTCCTTCCGAGAAGTTGCCAACTGAAGTGAAGAGAGGTCGAAGTGTGGGAAGAAAGTTGGTGGCCTCATTCTTCGGAAGGACAGGTCATTACGCAACAATTGTTTTAGAGGATCGAAAAACAGTTACTGCAGAGTGATACACTAACAATTGTTTGCCACTTGTCTTGGAAAAAGTTCGGGAGAAACGACCTCGCAGTAGGATCCTCCTTCACCACGACAACGCCTCGTCGCACACCGCCAAGCAAACAATCGACTACTTGGCGACGTCAGACGTGGAATTACTGGGTCACCCGCCCTATAGCCCCGACCTCGCACCTTGCGATTTTTATTTATTTCCGAAAATAAAAGAAAAACTTCGAGGAAAACGTTTTATGGATGCCGTGGCTGCGTTTCAAGATGCCGTCGAAGAGACCCCTAAGGACGAGTGGGCAAAGTGCTTTTCTGTGGTTCCATCGGATGCAGCGATGTATTGATGTAAGTGGACACTATTTTGAAAAGATATAATAAAACTAATAACTTGCTAGTTTGTTCAGTTTTTGATTTTCTAAGAACTTTCAGTGTCACCCTCGTATGAGTATAATAAGCGTGCCCTCTAGTGTGATAAAAATATTTCCCTTCTGAGCCGTGTCTAGGTCTACGTGCTTTTTGCGAGAGTCATTACTAATCGTCTCGCACGCAGACTCGACGACTTCCAGCCTCCCGAACAAGCCGGTTTCCGAAAAGGCTTAAACACCATAGACCACATACCTTTCGGCAAATTGTACAGAAGACCAAAGAGTACAATTTGCTACTTTGTCTTCGACTATGAGAAAGTCTTAGATTTCATCGAAATTTAGGCGGTGCTGCAGTTCCTTCAGCGGTGCCAAGATGACTGTCGGTATATCGAAGTGCTGAAGTGTTTGTACCGTAGGGCTACGATGGCTATCCGAGTACAGAACCAGAGTACAAAACCTATCCAACTGGAGAGAGGTGTATGACAGGGTGATGTTATATCCCCGAAACTCTTCACCGCTGCATTATAAGACGTTATCAAGCTACTGGACGGGAAAGGAAACGTTATTAACATCAATGGCGAGTACATCACTCTCCTTCGATTTGCCGACGATATAGTCCTCCAATGGCAGAATCGGTGGAGGACCTAAGCACTATGCTCAACGTCCTCAATATTGCCTCCCAACGGATACTAACCTATGCCGTTAGTTGTTAGGAGCACTTAGCTCGAAGTTGTTGACGAGTATGTTTACCAGGGACAAATAGTCCGACTAGGTAAGTTCAACTTCGACCGAGAGGTCAATAGACGGATTCAACTAGGCTGGGCAGCGTTCGGGAGATTACGACACATCTTCTAGTCAGGTATACCTTCGAAAATAAGATTGTACAACCAGTGCGTATTGCCAGTGACAACATGGATTTGAGACGTGGTCCTTCACTGCTGGCCGTATGAGCAAGCTCAAGGTTGCTCAGCGAGATATGGAGAGAGCTATACTCGGGGTTTCTCTGCGTGATAAACTTAGAATTGAGGATATCTGCAGTAGAACTAGAGTAATCGACATAGCCCAACGGATTAGTAAGCTAAATTGGCAATGGGTCGGCCATATAACTCGAAGAACCGATAACCGATAGGGAAGAAAGGTTGTCGAGTGCCAGCCTCGTACCGGTAGGTGAAATGTGGGGCGGCCCCCCACTAGATCGAATGACGACCTGGTAAGACATGTAGGAAGTCGATGGATGCTGGAGGCTCCGTACCGTGCTTTGTGGCATTTTTTGGGTGAGACCTATGTTCAGCAGTGAACTTGTGAAGGGTTGTAATGATGATAATGATGATAAAGATAACTCAATACATGAGGTAATATTTTTATTTTTTAAATAAGTAGGTACAACAAAAATTTAATTAATTGAAAGTATACATTAACTCCGCATATTCAAGCATGCCTGGTACAAAGATATAAACATTAAGCTTAGACACTTGTGAAAATTTAATATTTCAGTTTTTTTTTTGCATTCCTTAGTAAAAGCAGTGGCGTAGCTACCATAGGGCAAGGCGGGGCAGTGCCCCGGTGCCCCCAAGCTCAAAGGGCCCTTTATTTTTTATGGCCCAACATTGAAAATTATCCCACGGGATCCTTTTACCGGGATAAAAGTATACTATGTCTTACCCAGGTCAAGCTCTATCCGTGGGCAAAATTTCATCCAAATCCATCCATTAGCTTTTTTTAAATATTATCTGCCGGGTTACACATAATACTTAGTAGTAAGTAGCTTTGCTTTATGTCTAGCAGTTACTTACTTCATCTTCCTTCATCTTACTTACTACTTACTACTAAGTAGTAAGTAACTGAAGACGAAATAGTATTGCACCTTTAAAGTATTTAGTTTAGTTTAAATAGGGCCTCCTCATTTTTGCCCCGGGGCCCTTGGTTACATAGCTACTCCACTGAGTAAAAGAACAATTTATTGTTCGTTTTTTAAAGAATTGAAGTGACAAACGAACGAACGAAACCGGACTGTGGGATTCCACGTAACATTAAATTAAGAAAGTTACAAATGTGTTGTCACCCTCGAGGACCAAGATCTTTCCAGCCTGTAACTATACTGGCTCTGGAAACCCTCAGCCCGGAACACAACAGTACAACAGCAGCGTACTGCTACAATTTAAAGACCTTACAGTTGGGAAACAAATGTACTTGTGCAGAGCAACGGTGGGGGCAATGCGGGGCAGGGGGCGGGCCGACCTGGTGCTAGCGCACTTCACTGAGTCTGATAGACAATACATGCGGTTGGCGGTGGTGAATTACTGTTGTAGTTATATGAGTTACTAAGTAAAACTGAATTCAAATGACGGCCATGCTTATGTTTTCCTCATA
Source organism: Parnassius orleans (assembly GCA_029286625.1). Taxonomy (NCBI): domain Eukaryota; kingdom Metazoa; phylum Arthropoda; class Insecta; order Lepidoptera; family Papilionidae; genus Parnassius; species Parnassius orleans. The sequence continues at coordinate 1,759,377 of JAGSMP010000051.1, forward strand.
ATTTTTTTTTTGATAAAATTGTTTATCCGAATGCGAATACACTACATAATTAAATATAACAATCGAAATTTGAAAACATTTATAAAAAGAAAGTGTCACGAAAATATTGGCAGTGCAACACTTGTTAATGTGTTTTTTCTTGTAGTAATAAAAATGATCTTGTTGAATAAATGTGTTTTTAACTTATTAGTATGTACATAATATTAATAAATGATAATGAGTATTATAATATCCAAAATCATTGTGATTCCATTTTCGTGACAACCCGTAACACGTTGCCCGCGCAAAATACCTACGCGGGCGGTGGCATCGCCGGACATCAAAGGCGTTTCACAACTGTAAGGTCTTAAAAGTGTGTTACTGCCCTTTAGTAGCTGAAATAGGTAAGAGGTGTGGTCCACAACAACAAATTAACGGAATCAGATCAGGATGTTGCAATGGTTTTTGAGAAATATTTTACGGATATTCCGATCTTAACCACTATGTCACTGAATTCTTCTCCTGCCGTCGCCGAATCATTACTTAAACAAAATGTAAATGCGTGTACAAAGAATTTTACATTTCATAAAATATCATCAAAAGATATTGTAAAATATTTTAAAACTATTGATATTAAGAAAACTGCGGATCTGTGGGGCATTTCCGTTAAAGTTATTGCGTCTATAAACGATATAATCGCGCCTCAACTAGCTATTATTTTTAATACTAGTATCGAATATGGTGTGTTTCCTGATTTGATGAAGCATAGTAAAGTAATACCTTTATTTAAATCTGGTAGTACATTAGACCCCGCCAATTTTAGACCCATTTCTGTACTGCCAACACTAAGTAAGATTTTGAAAAATTATTCTTGATCAAATGTTAATATTTTTTAATGTTAATAATTTACTTCATAAAAATTAATTCGGTTTCACAAGGGGTCGCTCGACAACTGATGCTGGTGTTGAGTTGATTAAATATATTTTCAATGCATGGGAGAATTCACAGGATGCTTTGGGTATATTCTGTGACCTATCCAAGGCCTTCGATTGTGTTCACCATGAAACATTAATCAGGAAACTACAACACTACGGTTTAAGAAGTAATGCTCTTAAATTAATTGTTTCATATTTAAGTAACAGAACGCAAAAAGTTGTCATTAATAGTATGAGCTCTTCCGGGTCGATAGTACAAATGGGCGTGCCTCAAGGCTCAATTCTCGGCCCCTTTCTGTTTCTTGTATATATATTAATGACTTACCTTACATAGTAGGGGATAACCATAATATAGTATTATTTGCTGATGACACTTCATTAATTTTCAAATTAAAACGACAATTATTAAAAGATGACGAAGTAAATAATGCTATATCTAAATTAGTAAATTGGTTTAATGTTAATAACTTGCATTTAAATAGCACTAAAACGAAATGTATGAAGTTCATGACTCCAAATGTCAGACAATTAAATACTAATGTAATTTTAAATGGGGAGGAACTGAGTCTTGTCGATACCACCATTTTTCTTGAATAACACTAGACGCGAAGCTTCAATGGAGCCCCATATATCAAAGTTAGCAAGCAGACTTAGTTCTGCAGCATATGCTGTAAAAAAGATTAGAAATCTTACCAGTGTGGAAACAGCTAGACTTGTTTACTTTAGCTATTTCCATAGCATAATGTCGTATGGTATTTTGCTATGGGGACACGCAACTGACACTGAAATTATACTTGTTTTACAGAAGAGGGCCATAAGAGCAATCTATGATTTAAAACCTAAAGAGTCGCTCCGACAAAAATTTAAGGAAATTAATATATTAACTTTGGCCTCTCAATACATTTATGACAATGTAATTTACGTACACAAAAATAAATGTAGTTATACAAAAATAAGTGATATTCATTCTGTAAATACTAGGAACAAACACAAGCTAGTAGTGTCAGTTACTCGACTCCACCGAGTCAGTAATTCATTCTTGGGGCGATGTATACGCTTTTACAACAAAATCCCAGAAAATATACAAAATTCGACCTGCTCAAAATTCAAAAACTTTATAAAACATAGTTTGTATAAAAAGGGTTATTATAATATTAAGGAATTTATAGATGATAATAACCCCTGGGAATGAGGTGTTCGCTACCAAGCTACATATTTCTAATTTGTTTTGTGTGGTTAATTGTGTAACATACATGATTGTAAGCTGTTATTTAAAAAAAAAGTCCTTTGGGTTTCTTGCTGGTTCTTCCCAGGACAGAGGTTTTTTTTCGAACCAGTGGTAATTAAACAAAAGAGTGACTTTCAATAAGTATTATTTATAATCTATATTGAATAAAAAAGTTTCTGTTTCTGTTTCTGTCCTAGTCGGACGGACTTCTATGCAGAAAAGAAGTCTTGCCAATTTATAGTTCATCAAAATACTAAGTATTTTGATGAACTATAAATTTGATGAATTTTATAAACCTAAACTATTTTTTGCATTTGAACACAATACATAATCTGATTTTAACTTATAACCTTGTATAACACTGACTTTTAATTTTAGCATATTAATTTTATAACTAAAAAAACATTAAGTACATCTACGACATACTAAAAGACTAAAAATACTTATTTCGAACATTATATTATAAAACATGTAAGCCTTTGTACAACTGTACCTGCATATTATTTGCCTATCCATCCATCTATCCATTACAACCTATCAAAGTCCATTATTGAACGTAGGCCTCATAGGGCCGTAGTAACCCCACTTGGCAAGCGTGTTGGCAACCGCAGCTTTTTTAGGGTTGTTAGCAGGAAGATGCTACTGCCCATATCTCGTTTCATACCCCTCAGTCGCCTCTTACGGGACGATATGGGGTAATGGATATTCTTACACCGCCACTGCACGGTAGGTAATTCTGATGTGTACAACTTTACTTACAAAAACATTTTACAAAAAACTCTATGTACGTATGCTCTTTTTTGTTCCAATTAAGAGCTACCATTCATATACTCGATTGATACAATAATAGTGAACATTGTGACATAAATTACTGCTAACACTGGATTATTGACTGAAATTAATACATAATCTAAAACAAATGGTAAATTTAAAACTTTGTTCAAACGACTTCAATATGAATATAATTTATTGTTGATTTTTTATAAACCCCTCGACCGATTTCGATAAAATTTAAATGGGACCACCTGGGAATATATTACCTATATCCTTTGAAACAAAAAAAAATTTTCCAAATCGGTTCAGGCGTCTTTGAATAATCGGTGAACATACATAAAAAAAAGATTCCGACGAATTGCGAACCTCCTCCTTTTTTGAAGTCGTTTGACAATACTCTAAAAACGCATATTAAATAACATTTGAGGACTCAAAATATTCAACATGGCTTAACTTCTTACTCTTGAACACATCAAAAAATTCTTTTGATTCTCTCCCATAGACCTGAAAAAAATGAGCAACTCAAAATTAACGATCTTTGACATATTTTATAATACAGCTACCTAGTTCACAGTAGTTACTTTGTTTATAGTATGTTAACAATCAACGTCAGATAAACCCTATACAAATACAAACACACGCACACTCCCATCACCCACAACAATGAAACAAGTTTGCAATCAAAAAATATTTATTAAAATTAATACAGATAAATTATGTCATGATAATGTCACATTACAAAAAAATCACAGACAACATATAAAATCATCCCCGTACAAGGAATAAGTAAAATTTATGTGTGAATATTATGTTATACCATTTACAAAGTGAACCATTCGTCGAGTACGCCAATTTACTGCAAATTAAAACCTACAATGATTTCTAACGAAAGGCAATAAAAATTTAAAACCTATTAAAATCTAACAATGCAAATTTCTTATGTACCGATAACAGCCCGTAAATTAAAACGATTAAATGGAATGTTCAATTTGATTTGATACTGACATGCTGCACGATTACTTAATGAGTTTCACAATTAGGTTTGTAATCAAAACAATACAAAGGGGTTTAAAAATGATTCATTGAAAATGTGTAGTCTCATCGTTTTGTCCCAGCTTATGAATACATACATATTATGCAACAATTTCAGGCGTCAAGTACTTACCATTTGGAATTTATACAAACAAGTAACACAATTTAAAGACTATTTTGTCAATACTAGGTACTTTTAATGCGCACACTTACTATCAAACACAAAAACTTAATAAATTATTATTTGTACCCAATATATTATACATGAATAATTTTTTAGGAAATTTTAGAACATAATGAAAATGAAATACAGATGTAAAAAATAGCATATTCATTTAAAAATTACTTCTAAAGATAATTAATTTATTAGTGAAATTATAACGAATATTGAGTTTTTTTTTGTTTTTATCTGTGACCTTATTATTAATACCAATTTTGTTTGTGACAGACAATACTTTATAATAGTCATAACTTAATAAATTAAAATCCACAAAAATATCAAATTGAAGAAAATTTGTACCAGTCTATTTTTTCAAACATTTAAAAATACGTTTAAATATTTTGACTGATCGTCCACGATAAATTATTTTTAAATATATATATTTACATTAAGCCTCATTTTCGTTTCGTCCTTTACCAGTTTTTTTTTTTATAATTACAGAATAAATCACGCCAATCTTTAAATGAATGAGCACTTACAGGTAAATTTATAGTGAATCTTTTTTCAGAAAACAAAATACTTTTAACTTCAATCAAAATTAAATCTATTATCACTTAGCTTTAAATAATTTTTTATTATTTTATTAAAATTCTTAAATGGGCAATAAACCCATTGACTTTTTACGGTAAGGAAAAATTTTGTGTAATATAACTGATAAACAAAATAGAAGACTATGGCCATAGATAATTTTCCAAGTTTATTTTTGTATTTTATTATTTCTTTTAAATTTAATACAAATTAAATATAGTGATTATAAGTGACGAAATTTAAATCAAGCGCACTCTACGCGTGCAAGTATCAATTAATTTGTAATGCCCTTGACTTTTAACCGACCGCTAAGTGAAAAAAGGTGACTTCAAATTAGTACCTATTTAGTATTTATTAAGTGGCCAATTTCGTAAAATCACAAAGAAAAAACAATAATTTAAATAATATCTATGCCATAGAGTTCTATTTCGTTCACCTATTACACTCTATTTTTTCCTCATGGTAAAAAAGTCAGCCAGTATATTGATCTATCATGTATATTTTATTATATAAAAGTGTATAAAAAGGTTAAAATAGATAATATAATAAAAAGTACAAACAAAATAGAAGTATAAAATGATGTCTACTGCACATTGGTTTTAGGAATGGAATGACTAGAAAAATAGTGCATCCAATCATGATTAGTTAAAACGGATAAGGAAAAATTGTAAAAATACTGCAAAATGTAGATAAGGAAAGGAACAGCAATGTTAAGCGAAAAATTTAAATAACATTCAACTAATGAAAGTTATTTTGATATCAATTTGTGTTTGGATTTAATCCAATACCGAGCTCTTCATCTGTCTGTTTGTGTCGTCTGTCATAAGGTATAAATTTAAATATTCTTATACCAAAATTACTAAACTATTTCGGTAAGTAACAGTCCATATCCTACTTTATTTACTAACAGTTTCATCCTAATCTATCTAGGTACATAATTCGTAGGATAAGGCTGAATTTACTGTTAAATATCGACGATTTTTATCTTTTGATTGCAAATATGATATAATAAAGATTACATCGTACACTTGAAAATATTTTCATAAAAATATCAGTAGTAAGTAATTATATGAACCGTTGTAAAAACACTTCATGTTTTATTCGCATTTAATATTTTTCAATATCAAAAACAAAGTAACGCATATTTAAATACCGCAATACCTACTATTAAGTTACCAAAAACACAAATTCAGCTTTATCCCGAATATAACAAATCAAGCTCAGACATTCACTGGATCGTTTAAAAAGTTTTGTGATGATCCGTACTCTTAAATTAAATGAAAAGAAAATTTAAATATAACAATCTCATGAAATTTTTGTGAACCTAAATAAAGATCATCAGATATCATGTGTCAAAAATACAAAACAATTGGAAAAAGTGTAAGTAAGACACGCTATGTGCTGATAATAATAGATTATTTATATTAAATAAATATAGTCTAAATGTACACCTTGTAATTTTTTTTTTTTTAAGAAAATTTACACAACTCTAAAAAGTTGTCCTTAAATTAATATCCACCACTGATGAATATCAATAATTTAATTTCTTTTGCGAAAATTAAATAAAGAAAATGTTATAAAAATAAATAAATCTATTCCATTCAACAATTTAATTCAAGCATTAACTCCAAATCCTTGGCTTGGCTCCACTTGAAGAACATTGCTCCTTTGACGTACTGTCTTTAGAATTCGCATTCTGCACACCCTCAATAAAGTGCCGCTTCACCTCTGGTTCCTTATTTGCGCTGTGAGAAAGCATATTTTTCAATCTTTAGGCATAGTTTTCTAGAAAAGTGTACAATCAATAAAAATTACAAAATCACAGATTCCACCTTGTACAGATTTGTGCGAGAAAGATGATTCTAGCCAATTTACTTGTGTCAGAAGAATACCCTTTTGTCCCGTGGAAGCAAACTATACAAAGCGCTAGACCAACAACATTTACATTGCACTTGTTACACCAATAAAAGTTTCTAGGTCCCGATCCAGTTACATAGTGTATAGCCAATTTTGTGCGGAAATATATATTTCCGTTGAGTTAAGACTCGGCTATCTTGTCTCCGGCGACGTCGCGCGACTTCGGTTGCATAAGTAATATATATATAATAATTATAATGTATAAGCGATGGTGAAATGTATCCGCAACAGACGACCAATGATCAATCTTAAAACTTTCTGTTATAACGCGAGATCAATCTAATATTAGAAGTGGCGTTAAATATAGAACAACATTTGGCAATGAGTTTGGGGACCATAAAATTGCCGTTTGAGAGGTGCGCAGCGCGAGTGAATGTTATGGCTTCATGAGAGTATAAAGAATTTATGGCTGTATGAGAGTATAAAGAATTTATGGCTTCACGAGGGAATAAATCAATAGCAAACGCTCGCTGCACAGCTCTCAAGGGCAGTATAGTTTCCGAACCTAAACTCAGTCACTTGTTTAACTAAACGCTGCATCGAGTACCTTTAGGCACATTATACAGCAATGTTAAAATCTGTCATCAACAATGTAATTAACTAGTGAAAAGCGATGGTCACCGAAAATCTAATTAGATGAGATAATGAAAAACAGGATGAATATGAACACAATACATGCCAGTGCATAAATTATAGTGTCATTTAAATACGAGTATATGTACATTAAATTATTATTAAAATTTTATCTTTTCTTTAAAAATCCTCCTTATATAAACAATTTAGGACGCATAAACGAAGAAAGCTACATGTTTTACCTTTCACGCTTGCAAACAATAGTTTCTTAAGTAGTCTTTATAATATAAATAATATGGAATTGAAATGATAATCAAATTAAATATCTCTTTTTAATATTTACAGTGGATGGTTTTAGACTATTCCCAACTGAGCTAGCTGAAGTTTAGAACCGTCATTTAAATGGAATTTTACATTCCAATTTATTTAATATTTTTATTTGCCGTCTTGTGGCGGCGTCGTCACCCCGCTTCGTACCGCTTAGTATCAGTGACGACAATGGGGAAGGCCAGAAAGACATCATGGTCTTAGATAGATAGGAATGTAGTATACATTTCGTATACAATCCAGATGTAAAAATCAAACATGGCGACGAGCAGCAACGTCCTAAATTAGGAGACATCACTGCGATTAGCAACCCGCCGACAATAGCGTGTTCCTACAGTATACATATAATAGTGTTCCAGTATATATATAATAGTGTTGCAGTATATATATAATAGTGTTCCTACAGTAGAAGCTAAGTCCAACAGTGGACTGTTACAGGCTAATAAAGAAAAAACTATTTCTGCATAAAAACGCTTACCTTTACGTATTAATAGGTATAAATTAAATGCAATCAAAAACTAGATTATTGTACACCTATTTAAGACGAGGATTTCTTATGTTAAACGGTTTTTAGCGCACCCTTCTCCAATACGAAGTACGAAGTAAGCGTGCGAAATTCGTGGTACAAAAAGCTGTTTTATTTGTAACGTTTTAGCTTATTATCGGGAAATAATGACCAAAATAAAAATATTACCGATAAAGAATCTAATTCAACACCATGCCTTTCATGTTATATGGTTATCGCTTAAAAATCAAGAACTCGAACTTCAAAGTTTTTTTCCGGTGATTATACTATATTTTTATCTCGATTAATACTAAGTATTTTAAAAAATCCATTCAGTATTAGAATTTAATTGAGTTTCATGTGGGTGCATTTTTTTCTACTATTTCAAGGAGTATTTGTTCTCGGGTATCAAACTCGTGTCTAAAATACGATATATTTTTAACCCTTGATGAAAAAGAGGGGTGTTATATGTTTAACGTGGGTATCTGTGCGTCTGTCTGTGGCATCCTAGCACCCAAACGGATGTATCGATTTAGATTTAGTTTTTTATTTATTTAAAGGTGACTTTATCGAGTATTCTTAGCTATGATTCAAGAAAATCTTTTCATCCGTTTGATTGAGATCATCAGCTCTTTTTGTTTCGATGGTTTTTAAATGTTTTAATTTAAGTTATTGCCCAATCTGGCCTAAGTTTTTTTTAAACAATATGAGAACCAGCCAATTAAAATTAAACGCATGTGTATGTACCTACTCATAAATTAAGTATCGTTGCTTCATTGACATAAAATCATTAATCCATAATAAACAATGCGAATCGGTTTCTCCGTATAAGTTTGCGCCACATTGCATTATCAAATTTTCAACGAACACCGCACCGGTTCAATGAACAACGTCCTTTAGATAAACAAGTCTGAATCACGGGCACCTACTCATCGTCTTCCTACGTGAGACAAGGTGCGTAGGCCACCAATACGTCTGGGACACGTCAAGTCACAAAGCCAAAAAAGCAAGTAACGCTACAAACTAGAAAATTACGTAATCCAATATTCATTATACGAAATTACATAAAACAAAGAGAACTTATGATGACAACAATTTATCGATATAACAATAACTTGATTGTTAATTTCCTGATGTGTTATGTTTTCTGCACTTGTTTCGCACTGTGCACTTGCTAACTGTGCACTTGCTTCGACTTTACTATTTATCAACTTGCAGAAGCTATTTTTACAATATAAATGTATAAATCCTAAGAGTTATTTTGGCGTAATATACCTTATTTTAATAAGTATATGAGTTAGTTCCTCTTTGGGTAGCTACATTCAATTGTCCTGGATAGTTATATGAGGATATTTTTCTTTAACGGAAAGAGTATTCTATAAAATACCTAAAAATATATAACTCAAGTTTAATCCCTAGGTATTGGATCATTTGTATGTAAGACTGCCGTACAAATGGCTCAGCTCAACCGGGAAAGGGCTACGCTCTCACATTGCTGCGTTTCGTATTGTTTTTTTTGTGCGAGCAGCTGTGCAGGACCAACATTGCGATAGTGGTTCAAGCCGAGGTTCGTACCTCTTTCTGAGGGGCCCTTGAATCACATCGAGCCCCCTAGCTGAAGAGCCTCACTCCGAAAGCAGGGGTCGGGGTGCCTCGGGACTGCAGTCCGGCAGAATCGTTGCACTCAATAGCTCGTAGGGCCTCGCTTACGAGCCTAATTTCGATGAAGCTGTCAAGGCCGCAGGGCCAACAGCATACACTTTCAGAAAAAAAAGAGAAAAAAAAATAAGACCAGTTTCACTGTGACCAGTAAGGTCCGAATTTAAGGAGTTGCTTAGCTGTGAGCATTTTCACTTCTTCTGGGCTAATTACGTAGTTTCCAAGATGAGTGTCACGTTTGCGCTTTAAGGGCCCGTAATCAATTAGAATGTACAGAGGTGTTTCTTCCGTTAAGGAACAGAATCGGCATATTCTTGAGTTGCTTAGTCCTATGCCTTGTGCCCAGCAATGTGCATTTTTAAACAGCAATATCCAGTAGGGTGGAGTGAAAATGTATGGAGATTTATATTTTCGTAAAATTTGTAATATAGTGGTAAAAAGCTGTCTATGAATGGAAGAATGAAGTATGTTTAATATCTTTTACGTATTATAATTCTTTGAGATCAAGGTTTTGGAATGTTTTAAAGTGATTTTCCATATGGTTAGTGACGAGAAACGAGTAGCGAGGCATTCAATCTTAGTCCCAAGAGCTGCAACGATGACGACGAATGACGAAGATGTGGGTGTCTATGGGCCACAGCATCAACTTTATTATTTGGTCAACTTTAACCTTGATAAAACTAATATAATATTTTTCAAAATTTAAGTTTTTTCCGGCAATAAAATTACACGTGCCAATATATCCTGAAGCGAAGTGAAAGAAAGAACTTGGTGCGAAACAGTAAGTCAATGTTTTATTATATTTTGAATGCGTTAACAATCTACTACTGATAAGATTTCGAACAACCGATACAAAACAAAATCGATTTTTATATCGTTTTATTGTAAGGCGGTGGAAAATCCATAAAAAAAAATAAGACGTTCAATATTCATTCCCATTTTGCTTTTATTCCCTACATAAAATTATAGTTTACATTAGAAATTTACCGGCCTAAGCGGTATTCAGAGACAATCTCGAGTTTTAACGCAAACTTTATTATCAAGATTGAGAGAAATACTATAATTTACGCAAATTTTAAGATTGCGAAGTTTGAATTTAAACTTAAAAGTGTCAACGAATACCGAACTTAGAGTATCTACACCTACTTAGTTTTTCCTTTCCATGTAAGTGAAGCCGCGGGCAAAAGCTATTTAAATAGCGGCATAATGGTGCTAGTCAAACAGCAGTACCAAAGTGAAGAGAACCGCAGAAGAACTGGTAACGAGGCATTCAGGCTCAGTCCTCTAGAGTGATTTTATTTTTATCAACCATAACAGCCTAACAAAAGTCCACTGCTGAACATAGATTGCCTATTCGGGAAGGGCCCATATGTACCATATATGCTACGCTTGGGGTTGGCAACCCTCAATTTTTTATTTTTAGTTGTTAATATGCTGACGCTGCTACCCATCACCTGGTTTGACTTTTAATCGAGGATAAACGTTCTGTTAGCCACATAATTTACCTACCATCAGATAAACTGCGTGTTCGTTCGTCACCTTTACTTGTAAAAAAAATCGAAGAAGGATATTTCGAAAGCAGGCAGGAGAAAAAATGTGGCAGACAAAAACAGAAAATATGATGTCATATTAATACGCAACCACTATGTTATTATCAATGTGATATACTGTGATACGTAAAGCTATTGTGGTTAAAGAGACACTGGCCATTATGATAAATGATAAAATTATATAATTATATAGGGGCGTAGTTAAATAACACACGGCCACGGCTGTTCACTGAATCAAACGTGTGCAGCTTTGCAATAGGACGATCCAAACTATCAGTCCTACTTTCCCCTCACTAATTTACCTATTGAGACTCAAGAAAAAAAATCTTCGGTTCAAAGATCGAACATATGATCAAACAAACTAGCCCGTTAAGTTAACAGACGCGTTTACTTAACGCGGTAGACAGAGTAGGTACACAGAATGAAAACGAATAATTAAAGACCTTTTCGCAAGTCGAAAATTTTAAGTTCGATCCTCGCCAGCACCAATAAAATTGTTAATTACATTGCTGCTTTTTTTTACCTCATACATGCAGGTTTTCCCATTAAGTTTGCCTTCAACCCCGTACGGAAAAGTGCATGTTTGAGAAAAAAATTAGGATAAATATGAAGTCTGCCAACACGCACTGGTGCAGCGTGGTAGACCTACTGCTCCATAACCCTGAATGTGAAAATGAGTGTTATGAGACGAGGCCTGTACTCAGTAGTTGGACGTATATGTGTACATTTACTTTATTTATATATCAATTTACATATAGGTACTACTTAGGAGACATCAATATATTAAATATATCGTTAAATCGGATCTTATATCATACAAAATACAAGAAGTTTGCCTGCGAGTCCTTATATCCTGGTCCTATGCACACAGTCCCCGCAAGATTTAATTGGGTACGAATGTTTGTTTGCACTATTCGTATTATTAATTTTACTTTTCCGCGAACGTATTTTGTAAATATAAGAATTGTGTTCGACAATTCTGAAAACATGCCAAGACGCACGTGAGCAACAAAACGCTATTTTTAAAGGTCATCTCGCACATAATATATTAGGTGAAATCAGTTTTGCATGAAAATAAAATTTTATTTATAAAAATTAATTTTCATTTATTTACTCTTTGGCCATGAAGGAAAAGGGGAGATCCCGCCGGGCAAGATATTCAGCCCGGGGAGCGGCCAACGCTCCACGTCTTATTTCGGAGCTGTTCTATATATAGCGCGGTAACTTCTGAACTTTGATAGCGCGATTCAGGCTTCGGTGCGTTTCGCTTGTGGCGCGACGACAGCGCCGCCACAACCATTTATTGTAACACCTTTAAATTACTAAAGTAAGAATGTGCGATCTTAAATCCCGTCGGTATTCTTAACCAGTCAAACTACTCAGCCGCCGGTTCTGGGTTTGTTCCACAGAAATTGCTAGTTTTCAAGTCTGCTTGTGTCATATTTGCCTCAGACACTGCGTCTTAGTCAACCCTTGATCTTATTAGATAAAAAATTCATCGGGCAGGGGTAGGTTGGGAAAATTAACTAGCGGAACCTTTCCTTTCTTTTTTTTATAGGATAAGGGTGACAAACGAGCACACAATCCACCTGATGGTAAGTGGTTGCTGCGGCCCATAGACTTCTCCATCTATCCTCGATTACAAATCAAAATGCAGATGCGTTGTCACCCGTGAGGACTAAGATGGAATGCCTCGTTTCCAGTAAAAAGGGTCTCCGGTTCTCTACACTCACCATACGGAAAACAGCAGCGTTAATCTGCTATTTTACGCTGGTAATCTGTGAGAGCGTGGTCCTTCCCCGGTCGAGCCGACCCATTCGAGCGACAACTATACTACTAATATAGCTGAAGCATGGCTGTACCACGTAAAAATAGCTATAGCTGTATATCTGATATAGCCTAGTAATTGGGCGGTAATGGCACTGTCGAAATTCGTCCAGAAAGACATCATCATCCTGAACATGTTCACAAATTACAGACTTTTATAGCATTGAAAAAGTCGGGAATTAAAAAATAAAAAGTAAAATTGGTTTTATACAATGTATAGTACCCGCGTCTATATAAATATAGGAAACAATTAAGCGTTCAAATTTTATTTGTAAAACGTACACTTACACATAATGACACGCTGCGTAGTCTAAAATTATATAAAGTTTTCTTTAATACCTCTTTTGTCAACAACAATATAACAATAAGTCACTAATACAAGCGATTTTACACAATGCAAGAGTTACACATCCCACTGTGAGCCCAGATGTTTCCGAGCCTTTTTGTATTATAATTATATCATTGTGTCTGTATAAATACGACTGAACCATAATAAACGCTTTTTTTTTTAAATAAAAAGATGTTAAATTATATCTATTATAAGCTATAACCCGACTTTATTTTCATTATACCTTGTCGAAATTTCAATAAATAAAAGATCAACAGAATAGGATGACTAGCCACAGAGCTTTTTTTGTGTTGTTTTATTTCGTAACTTAAATTATATTTTAAAAGGAAAAAGCTATCAAGGACACAAACATGTGGCACGGTTAGTTTTAGTTTATGTAAAATTATGTTTTTAATTACATAAGTTTTTAATTGTAAACTGTTTTATTTTTTATTTAGGGGTATATCAAATAACATTTTGTCTGATGGTTAATGGCGGAAGCCACTGTGGTCCACCATCAGTGGACCACAGTGCCTATAAAGCCTAAATTGTCTAACGGAAATATTCTGAGATAATAAACCGTACCTTTATCTGCTAATTCCAATTAATTAAAACATGTAAAAGGTACAGTTAAAATGTTTTGAAATAAAATAAAATTCAGTCACATGTTCAAAAATAGCTTTACTAATCACATTAGGCAAATAACACGACACGCATGTTATAGCTTAATCTACCTACAGATTTTAATTATGAAATAAATAATCTGTTATTTTTTACCTATTCCAAGCCAATTATAGTAAGCATATATACGTCCCATTGACAGAGACCTTCGCTCATCTATCATACCAGTATGTGTTGGCGGACTTCATACATACATACATATAATCACGCCTCTTTCCCGTAGGGGTAGGCAGAGGACTTCATGTGCTCTCAAAATATATTTTATTTTAACTTCTCTGGCATGGGTTAACTCTTTATATCTTAAGTTGTTCAAATAAAACTATGTAAAACTTAATACTACAGCAAATAACTAAGGGTTCGTACAAATTAGATATTCTGAGAGAGCGTAACTTTCCCCGGTCGATAGAGCAATTTATTAGCTACACCTACTAGTAGGTATGCTGGTCAGTCATACGTTAGTACGTTATATTTGTTATACTTCAATGAGTCAGTCTAGGTAATTACCGTCTGACGAAAACGAACTTGTTATGCAGTTTTTTTATAGAAGAGGGGGCAAACGAGCATGCGGCTCAACTGATGGTAAGTGACTACCGCTGCCCATGAACGACTGCAACACCAGGGGAATTACAGGTGCGTTGCCAACCTTTTAGAAAGGAGTAAGCTCTTTTCTTGAAGGTCCCTAAGTCGTATCGGTCCGGAAATATCGCCGGTGGTAAACTATTCCACATAGAGGTCGTACGCGGAAGAAAACGTACAGTGGTGGACCGCCAAGCACCAGATGGTGTGGATGGTATCGTGAGTTTTGTCGCGATGTGCGTTGGTGAAATTTGGCGGCTGGAATTAATCCGAATAATTCCTTAGAGTACTCCCCGTGGTAAATGCAATAGAAAATGCAAAGGGATCTTCGCAGCGCCAGTGAGTCGAGCCGATCAGAAAGAACTCGGTCGTCGACGATTCGAGCCGCTCTGCACAGGATGCGGTCAAGTGGAAGGAGCTGGCACTAGGGTGGCCTGGCCCAGAGATGAGAACAGTGTTCCATGTAAGCCAACCTGCGCCTTGTAAAGTTGCAAGCGGTGTGCCGGCGTTACGGCCGCCTTCTCTTAACTGCACGTCATTCGATATGTCGAAGCCTAGGATTCCGAGGCTAGCTGAGGTAGCATGGGGAGTGCCCTAAAATTGAAGAGATACAACAAAGGGGTTATTTTTAGCGGTAAACGCGCAAACCTGTGTCTTCCGAGTTAAACTGGACTAGATTTAGTCGTCCCCAATCCGAGACTTTGTTTAACAACGACTCTACTTCAATCGCAAGTTTGTTCCGGTACTCGACGATGTGATCCTGAGAAATATAGGCACGGCCGGTGTAAAAAGCATCACAAGTGCTGTCGTCCGCATATCAATCAGTGCTACGCGGACGACAGGTTTGCATGCAGAAGAAACAGCGCAGGTGATAGTTGCACGCAGTCCTGTGGAACACCATCATTAATAGGCTTGTAATCGGAGTATGCACCATCTACTACGACCTTGATGCTCCGATCTGCAAGGAAACTGGTGATCCAATTGCATAAATTCTCTGAAAGCCCATAGGAAGGAAGCTTCGAACGAAGCGCTCTGTGCCAACCCCGATCGAAGGCCTTCGCTATGTCCAAACTAACGGCCAAGGCCTCCCCCTTACACTCCTTTGGGTCATCTAACCGAAGCAATGTGATCTTTATAGCATTTTCTATAGTCACCTATCGCGACGCAACGAGACGAAATGGGAAACGAATTATTTTACGCCGCTACCAACCAATGACCAACTAAGTCTAATAAAATGTTTCATAAAAATATCTTAAGCGGTTTTAGAATTTTACTATTCTGAAGTTCATGTCAGTTCACGCGGCTTAGTTTACATAATATAAAGTTACGAAATATTAGGCTATTAGTGAAATAGGAGTAGCAAGGCATTATTAAAAAAATCTGTACAGCTGTAATATTAAACGCGGACGCAGTTATGTGTGAAATGCGACACGCGAAACTTTCACTTTCCAAAATGGTCAATTTGAAAGTTACATCTTTATGTTTATGTAACATATAATGTTAACAAGACAAAATTATATTTGATATGAATTGATTTAGATGATTTTTTTAAATTTGAATTAATTCAAAATTTATAAATTCAAAATTATATTACTCGAAAAGAGTAAAATAATATGTGGTAGAGTCTTGCTGCTAATATATTATGGCTTTAGCATGAATGGATTGGTTTGACCAGGTAAGGATCACACTCTCAGAATACCAGCATGAAATAGCAGCTTAATGTTGCTTTATATTAGCTTTAGTGTAGAGAAAACACGGCAGATAGATTATGTGAGTTCTAAAACATAGTATAAAACAAAGTCGCTTTCCTCCGTCTGTATGCTTATACCTTTTAAACTACGCAACGGATTTTGATGCGGTTTTCATCAATAGACAGAACGATTTAAGAGGAAAGTTTATATGTATAATACATGCATATTATATATTATATCATTCTTCTGTCCGTGTGTGTGTGACTGAACTCCTAAACGGCCTCCTAAATTTTGTGTGTGATTACGTTGATTAGAGAATGGTTTAGATTCACAATTGGACCCGGACAACGCCACCTGTTGTTGTCGAGATCCAGAAATCAACCGTGCGAAGCTGGGGCGGATCGCTAGTGAATTCTAAAATAACCAGACAAGCAAGTGGGTGTTTACAAGCTGATGCTAAATGAAACGATTAAATATAATGTCCATTGGAGATTATTGGTCTTTTTGTGGCTAAGTGCCAAGTAAATAAATATTTCAAAGCAAAGTAGTGTTGTTAATTGCCAATATAGTAAGTTTATTTTGGACAACATTGGCAAAAACATTTAACAAACCCATCATCTTTTAATTACTGATAATGACCTTAGTAAAATAATAGTCTATTACTAATTCCAGGTACAAAAATCACATTATTACAATAACAACCAGGTAAAAATATCTTATTACTACAATAGTGAGATTTCTTTCACCTGGTAACATCTGTGTGAAATAATCAACACCACTACTGTACAATTTGAAAGGGTCATAGAACATTTTGCAGGCTTTAAAATTGCAGAATGAACACGAAAATATGCTGACAAGAATCAGGAACACCCTGACCTCTCTGGATGTTTTATATATTATGCAAAGCAGCAAATGTCTAAAACTACAAGAATCTTATACCTATCACAATTGGCATTCTGCTTGTTCAACAATACAACAAATCCCCCAACTTCTAGATGCTTATATCTGACATAGAATTCTATATTATATTATTTAGCTAATGTTGTTTAATCTAGTAGTAACTTACAGTTAAAATTATGCAATGTTGCAAAAGACAACTCATTTTAAAATTAATCACACCTATACCTATACTTTAATTGAGCAATTCTTTTATGTATGTATGTAATGTTATTTTCTCAGAAACGGCTCTGACAATTGGGATGAAATTTAATATTTAGATAATATTTTCTTTTCCAAGTTTATTTAGATAAGTTTCATTCCTAAAAAAGTTATATTTTTACTAACACTGAGCAAAGCTTGTTCGTCCAGTTACTGTTTAACATTCCCACGATATATTAGAACAATGCTTAGTCATAATTCGAAAATTAATCTTATTTGTAGTTTTCCATTAAGTCTAATATATTTAATTTTCTGATGAAAAAAAAGCTAGTAATCGGGGAATAATAAATGTTTTCTTGTTCTCCTGTAATTTAAAAAAATTGAGGTTCGCCCCTATGCGGCGTCAGCGACAAATTGTAAGGACAAACCCCAAAACCAATCCACATACATGCAGTAACATTCACAAGAAAAGCATGGAGCTACAATACTAAAACCCATCAAGCAGTAATTACAAAAATGGTTAAGTGCAACAGTACAGTAACATTTTACAGAAATTTAGTAACCACAACCAAAAATGCAACTTAAAATAACCATTAATGAAAAACTTTAATAGAATCCAATAGGAAATGGAAGCCTTTGGAACCATGACCCCTTTTTTTTCTCTAACCAGCAGTTTTACTGATGCAAAAATATTATTGTTTTCCAACAGAATATTGAGTTTCAATTCTAATAACACATTTTATAAATAATCCTATATGAAGTTTGAAACAATAATATTAACCTTTATAAAATAAAAACATCAAATTAATATACTTTGAATAGTAATTAATTTAAAAAAAACTAATTTTGCTATGCTGTTTAAATGCCCTAAGCTGGGGATTAGGGAACCCATAAACAATAATTGCTACTTTTACTTCAAATTATTTCAGCTCCTGTACCAGTTTACAATTAATGGTTGTTTTAAGTAGGTAAAACTTAAATTATTAAAGATATTATTTACCTTAGCATAATTCTGAAATCTTCCAACTGTCGAATACTGTTTGAGAGCCTTGCAAATGCATTAAAAAGTGCTACAATTTCAGTTCTTTGGAGTCTCTTATTCGCCTTATGTCTCACTGGCAGCTTGCCCTGTTCTGGGTCACCCTCAAGGCTGTCCCACTGTGAAGAGAAAAGAATTTTCAAGGCAGTCCCTAAGCCCTGGGTCTGAAGCTTACCCCATAATTTGCATTTGTCACACCCCACACAGTCCATAATCCGTGAAATATTCCAAAAGTGCTCACGAAACTCATTTTTCAGCTTCGCAGCTTGACTGCCACCATTGAACATTGATGATTCATTGAAATGGTCAGGGAATGTATATATAATACTAAGCATATTGCTGATTGCCTCTCGGGTCTCCTCATCCTCTGTAGGGTTGCCTGTGAAATATTCCTCTGTTTCTAAATAAGGGCCAGCCTTAGCAAGGGCTCGCATTTCTAATAAATATACAAAGTATAAATTTTTCAACCAGTTAGGACCTTCTCCATGTGTCTGGGATGGATCAAAGCGACGTTGAAATTCAGCCAAATTTGGCCCCCACTCTCCTTCAGGTGGTGCAGCAAATCCAACACCTTTTTCAGACAGTAAATAATTTGAACACAAATGAATATTAATACTGCTATGCAGACCTGATATTGCTCTATAAAATACTCGCTTCTCCAGACAAAGGTTACTCAAATCTGAACTCAGGACATATGGAAATGATTCATATGGGTTTAGTCTAGGTCTAAAGCAGTTTTCCTGGTAAATACTCCTCCAAATTCTGTGTGCAGAGGAGCCCTTATAACCAGTATATCTTTCTGGATTAAGAGAAAGATCCACATATTCAGCTTCAGCATCTCTATCATCACACTCACAGAAATTCTCCAATGCACTATCATGAGCATTCCATTTTGCTATTTCGAACTGGCTTGCTGCACTTATGGTCATGTTTAAATAACCTAAATCTGGATTATGGTCTTCATCAGTGCTGCAAGCAGTCTGAGCTTCTTTTGAATATTTCATTGCAGGTGCTTCATCATTATCATTATTGTATCCATTTGCATATCCTGGAACACTTTCCTTAGCGCAAGTTTTAATGTGACAATGTTTCATAGCACATCTACTGTCATCCGCCCAGAAAGGGCATTCTTTTTTTAAATTGACCTTGTAGAAGCGGAAATAATCTTTACTCACTAAACTCTGGATACGGGGAAATATTTTCACATTATTGAAATAGTCAATAGTATCAACATTGCATGAACAATCTCCTAACGCACCACGAAGAGCATCAAAGCAAGCATTACTGTCGCAAGGAGCAGTTTCAAATAGTTCAGTGTCGTAACCAACGGCTTGGACTATCACTAGAGTGAAAATTATAAACACAATACAACAATTTTTCGATTCCATTTCCAAGAAAAACCTGTTCGCACTATGAAATTTAGAAAATTAATCTAACACTCCAGTGGCCACCTTCACTGATCATTTAACATCTGGTTATTGACATCACCGTCTTTAAAAAATATTAATTTCTCACTTCGAAAATACAAACAAAATGAATTGGGTAAACCTAACGTGAGACAAACATTTCATCATAATTATGCTTGCAAAATCTATTAAGCTGCGAAGCGATAGGAATACAACTTTATGTGAGAGACTGGCAGACTGAGGGATGATGTTGATGCTGTCACTGTCAATGTCAAATTTATTAATTGTCATACGAGATTTTTTATTATTTAAGATTTTTTGACATGGATGCTTATCTTTTAAGCCATATCTTCATTTCATTCTGGATCTACCGTTTAAATAAATTTTCATTAAAATGAAAATAATCATAATAGTACACTGCTTCACAATAAATTTTATAATATATAATTGTGTAGTTTTTGAAAATTTTGACGACAATTTGAGCCAGCAGACAGTTGGCGATAGTATCTCAAGACAGGGGGATGAAACTTCCATACAAAGGAGACAGTTTCTTTTTGTATGGAGAATGGGCCCACCACGAATTTTAGAGAAACTCAATGAAATGTATGTCGATTTATTCCTTATAATCTATAGATTACAAAATTAATATTAGTTTTATCGCATCTAATGGGAATTCTGAGAAATTAAAAATTAAAATATGAATATCACAATAACCTTAAATCAAACTAAAAGCGATTTTCTAGTAGTTTTCACCGATATTATGAGTAAGAATAGTGTATATACAATAGAATAGCTTAATAATTAATAGTATTAAACAAAGTTGTAGGTACATTCAGCAATTATAGATACTTTAAGATTGATGGAAAATCCTTTTAGCAGTTCCGGCAAAACAGTGCACAAATAAACAAACGTGGTGTGGAGACTATTTTTACAGGTACTAATTGATTAGTGAATATAAAACACAAACACAATTACAGTAATTAAATAAATATGATTAAAGCCAAGATGAATAACGGATAATATGTCTATTTATAATATTACCTTTAAATGCTATATAGTAAGAAAGCTGTTTTGAATTGGTTGTATAAGGATAAAACACAAAGTAAAATGCCACTGCATATATTGTTGTAATTATTTCCAAAGCAGTCTATTAATAGTGGAACAGACAGACAGGTGCGGTGTCAAGACTTTGTTTTAATATGTTTTGGTTGATTAGTAAAGGTGCAGTGTGTAAACTTTGTTTTAAAATATATTAATTGATTAGTTATCATACCCCAAACACCATTCAAGCCAAAATGACTAGGTAATATCATGTTTATATATGTTATTAGACACTGATAAATATGAAGTAAGATGTTTTAAACTGGTTGTGTAAGGATAACAAAAACACATGTATAATTTAATTGTATTTATTATTGTCAGTCATTATCATTTCAAAAGATATTTTCAAAATAACTTGATAATAACATGAATCAGAAGGATATTTTCAATGTTATGAGATATGATATAAGACTGTTGTATTCAATATCCATATACTTTTTGTCTCTGCCTACGAGCAGCTCTGCAAGATTTCAGCCTACAAGACATACACATTTATTCTAAGCGATCCACCTGAAAAAAGAATATTGTATAAGAGTATATATATACTATACTTCAATGTCAATAAACTATATTTCCATATTTCTGTCAGTATTTTGTTGTCTCTGCCTGTATGTTAAATAAATAAGAAATTATTATAAAATATACACCATTAATCAGCTCCATATGATCAAATACACAAATAGTAGTTATGGATTTACATCAACAATATTTGACTATGTAAAAGTTGTCTGATTTCTTATTTTCACTAGTTTCATGTAGGGGAAAAGGATATTATTTTTATATTAATTATCTGATAGTAGATGACAAAATAATATTCCTTTCTGCAGAGTTAACAACACATCAGTCTAAGGATAATAGAAGCATCTGATCAACAAGGATATAACCATTACACAAGTAAAAATGGCTTAACTAAGTTACAATATTTATACAAACTGTATATTTGCTTCTAGTACAAGCATAGACATAGAATATACTGGCGTATAGACCACCTGACAGCCCGAAAACGCGTGACCAATTTTGATTTGTCATTGTGTGCGTTAGCTAGTGATGTATATTTTACTTAAAAGGACTATCGAAAATGATTGTTAAGGAAGCTGTAAAAAGATTATAAAAAATTGTTTAGTGCATGAAGTTGAATAACTTCAAAAATTAACTGAATTTTACCATGACAGTTCTAAAATAATTAAAAATATTCATATAACATGTTCCTGGAATAAGCTGAACCTACCTGACTTTTGTTGGGTTTTAATTCAAATGTATAAAATCCCAGGTGACTACCGAAAAACTTAAAAAATCTCCCCAATAATCAGATCAGAATGTTGTATTTTCGAGCTATGATCTTTGGAGAAAAATATTTACTGCCGTGGGCAGTTTCCCCGGAATTTATTTTTTAACATATTGTTATTATAAATAGGTAGATACATAACTAAGTATATACCTATTTATAATTTATATATTTTATAAAATGTTTTGATGGAGAAACAAAAACGGGGACACGGAGTACATAATGGCTGCTTTATTTTTCATATAAGTATTACTTGTGATAATTACAAACATTTAATAATTAATAATTAAATAGATTATAGAAGTTTATTTTAACATTCGACTTAAGTATGAATGTAAACTTAATAATTTAAGGAAGGAAACTTGTAGGAATCAGTTAAATAAGATTGCTCTGTTTAAAGGCCAATATGTTTATGAGGCTTCATCATGCTTCATGTTTATATTCTTTCATCTGTCCCTGAAAAGTATAAAATAATAATAAACTTATTATCATTTTAGCTGCATGAATTTTAAAAACATAATGATCTTAACACAGTAAAGTGAACTAAGTGTCTGAGGATACAGATGCACTCTCTATTCTCTCAATCTCGGTATGTTAAGAAAAGGTATAATACTCATTCATGGACTGACCGCGGCAAGTGCAACTTAATTTCGCAGATCTATTGATCTGCGCAGCTATTACTTAACCACGAGTTCCTCTTCTCTACGACTAACGCTGTAGGGGATGAACCACACTATTTAAGCCCTCGCGACAATGTCGTCGGCCATTAAGCATGAATCGGGCATTGACCGTTGTGAGTATCAAATACTATGGAATTTATACTATCACGTCTCATGCGCGGTCATCTAGTAACGCTTGTGGAGCATTACCAAATATCTATACCTAACTACGCTAAAAGTTTTATCGTTATGATTTGGGAATATAATCCGAAGTTCCGAAGCTCCGCTCAATCCCTTGGGGAAAATAGCATGATGCTATGAATATTGTACTAGTGTGACCGTGAGGCTGTGCGGTTGGTTAAGCAAGGTTGGTTGATAAATAGATACTTAGTTCGGTTCATAATGGCTTAAAGAGGATAATCTCAAGATTTTTTTTGTCTTTAATGTACTACAGTTTTATAATGTATGAAAATCTGTCTCTATATTTCTCTAAAGTTTTGAAAGTTATATTTTTGAAGTCTTATTATAACAATATTTTACTTACTGGTACAAATAATGTAGAAATGACTCATTTTAATAAAATTGTTTTTATTCTACTTTTTCTTTTATACTTCCCAAGAAAATGTTTGCTGCAAATTGTTGAGTTCTTCTTTGCATTCCAACCAACCCTTCCAATGAACCTTAATCACTTTTTCTAATTATAGAATCCGGAGGGAATCTGTTTGAAAAACGGCAAAATAAAATTACGTTTTAGAACGCAAACCGAGGATTTATTTTCTTGTTGTGTAGGCAAGTCTATCGATTCATTATAAACATTCAAGATAAATATCGACATTAATTTTGATATAGTTGAGTCAATCCCTAGCGTACATGTAAAATATTTTGTATAAAAATGTATTTACTAAATTCATGCAAATTATCAACAACGTGACTTTTTTCTTTGCAAAATATCAAAATTAACAAAATAATTGAATATATTCTATATTTTAAACAGTACGTAACATAAATTTTAACCAAAAATAAAAGCGTCATAACATTGACGACGTCTTGAGAATTTACCTGTGATATGTGAAATTATCAGGATTATTTCTATTATTAACAGCACAGTCACACACGGAACAATTAACCATTTTGGAAGAAAGTTACTTACTAAAAATAACCACTATTATACTTTAAAAAATTACAAAATATCTCGGAGCTATTTTTTGCGTGCCGAATTGTGCCGACCTGTCATTCAAAATCGGTTACAGAGTCATGAGATTTGGTATCCTTTTCTATCTTGCATTTTAGCCATAAGGAATTTTCTTCTCCCTTGCACACTATGTTGGTCTATACGCTAGTATATCCTAAGTCTATGAGTACAAGTAATAAGTACTTATTTACACATAAATATATGTACTGTCTATATACTGTCTATCTACTATGGCTGGCATAAATTCAGGATCCATGTTTGATGCCGTTTGGTATTGCAAGTTTATGGAGCAACTTGCTGAATATATAAAGTATTTATACCTAAATACAGTTAAATGAATCGCTCTTCAAAGCCGGTGAAGCTACATCAAATAGCTTCATTAAATCAATTAAATCCCTCGACCCATAGATTCTAATTTTCTTATAACATACAGAAAAACTTCATTTATGTATTTATTTTATCTATTATTTAATTTAGATTTTACTAATAACATAAAACATTAATACTTTGTCACTTTTGTGGTTTAAGATATTTATTTCAAAAGAATTAAAATTCACTTACATGAGAAATGTACAACACTAACATAATTTTATATTAAACGGCACGACACACAAACAAACTGATAACAAAATAAAAATACACCATTTTATATAGTCTAAACTCTAAACAAATAATGTTAAAACGTTATGAGTACATAGTACAACAATAAAAGAAGGCTACCAAAGATTAAGGTAAACATTCATTACGCTTACTTATTTGGTTCGATCGCCGAGTGCAAAAATATTCATATACCGACTTTTAGTTTCATTTAATCGAATTTACGTTGAGCAATAGAGACTGGAAGTGATATTATGTATTCTTGATTGAGCGCAATTATTACTTGGTTGGATAATTAAATGACCTAATGAAATTTAATAACTATATCTGTATTTATATGTATACTTGTTAAGAAGTCCTTTTTTAATATTTTGTTTTATTTGCTTTTTTATTAGTTATTAGTACATACATACATATATATTTAATCATATTTTATATACGTATATACATACATATATACATACCTATAGACACATATTTATATTGCTATAAAAGTAAGGCTTATTAATCATAATTTTATTAGATCGAAGCTGATATTATGCTAATTTATTAACATTTTAGCATTTTAATTTACCTAGCAATATTACAACCACCCAATCAAATTAAGCACAATTTCACGAAGAAGTAAACCACCTTGATTATGTGTTTAGAAAATATTGTTTTAGTAATCTTTTAAAGGTTGTCATAGATTTGGCATCCTTATCTCTTTTGGTAGTTTGTTGTAGATTAAGGCACCTTCATTTAAAATACATTTTTACCGTAGTTAGTACGTGCTGTACGTAGTTTTAATTTCTGTAAAGTCTTGGTCTTAGTTTTGTTATAGGTTTATTTTTTGTAAAACTTAATTCTGTGTGAATGCTTTTATTTAGTATTTTACGTACTAAAATGCAAGTATAATATTTATATGTAAGTGATATATTCATGATTTTAGTGTCCTTATAAACTTGGGCTGTTGGAGTGAAAAAGTCGTAATTAAAAAGTACCTTAATCAGTTTATTCTGTGCTACCTGTATTGTTTCTATATTGGTTTTTGCTGCTGTGCCCCAGACTTCTATAAGGTATTCAATATGTGGTTTGACTAATGAATTATAAATAGTGTAACGCACACTACGTGGGAAACATTTTACTATATTTCGCAGTGCGCCAGTGAGAGAAACTAATTTAGATTTAATATTATTTATATGAGACTTAAATGTCAAATGATTATCCAACCGAGACCAAGGTATTTTTCATTATTCACTTTAGAAATTGGTTCACTATTTATTGTGAGAGGCTTATAGTTACCAATTTTTTATTTTTGATGTAAAAATTACATAGTGTGTTTTAGTAATATTTATAGTTAGACGGTTAGATTGAAACCACAGATTCAATGTGTTGAGATCTAATTGGGCATCGGTAATCAATTCGTCAATTGAATATCCATAGTAAAACAGACTTGTATCGTCTGCATATAATGTAATATTACCTTTTAACCCTATATCCTTAATACTATTGATGTAAATCAGAAAAGCAGCGGTCCTAATATGGAACCTTGCGGTACTCCAAAGTGATTAATTTTGGTTCACTTTGATTAGAGCCAATCTTTACTACTTGATATCTATTGGATAAATATGAAGCAAAAATATTCAAAGCAGATCCGGAAATACCCATATGTTTTAATTTACACAGTAACAGTTCATGGCTAACTGTATCAAATGCTTTTTAAGATCTATAAAATACCGAGCGCTATTTGTTTTTTGTCTATGCCAACTTTAATTTTTGTGACTAAATCTATTGTAGCTGAAAGAGTGTTCGATTTCGGTCTAAAGCCATATTGTTTATCGAATAGTATTTTTAGAATTTAAATAGTTTGCAAGACGATTATATAACACACGCTCGAAAATTTTGGATAGTACTGGTAATATTGAGATTGGTCTGTAATTTCCGGGATCTGATCTAGTTCCGGTTTTATATATTGAGTTACTTTTGCTACTTTTAGACTGTCTGAAATACGCCTTGTTCAAAGCAATTATTGATGCAGTTTACAAGCTCATCAGCAATTATGTTCTTGATACATTTTATAGATTTCGTACTTACCCCGTCTAATCCAGTGCTAGTGTTAGATTTAAATCATCTATAATGTTGTCAATTTCGTGTAGAGTTACGGGTACAATAAGACATAACATTACTTCCAGTCTCGATAATTATTGCGTCTAATACTGTTTGATTAACTTTAGGTATTTGATTTGCCAGGATTGAACCAATATTCGCGAAAAAATAATTAAAACATTCACAGATAGCTTTATCCTCACTAACGACAGATCCCCCTTGCGTGATCAGTTTATTTGGAGCAGTAGTTTCTTTGATCTTGTTGTTTGATAGATCGTTTATCAGTTTCACATTTTAGCTGGTTTGTGTTTACAGTCTTAAACGCCTTATAGTAGTATTCACTTTTAGTTTTTTGTATTATATTGCTTACTTCATTTCTTTTCTTCACGAAGTTATCTCTTGTACTTTCATTGTCAGGATTAGTTTTATATTTGTGCCATAATTTGTTTCTTGCGTTTATTTCGTTTAAGATATCTTTATTAATCCAATCTCTTCTTGGTAGGTTGAGGAATTTGATCTTAGTGTCTTTGCTTTTATTTATACTAGATAAGATTTTTCTTCCAGTTTTACATATTCACAATTATTACTGTTTCCAGTTATTGTATTATACAATTTGGTGTAGTTTATTGATTTATATTCATATTTTGATACCGAATCTTGCTTATACTTCTTGATTTCAAAATAGATCTGTTTATGATCAGACATAGCTGATTCTATTATAGCAAGGTGAAATTGTTGTTCTTTGAGACTCGTGCTGACATGGTCTATAATAGTATTCGAAGAAGAAGTTACACGGGTAGAGTATTCGGGGTCAATTTTATTTAATAATTTGTAGCCACACTGTTCCAACATTTCCATATACATCAAGTTGTACGTTCTTGGGATAATAGGTCTACATTGTAGTCACCAAATACCACTGCCCTTCTGCGATTCTAATTTTGTTGAATATGTTTCTATGAATTTATTAATATTGCTGTTGTCGGGTTTTCTATAGATAACACCCACATCCAGCGAATACTTGTCAACATGTATCCATAGATAATGATTGTTATCAAGACATTGTTCTTCTATAAAATTATGTTTCATAATATTGTGTGCGAAAATTGATACTCCACCACCTCTGCTACTAGGTCTAAAGTTATAGTAATGGGTATAACCACATATCTGAAATTGTTTAGCTTCCTCTTCACACTTTATCAGGTTTCCGTTATCAAAATTAAGTGAATCGTAAATTTAAAACATTTTAAAATACATATTAGTTCGTCAAATTTGCCGGTTTAACTATACCGTGCATTGATATATAGGCATTTTAAAGAGTCTTTTGTCGTTATGATATTCTCATACTGAAGCTAGTTGGTATGAAATATTTGTAGAGATTGGAATTTGATTATAATAGAATTTTGTTAGTTTTTTGGCTTAATTTTAACTATTTTAGGTATACCTTTGTTGTATTTGATAGTTAGGTTCATCTCTCCATTGTCCTTACGATGTTTCAACTCTTCTTTAAGTTTTTTGTAGAAAGATTGTTGTTGAGGCGTTTGATCTGGGAAAATTTTAATGGGACTCAGTTTTTCATTACTTTTAGAACGTAATACAAAAATAGCTTCTTCTGGTGTTGAGAAACACACTTTGAGTAGGCGTTGCTTGTCTGGCGCATACTTTCCCAGGCGTGTAATACTTTTTGGTTCTGTACAATCGTTTGAGATCTTTTTTAATAAACCAAGCACTTCTCTCTTGTCAGCCTCTTTTCTTTCTTTATAGTCAGATATGTTTGTTTCCATTAATCCAGTTATTATGATATTCTTGCTTCTAACCAATCGATCAGAAAGTTCTGCCATCACAGTATCTTCTATTGTGCTACTAATGGTTGTTGTGGTAAGTGGATCTAATAGTTTTGTACTTTGAAGGTTTTTATTTCAGGTCTAACGTTTCTATTTGTTTCTATTTATTTTGTCACTTTTAAGATACTAATAAGGTTTTAAGACCTATGTTTGTCATTTTTTTTAGGTAATTCATCATAAATTATAGATCTTATTTAGATTTTCCAAAATTCTAAGTGTAAAAGTAAACTCTTGTATTACATAGGTACATACCTTAGAGAGTAATTGTGTTCTGTGATACATACTCTTATATTATTTAACTAAACTCATTAGTTTTCATTTTCCAACTTCGAATGTCATTGGCAATTTTACCATGCGACCACAAAAAAATAAAAAGGAAAAATAGATATTATCCATATTATGTTAAACACTTGTGCATCGGTAAACAAACAAGTACAAACTTTTTTGCTATTAACTAATTTTGCTAGTTTGCTACCAAAAATTATTTTAAAGTATATAAAAATTAACCACAGACGTTAACGTTATTCTTACAGTAGTGATGCAACTCGAACTCTGTTTTCACTCGATTCAATCGAGTGAATCTGTGCAACTCGGTACTCGAGTGAAAATAAATTTTACTCGAGTCCGCTTGCAACTCGACGCACCGTGTGGATTAGGAGAGCGCTAGATAGATGTCAGTTCACTAATTCATTAATTCTATCATCTAATCAACTAATTCACATAGTATAAGGAGCCGCGGGCGTGAAACTATATAATACCGTGATTGTGCTATCATTGTTATTTTTTGTTAATTCGTATAAGTAGTGCATAACATAAAAGGTGATTTAAATATACTTGTTTGTTTAAAGTATGAATGATAACAATGAAACAACAAAACAAAAATCGTCAGTGTGGCATTATTTTGAAAAATATGCGAAAAGCAGTTTATAGATTTTGGAATACTGCACATGTCTGTAGTAAATAAAAAACATGGAAATACTACAAATAAATAAATAATAAATATTTTTATTTTATTTCATATTGCCACATATTACTTATTTAATAAAGGTACCTATTTAAAAATATTTTAACTAAGGTAATCGCTATTCTCAACTCGAGTGATAAACTTCAATCGATGCAGGGACTGTAAATAGTTAATTCGCATAACTCAAAAACTCGAGTACAACTACAGTGACATGATAAAACCCGAGTGACACAAAATTCTACTCGAGTCGCATCTTTATCTTACGGGCAACGCAGAGTCTGTCTACAATTTAGTGATGAACTCGACTTACTAATTCGAACAATATATTGATATATTATGTAATATCAATAACCTGAGTATTATACACGTGATAGTAAAATTATTAATAACATTAACTATACGCTACGTCATAAAGTTAGAGTGATATTATTTTATGAAAACTGTCTATACGCAAACCAATAAAATATAACTACCTATTAAGTTAAGTAATAATAATTATCTTGGATGGAGGAACAAATATAAAAATAATTTGTAACAAACAGACACAGCTTCGTTCCGCCAATTCGAGTTGCGTAACTCGAGTACTATTCGAGTTACGTGAATTTCAACTCAAGTTAACTCAAGTCGAGTTTCTTCCGAGTTGGCACATCTCTACTACGTTTTTTTCTTAATATTACATTATCTGAACCAATGAAATGAACACAAATATCAAAATAACTCTTTTTCAGATTTCTTGATTCCGTTTAGATTTTCATAAAATCTTTATGCTATTTACAATAATAAATTGGTATCTTTTTTTGTATATAATACCATTGAGGGTCGCGAAAATTTCTAGTGGGCCCAAAAACGACTGACTCCTTTACAAGAATAAAAAATGCATTAAAAGTTCTGCCCTCTAGTGAACTTGGTACATAAACTTGTAGGCTAGTTTTCTTCAGCGTTGTAGTGATGGCGTTAATTAGGCCAAAACCCCAGAATCCAAGGCCCAAAAAAACTGAATCTATGGTAGTTTTGGTCTATGGTTATGGTTGACACATGGATTAATACAATTGGTTGACAGTTCTTTCAAATAAATACGAATATTATGGATACCATAATTCAGTAAACGAAAATATCTTGCAACTTTTCGTTCCTCTCCTGTGAAAATCACAATAAGAGGCTTTATGATTATTTACTAAATTTAACAATAAATGTGGTTGTTCACAGTTGGTGCACCAATGTTAGGCTGCTAAAGGGAAAATTATTAACTACTGATTGTGAATTGTGAAAATGATAATGTCAAAGCTCAAGCTGTTATAACATTCATAAAAGAAAATAAATACATAATTAAAATTATATTCAGTCTTTGATATTAATATTTAAAAAAAAGTCTTATGTGAAATAGGCTAAGTTTTATTAGTGTTAATGTTATTTACAAAACTACTATTTGGAGATTTAAGATAATTATTATAGATATCCAATAGTTATCTGGTAGAATGCATACATAAACATTGATAATAAAACTGCTTATTTCATAAATATCAATATAGTCATTGACAAAATACGCCATCTAGTGGTAACTACCGCAAGTCGCGTTGTACTAAAGAATACAACGGCATCTACCGTACACGGTACACTCATTCGAAAACTGAAATGTGAGTGGCGCATCTATCCCTGGTATAAAGTGTATTATCTATGTCAAGGCGCCTGAGCAGACAGACACCTTATCATGAAATATCAGGAATTTTTTAAAAGTATAATGATTAAATATACACAAAAATCTAAGTAAGTTACTGCCACTCAAAAAGGTTCAATTTATAATATAGCTGTCTTTTTGTCAGCGATCAAGATATTTTATCATAATATTTTTAACCAAATAAACGTGGTAGAGCCATGCTGCAGCTGTATTCATTGTATAGTTGTAGCACAAATGGGTTGGTTTGACCGAGGAAGGACTACGCTCTCACAGAATACCAGCGTGAAATAGCAGCTTAATGCTGCTGTGTTTCGTATGGTGAGTGTAGAGAACCGAAGACCCTTTTACTGGAAAAGAGGCATTCAAAAAAAAAAAGGCATCTTAGTCCTCACGGCTGACAACGCATTTGTATTTTGATTCGCAAACGAGGGTAGATATGGATATCTATGGGCCACAGCAACCACTTACCATCAGGCTGACTGTGTGCTCGCTTGTCACGCTTATCCTATAAAAGAAATGGTTGCTGCATGGCGATTGATCGAATACGTGATCATGAAGACACGTAAAAATATATTTTCCTATGAACAACTTCAAGATCTCAGTAACTAAAGTAAGAGTCACAATATTGCCATTCTTTTTGAAATATATGTTTTTTTTATATTATTATTTCCGCATTTATACAAATGTCTATTACGTCATTTGATGGATATACAGGGTACTTTTAAAACGCTCCCGAAAACGAAGACAGACGACAGTACTAACTATACCTTTGATGATGGGTGAAATATAAAATCGATCCTGATGAAAAAAAAATCATCTTTTCACGACGTTTTATTAGATTTATTCATGCTCCATCATGTTAGTACAGCTAATGAAACGATTATTTCATAAAAAAAATCATAAAAATACTGAAACATAAAACCAGCAGAGGAATTACTGAATTACAATCAGCTGACTAGGGGTCAATGTACGCGCGCAACTAGCGATGGTACCACAATACCTAATAATTTACAACACTTGTCTAAATACCTAACTTATCTACTTAACCTTTTGCCACTGTGCTTGTCTCCACGTAGCCACTTTAATTCGAATTCACAGGTTAAATAAACCAAATAACTGGTTCGATTCCCCGCTAATGAAAAAAATACTTAAATAAAATGTTAACACGGTTAGAGTCATGCTTTTTTAACCATTGTGTAGGTATGTTTATTATTCTGATGTATTCACTTATGTACCTATTCAGATCAGTTCAGTATTAAGTTATTTAAAAAAAATTAGGTATGAAACAGCTTACCGATCCTCCGTGGCCTTATGAGATTCTCCAAGGCACATTAACATGTTGCCGTATTCACGAGCACTATAAACGTACCTACGCGTTAGGCATTATTAAAACAAAAAAAACACAAAACGTAACAACAAGAATAATATCATTATGTAATAAATAACAAGTAATAACGTCAATAATTTAATAAACAAAACAATTGAACTGTCGCTCGTGATAGTCAACACGGACTGTCTCAAAAACTCAAATTATTAATCAATCCCGCCAAAACATATGCGCACGAGGTAGCGTCCTTGAAGTACTGAGGAATGAGGACTTCACAAACCGTTAAACCGTAACGACATCGCCAACGTTCATTTTATTTATAAGTTTAGTTATCCCGACGACTAGTCTTCATATGGAATTTAGAAGTTATGGTTGTCATTTTTAATACAATTACACAATCAATTGTACCCTGACGCTACAAGCAGTTCTTTACTACAAAAATTATTGAAATTAATAAACGTACCTAATTGGGTACTCAGTACTCACACAACTATAAACGCTATTCCATCGTTATCTTTGATTTTGTATAAGAAAATAGAAAAATGAAATGGTACTGAATAATTTAATAGTTAAAATCAATTGCAATTATGATCGATAGTTAATTAATCTATCAGAATTAATGTAAAAAATAATACTTTTACTTAATTTTAATTGACTTTCCGTATTTAACTTTGAATTTAAAAGAGGCGACATAAGAATTAGAAGTGATTGCCCCTCTAATTCTTATGTCGCCGGCAAACTAAATTTCGGTGCAACATGGCAGCGTTGCCAACACCAATTTGTCAAATTCCCCGAAAATTCATATCAAATTCCCTAATTTAAGGACAAAACTTCAACAGATTCCCCATAAATTTCCCTCAATTTTATTTTAAGAAATGAATCAATTTTCAACTAATTTTATAAGATTTACTTTTTAACTAATATTTTTTTTCTTTGAAATTAAAAATAATAAAGAAATGAAAAGTATTAAATTATACACAAAAGTTGCCGAAATAAATGCAAAAATTAAATGTGGTGCAATGAAGATAATAAAAAAAGGGAGTCATTCGATATTCATAAGTAACGTAACAAAATGTTTAGATAAGTATTTAGATTTCTTGAAAAAAGGTTCTGACTTGGCCCTGGCTATCGATTTTCAAAATCCCCGCATTTTCCCCGCATAATACCAATCCCCAACCAACTTTAAATTCCCCGCAATTTGGGGAATTCCACACATGTTGGCAACGCTGACATGTGTAAATTCCACAGCGCGAGGCGACACGAGGCAGCGCGTGTGTGAAAGGGAAGGGTAGAGTGAGTAGTATACCTAATGCATTGTTTCGTACCGATCTAGATAAGAGTTCGGCGCCCGCGAGGATATTGACCCTATTGTCAGCTGATTTTCTTTTATAAGTTTCACTGCTGGTTTTATGTTTAAGTATTTTCATGATTTTTTTTTAATGGAATATCGTATCATTTAGCTGTACTAACATGATGGAGCGTGAATAAAGTTAATAAAACGTTGTGAAAAGATGATTTTTTTTCTCGGGATCGAATTTCTTTGTGACCCATCATCATAGGTATCCTTAGTACTATCATCTGTCTTCGTTTTCGGGAGCGTTTCACAAACACCCGGTATAAGACTACATCTATCTTTCATTATAATAAATTTATGAAAATGATTTATTTCTTCTGATACGAGTGCACCTTGACATTCCTCACTTGCAAGTGTCTGTAGCAAAAATCTGACTAAATAGCCAGCTATGTAGGAAATCACTTGTTTTGATGGCTCAGATAGAAGAGTCTCAAGTAACGCGAAATCATTTCCAATATTAACTATAAAATGCGAATCTTTTAACGGTGGTAAAAGATTCGCATTTTATATTTTTACGGGTGGCCGGCTCGAGCCGGGTTGGTACCACAATCTCACAGAATACCGGCGTGAAGTGGAAGCTCTGCTTCTGCGTTTCGTCTGGTGAGTGCAGGTGGCCCAAGGCCCAATTCCCCCCTACCCTCCCATCAACATGGTAGCGGAATTAAATGAAAGACTACCCCTGGAGGATACTAGCACCCTTGGAGAATCCCTCGCTAAGCATCCACGACCAAGCTACTCCAATCCTGAGCGTGGGTGCTCAGGCTGCCCCGCGTATTCTGGGAGGGGGGGGAGGCAAAATTCCGCTCAAAACAATAACTGCTCGGAGCAAACTGAACAACAAGACCAAGGCGATCCCTGCCACGCTATCTGTGAATTTCTGCAACATCAGGGGACTTCACTCGAACCTAAACGCCGTCCACTACCATCTTGAGACGGCGAAGCCAGCCTTGCTCTTTCTGACCAAGACGCAGGTGTCCTCTCCGGCTGATACTTCGTATCTCTCCTACCCGGGGACAAATTGCATACAAATTGGAACACACCATCCTTTGTCTACGCGTAGACAGCGACGACCATCCGCGCGTCTACGGGTGCCTCTATAGGTCCCATAGCGGTAATGCCGAAACAGACCGACTCATTGACCACGTCCTAATGGCTACAGATTCCTTGCTACAACAGGATACTCATCCGCAGAGATCGTGATCCTTGGCGATTTTAACGCTCACCACGCAGAATGGCTCGGTTCACGTTTAACCGATCATGCGGGGAGATCTTTTCATGATTTTGCCTTGGCATATGGTCTGACACAACTGGTTACTACGCCTACGCGGATTCCAGATGTGGAGGATCATGCACCTTCCGTGTTGGACCTTCTGCTGACCTCTCATTCGGACAGATATCAGATCTCCGTCGACGCCCCTCATGGCTCCTCGGACCATTGTCTAGTCCGGAATGTGGTGCCACTCACGCTGAAATCGCGGTTGCTTTCTGCAGGCTGGCGCCGTGTTTGGCACTATAGGCCGGCCGATTGGGATGGGATGCGGCCTTTCTTTGCATTTTACCCTTGAGGGTGGGTTTGTTTCTCGCCAGACGATCCCAAAGTTGTTGCTAATTCTGTTGCTGATGTAGTATTTCAGGGTATGGAACTTTTTATTCCTTCCTCTTTGGTGCCCATCGGAGGCATATCTCAGCCATGGTTTAGTCGCTCCTGTAAAATAGCATCACGCTACAAGCAGGAGTGCTACCGGGCCTGGGCTGACGGATCAACGTCCCAGGATGTAAACACCAGCGCTCTTAAAAAGAAGTATAATTCCGCCTCCAGGTTCTTCAAAAGAGTCATTGCCAAGGCAAAGTCAGAGCACATAGGCAGAATTGGCGAGAAACTAGTTCGCCTTCCTTGTGCATTCTGGTCTCTCGCTAAGGCTGTCCAAGGGAACTTCTGTCAGCCATCTCTTCCATCTCTGCACAGGGAGGACGACTCACTGGCCCATGCCGCAAAGGAGACAGCCGATCTGCTAGGCTCTTTTTTTTGCGTCCAACTCGACTCACGATGACGGGGGGAACACACCGCCGACCATCCCGCGGTGTGAGTGCTCCATGCTGGATGTGCGGTTCACATAGCGCTCGGTTCGCAAAGCACTCCTCTCCCTGGACATCCACAAGTTGAGTGGGCTTGACGGAATCCCCCCAATTGTGCTGCGGACGTGTGCTCCGGAGTTGGCACCGGTACTAACGCGTCTTTTCTGGTACTCCTACTCCGCGTAAGTCGTAGTCCTAAAGCGTAGTCCCAAAATCATGCAAGACAGCTTTTGTCCACCCGATCCCTAAAAAAGGCGACCGCTCAGACCCGTCTAACTACAGGCCTATCGCCATCACCTCCTTGTTCTCCAAAATAATGGAAACCATTATAAACTGCCAGCTCATGCGGTACCTTGAGGATCACCAGCTGATTAATGATCACCAATACGGTTTTCGTCGGGGTCGATTAGCTGGTGATCTTCTGGTCTACCTGACTCTTAGATAGGCGGAGGCAGTAGGGGGAGGCATTGGCCGTTAGTTTGGACATTGCGAAGGCCTTCTCCATCGGGTTTGGCACAAAGCGCTTCTTTCGAAGCTCCCTTCCTTTGGGCTTCCCGAGAAATTGTGCAATTGGATCACCAGCTTTCTTGCAGATCGGAGTATCAAGGTCGTTGTAGACAGTGCATACTCCGACTACAAGCCTATTAATGCTGGTGTTCCACAAGGCTGCGTGCTATCACCAACGCTGTTTCTTCTGCACATCAATGATATGTTGCGAAGCGGTAACATTCATTGCTATGCGGATGACAGCACTGGTGATGCTCTATACACCGGCCGTGCCAATATTTCTCAGGAAAACGTTGCCGAGTACCGGAACAAACTTGTGTCTGAAGTCGAGTCTTTGCTGAACAAAGTCTCCGATTGGGGGCGACTAAATCTAGTCCAGTTCAATCCCCGGAAGACACAAGTTTGCGCGTTTACCGCTAAAAAGAACCCCTTCGTCGTGTATCCTCACTTTCAAGGCACTCCCCTTGTTGCCTCAGCCAGTATCGGAATCCTCGGCGTCGACATATCGAGTGACGTGCAGTTTCGTGGTCACTTGGAAGAGAAGGCCAAATTGGCCTCTAAAAAGCTTGACGTGCTCAGCAGAGCGGGACAGTATTTCATGCCGGCACATCGCCTGCAGCTTTACAAGGCGCAGGTTCGGCCGCACATGGAATACTTTTCCCATCTCTGAGCTGGGGCTCCCCAGTGCCACCTCGACGACCGAGTCCTTTCCGATCGGCTCGATCCACTGCCGCTGCGAAGAGATGTTGCATCCCTTTGCATTTTCTTTCGCATTTACCACGGGGAGTGCTCTGAGGAATTGTTCGGATTAATCCCAGCCGCCAAATTTCACAAACGCACATCGCGGCAAAACTCCCGATACCATCCACATCATCTGTATGCTTGGCGGTCCACTCTACGTTTCACTAGGAGTTTTCTTCCGCGTACGACCTCTCTGTGGAATAGTTTACCACCGGCGATTTTTCCGGACCGATGCGACTTAGGGACCTTCAAGAAAAGAGCTTACTCCTTTTAAAAAGGCCGGCAACGCACCTGCAATTCCCCTGGTGTTGCAGTTGTGTAGGGGCGGCGGTAGTCACTTACCATCAGGTGAGCCGTACGCTCGTTTGCCCCCTCTCCTATAAAAAAAATCTGTCATATCATAGCAAGAAACATACAGGCTCCCATTTGGGTCTTTTTATCGCTATCACCCGCTTATTTGTTAATTCACGGCTTTTCGGAAAATTGAAATTAGATAAGTATTTAACCACATTAAACTTTGCTATGTTCCCATATAACAATGCTATTATTTTTTATTTTATAATCCATATGGGTTAGGAATACAAACTATCTTTACTTCTAATACTATAACTATATTATAATTATTACGAAAGAAATCATGTTATTAAAAAAAAACAGAGGCAGCCATAAGAACTGCCGATAGAAGTGAAAACTCAATGATATATGCGTATACATGGACATACTCCGCTACTCTGCACGAGCATGTCGAGGTCATCGGTGACGCGAACCCATTAGTTTTCCCCTACCAAAAATCGCTCAACGCGGCTAAAGTTTTCCCTTCAAAAATATTCGAGTGCAAAGTGGCACAACACAAGCTCTAATTCGGGGAAAACACGAAGCGCGAGGCGCGGGGCACGTGCTGTGACGCCTCGCCGCGCGCCTCCCGTCACACCCTTTGACGCCTGAAGTAATTTTGTTAAAATCAGTTAAAATAATGAAATATCATAGCTCTTCTTATTTTGCTTCCGTGAGTCGTTTTTGCAGCTTGGCAGTGCACATTTCACAATGATAACTAAAAAATCTATTAAATATCATCGAGAGAAATAACTAACGCGCGTAACCTTCCGTGACTTATAACGTCGTCCTGGCCATTTCGAGACTGTTCCAACGCGTGTTTACAGTTCTGACTTGGCTACACGCGTTCTATAGTTTGCATATAAATACTCTAAAGTTCGTACACATCCGTACACTGTGTGGTGCCGTAGGAGGGAGAAGAAGCAGAAGTACTTTGCAGTACTCACTATAACGGTAAGGTGGATAGTGAGGAGTGAGGACTACTACAACAATAATGTTATTTTGTATTTTTGTGTTATTTTTCAAATAATCACTTGAAAATTTCTATAGGCACGTTGGGCACTTTTGGGATGAGGAAAAAGCACTGAACTCGCGTGAACATCACGCTCAGATACATATGTATATACAAGAGTGCTCTATATATAGCTCTTTTAGGATGGGGAAAAAGCACTGAAATCGACGAACCTCCCGTGACAGTCACACTCAGATACATATATTTTCAGGTATATAAAAAGTACTCTGTGACATATATACAATTGTGTGTGTAAGCTAAAGCTTAGTTTTCACTTCTGACATGCAGTCCAGTATTTTTTCTTCCTTCTGTTGTACAGTTATATTTATGTTTAGTTTTTGTGTCGTAAATTTTAAGTACCAATAGTTAGCTTCTCTTTGTGACTCCATATCTAAAACGAAAAGCCGATGGAAGTAACCAACTACCTACTACAAATGTCTTATTTTGACACATAACGCCAGTGAAAAATATAATACTAACTGGTTTCTTTACAAGTACTTAATTCTAACACCACAGATGTCTCTCATATGCGTGAAACTAATACTACTGCTATAGCCCACCACAAGTTCACTGCTGTTTATATGGTTCCTCCATAGATTGCCACAAAATAGGGTCCTGAACCACTTGCATACATCGACTGTCTGTGTGTTTCATCAGGTCATCACTCCATCTAGTGGGGGGTCGCTCAACACTGCGGTGGCCAACCCGCCTGCCAATAAGGGCAACTACGGCAAAATCCCGCCTCTGAGGAAATATATGGGCGAGTCCATGTTCTATGACTTTTCTAGGCTGTAATGGATCGATGAATGGAGGGTGGAAAAATTGAAGACAAATATTACGAATCTGATCGATAGCTAGATATAGAGATGGACAAATTTATAATAAATGTTGCAGATGACATATCCAACTCTTCTGACGAAGACTCGATTATTGACTGTGATGAAGATGTTAGAATGAAAGGTATTCATCCAAAGGTAATTCACTGGAGGACCACTGCTACGCCCAATTTAAAAATGTGGCAAGCTTTTCTATTAATGACTGTATTTGATTAGATACAATTCAATAGAGCTAATGTAGCGTCACTTAAAAAGTCAAGAAAAATTTCGTCATGGTCAGCAGTCACACTCGTTACGCAAAGATTGATCTTCAAGAAGATATTTCTCTATATATATATACTAACGTATGAAGATATTTTTTCTATAATTTTGAGTTGTTATCAGGAAAATCCTTTTTACTTATTATAAGCCAGTGCTTCACCACAATCCCACCTGGTAGTAAGTGGTGATGCAGTCCTAATTGTAAATCACATTATCTTAGCGTAACAAAAGCCTATTCACTCTTGTCTTGAAGGCGCCCAGATTGTATTCGGACGGAAAGATAGACGCCGGCAAATTATTCCACTCCTTTGCTGTACGCATTACAAAAGTCGAAGCAAACCGTATGGTTCTAATGCGTGGAATATCAACAACAAAGGAGTGAAGACCCGCCGACCGCCTGGTCATCAGATGGTGGAAAGGAGAAGGAGGAATTAAAGCGTGTAATTCCTGCGCACACTCACCGAAATACATCCTGTAGAATACCGAGAGACTGGCTAGTCTCTCCACTGAGTCCAACGCTGCCAGGTGGCATTTTGCAGCACCAGCCCATATGTGATAGCAGTACTCCATGCACGACCGGACTTGCGCTTTATATAAGGTAAGAAGCTGCCATGGCGTGAAGTACCGCCGCACCCTTGCAAGGACACCAAGTTTCCTTGCGGCTGCTTTGACTCTGGACTCAGTGAACCACCCATAGTTGAGGTTCGGAGAAAATTCAACCCCTAACAACTGAAGGCAGTCAATATACTCCAAGGATACATTCCGGAAAGTAAAATGTGAGCGGGCTCATTTTAGCGGTGGAAAGACACGCTTGTGACTGCCTGTAGTGTGAGATTCACACGCTCAACCATAGCCTCTCGTTCGGACTGGATTTGATCCCGACTGGCCCGGACACTTGGTTGGTATCTCTCCACAACTGTGTTGTCGTCTGCATACCCATAGATACCGGGAATGAGCAGATCATTTATATGCAGCAGGAAGAGAGTTGCGGAGAGAA
The DNA here is from genome assembly GCA_029286625.1 of Parnassius orleans. Classification (NCBI taxonomy): domain Eukaryota; kingdom Metazoa; phylum Arthropoda; class Insecta; order Lepidoptera; family Papilionidae; genus Parnassius; species Parnassius orleans. Next base: position 1,800,096 of record JAGSMP010000051.1, read on the forward strand.
CGGACCCCTGAGGAACTCCGGCGTTTGTCGCGATAGGACAGGACTAGCAGCCATCGATGACAACTCGGAGAAATCGTTCACTCAGAAATTCCTTCACCCAGTCAATCAGGCCAGGGGATAAGCCGTACGCTGAAAGATTGCCCAATAAACTAGCGTGCCAAGCCCTGTTAAAAGCCTTCGAAACATCGAGTGAAACAGCAAGAGCTTCACCACTGTTCTCGAGAGCTTCGCCCCATATGTGAGTGGCATATGCTAGAAGGTCCACAGTTGATCGATTTCGGCGAAATCCGTACTGGTCACCGAGGAGATCATTCTGCTATAGGTATGCCATGGGGTGGGCGTTCAATATACGCTCCATAATCTTGCAGAGTATGGAGGTAATTGAAATTTGCCGATAGTTGGCAGGGTCGGTACGGCTACCTTTTTTAAGCACAGGCTGCACATTGGCCAGCTTCCAAGATTTGGGCACTATTCCAGTCCTGAATGACAGGCGGAACAATCGCGTCAACACAGGAGACAACTCAGGTGCACAGACCTTTAGAACTATAGCTGTTATATCATGCTGCTGCTGCCCATCTCCTGTTTTATTTTCCCAATGTCGCATCTAACGAAACCCATAGGACGATATGGGGTAGTAGATATTATTACACCTCTACTACACGATTAAATTTATTCTACGTATTGACAGAAATTCAACCATTCTTCTGTAGTCATTGTACTGAAAGCAGTTTTATTAATTGATGATATTTCACTTGGAGCTTAGTTTTTTCATTATGCTCCTCCTTACAACCCATATCTTTTCTATTAGGTTTAAGTCGCAATGGTAAGGATGTAAACGCACAACCTCAAAAAATCTACTTTTTTTATAGATGAGGGGGCAAACGAGCATGCGGCTCACCTGATGGTAAGTGACTACCGCCACCCATGAACAACTGCAACACGAAGGGAATTTCAGGTGCGTTGCCAGCCTTTTAGAAATAACTAAGCTCTTTTCTTAAAGGTCTCCAAGTCGTATGGGTCCGGAAAAATCGCCGGTGGTAAACGATTCCACAGAGGGGTCGTACGAGGAACAAAACTCCTAGTAAAACGTACAGTGGTGAACCGCCAAGCATCCAGATGGTGTGGATGGTTTGTCGCGATGTGCGTTCGTGAAATTTAGTGGTTGAAATCAATCCGAACAATTCCTCAGAGCACTCCCCGTGGTAGATGCGATAGAAAATGCAAAGGCATGCAACATCTCTTCGCAGCGCCAGTGAATCGAGCCAATCGGAGAGGACTCGGTCGACGACGATTCGAGCCGCTCTGCGCTGGATGCGGTCAAGTGGAAGGAGCTGGCACTGGGGAGCCCCAGCCCAGAGATGGGAACAGTATTCCATGTGTGGACGAACCTGCACCTTGTAAAGTTGCGGGCGGTGTACCGGTTTGAAATACTGTCCCGTTCTACTGAGCACGTCAAGATTTTTAGAGGCCAATTTGGCCTTCTCTTCCAAGTGACCACGAAACTGCACATTATTCGATCTGTCGACATCGAGGATTCCGATACTGGCTGAGGCAACAAGAGGAATTTCTTAAAACTGAAAAGATACGACAAAGGGGTTCTTTTTTTCGGTAATCGCGCAAACTTGTGTCTTCTGGGGATTGAATTGTACTAGATGTGGTCGCCCTCAATACGAGACTGTTCAGCGACGTTTTCCCGAGAATATTGGCACGGCCGGTATATAGAGCATCATATCATTGATATGCAGAAGAAACAGCGTTGGTGATAGCACGCAGCCTTGTGGAACACCAGCATTAATAGGCTTGTAATCGGAGCATACACCGTCTACTACAACCTTGATGCTCCGATCTGCAAGAATCCACCTGATGGTAAGTGGATGACCAATAGACCTCTACATCTATCCTTGATTAACAATCAAAATGCAGATACGTTGTCACCCATGAGGACTAAGATGGAATGCCTCGTTGCCAGTGAAAAGTGTCTTCGGCTCTCTACATTTACCGTACGAAACACATCAGCATCAAGCTACTATTTCACGCTGATGTTCTGTGAGAGCGTGGTCCTTATACTTTTATTTTTGTTTTCACGACGAATTCAAATTTATAAAGTGCCAGTCTTTACGAGGGTGTTAGAACGCAGTGATATAGCAGCTAGGAGAAGAAAATATACAGGGTTATTTTTCAAAGACTAGCCAAATTTAATAATTAAGTTCAAAATATAAATACCGATATACACTTTTTGCAGTTATTAAAAATAATACACTTTTTGCAGTTTTTAAAAATACGCATAATTAAGGTTTCTACATTGATTTGAAAATATCCGAATTTGAATGTGATTTATAGGCAACAACAACCCGCGTTCGTGTGTGTACGAGTTAATGCACGGAGCTTTTGCCTACTATTTACTTCTTAAATGACACGCTCGCTACTAAGTTGATAACTACGACGCGAATTATGATTCCAATTTTCCCTTCATACTTTAAACGGGCTTAGGACCATCATAATACTTAAATTTTTTTTTTTTAAATGGCACACTGGCTGGCCGATAAAATTGAAGGCGCCCGGACGGCTGCCGAGCATTGCCAACCTCAACCGACATGAACATACGAGTAGCGTCGGCGCGTACGCTGTTCAATAAACATATTCAAAACTGAAAGAAATTATTGCGTATTTAAAAATTGGAATTAAGTATTTACAACTATTAAAAATTTAAAACGATTAACTAAGAGGGTGACACTGAAAGTTCTTAGAAAATCAAAAACTGAACAAACTAGCAAGTTATTAGTTTTATTATATCTTTTCAAAATAGTGTCCATTTATATGAATACATCGCTGCATCCGATGGAACCACTGAGAAAAGCACTTTGCCCACTCGTCCTTAGGGGTCTCTTCGACGGCATTTTGAAACGCAGCCACTGCTTCCTCGGCGTCCATAAAACGTTTTCCTCCAAGTTTTTCTTTAATTTTCGGAAATAAATAAAAATCGCAAGGTGCGAGGTCAGGCCTATAGGGCGGGTGACCCAGTAATTCCACGTCTGACGTCAACAAGTAGTCGATTGTTTGCTTGGCGGTGTGCGACGAGGCGTTGTCGTGGTGAAGGAGCATCCTACTACGAGGTCGTTTCTCCCGAACTTTTCCCAAGACAAGTGGCAAACAATTTTTAGTGTACCACTCTGCAGTAACTGTTTTTCGATCCTCTAAAACAATTGTTGCGTAATGACCTGCCCTTCCGAAGAACGAGGCCACCATCTTTTTCCCCACGCTTCGACCTCTCTTCACTTTAGTTGGCAACTCCTCGGAAGGAAACACCCAGACAGCAGACTGTCTCTTAGTTTCAGGATTTTCACCCGTAAGTATGTCGAACGCATCATTTGAGTCACCTGTGTTAAATCTTTGAACCGTTTCACGACACCAATCAACACGACGGAGTTTTTGGCCCCTGTCAAATTATGAGGTATCCACCGGGCACAAAGCTTCCTGACCGCTAAATGTTCATGGAGGATTTTGTGCACTTGACTCATACCGATGCCCAAGCTTGTCCGAATCTGCTGATAAGTCACTCTTTTGTCAGTCTCTATCATACGCCGCACAACACTGATGTTATCTTCAGTCGTCGCCGTAGAAGGCCGTCCCTCACGCAGATCATCGGTGAGATTAGTGCGACCACGTTTAAACTCATTAAACCAGTTGTAAACAGTGGCACGAGATGGGGCTTCATCGTGAAAGGCCAATCGAAGTCTATCATAACTTTCTTGTTGACTTAAATGACATCGAAAGTAAAAAAAAATCATTGTACGAAAATTTTCTCGCGTTAAATTCATGCTGACATGACACAGACCATTTTCAATTTGCCGCCAAATCGTAAACAAATGACAAATTAATGAAATACATACACAATAATATTGGCAAAGAGTTCCATTTTCAAAATTTGAATTATTTTTTTATTATATCGTTTACAAGTGGCCAGTTCTAAAAACTTTCAGTGTCGCTCTCGTATTTGCAGCAACGAACTATTTAAATCTTAAATATGCAATCACAGAACATTGGCTAAAAGATTATAATTTCATGTTTAATTTCAGAAATCACCAGGTGGTCAGTTCCTTCAATAGAGAAAAAATTTTACGTGATGGCTCCTTAATATTAGCAGATAAATCATTATTATATAAAGAACGTAAGGATATTGTGAGCCTCTCTGTTGAGCGAACTGTAGAAATGGCTTGTGTCGAGCTCGAGCACCTCATTGTTGTAGGTAAGTGTTTACAGAACCCCCATGTGCTTCTTATGACTATTTTGAAAAGATTGTGGAAGAAGTTTTGCTCAAACTTAGTAAACAGAACAAGTACGTTGTAATATGTGGACACTTTAACATCATTCTCCTTGAAACTTCTTCCATTAGTATTAAGTTTAGCTCATTGTTTAAATCGTATAATCTTGTTAATTTATTCTTAGAACCAACGCGTATCGTTGGGCCTAGTGCGATAACATTTTTGCCTTTGCATAAATCAATTATTCAAAATTTAACTTCGGATCACTGTGGACAGTTGGTCTCATTGCACAACAGAAAAATAAGAAAGTTGTGTTTGTTCCAATAAATGAACATCGCTTGGAGAGGTTTAGAAGCAATATAATAAAATTACTTCCATCATTTTCATTTAAAAATAGTGCTGATTATTTGTATGGTGCGTTATTTAAAATTATAAGTTGTGAATTTAGTAGAATATTTACTTCTAAAACTTTCTCTTTTAACAGTCGTAAATCATTTAATGAATAGGCGACAGTAGGAATTCATAAAAGTAGGCGAAGGTTATACGAGCTTTATAATGAAAGATCATTTATAATAGTAGTGTTATATTTAGAGATTATGTAAAAACATATTCTAAAATATTTAAAGAAGTGTGCTACACAGCTAAGGCTTTACATTTAAGCAACAAAATTAAAACTGCATCCAACAAACTTAAAATGACCTGGAGAATAATAAATAGTGAAACGGGCAAGGTCAAACCGCGCAACTCGGATTTTCAATTGAATATTAACAATAATTTAACTCGATCTGATCAAGAAGTTGCTATGGCTTTTGAGAAACATTTTACTGATGTTCCTTTTTTGACAACAAGATCATTAAATTCTTCTCCTACTGTCGCCGAATCATTTCTTAAACAAAAGGCTTGTTCAAATACTTTTAAATTCCATACAGTATTGCCAAAAGATATCGTTAAATATTTTAAAACTATTGATGTTAAGAAAACGGCAGCTTTATGGGGGGATTTCCGTTAAAGTTACATATTTTATCTATAATAGATACAATAGCACCTTATCTAACCACTATATTTAATATAAGTGTCGAATCTGGTGGTTTCCTGATTTAATGAAACATAGTAAAGTCATACCTTTATTTAAATCTGGCAGTATATTAGACCCCGCCAATTTTAGACCAATTTCTGTACTACTAACATTTAGTAAAATATTTCAAAAAATAATTTTAGATCAGATGTTAAGTTTCTTGTTCAATCATCAATAATATATTTATACATATAGTTATTTACATATCATAATATACAATATTTTATTATATACTAATTATATACTATTATATACTAAAACTATAATAAAATAAAACTAAAACTAGTAACTTAATTATCATACAGTCCTACTCCCCGTGGTATCGTGCCAAGAACGCTGGCTGCGTTTCCTCGCTGAATAGCTATACTTAGCCATTGAGCGAGAAAAGAACCAGCCCTCTTATCACCAGCAGTGACGACCAGTCACGGATGGAGTTCCTTTAGGAACTTCACCGCACGTGGACCCCACGGACCGATAGCCTCTACAGCAAATGGCACAAATATATAGTCATCTCTCAGAGACTCATATTTGCGCCACTTACTCAGTTCAGCTGCCTCTGATGCCGCCCCGGCTCTAAACGAGGTACCCCTGAGATGAAAGGCCGCAAAAGTGTCTACGCAAGTAGCAACCCACACTAGGGCTTTACCTCTCTCCCAAGGGACCAATGTCATACCGTCGGGTCTCTTGCCATCGTCTCTAAATATTCCACAAGGCTCTAAAACAGAGGTAACATTTATAGAGACAAAAGCCCTTCGGATAACATCGTTCAAAGAACCGTGCCGTGAAAATCTACCAGCACTTTTCTTACATGAAAGTCCGTGGAGCCCAAATTTGTCGACGCTGCTACCACAGGGGCACTGATGGGGTTGACAAATCGCCGCTCCTAGTCTGATTCCTACGGCGATGCGCAAGCTTTCCCCATCAAGAAATGTGCCGAGATTACTTGATGGTAAAGCGTGTAACCAGTGACTAGATTCCTTAGTCGAAACAGCTAGAAGGCGTGCCTGATCTTGGTCACTATGGGAATTATGAAACAAATCTTTCTGCACGTTCTGTACCAACGAAATATCCCACTGTTTTTGTTGGTTAACTTCCAGTGGAACATTTTCGCCGGGACAGAGCATTCGCCATGTCTGCCCAGCCTCCGTAGCAAATCACAGGTCTACTTTATTATTTAAAATTATATTACATAAGTCACTGACACTATGCACGGAAGCAAGGAAAGCAAGCAATGCAACGCTAGAAAGATTTCTTACACCAATACCACCAAATTTTATAGGTAAAGTAGCTCGAGTCCAGGCTGTTGTATTTAAAGTTAAATTTAGATTTTTTTCTATAGCTATTTTAAGATTTTTATCAATATCTTTTAAAATATCCGAACATTTCCAGACTGGACTCGAGCGGAGCACGTATGTAATCTAGGTACAAGGAGACAATATTTTAAAATAGTAAGAGCAATGTGGGGGTTTAATTTATACAATTTATCAACTTGGTTTAAAAACTGATCAAATTTTGTTTTTAAAACAGGTTAATACTATCGAAAAACAACGGGGCACAAACAGTAGGTATAGCGATTCCGTACTGACAGTTTTTATTCCTGGAGAAATATGATTGAAATTTTGAATTAAAGTGTCTCTGTTAGAAGTAGATAAATTATTGGAAAGAAATATTTCACATTTATTGCTATTTGGTTTTAAAATTTCGAAAAATATAAGTAAGGTGTCAAAATTGTACAGACGGTAGGCTGTTTAAAGGTAAAAGGGGATTAAATATACATATTAAACGATGCCATAGTAAAAGTATTTCGGCTTCACAGCCTACCGTAGAAATTCATAACTCTATTAGTAATTCCTCTAATGACACAAATTTTTCCCTTATTTTGGAGCAAATTTACAATTATCATCGTAATGTACCAGTGGTTAAAGGAATTCCTAAATGTTGAAATTTTCGATTTGTTGGAAATGTTCGGATATTTTAAAAGATATTACCTATAGAAAAAATTCTAAATTTAACTTTAAATACAACAGCCTGGACTCAAGCTACTTTACCTATAAAATTTGGTGGTATTGGTGTGAGAAATTTCTAGCGTTGCATTGCCTGCTTTCCTTGCTTCCGTGCATAGTGTCAGTGACTTATGTAATATAATTTTAAATAATAAAGTAGACCTGTGATTTGCTACGGAGGCTGGGCAGACATGGCGAATGCTCTGTCCCGGCGAAAATGTTCCACTGGAAGTTAACCAACAAAAACAGTGGGATATTTCATTGGTACAGAACGTGCAGAAAGATTTGTTTCATAATTCCCATAGTGACCAAGATCAGGCACGCCTTCTAGCTGTTTCGACTAAGGAATCTAGTCACTGGTTACACGCTTTACCATCAAGTAATCTCGGCACATTACTTGATGGGGAAAGCTTGCGCATCGCTGTAGGAATCGGACTAGGAGCGGCGATTTGTCAACCCAAAACTACTAATATGCCGATCTTATCGGTATGAGAAATTCCCGGACTGAAAACGCTTGAACCAACTTTGTGCTAATGGTGCTACTCTTACTGACACTGCATTATGTCCATAAACGTCACAAATTTTTTTCGTGACTTGAATCCTTTTTTTTCCATTTTCCCCTTTTTTTTGTAATAAAACTTCAGAATGTATCGAATTTCTTCGTTAGATTCACTCATTTTGGCGGACAGCAAAACAATTGAAAAATCGCGGGAAACTGTTTTTTACTTTTTATTTTTATTTTTCTTAATGATACAAACAGTACAACCAAAGAGATTTTTCTTCAATTTTATACAAACGAAATACTAAGAAACTGTTTCCCCGACCTTATGGTGCATAGGGGTAGCATAGATTATTATTATACATTTTAGAGATACGCGAGTTTAGTTACCACCTTGTTACGCGGTAAAATGCAAGTGCTAATGTTTTTCTGCTGTTAATTTTCCATTCCAAATCAGTGGTCTCAGCTAACCTTGTCATTACATTATTTTTAATAAAGGCGATGAAATCCTAAACTACCGAAATCGCCATTAGCTCCCCTACTAACAACCACCATCATTTTTCATCTTTATCAGCTCCTAACATTCAAATGCTGAACACTTAGATCTACCACAGATTTAGAAATCATTGGGTATGTATTTTACTCATCGAAGTTACTATTATTTATTCTGTGGTAATATGTACTTACGACGTACTAGAACAGCTATATTTCAAACAAAAAATGTGCGCTACTCATGTCTTCGCATATGCGCAGGGGAGAGTAGTGCGGTGCATGCGCGGTTGGTTTTATCATAGATTATACGTAGGTAGAATGATCAGATGGTATTATAGGTGGTATTGTTATTTATGTAAATTATATACAGTACAATTTTTAAAATTTGCGTATAATATGTGCTAATTTAATATAATATTACATAATATTATATCCAAATTATATTTTAATTTGAGTATTTTAAAAGGTAACCATGTAAAATATAAAAACATACTAAATGTATGTTCAACAGAACTTATTAATATAACATCTCATTTACAAAATATATGTCGGAAATTCAGCAGAGGATCCCAATTTTGATCTCGGAAATACATCAGGATAGCGTTAATTATTAAAAATAATAAAAGTGTGAGAGCGGATGTTCAACTTGCTCTCTTGCTTACGCAATTAATCATTATCAGTAATAAGACAGCGTAACACACTATACATTCAGTATAGAGAAATTACAGTTCGACCATACCGTAACACGTCCCCGCCACGATCACACACCAGTGTAACGTGAGGTACGTAATTACATGATAACACCAAAGTATGCAAACCAACAGCAACACTACTTATCTCAGCGTAACACAGGGCAGCCTCTCAGCAACACCAATACTCCTTGCCTGCACTAGAAGAACTACCACAACGAACAGAACCACGATACCATCTTAGCCCTAGTAGAATGACTACACTCGTAGAATGACTTAAGCGGAATTTTTACGGCGCCTATAGTGAACTTTATACTGCACAAACGAGTGGGGGTTTCTCGATATACCCTCAATTCCACCTCGATCCAACCGGTATTTTATAGACGCTCCGACACGGCCATCTTGACGTACGACCGTCCTCGGGCGTGTATCTTCATGCATTCCTGTAACAAACACTATTAGTCATTAATTCATCCGCTCGTCCGTACTGACATGAGTAGATGCATATTATTAGTTCGCAAAACTAATTGTTAGATCGCGCTGCTTGTTGCATTATGGCGCCATCAATCCACGACACGGCCATCCCTGACTAGCACCCGTCCTCGGTTGCAGTGCCTGTGGACAAAAATATGCTCAGAATGTAATCTAGCTCGGTTATCCTGCCAATAGAAACAAGGTCCATACCAAATGGTACTTTATTCCTCCTGAATCTTAGTACAATAACCAACTGTCATAATTGACAATGCCCCGTTATTAAGGCTTTGTACACAGTGCTTCCTGCACAACATGATTTATTGTGAAAGGTCCGATCAACAAGTTTCAATACAGTAATTCTAACAATTTTGTTACTCTTTACCATAATTCATAAGCAATACATACTCATCTCGTGAAACTTTCATTGAAATCTGTGCACCAACACAGGCCAGAATCACATCAACGACTCTTGTACAGACCCATCGCCACATGTTACTCATGAGATGCGGTCCAAAGTTTCAAGTACGAGTATACAAGCCATTCTTAATCAGATTTGGTCTCACTACCGCTGTCATCAACTATGACATCTAATTCTCGAGGAACTTGGTGATCGGGGATCATCCTCAAATGATCATGGGGGATTTGTAGGGTACTTTGCACACTAACATGACCGATTCCGGTTAAATTTACAATATTATTTACACTTTTGCCACTAAACTTTGACGCAACACATATTTGACACACCGCTGGGATTGCTCACATAGCAAACGTCAACACGTTGCTCACTGCTCGCCTCTGCGGCAGCATAAGGCAAGCGCACGTGGCTATTAAAACAACCCAGCACACGCCATAGTTAGCTGCCTTGAGGAAAGCGCAAGTAGCCAAAACAGCAGCACAGGGCGTGCCGCACTCGCACAGCGAGCCGTCGCGCCGCACCAGCGCCAGCGAGACGCTGCGCCGCACCACGCATTCGAAGCGTCAACGGGAGCAGCAGGAGCACCCGAGGGTTCACAGGTATCGTCGGGGTTGTCGTAATCGTGATCTGCGTGAAAAATAAGTTGTTAATTATCAAGACAACATACACCGTTGCCTATCTTCTCATCCATCACGCATACGAAGCCCTCAAACAGAAATACGCTCTCATATCGCAGACTAATAAAGAACTTCGCTTTCACAAGTATGCATACATCTCCATACGAAGTATCTCACACATACTCGTACTTGAACGACGTGAACCAGGACAGCACCTGCCAGGACAGAGCCCGATGCATGTACAGAAAACACGAATTCTGCGCACACAGAGTACACCACTTCCGCGCACACATAGTGTACGACTTCCGAGGCACCACCATGTACAGCATACGCGCGCTCTGGGACGGCGCCCACAACGCGTGCAGCGTACGCGTCTGCCGAAACCTGGCCATGCTACAGCTGGACCCGGTAGTCCGTTCCAACCAGCAAGGCACACACTCGCACACATGTAATCACATCACACGTGCTACTGTAACACATAAAAGAAAACATATTAACCCATTCGTTGCGGTGCACGCACAACTGCGTTATTTAAATTGTCATTCGTAGTCGGATGACGCCGATCGGCGTAAATTATATTTTGCCCATAGCTTGGCCAATTTCTATTTTTAACGTGGTAGAGCCATGCTGCAGCTATATTAGTAGTATAGTTGTAGCACGAATGGGTCGGCTCGACCGGGGAAGGACCACGCTCTCACAGAATACCAGCGTAAAATAGCAGCTTAACGCTGCTGTGTTTCGTATGGTGAGTGTAGAGAACCGGAGACCCTTTTTACTGGAAAAGAGGCATTCCATCTTAGTCCTCACGGGTGACAACGCATCTGCGTTTTGATTCGCAAACGTGGATAGATGTAGATGTCTATGGGCCACAGCAACCACTTACCATCAGGTGGACTGTGTGCTCGTTTGTCACCCTATCCTATAAAAAAAAAAATTCTAAAGGGATATACTTTTTATATGTGCATGTTTTACATACATACAACAGCATTATAGCCACAGTCTCTGTAAATAATGATTTTAGAAAAATAACAAAACTCTCCTCAAGCGCGGAAAACGCCGAACGGCGTCTTCCAGAGGTTATCAACATAGTTATGCAACCACAAGACCATAGGGTTGTTTGGGTGAGAGTTTTTTAGAACTTATTGATTATTACCGCAGTTTCATTAGGGATTTCGCAAAAATAACCCAACCACTTACCTCTTGCTTAAAGAAAAGGAATATAATCATTATTGACTAATCGTATATAGAAGCTTTCAAAAAATGTAAAAATTACTTATTAATGCACCTCTTTTACAATATCCAGACCCATCTAAACCCTACGTACTTACAACAGATGCATCCTCTGTCGCATTAGGCGCCGTGTTATCACAAGGGGCAATTGGTTCCGAAAAACCAGTCGCCGAAATGCCAGCCGTACCCTAAGTGACACTGAAACAAAATATAGCACTATCGAACGTGAACTGTTATCTATTATATGGGCAGTTAAATATTTTAGACCTTATCTGTACAGACAAAAATTTGACGTATATTATATACGGATCACCGACCACTTGCATGGCTTTATGCACTCCAAGAACCCAATAGTAAATTAACGAGATGGCGGCTACGTTTACAAGAATTTGATTTTGAGGACAAAAATGGAAAACAGAATACTGACGCACTATCCTGTATCAAACTGAACGCATTAGGTTCTGACGATGACACAGATTCGATGCAAGTGAACGTAGACGATAAAGAAAAAACCTCAAGAACTATGTAGACAGCTTGACCGAGGAAATTTATCGTATAGCAAAGCTTAATAAATCAAATGAGAACTCAGATACAATGACTGTGTCTGTCCTATCAGCTACTCTTTCAGCTTCTGATCCAATAGATATAACAGAACAAACCTATCGCATCCCATCTATTAGCACAGAAACAGTACACTCAGCAATTGAATTAGAATCTACAGGTATACCTATATTAAGGGAAGCTGTAGATACTAAACCTAATCAGATACTAATATTCAGTTGGTTTAGTAACGAAATGCAAGTCAAAGATATTTCAAATAAGAAGCACAAAATTTTAGAAGTATTTTTAACTATCCATAACGAAAACTTAATTAAACAATTTTTAAAAGAATATGTAAGACCAAACATTAAATACTTTATTTATTTTGAGGACGTATCACATAGAAAAGAATTTTCCAAAATTATCATAGAACTTCGAGTGTACTGAACGTGTCGTATAGTGAAAGACGAGGCCGAACAGAAGGACATAATAATTCTAAAACATCACGAGGGTAAAACATGCCACCGTGGTATAAGGGAAACCATGGTAAGCATACGTAGGAACTATTTTTGGGAATTAATTTTTGGTAATTAATAATTGTCATACCTGTAAGATTTCAAAATATGATAGAAAACCAATTAAACCGGGTTTACAACTAACACAGACTCAGAATTCTCCTTTCCAGGAAGTTTTTATAGGTCTTTTTTCTATAGAAAATAAATATTTTCTTACCTTAATCGATGCTTTTAGTAAATTAAGTCAAGCATTTGAAATCTCAAATAGATCCACACCAGAGGTAGTTAGAGCCCTTATAAAATACTTTTCATTCTATGGTGTAACTAAAAGGATAACTTCGCAAGTTATTCTTTTAGTTCGTTGGAAAAGAGTTTAACAATGAGCTCATGCGAGAGTTTACAAATATGTATAAAATAGATCTTCACAAAACAACACACAATAATCCTAATTCCACAGGCATTATAGAAAGTTTTAATTCAACAATAATAGAAAAATATCGTATTGCTAAGTAAGAGCAGAAATTTACAGATGCTGCTTCTATTATGACTTACGCTATAATGGCTTATAACCACACAGTACACTCCACTACTAGTTTAACTCAGTTTGAAGTCTGCTTTGGGCATACGGATTCCGAAAAGGTTTTTGATAACGATTTCGATAGGGCCTATACCCAACAGCTATTAAAAGACCATCAAAAACGCACTAAATATTTATACAAGTACATTTCCGATCGAATGATTGAACAAAAAGAAAAGGCTAGAGAAAAGAAAGGAGGAGAAGCAAATGTAGTACTTAACGAAAGGCAAATAGCGTACGTAAAGGACAGCAATATTAGGAAAAGTAAGGACAAAGCTAGGTACAGGAAAGCTGTTGTTCAAGGTCCTGCAGAACGTAATACCGTGCCTGTTAAAATAGGTGAACGGGAGACAAAGGTCCCTATTAAAAAATTCAAACGACCTCCACAGGTGGTGAGTGACCATCCTGACTATGGATCATGTACTATGGACCCGCAGTCTTCAACTTCAAAAAATTGACAGCAACCCGGGCCTGCTTCCTGTAAAAGAAGGCCAAGCTTTTAAGCAAACAAACAGGTGGCTTATAGTTAAAGAATTAAGGAAAACTTAGATTTAAATATTATTAAGTTTAAAGATTTTTATAGGTTACGGTCAAGTCTGGCAAATTTACCAATGGCAGGAAGGTAACTTTGCCATCAGGAGTGTACTGGAACAAAATTACGATTGACATGAAAAACGTAACGTTTTTCGAGATATGCCATTTTTGGATGAAAATACAATAACTAATTGACAGCATTGCTTTCGATATGGCAACATGAGAGTTAATTTTGGCATTTTATTTTAACGCGCAATTGTGCCGGCGAAATAACCTCTTTGTTCAGTGCTCCAGAACTTTAGTTTATTTATGTTTGAAATACAGAATGTAGGTATCTATATCTTTGTAGTAACGTAATATTATTGGTTATCAAACGTAATATATCGTTTTTAACGTGTTGGTCTTAATATTTATCTATTTGGCAAAGTTACCATTCTAGTGATGTCACGATGTGACCGGTTACTTTGCCATGTTTGCTACTACCAAGGGTTGTCACTTTCAACCTATAGTTTTAACCGATTACAACTATTTAAACAAACTGTTCTGTACTTGACATTCTATTTATGTATGTATGTATGTTTGTATCGATGTTACACCGTAGCAGCTCATTAGACCGATTTTACCAAATGAGTCGTCAATCAATTCATCTTTATCAAAAGTAAAGGAAAAGAAAAGAGAAATCTATATTATTTTTACTGCGTTGTTAGGCTTTAATAATATTATTACTACTCAGTACTTTTCATAATTTCAACTTAGTGTATTGATATTAAACAAAACATTAATTGTCATTTTTAATGATTATTTTATTGATTTTAATGATTATTAATGTTTTGCTATTGTATTCGATTAGGTTGTTTCGTTAGGTGAGGTCTTAAAATTTTTGTCGTTCCGCGAATTAGGTAGAAATGTAGGTACATTCTGCGTAGTTTACTCTTTAATTTTACTGAAATGGGGTTTGCACATCAGTGAAAATAATAATATTTTTTATATTTTTGGTGTATGTTATACAGCGTTACTACGGTTCTTAAATATTGTGAATGGACTCGTTATAAGGCCCTATTTAACCTCCTTTCGGTTTTACGGGTAGTTTTGTAACATCCAGTATATATATATATGTGTGCATGTTGTATGCGTAGTGTGCGAGTTTATACTGGGTGTATGTATGTGTATTTGTAATCAATTTCTTACATTGAAGATAATAAAATTGACTTTTACCAGTTAGTACCCAGTTAACATTAAAATAATAAATGGGAATAAATAGTGAAACGAATAAAAACGAGTTAAGTAGCATTACAAACAGCAAATCCCCTCAAATTCAATTTACTAATATACCTAGTTCCTAAATAAGGAATAGCAGATAAAAGTTTAGTAATAACTGTTGCTCCTCAAAATTACATTTGAAGGTAAAACATATCCTATAAATGCTGTAGCTATTAAAATAAATAAAATAATAATACCTACTATTCAAGTATATTTTTAATTAAATTATTCATAGTAAATTCCTCGTCCAATATGTAAGTAAATGCAAATAAAAAAATGAAGCACCATTAGCATGTAAGGTTCGAATCCATAATTTTCGTCAAATATAATTTACACTATAAAAAGATAATTCAATATTAGCAGTATAGTATATAGTTAAAAATAATCCTAATACCTAACCACAATATCTTAGTAGGTATAGTAATTCGGTAAAAAGTATCTAAGTAGGTATTAATATACCTACCCAGTATAACTAATCACAATAGGTACCTATGTAGGTATTATGGTTAGATAAAAGGTACCTATCTAAATAGTTACCTACTTTTACTAAGTAGGTATTAATACTTACCCAGTATTGCATCCATTGCGGTATCGGCATCATTTAATTACAACCCAAAAACCCATATAACCCTTATACTTCTTGTTGATTTTTGTATTACCTTTATTATAACCCTTATGTTTTTTTTTCTTTTAGGTAACTAAAAATAAATATGTATGTATGTAGAAATAAAATTGAATAAAAATAAAAACAAACATGTTTTTTCATCCTCATCAATCATTGGGGTGAGGATAATGTCAGCATAAGTAATAAGCAGGCTAAGTTACAAGGTGCTCAGTTCAAAAATTAGTAGGTTGTTACTTTTCAATACGTGACACGTAAAAATTAACTTTAATCAACAAACAAATCTGCGAAACATCTACTAAATATAATATACCTACCTACCTACCTATTTACCTATAGTGAGTAGGTATCTTTTAAACTCACTATTTTCAATACTTCATTTTCTCATGTTAGATACTTTCCCGGGCGTTTGAAATGAATGGTGTCGTTTTTATTAATTAGATAATATGTGAGAATACATAATTCTAATATAATGCAACTAATATACCGAATAAAGAAAATGAAAATACATTTATCATTGCCTGCCGTGTCTATTTCCATAAAATAGTTTATTGATGTTGAAAAAATAATACTACGTTCGTACAGTAGGTGGCGTCTTGCAGATTTATGCGGCATATTGTAGCGAGAGCCGGCGGACCGAATGCTCAAGGCCGTTCGCTACGTGTATGCGTATGGATGTGGAGGAGGCGAGAGAGGTGTGTCAGGATCGTGCCAAATGGAAGTCCATAGTCCCTGCCTACCCTCTGGGTGACAGGCGCGAGTGTTTATGTTTTATGTTAAAAAAGATCTTTTTTCCAATGGAACGAGATCTAATTCGTAAGCGATCAGTTGAGCAAACGCTTTGTTTCGGTGGTCAGTCGATTCCCCATTTTCAAAATTTAATTCGGGTGATTGTGATACGTCACATTTATACTCATTAGAATCGAAAATGTTGTGTTTATATAAATTTGCATCCTGAATGTCCTGTGACAATACCTGTGTCTCTTTATTTTGTTTAGATGCGACTTTTTTCGCATCAACATTATCATCTTCATCATCAACATGGCTTTCTTTTTCGCAAACCAAATTGCTCACACCGTCACTCAATAAACTCGGTAACGATGGTCGAGCCTCACCTTCAAGAGAAAGTCATTAACAATTATTAAGTGAAACAAATTACGATGCACAAGAAATAGTATGTAACTGAAAACCCTTCTCGATGTTCTCTTCCCTTCAACTACCAATTCAAAACACTACTTATTACGCTTAGTACATTCAGAATAGTAGACTAAATACTATTATTAACAGTATTTTTAACTTAAAAAAATCAGAAAAAAGGTTTGCAATCCCTAATCATAATTCAATAATACCGAAAATATTAATATAAAAACCAATTTCATAACTCAAAGTGTAATTAGAAATCTTTCTATAATGTGGAAAATATACTGAATAGAAAAGAAACAAATTCACTTACTATTTCCAGCCATATTTATGGTAAATAGGAAATCGCCAGTATTTTTAATAAAACTTCTCTGTTAATCACAAAATAACTTACGTAGACTGATGAGAGTCAATAAAATTCTGTCTAAATAAGCAAGAAATCATTTTCATGTTCAGAAAACGCCGATCGGCGTCAAAGTGTTTAAAATTTAAATATAATATGCGTCCGACACCTATCGGCGTGTCCTTTGAACCGCCCGATCGACCCGGCGATTTTTTGAGCCGCCTTGAATGGGTTAAAAAGATTCAGTCAGAACTTGATTTCACGAAATGCAGCACTACTCTCGGGACACCATTCGCCTTTCCAGGGCACCATATACTGAGCTGCGGCTACAAGACAACCTCTGATGCGGTCCGATCCTCATGTAAACTTAAATATTCTCTTCAATGTCAGAACTAATTTTGCTCTACTTCAATTTCGTCAGTTATGCTTTGGTTTTCCGGCATTTTTAATACTTTAACATTTTAACACTTATTCTTACAAAATATTTTTTAAGACAATGTTTAGGATAAATTTACTTTCGTCATGTATCAAATGGCAGCGGCAAATAATGTGTCCGCGATGTCATAAGCCCGACAGCTTACCTTCACTCAAGAGCGAGCGCCACCGCACCATGCCTTCCACTAAACCCTCATCATTAAATCCCAATTTTGTCGACTACGTAATACTCTGAGTAAACTGTAACACTTATCAACACATTAGAACACATTAATGTTTTTAATTCATAGCACGTTAAAGTTAAACATTTTTTTTTTCGGTACATCGTTTAAACATATCGAACTTTAAAATGTACCACATGTAAAACATATTTGGCATGAACTATCAAATTATAACATAACTAGAACAGTTTAAAATTCCACTAAATGCAAAACTATAACTCATCTTAAAATACCTCAACATTTCTTTCGACATTTGTGAACATATTTGCGTACATTGAGGAATAATAAAAGTACTTGCGGGTACCTTAAATTGAATATTAATTGAACAAAAAAAGTTAACTTTTCTTTTAAGAGAAGCCATAAAGTAAAGAAGAAGAAGATTTAACTTTTGGCTTAAACCATTTCACTTTAAACTTTTACTCTACACTTTAATGGTACGTCAATGTCGTAAATAGGACAGCAAATTTTATTTCAACATTTAATAAAAACAAAGTTATCAACGCAGTCTTTCACAAACGTAATAACCATGACACTATTCGAAGAATACACGTGGGTGATAAAAGGGACTTTATCCCACTTCTGAGGTCGGAAATTCAGCAGAGGATCCCAATTTTGATCTCGGAAATACATCAGGATAGCCTTAATTATTAATAATAATAAAAGTGTGAGAGCGGATGTTCAACTTGCTCTCTTGCTTACGCAATTAATCATTATCAGTAATAAGACAGCGTAACGCACTATACATTCAGTATAAAGAAATTACAGTTCGACCACACCGTAACACGTGTGATGATGCCATGATCACACACCAGTGTAACGTGAGGTACGTAATTACATGATAACACCAAAGTATGCAAACCAACAGCAACACTACTTATCGCAGCGTAACACAGGGCAGCCTCTTAGCAACACCAATCGTCCTTGCCTACACTAGAAGAATCACCACAACGAACAGAACCACGACACTATCTTAGCACTAGTAGAATGACTACACTCGTAGAATGACTTAAGCGGAATTTCTCTCGCACGGCGCCTACAGCGAACTTTATACTGCACAAACAAGTGGGGGTTTCTCGATATACCCTCAATTCCACCTCGATCCGACCGGTATTTTATAGACGCTCCGACGTATATTTATTCAAATTAAAATAAGAGTCGTTCATAAATGCTGGGCACGCGAGAGTCAAAACTGGACGAATTTATTCCACTTTGCCTTGTTTTCATGGCTTGGACGTGGAAATTTAAACATCAGAAATTTTGCCTAATTATAAATGATTCTATTTGTTTCTACAAAAAAATGTGCATAATATAATCGTCCTACACTTACCCACAGAAACGTCGCATCTGAACAAATTAATCACGAGATGGCGTCTCAGGAATAATTTGTATGATTATTAATCTATAATACTTTTTTATTAATTAAGTGTCTTATTCACGGATGAAAAGTTATTCCTTGGTATTTGCTAACATTTCTTGAATTATTTGTGCAATAACTAAAAACACACCATGGCATATTTTATCAAGAGATTTTTTTCTATAATTAACATAGCACGTGTCAACTCACTAGCGCCTAGCGAGTGACTGAGTAAAGTGCGGCGACATCGCCGCAATTGAATGGGATAGCTCTAGTACGTGGTACATAATAGCTCAATGATTTTACTATACAACAGACAAATATAATTTTAAAATTAAAATTTATACATTTTATTACATAATATTCATAATTGTGATTAAAAAAAACATTGGTTTAGTTGGTGGAAATTTTATTTATAGCATATAATGCAAAACATCAATTGTTATCTGAAATGCTAAAGAGATTCATAGTACATTTGCTCCCGATGTATCAGTAGTTATATACATAAGTGCAACACTTAGATTAATCACATTTTATAGAAATGCATACAAATATTAACACTTTTATAATATAAATATAAACTGGACGTACAATAATAAGTCGATATAGGAAAATACTTTATCTAAACATTCTTTAATTATACCGTTAACGTTTGAAAATGTCTTAACTAACTTAACATTACCTTAATCAATATATTATATGATGAAGTCATACAACAAAAAATTATCAAACAAATAAAAAAGATAACGTATTGCTATAATGTTTGTTGTGATGGAGGTGTTTCCCGTTCGTTCGATCGGTTACTGTATCAGCCCAATAACAATTTCCGTCCCAGTTAAACTACTCTTCGAAAGTCGACATTTTTTGATGAACTTTTAAGAACGATCTCAACTATTTCATAAAGTTTAGTAACATAATGTAACTTTTTTGATAGGAAATATAAAAAATACAATTAAGAATACACGTTGTAATAAAAGGAAGGAATTCAGTTTTTTTACTGTGTTTTTAACTATTTTTTTAAATAAATTTAAAAGAAAATTACTTAATCCCTTTCGGATTTGTGTGCAACTCTGAGTTCGTTGCTCATGCATGCTTATGACATCACGTCGAATTATTTGGTAAGGTACTCTGGCTAGACGGTGTGGGAGCACACTCATACTCTTCGTAATGTAATTTTTTAAACATTTGTATTTAATGTACTCCTCGTGCTTCAATAATAGAAACGTTGATAAACATAATTATTTCCATTGTAATTATATTTTTTTCATTTTCATCTAATCATTTCTTTTAAATCCGTTAGATTTGTAAGATTACACGGGGAAAAATTATTTTGGTCCAATTTATCCAGTCTACCGATTAGACGAACGGAAAACACCCGTTGTTCCTAATGTAACAGAATAAAAATAACAAAAAAACTATCTTATAATGTACCTCATCTGACAGGTAACGAAATTAAAGTGCGCGTTCGTGTATTAACTCTTAATTCTCGGAACGCATGCGTTACGTTCCGAGAAAGAGATTTGGTAAGTAATGTTTAATTTCGAGATAAACTTTAAGGTGGGCCGGCGCTTTGTCGATCTATACTTATTTAACTTGTACATAATTATATTAGCCATGATGACGCATGTCCTCTCGTTGGTCGTCGTTATTCGTAATGGCTGCATCATTTCTAGGCGTATCTGAAATTGATTTGTGGCTGTTAATATGGGGTGCAACGACTTTTATATGAAACAAAAGTCACTGGTACCGTCAGGGAATTAGATTTAAAAAAAAACAAAAGTGAAAGACAAATTGTTAATAAAAAAAAACCGTGCAAGACCAAATAGTGTGTCCTTAGTAAATTGGGACATAAGCCAATTATTACATTCCATAGCCAAGTTTTTCGTATACGTTTTTTCATAAACGCTGTAACTGTTGTTTTTTTTTTGGGGAATTCGTGCAACACATGCAGATTGATCAGAGCCGGATTAAGCCATTTCGAGGCCCCTCAGCCATGAGTGTCGAGCCCCTTTCCCGGCCCATTTCCAACTGACTATAGTCTGTTCCGCGAGTTGTTAAAAAAGCAGGGTTCCTAAATTTATTACAAATTGCGACCCGCTAATTATTTTTGCTTATAGATATTTAAAAAAAATTAAATAGCTTGTATTCATACAGTCATTAGATACTATTTTTAATTCTTTTATGGGCACTTATAGTGGATATGACAAGTGGTAAAATTAAAAAAATGTACAACCGACTTCAATATAAATTATAAGGAAAAACAACTGGTCAGACCTTGATCAATTTATATGGGACCACATGAGAAGCACCAGCTTTCAATAAAGTTATGAGGTAACACACATAAAAAAATACATACAGTCGAATTGAGTACCTCCTCCTTTTTGAATTCGGTAAATAATAAGAAATCTCCAACATATTTATTACATATCGCCCTGGCGTTAAGCGACACGCATCACAAAGATTGCTATACTTAAGCGACAGTCGCTATTGCGAGACGTTTTCATAATATTTGTCAACTCTCGCCGAACAGACTTAATATCATGAAAAAATACTTTTTTCTAAGACCGCGGGGCTATAAGCGACACGAGACCATTGACAGTTGCCCACTTTGCCTTAAGGTTAATCCGTCTCTGTTTTGACTAAAACACCACCTTTACACAAAAACACAAGCATGCTATTAGTATGTACATAAACCCACTTACCGTTTATATGTACTATACACACAAAAAACAAAAATTACACTTGCAATAGATGGCATAACAAAGATTTATTTTAAAAACACTATTATATTGTTGCCAGTATCGACCATCAGTAAATTTTTAGTGACCCAAAAATATTATTTTCTGTTAAATCGGCAAAGCATACAAACAGACATCAATGTAGACTTAATGCGATTTAAAAACCGCATTTATTATATTTTTGTAATACCACGGTTTTATTAAATCCATTATCATAGCTAAGCAAAGCTACAAAGAAACGAGTGTTTTCATAGAAATTCTTTATTCCAAATAATTATACGTTTTCTGCTCAAGGCACAGTTAATAAGAATTAATACATATCCGAAACATTTAATTTTAACATGTTTGGAAATACTGAAGTGCTACAAACGAGTTAAATATCTAAACATTTGGCACTAATTTAAATTTTGGGACAATTTTATTGTGTATTTTTTGAGGCTTCACTAGTACATAATATTAATCTTAATAAATAATAACAAAAAAATTTAATATAATTGTCTTTATGCGTTAGAAGTTTAAGTCTTTAGAAGTATAGTCAAATAATTAATACTTACACAATATTGAGATTTCGTTAACAATTTTATAAGAAATGTCAATCAAATTAAAGAAAAATAACATCATACCCAAAACACCAAAATTAAACACATTTTTTAAATAAATTCAAAAATTATCTTTAATTTACAAATGATTCTAAAACTAAAAATAAACATGATATAAATATTTTTATTATTGGCAGAAAGTTTTTACATATAACGAGATTACAATTGGCAAGAAAACGAATTTAAAGACGTAAAAATATGCCTTAGAAATATACATTATAAGTCATAAAATTCTTTAAGCACTCTTACTCATTATAATATGCCACTTTTCATCAAGTTACTGCATTGAGATTCTTAAACGCGATAACTACTTTTTTTTTGTTGCGTCAAATACTTATTTCTTTTATATAAAATTACCTGACTATATTTAAGCGTTGTATAATAAAATATACAAAAGTATTGTTATAAAAAAGGTAAATGCACATCAAAATGCCTCATTAATTGAAAAGATCAGTTACTCTAAGTTAATAAATTTTGTGCTGTTTATGGTTTTTAGTAAAGTTATAATTTAGGGAAAAAGTAATCCATAAAATTATGTATTATGTGTCACTTGTTATATCTTCGTGATTTTTTTTAAATAAAACATATATATTATTATCAATAGTTAGTATTCATCTTTTACTGAAGTATATTTTTTTTTAAAACATCTAAAATGTATTTAACCTCAAATATATAATACGACAAAATGCTAAGGAATGTTACTGCAACAAATAACCTTGTTTATTTTTATATTCTATTCTTTTATTATATTTATTGTGAATATAGATTTGGCAAATGGCTACAGCTAACCAAATTTTTTAAAGCTAAAAAAATCTGATCGAATTAATTATGTATGGTGGTAAAAGATTATGCATTTAATTTTGACCTGACAGATTTTATCTAATAAGAAGCAATCAAATTTTCTATTTGTATTGTAATTTAATTACTTTGTGGCTCAATTCCTCAAATATTCTATGGAGTTACTAAAAAAAATGTCCATATACCTACTGCTTTTATATATAGTTAACGGTTTTTATTAGATTTTGCAAAAAAAAATCAAAATATTTCTCCACTTGTAACTGAAGCAGCTCTCAAAGGATTAAGCATAATATTATGGCAGCTGTACACGCTCGTCGAGACACCACGAGACAGGCCGAGTACGAGCGTGTACATGGTGCCCTCGTCGCGTCGCGTCGCGTCTCGTGGCCCTCGTTTGCTCTCGGAAGCGTGTCGGTTTTTTGCGCTCGAGTCAAAGGGTCTCGTGAGTCTCGCGATGAAAACGAGAGCGCGCCTGTACACACTCGTTTGTTTTCTGATAATTATAAAAATTATCAAAAAAATGGTTCAATATTGTAAATACAATATAGGAACTTACATAGTTCTATTACAGTGAATAGAAACCATCCACCATGGCTTATTAATTTTCTTTTTATTGGAAATATGTAAAAAATTATAATAAAAAAATAGCAAAAGCAACAGTTTCTTCTACGTCCATCGCAGTGGGCATTCGGAGTTCAAGTGATACAACGAGTGTGTACATGGTGTGCTCTCGTGTCGAACCTCTACGCGACGAGAGGCACGCGAGGCGACGAGACGAGCGTGTACAGCCGCCATTAGAATTAAATTTACTTGTTACATCACGCTACCTACGGCCGATTATTTTTTATTTTTTAAAATCTACAAAAATATATAAATCAGTATTTTGCCACCACAGATTACACACTAATAATGCCGGTAGTTGCGCCACAAATATATTGTTAGTAAGCTATACAATAACCCAAATCAAGCGTATTATTTACGGCTATACATCGCTATAATAATATTATACCAGACGACGAACTATACTTGAGTACATTTTAATGTCATCGTGACATATTTCTAGAAACTTCTTGAGCTATGTCGGTTGTATTTGTATGTGAGTAATCAGCGAAGTTCCAAGTGTCCTTACAACAATTGCCATTTTTTTATTTAGGCAATCGACACTATCATTAATAAATTTGTAGTAATTTAGTTTTTCATGTATTCGTAATTATTATTTTCGACTTTGATGCCACGATATTTTAGTACGTTACTAAAGAACAGTCCTTTAATTTTTTAAAGGGATTTCGTTTTGCTTCTACTTGTTCATAATAATGGCACGAACAAAAATTAAGTATAAAAGGTTGAGCTGAGTAGGAAAATGAAACATGACATCATGAACAAATAATATTTTATACAATCACTGTACATTGTTTAGTACATAAGATTTAAATGTAATGTTCTCTCGGACTTAGATTTTTAAAAATAAAATATATATATATATATAATTTTAATATATATATATATATATATATATATATATATATATATATATATATATATATATATATATATATATGAAATAATATAATTTAACCTTTTTCCCTACATTTGTACATGGCAGATGGCAAGGCTTAGAAAGAACGATAAAATAAATGCACTCAAGTTAAATGTTTGTTATCATAAAAAAAGAAGCTAGAACAATTTTTTTGTAATAAATTATTTGTAAATTAAGTAAAGCCTTAAAATACTCACCATATAAAGACATCAATAAAATGTGTATTAAATACATTGAAGAATTGAAGTAAAGTTAAATATTCCATATTATATACGCCTTACATAAAAGATGTTTAACCAGAACATTTAAATTCCACTTTATTTGTTTTATCTGTGACAAATTAGAGACATTAAAATTTCGAAAAAAGGTAAAAAAATCAAGTGGAATTAAAAGAAAAAAGTGTCATACAGCCATGCAGTGAACACAGCCCGTTCGCAAGTAGCCAATAGTAAAAAAAAAAAAAAACAAAAATGAATTTATAGGTACCAGTTGTAAAGTACAAAATATTAGTAGCGTGACCTTCTGTCCATGTTTCTTATGGAGTTGGCGAGGCACAGTGCGAACAACGCTCCGACCACCTGCAAAATAGGAATGAATACAAATTTACTTATTTAATTTACTATTCACAGCTACCAATCAGAGCGACCCAAGGTTAAATTCGCGCCGACAACAGTAAAATTGTTGTTCGCAACAATTTTAAGTGCTGGTTTATCAAGTCTTCGGCGGTGATAGATTTTCAAAAATTGCCTTTCGTGGGCATAAGTGACACGTGACAACTTTTTAGCATTTCACAAATTTGGATTATTAAGCGTGACTCCGTCATTCGTCGTTCACCGTCTTCCGTTTTTAAAATGAGAGGGCGTTCTTTTTTTACCATAGACATTCATAGTCAATCTTAAATCACTCAACCACAGCCAATCTTAAATCACATTGGTTACTTTTTTTTATAGAATAATGGTGACAAACGAACACACAGTCCACCTGATGGTAAGTGGATGCTGTGGCCCATATACATCTACATTTATCCTCAATTAAGAATCAAAATATAGATGCGTTGTCTACCCCTGAGGAGTAAGATGGAATGCCTCGTTTCCAGTAAAAAGGGTCTCCGGTTCTCTACACTCACCATAAGAAACACAGCAGCTTAAGCTGCTATTTTACGCTGATAATATTCTGTGAGGGCGTGGCCCTTCCCCGGTCGAGCCGACCCATTCGTGCTACAACCATAATATAGCTGCAGCGTGGCTACATAATTTGTAAAATTATAGTTTATTATTATATATTTATTTATTTACATAAGAAATGAATGATTATTAAGACAGTGTAAACATAAACTCAGTAAAATGACATATTGAATACCAGCGTAAAATAGCAGCTCAGCACTGCCGTGTTTCGTATGGTGAGTGTAGAGAACCGGAAACTCTTTTTACTGGAAACGAGGCATTCCATCTTATTCCTCACGGTTGACTACGCATCTGCATTTAAATTCGTAATTGAGGATAGTGTAGATGTCTATGGGCCACAGTAACCACTTACCATCAGGTGGACTGTGTGCTCGTTTGTCACCCTCATCCTATAAAAAAAATTGAAACTAATTCGATCACGTGAATAATCGTGATACAGAATGATTCGCAGAGCACGTACCTCGATACAGGCGACGCCTATAGCGACGCTGGCGATGGTCTTGTTCCACTTCTCGTAGAGGCTGGCGATCCGGGGTCCGCAGCCGATAGCGTTCGCGTCGGCGATGGTGCACTTGCTGAGGATCTTGCCGACCACTCCGGTGGCGCGAGTGCAGCACGACTCCGGCAGGTCGGTCACCACGCCGATCACGCCGTAGTCCGCCGGGCTGTTCTTGCCGCAGCACTCCAGCTGTGGGATGTACGCATGTCGAATTAAAGAAAGAAAGAAAGAAAATATTTATTTCGCCACATAAGCACAATCAGGTCTCCATCTAGATCTAGTGGGGGGGACACCCTACACTCCATACCTACACATGGTAAGACATGCAGGAAGTCGGTGGATGCAGGTGGCTCAGGACCGCGCTTTGTGGCTTATGTCATACATAATAATTAAGGTGGAACTATCGTTTGTGTCATACATAAGAATTAATTTGGAAATGGGAATATAATTTGTGTCATACATAATAATTAATGTGGAACTATCGTTTGTGTCATACATAAGAATTAATTTGGAAGTGGAACTATAATTTGTGTCATACATAATAATTAATGTGGAACTATCGTTTGTGTCATACATAATAAATGATGTGGAATTATCGTTTGTCATGTGGAACTATCGTTTGTGTCATACATAATAATTAATGTGGAATTATCGTTTGTCATACATAATAATTGATGTGGAATTATCATTTATGTCATACATAATAATTAATGTGGAAGTGGTACTATAATTTGTGTCATACATAATAATCAATGTGGAACTATAGTTTGTGTCATACATAATAATTCATGTGGAACTATCGTTTGTGCCATACACATTGAGTTCTATGTACTACGTACTAGAGAAGCAATTCAAACAAAAATGTGCACTACTCTGTTTTCAGCATACGCGGAGATAGTAGATTTTAGTCTATGGTTGTAGAAATTATTTTTCTATTGTAATATTATTACCTATTTATTCACTTGAACAACAAATAATTTTACTTATTTGACTACTGAATTATTAATTACGTTCAGGTTTAAACTTTAATTTGAAATCTGTATTATTAGCGCAGCTCCACACCTATGAATATTGAAGCCACACTAAATGACACTAAAGGTGTACGGATTGCAGTACAGTTCATTTGAACATAGTGAATGTTCGAATGCCAAATCTAGTACGTAGTACATATATATCGATGGTCATACATAATAATTGATGTAGAACTATCGTTTGTGCCGTACATAATAATTAATGTGGAACTATCGTTTGTGCCATACATAATAATTAATGTAGAACTATCGTTTGTGTCATACATAATAATTAATGTAGAACTATCGTTTGTGTCATACGTAATAATTCATGTGGAATCATCGTTTGTGTCATACAAAATAATGAATGTGGAACTATCGTTTGTGTCACATAATAATTAAGGTTAGATGATCATGATATCATCATCATCATCTTCATTGCAGCCCATCACAATTCCACTACTAAACATAGACCACCCACAAAATAAAATCCTAAGCCATCTGCATCCATCGACTCTCACATTATAATTTTTTTATAAAATTAAAGTGACAAACTTACATTCAACCTGATGGTAAGTGACTACTGTAGTCCATGGATACTTGAAGCCAATTTCAAATTTATTCCCTTTAAATTTATACTGCTCTGAAGGGTTTAGATCGTGTCATAAGAATAAGGGATTATTTTACATAGCCACAGCTTAAACGACAGAATACTCTTGTTTAGTTAATACAACGATCGATTAAAATAATACTTATTTCATAAATAAAATGTGGTTGCAACTTTTGATCTAAAAGTTAGCTCGTTATTATGGAACTTAGCACTTTAAACATGATAGTAAACTTAGAATAGTATTCAAGCAATGGCTTATAAAAGTAAAAAAATCTCCTCGAAGAAAGAAGTCTCCTCCATCACATTGATGCAGAAAAGTTCTGAAAATATCGTGTCGTCTTTCAAGTCAAGGAATTGTTGAATTAGGTTTTGCGGAAGGGCTTAAAAAGTATAATTTTCAAAATAACCCCTGTCGAACCTGTTCTTGAATGTTATTGAAGACGGCGTTCGCAGCGGGGTCACTGGACCTCTTGTCGAAAACTCCATTGACAGTCTTGACGAGGGCTTCCTTCATAGTTTCGCCGTATGTGAACATCAGCACGGCCATCACCACCTGGACGATGATGATCACCAGCAAGAAGATCGCGTACTGAAACAGAAAATACAAAGTTAGGGATTATGGCTTTCGACAGATGGCAGTAAAAGCATCCCGTTTACACCAGAACGGTAACGGCGTCAAAGCCGTGAGGCATCTGATCCTGTGATAAATCCTCCCTACAATGAGAGAAACCCATGTACAGTAGTGGACTTTTATCGGCAAATGAGGAAGAAAAAGAACAAAGTTAGAGATGCGATGAGTTCGAATGCGTGGAATATCGACAACAAAGCGGTGAAGATCCGCCGTCCGCCTGGTTGGTAGGTGGAAAGTGAAGGAAGGAATTAAGGCATATAATTCCTTCGCAAACTCTTCGAAATGCATCCTATAGAATACCGAGAGACTGGCTACTCCGCGCTTGTAGTTGAGGCTGACAAGGTTTTCACCCAAATTAAGGTTACCACTAAGCCTCGTAGCACGTCTTTTAGAGATAGTCTCTTCCCGGTTTTATTAATATTAATAAAATATTATTTTGTTTGAGAAATAAAAATCTCGTCTTCTCGAGGAGGTGATAAAAATTGCAAATGCGGCCGCCAAACGGCTTATCCTTCCAACTTGGAAAGGGCATTTGTCCACTATTGCGATTGTGTGGTGTCCCTCTGATGGGTTGGCTTTGTTTTGACATTTGACGTTACTTTGATGATGATGATCATGTGTCAAATAAAACCCTATTCGTATTGTCAGTACGATTTGGCAATATTAATGCCAACCTTGTAACCTATAGTTGATTTCAAATGAAATCAGAATGAATGTAAACAAACATAGCGGAAGTCTCACCCATGACCGAAAATAAAATTGTTATGCTTCCTCCACACTACTCGCGAAGTAGATCAAAGTTGGACGAGGCGAATAGTGTAGAGAGGTACTTCGATTCGCTTCGTGCAACCTCGCTTCGCCTCGGGCGACTTCCGATCGCTGTCGGTTTTTTGCGCCAGAGTCAAAGGACTTCGCGAAGTACCCCGAAGTTACACGAAGCGTCTCACTACACTACTCGCCGTACGCCAGTTATGAATATTTTTTTTTATATATAAATATTAAATATGTAGCTTTCTACATAATTATTTATTTAGTTAACGCATTGACGTCGTACTGTTCACACAATTAGGTACCTATAGAAGCTGCCTCTTGAACGTTATTCATGTTAAGGGTGCGGGAGACTCAAGATGTCTGAGCTCTTCGCGAAGTAGCACGAGTGTGTAGTCACGTTCTTCGGACTGCGATCGACTTCGACGAGCACTTCGGCGAAGTTACTTCGCGAGTAGTGTGGAGGAAGCATTAGCTTTTAGTGATGGGTAGGGTTGCAATACGGTCCAGGAACCAATACGGGACACTTTCGATGCCCAAACCACATTAACATATTTTACACCGAAACGCAGCGTTTCAACTACACCAAAGCATGCATGTATACTAGTGAAAGACAACCACACATTTTGTTGACAGCTACCCTCTGATCTCAATCCTAGTGGGCATCAAAAGTAAAAAATAAATCAAATAATTTATCCAAAGTAATCGTAGTAACGATTTTTAATTTAAATTAACATTAGGTTATTTTTGCGCCCAATCATATTTTAAGGTTGATTTTAGTTTTATTATGATCTCGTTTTCTTTTTTTAACGTAATAATAGAACTGGGCATATATCATTTTAAAATTATAATGACAAATCAATATAGACTCAATGGTCTCTACCGACAACCTGTTTCGTCAAGCACTCAGAGGCTATGCTAGAGCTAACCCTGCTTCACCTACACATACAACAAGAAGCGACTTCAGCTGACATTAGAATCACGACCCTAAATCTTTGTAGTAAGAGTAGTCCTTCATACAGGTATAACCGATAGACTTTACTCAAAAATTCCTATCTTATACGCCAAGTACGATAAGATCCCCAAAAATTTGTATTCGATAAGAAATATAAGATACAATTAAATTAAACTAACCAGCTGGAGGGATTTAAAATCCAAAAGAGATTAGTTTTACGGATGGTTCTAAAACAAATGAAGGTGTAGGATCAGGAACTTTCTCGGAAGAGCTCAATATCCACATATGTACACCGCTGGGTACCCACAACACAGTGTCAGTCAGTCAGTCACTCGGGACTAATATATGAATGCCATCAACGACTAAATTAGGTATTTAAACACAACAATGTGACTCTGCAATGGAACAAGGGACACAGACGAACTGGCCAGTAGAGGATCAGCTATGGCCGTTATAGGGCCGGAACCAATCATACCGATCCCTTTTGGTAACGTTCGTTCACTGGTACGTAAAAGCTTTACTAATCAACACGCTCAGCTTTGGAAAAATCTAGTGGACTAAACTAAAACAGTCGTATAACCAAGGTCTTAATGAGATTGAACAAGCCACAGATCAGGATAGCAACAAGTGCTTTTTTTATAGAATAAGGGTGACAAACGAGCACAGAGTCCACCTGATGGTAAGTGGATACTGTGGCCCATAGACATCTACATTTATCCTCAATTAAGAAACAAAATGCAGATGCGTTGTCACCCCTGAGGACTGAGATGGAATGCCTCATTTCCAGTAAAAAGGGTTTCGGGTTCTCCACACTCACTGGTATTATGTGAGAGCGTGGTCCTACACCGGTCGAGCCAACCCATTCGTGCTGCAACCACAATATAGCTGCAGCATGGCTCTACTACGTAATTTATTTATTTTTTTACCACGTAATTTGCTACTTTGCTATTACAGGACATGGCTCCTTTAACAAACGTTTATTTACTATAGGTGTTACAGATAGTCCCCTGTGCAGGGCATGTATGAGGGAGGAGGAAAGAGCGACCTACGTGTTGCTGGCATGTCCGGAGGTCGCTACATATAGGCTAAACATCTCGGCACGCCGGAATCGCTCCCCGAAGTTGCTCGCAACATCAAAAGACTATTGAACTTCTTCGGAGATTTCATGGCTCGAATATTCAGAATATTCCCGCCCATACGCAAAATACGCGCTTAAACGTGGAGTTGCGGAAAACAGCCCGTCGTAAACGAAACTAAACTAAACTAACAAGCAATGAGGCCGTGAGTGAGCGCCTAACGGCTTGTACCACTCCCTCATGCGCGTGCCTCCTCAACTCTCGCCGGCTACCCGCGCCGCTCAGCTCGGGCCATTCCGTATTTTGTCGGGGACAGTCGCGTATATACGGGACGTATGGTAACTCTAGTGATGGGACATATCATAGAGTAATTACATAGGCTGTAATAACCTTATCGCAGGCAAATGTCATGTTTTATTCTACATGGCAATTCCTAAATTAAACTAGAAAGGGCAATATTAATCATACAAAGTGTTAATAGCGTCAAAGTTATTTCAATTTATTAATATCAGGTATAATTATAAATATCAGGTACGTTAACTGGACGAGACATTAGTCTTCAATTAGTTAAATTAATGTTTTGTTACCATTAGTTTTGTTTCTATTCTATACAAAATTATAGTATATTATGTTCATATAGGAACTAAATTAGTTCCTATTATGAACAACAAAAAGTACTTATGTATTTTTCTTCGTTAATGCGAAATAAGAAAACTCAATGTTTCAAATTCAATCGGGTAGGTTATATGTAATTTGATAGAAACAATAAGAAATTGAAAAACCGACAATGATGGGGAAGAAAGGTTCTCGAGTGGCAGCCTCACAGGTACCGGTAGGGCGGACCCAGACTAGATGGAGTGATAACCATGAAAGACGATGAATGCAGGTGGCACTGTCCTGTGCTTTGTATTATTTTCGTATGTAACTACGTAAGTAAGTATGGACAAATCTTCTAAAAATGATTGGCACATTCTTGGAAGTCTTTGGCCAGTCATTTTATGTCACTGCTGGAACAACAATTTGTAAGTCATGATTTTTGATGAATCAAATTAATCAATAAGTCAACTAGCAACCTGGTGTTAATTTGCGTCTCCGTCGCTATCCGAAAAGGAGTCAGTGGAACGAAAGCGGCTTTCCTCTAGAGAGCGACCCTGCCTTTGTTGGTTTTAACAATTAGAATTCTTAAAAGTCCAGCGCGCGGTCAGTCATTGTAGTCATGTATACACTTTCCCCGATAAACGCATTGTTGAATTCCAAACGCGTACGTATGACGTTTTTCGTGGAAGTAATCGGTTACAAATACAACTGAGATTATATTTTTCATTTATTACAGCCCATCAAAAGTCCACTGTTGAACATAGATCTCAACCATAGATTGCCTGATAGGGGAGGGTGAGGGTGGGGAGGAATTGCATGACTTAATTCCTCCCTCTCCATTCCATTAGCGGACCACCAGATGCTCGGCTGATCTCCAACCATTTGTTGTCGACATACCTCGCATTGGAACCAAACCGGTTTGCTTCGTCGTTCATAATGCGTAAAGCTATTTAGTGCTATAAACTGCCAGCATTTTTCTTTCCATCCTATAAGTGAAGCACTGGCCTATAATACTAAAAAAAACATTGTCACTCCTAAGGACTAAAAATGAATGCCCTGATTCCAGTAAAAAGGATATCTGGTTCTCTACACTCAACATATGAAGCGCAACAGAATTAACCCCGGTCGAGCCGACCCATTCGTGCTGCAGCACGGCTCTACCCCGTAAAGAATGTATTCTTATCAAGTAACCTTTAAAACATTACTCGCTTCATCATCTATGACTTACCGTGACGACCATGCAGTGGCTCTCGCGTATTGCACCGCAACAACCGAAGAAAGCGATGATGAACATCACCGCACCAATGACGATGAACACCCATGGGGCCACGTTCAGCTGACTATGCAGCTCTTCCTTCAACACCGTCCAGTTGAGCAGAACCGCAACTCCGATACCGACGACGGCGAGGCCGAACAGCTGTTGACGAAATAGTTGAAATTAGTATATTTTCAATTGTAACATAAAAACAATTAGAAGAATGAATGACACTTTTTGAAAATCGTATTAAACACACCTTAGAAAACTTTCAATACACAAGCGTTATATGTTCTTATATCCTTGTCCTCTAATCTCTAAAAGTAGTTCCGTCAATTATAGTTGATATTGATGTATTATGCACAGAGTAAGGTCAAAAATATCCCGATTTTTCAATCGTCAGGTAGAAGTTAACTATCAAATAAATTATAACCTGTGTAACAATTGAATTATTTTATTCCTACAGAACTCATTTAGTATTGATATCTATTGATTGATGATAGAAAAGCCAGCCCGTAGTTTAGGTGTTTGTTTTAACTCCCATGAACATAAAAATCTACCAACTGTTGAAAAAGCGAAACCTCAAAAGAGAAAAACCGTAACGACAAAAAACTCTGGACATCTTAGGAGGCTTTGTGTGGTTTTTTTTTTGTTTTAAGCTTTTAAGTCATAAGTCATAACCTCATTTTATATTTTTAATACTTGATAGGATATATTATATTAAGGATTTACATTGTTATACGAAGCAGAACGACGTGATCACATGTGCAATACAGATTGAACTTAATTTTACTGGTTTTTAGGATATCCTAACTGTCACTGTTACCTTACTTAATGATCTTTCCGTGATGACAAAGTATATCACGGTATGTCATAGGCCTCCCCTCAAAGCTACGTGATCAAAGAACAGATTGTGACAGCCACGATGACGATGCCGAAATTATTACGTCGCTAGAACATCATCATCATCATTACGGCCTTTCACCACTCCACTGCTGAACATAGGCCTCCCCCAAGAAACGCCACAAAGCACGGTCCCGAACCACCTGCAGCCACTAACTTCCTGCATGTCTTACAAGGTCGCTCGCTACATATCTATGATTAAAGAAGAATGACCCATTTTTTGCCTAGGGATAGCGATAGAAAGTCGAGTCGCATTGTATGGATGTTATAGCATTGTAATACCCAGCCGGTGGCGGGACGGGTATATCATCATGTTGTTTGCTCAGTGAAGCAAATAAGGAAGAAAATTAAAAAACATCATTAAATTTACTATCAAACATGTATTGATATAGACTTATCAAAGTGTTATTTAATACTTTTCATATTAGATACCTACATAAAACTATACATTTGCGTCTGTTTTTCCATTCAACTCAAAAATAAATTGATTGATTTATTTTTTTGAGATTGAGAACACAATTACTCTCTACCAAGAGGTTGGAGAAAAATATAGATAAATATATTAATTTCAGCGTAACATCTCAAATAATAATGAACTGTTAAACTTTTCCTTATTATACACCAGATGAAGCTGTAAAATCCAAAAGGCAAACAACACTGACATCTCAGGATAATGACAATGAACTATTAAATTAAATTTTAAAATAAACTATATGTTGTTGTGTGGTCAATTTTTTTGTAATTCCGAACGACAAATTAAACAAGATTTAATGTTTTAAGATATAAGAAATTTTATATAAAAATATAAGTTATCTGTATTAATACATTATAACTACGACAATGATACATACATGCACCATCAACATAATATTACGTAATATGTAAACAAGATTGCGAGTTGCGACATCTTTTTCAACCGAAAATATCTTGAAAGTACGAGAGCTCGTTTAATAATACGATTATATTGCGCAACGTCGCTTGCTTAAGTAGGTGGCCTCCTCAATGTGAACCGACAATTTTAGCACATTATTAACTACAATTAAAAAATTGTTGCAATAGAAGCTACATAAAAACAACGTATTCTAGACTTTAGTACTCTTATTTCGAAGAAATAAATTAAATCCCAATTTGTTTTCTTGTTAATTATGTAAAAGCCAATTGCAAAAACTCTAATGAATTTATTTGTTTGAAACATATAATATTATTTCCATTAATAAGCCGTTTATCTCAAGTCATACTCGCAAGTTTTTTTCTTAAGCAGAGTTGACCCCGATACTTCGCTTCTGTGAGCTTACATTTTTATAATGATGACATACTTATTTAACACACAAGGTTATGTTAGTGACTAAATATACGTGACACATACATGCGTAGCGTAAAATAGCGTGACTATAGAGCATTGTTTTAAAATTACCACTTATGTGTTCATTTTTATAATACATAAGTAGCTAGTTTCACAACAATCATTATTTCGGTTTTAAGTTATAAACTGTTTACATTTTATATTAGTGTACTTCTCTATTTTTTTTTAATAAGGGTGACAAACGAGCACACAGTCCTCCTAATGGTAAGTGGATTCTGTGGCCCATAGACATCAATATCTACCCTCGATTAAGAGTCAAAACTGTATTTTATATGTATGTTTTGTGCATTGTCACTTCTGAGGACCGTCTCCGGTTCTCTACACTCATCATACGAAACACAGGAGCGTTTAGTTGTTATTTCACGCTGGTATTCTGCGAGAGCTTGGACTTTCCCCGGTCGAGCCGATCCATTCTTACTACAACCATAATAAAGCTTTATACCATAAGAAAGTTTATATTCGTATAATTATTTCCTATTTTGCTAAAGCAGAATTTTTAACTGGGACAAACTAAATCTCTTTTTTTTAAAAGCGTCCCACCGTTCAGTCACAAAGCTGGACCCAATATCTTTTATTACCAGCTATGCTTGTGGCAATAGATTTCATACACCCCCGGGCATGTCTAGTAAAAAATAGGACAAAAAGTACGACCAATTGTGAGCGTTTCATTTTACCCTGACACAGTTTTCACTTAACCGCAATTTAAATAAACACCACAGCTTGCTATATTTTTACTTGTAATATGAAGGTCTAATTATATTCAAACTATATGTGCTAATCGTAGCCGGGCTTGCAAAATCAGGTATGTAAAAAACATTAATTCGTTAATTACAGTCAATCAAAAGTTCACTGCTGAACATTGTTCTCACCGATATATTGCTGGTTATTGGTTATTTACCACCGTTGCCACACTTAGCAGGAATGTTGGCAACCGCAGGTTTTTATTATTTTGACTTATTATCAGGTCGATGCTGCTGCCCATCTCCTGTTTCAGTTTCTCTCTGTCACCTATTACGACACGCACGGGATGAATTGGATTCTCTTAGGTCACTCACCACTACACGTCAAAAAACATTTAATCATTTAAAAACTAAACAAAATTCATATCTGGAATGAATATTAAAAGATTTTACAGGCTCACGTATCTTTAAAAAATACATCCGATCGGCGATTGTGAGTCTGATGGTAAATGGCTACTGCGGTCCTTGAATACCTGCAGTCAATTTCATATTAAGAAATTGTCATCTCTGAGGACTAAGATGAAATGCCTGCGTGTAATTATACCGGCTCCTTTTACCCTTCAGACTGAAACACAGCAATGCACGCACTACTGTTCGGCGGCAGAAATAGTTGGGAGGGTGGTACCTACCCAACAGACTCCTAGCTCCTAGACAGAAAAGGAGCCCGAAAGTGCAATGCGTAATACAAATTGTTATTGCTATTTGTTTCGTACGGATACAACAAGGATTGTCCTTTTGGTCATCAACAACACTTTAGGATTACAGCGGAGTTGCATACGGACAAGGTATATTAAAATATAGCAAGTGCACACGGACGCATAGATACATTCGTCCTTACTTCGCCGCAATTTATGTAGCGTATATACGATAAGAACAGGAAACTTAATAGGTATTCAGTGTCGGAGGCATTGACAGAACGATTGAATACGTACGAGTCTGGGTCAGAGTACAGACAAGAGTCTGAGACACAATATTATATCTAGTATAAGCTGTGCCCGGCATACGTTGTAATGCTTTTTTCGTTAGAAACATGACGCGCACACAACACACCATAGTTTCATCGTAATCGGTTAAATGGTATAGGAATACAAGATATGCAAAGAACAACATTAACGAAGAGACATTAATGTTGTTCTTTGCATACTAAGGCATTAAATTCAAACAAAGAACCAGTAACGCAATAAAATAGGACAATAAAAATAGCGAAGTTTTCTTGATTCGTACCAGGCGAATGAGCTTATACAATAGTTGTTTTGATCTGTAATAAATGTCGTTTACGACAATCGTAATGTTTTTTGTTATAATTATTTCTTAACCAGCGTCATTGTGTGATCGGAAACGAACAAACACATTATAAACTACGCTCAAGGTCATGTTGTTTTGTCTTGAAAATTGTAATGCTGTGTCACTTATAAGGGTAATGCTGTGTCACCTATAAGGGTGCACATATCAGTCCCTAGATTAAGCCCATTTTCAATAAAAATGTTATAATGTGTGCACTGCTGGTGTCCTATGAATAAATAAATAAATAAATAAAATTGATTTTTATAAAATTATTCTAA
Organism: Parnassius orleans; assembly: GCA_029286625.1. NCBI lineage: Eukaryota > Metazoa > Arthropoda > Insecta > Lepidoptera > Papilionidae > Parnassius > Parnassius orleans. The sequence continues at coordinate 1,838,218 of JAGSMP010000051.1, forward strand.
CTTCTTCGTGGGATTCGGTAGTAATGTCCCAAAACAGGTTCTAAAACTTCGACATATTTTGTTCGACACTCCTACAAATTGTTACTTACGCACTGCACGCTTTTGGACTTAATTTACCGTTAGACACCGTAACGAGTGGGAAAGAATTCGAAGCAGACCACTCTTAACTGTGGGAACCAGTCAAATAACGTTTCAACATGATGGGGATAAATAAACTTAAATTAAACAATATTTATAATGAAAGAAAAAAAAAGAGGAAAAATACAGAAACATATTTCTGAACCTATTTCACTAACACAGAACCGAAATTCCTACATAGGTATTGGAAAAAACCAACGGTGTGATGTAAAAAAGGATCCTACCTCATTGATAATAATATGTGGTATTATATAATAACATAACATTGGATGAGTAATGAGTTATGATAAACTATATAAATAGTGTACAATATTCTTATAACTATACTACTATTTCTCGTATAGTCATTCGGTACCTCATGGCTAATGATCACGCTAACCTCTTTCTGGTGACACCTTTTTTTGAAGTTTTGATCGGTTGCGATCTTGAACATCAGGGAAGCAAGAGAGTGTAAGAATCCCAACAATATACGAATAATCGACCGGAGAAGGCGTCAACGTTCTTAGTGACTAAAACATAACGGGGGGCAGAAACTACGGGAAATCATAACAATTTTTCTTAGGATTACCTCTGTATATGTTACAGTTAAAACCCGTTCTTAGATAGAACGCGTTTTCCCTAGTTAAAACTAGTTTTTACTAAATGCCTTTGTGAAAATTAGATATATAGAATTTACCACTGATATATTTGATTGTCAGATAAAACTATTTATCACTCCGAGCTTCAGTTAAAACTAGCACTAGAGAAGGGTTGGGTTTAGAAGTTTACTTATTAAAGTAATTATAAAAGTTAAAATTTTGGTGTTTTATTTGGTGCAAGAGCGAGCGAAGCGAGCTCGGGACTGGGGCACCCCGACTCGGACAGGTTGCGAGCGAAGCGAGCGAACAGACCTCCATCCCCTTCGTGGTTATTTTTTTATAAACCATCCAGAAATAGCTTTTCCTATTTCTTCTTTCTTCTTCTTCGCCCCCTATTAAAGCGATTTTCTCAGAAATCATTCAATAAAAACAGTTTTAACTGACTCGCTTCGGAAAAACGCGTTTTGTCTAGTAAGAACTAGTTTTACCTGATATTCAATTTTGAGCATTAGTTAATTCTAGTTATAACAAATGCATTAAGTAAAAACTAGTTTTAACTAGGGAGAACGTGTTCTATCTAAAAACTGGTTTTAACTGTAACATATATATATATAATTCTTCTGTCCATGTGTATGTGACTGAACTCCTCCTAAACGGCTGAACCGATATTGATGAAATTTTGTGTGTGATTATTTATAGGATAAGGGTGACAAACTAACACACGGTCCACCTGATGGTATATGGTTGCTGTGGCCCATAGACATCTACATCTATCCTCGATTACGAATCAAAATGCAGATGCGTTGTTACCCGTGAGGAATAAGATGGAATGTCTCGTTTCCAGTAAAAAGGGTCTTCGGTTCTCTTCACTCACCATACGAAACACAGCAGCGTTAAGCGCTGCTATTTTACGCTGGTATTCTGTGAGAGCGTGGTCCTTCCCCGGTTGAGTCGACCGATTCGTACTACAACTATACCAGTAATATAGCTGCAGCATGGCTCTCTACCACGTAAAAACGTGATTAAGTTAATTCGTGAATGGTTTAGATTCATAATTGATAGGCGGCGCTGTTATCGAGATCCAGAAATCACTCGTGCTAACCCGCGGCGGATCGCTAGTTATTTATAAGATAATCATTATAGAAAATTACCAATGTATGAATCATTCGATCCAACTCGGAACCACCTACTCGGTCAAGGTGGGTGGTGTCAAATATACAAGCGGCTTTGGCAGCATAATTTCTTTGTAAAGTTCAACAATGAGTTCCTTCATTTCATCAATTTTACAAGTTCGTTTCTGAACTTTCAGAAATGTAAGGCATAGCATAAGTAAATGGTCGTTTCATTCGTAATACCCGTTTACTCTGAAACCGAACATCGACAACAGAGTCGAAGGTCGTTTATTTTTCAACGGCCACTTGTGCTGGATTTGAACTTTTGAATGTATACTCTAAATCCGCTCCGTACAATTTATTAAAACATTTACGTATTGGACCAGCTGCGCCAAATGCAAACGTAAATAGTTCCAGCAGTTTTAGAGATTTAATTATTCAGTAGCTCGTTTAAAATTAAATTTCATATGTATATTATTTTTAAAAAGGGAAGATAAAGGCATTTAAAAAAATTAAATATCGAAATTTGTTATCGAAATTTTAAATTCTTGTATCTAAGAAATTAAAATTTCGTTTGGTTCAATAAACTTGACAGTTTTTAATACAAGGTACGTTTTATTATGCCACTTAATATTTTTTTTAATCCGAGCCATCTGGCCGAGGGCAAAGATGAGGTCAACGATGGAACGAGTTTGTCCAGGAGAAGCCTGTTAACACGCACCTTGAAGAGGTCCAGGTTATAGACACTCGGAAAAACAGACGCCGGCAGGGCATTCCACTCCTTGGCTGTGCGCATTATAAAAGATGATGTAAAACACTTAGCACGAATATTCGGAATGTGAACCAAGTGTGGACAGACGTACTGCAGGTTACCATACCTGCAGTACGTCTGGTACTCCGATAGGCGAATGGAGATGGCGGTATGAGCTTATGAAGCTCACAGGCACACTCCGATATAAGATATAAGTGGTTTTTTTAATTCTATTAAGTACTAGTTGATAGGGCTACTTTACTGTCTGGATAGGTCCTTCTTACTTATTTCTACCATCAATGAGCAGTACATCCGTTGTATTCCGAATATGTCGGTTCAATTGGCCAAAGATCTTTCTCTCACAGAATACCAATTAGTAATTTTACCTTAGTCCTCGGAAGTGATAACGCATCTGAAGTCTACTTTGTTTGATGTTGGTTGCAGGTGACCATAGATTGGGTGTCCTCTTAAAATCAGATTGTTTGGTTGTTTATCAAGCAAAAATGTTTTTAAATGATTTATCCCAGTATATCCCTTATATAATATAAAAATGATTTGATTAAGATTTAACGCAATATTTCAAAGTATAATTTTTAAAGGTTTCAAAATGATTTTATTAAGCGTTAAAATCGTATTATATTTAGATTAGATTTTCGCGGTGACAGCCATATAATTTTATAACAAGAAAAAGCAAATAAGCAAAATATACCTAACGCATTTATCGGTCTAGCTCGTTAATTTCGTATCAGGTGAGCAAAGAGTATATAATCACAAGGTTGACATTTTATATGAAAAAAATGAAAAATTATATAGATGTTGTATTATAATGTTGTATTATATATATGCCAAGCGTGACAACTATGGAAAATATCCCCCCTATGAGGCAAAATAAGGGGGAGGCCTATGTCCAGCAGTGGACTTTAATAGGCTGTAACGGTAACGGTAACGAAACATCATCGTTTAAGGAAATACCAATATGTAGAGATTAATATTTACTAAATTTTTTTCTTACCGATTCCTATGATGAAGAAATCATACTTAGTTTTCATTCCAATATGCGGTAATCAGAATTACGTAACGCGCTTGTCCTATTTTACTTTAATAAGCTGTAACGTTAACTGTAACGGTATTATATATATTAAATTATCACCTATAATTCTAAATATACAGTTGCCACTCTCGCACATATTGCACTGGTTTACATTCAACCACATTGGGTAAATGTGTACAAATAGCGCAACATGGGATGTTTGTCAGCGGCACAGTGGTGTAATTAGCCCGTTTTAGTGTAATATAAAAAGCTTGTAAATTAACTTTCATCGCGTCGCGTCGGTTAAATTTAGTAGAGAAATGAGATAAGGCAACGCGTGGTGCGCGTCCAAGAACATTATTATCAAGCTATTTAATATTTTAGATTAAATAATGTATTCATTGTTGTCATTCATTGGTATGACCTCATGAGCAACCTTTTATTCTTTATCACCCACAAACAGACCGCCAATGGACAATGGTTTCTCTTAATTAAGACCTATTTTTATTACCTACTAGCCAGTATCCGGTGCGTTGCTTCCGCAGAAGAAATAATTGTGGAAATAGCATTTTAAAATTAGAATGGTTATATTGTTTAATTAGGAATGATAAAACTTTTAAATAAATTTGTCAGTACGATACGCGCGCCACCTGTAAGTTAATTGTACTATGCCTATAACCTTCCCGCAAGTGCAAGCAATAAGTTGACAAAGTTTTACTGCAATCTGATGAACGGTATGGCAGCACATAAAATACTAACAAACAAACATATTTTTTTTTATATTAGAAGATTTCTGCCGCTAAATAGCAATGTTTGCACTGCTGTGTTCCAGTCTGAAGGGTATAGACAGCCAGTACAGTTACAACTGTAGCCTTCTTTGTCTGAAGTTAGCTGCAGGTGACCATGAATTGCAGTAGCCAATTACCATCAGGTGGACTATAAGATTGTTTGACACTTCAGTTTTATATACAAAAATTTTGACAATCGCAATCCCAGACGTCTCGCATCGGTGTCGCTACTCTCCGTCCTCAGCCAGGATGTTTTATAATTGTGACTTGGATTGTGAAACATGTACTTGTTTCACATATATTTTGCTTTGCTCACCATAAAGCCGATCGGTTTGTCTAATGACATTATCGGGATAAATAAAATAAGGACCGCTATCGCCATTACCGGGGACTATGAGATAGGAGTGGGCTGTAACAGGTTAAATCGCATATCAGTTCCGCCTGTTCCAGTTCCACTTAAATAACAGTTTTTAAAACCTATTCCAAAATAGCAATCTGTTACTACAGTTTTGGTAGGTACTTCTCTTTCTAACTAAGGTGTTGAACATAATATGCGAGAAAAGGACAGAGCTTGTGACGAGTAACAGGGTGTCACAGTAACATTATTTATGTTATTCTAACAAAGGTAACTGTCATAATATGTATGAAAAAAGAAAAACTTGTAACTGTCTTTTAGTGGATTTGTTATCTCGTGGAACAGGAGCTGTTCTTTCAGTTTGTTTGGCACAGTTACAGTCTGCTATTTTAATATACCTGTTTTTTTTTTGTCAGTTACGATAAATACGCCCCACTCCTACTGTGAGACGGGGGGTCAAGTCTCTATGGAGCCGATGCAAACGTCGGGCAAAATAAGCGAAACAGAGACAGCGCTATACGCTAGACAGAGAAATCACTATTGATGCTTTGCTTGACCAGATTAGAACATTCCTACCATATTGGTAAATTATTATTGTTAAATAAAGGTGACTGATGACCCGTTTCTAAATAAATTATTATTTATTTTTATGGAGAAAATTCATGAGCTGATTTATCTGTGACTACTTTTTTATTATAATTAAAAAAATAGTTTTTTTAGAAGCATTTAATCATTTTACTCTGGCAACAACCTCTGAAAACAAACAGTTGACGAGTTGAGGATTTTTTTATATTCTGTGCAATTATGGTGGTCAGGAGGGGTACAGTTCCATAGCAAGGTATTTGAAAGTAACGCCATCAAGTGTATGATACGGGTCATAATTTCCTCAGTTTAGTTAGTTTAATACTCACCAGATGGCAGAATTTAAGAAATGAAACAGTGTTCCATGTTACGCATTATATTTCAATTGTAGTTTAGGAACTTTTATTTATGCATTTTAATATCTTTGTCACCTGTCCATTAAAATTATCTTTACAACTTTAATCTTACTCTTAAGGTTTGTGTTATTAAATATTTAAAAGTTCCAATATTTAATATATTCAGTTTTTAGAAATACATATTGTACAATAGAAATTACATTCTACATTCGTAGAAAATTGGAATGGAAATAGTAATATATGATTAAAATATAGAATATTGAATGTGAGAGTGGGCAATGAGCATTACACACGCACACATTCAATCTGGCGCGAAAATTAGTTCATGGATCAAAAACTGGCGCGCTAATGTCGCAAGCTGTTGGCATTTTTTTTGTATGAAGTTTTCGTTCTTCCCGTCAGGGTACATGTATTCTGTGCTAACGGTACTCACGGGGTAACATATGATGATAGAATCCCTTACGTCGCCAGGATACGGCAACTTTATAAAAGACGCGGCAAACTGCGAGCTGGAGTGTTGTTTCACCAAGACAACGCACCGGCTCACAAAGCCGCAGTTGCGATGGCTGCCATTCAAGAAACGGGATTCGAACTGCTCGAACACCTCCCTATTCGCCAGATCTAGCTCCTAGTGATTTCTACCTCTTTCCTCGGCTCAAGGAACGCCTCCGAGGCAAGAAACGAAGACGATAGCGAAGTAATGGCCGCTGTTGAAGCGTTTGGGAGGGTCAAGACAAAGAATTTTTTCAAAGGAATCCTGGGTTTAGAAAAGATGGACTAAATGTATTGATTTGTTAGGAGACTATGTAGAAAAATAAATTATTATTTTAATTTTGGCTATCTATTGTGGAAGGAGGAGTTCTACAAGCAAGTAGATGGCGTAGCAATGGGTTCACCTGTATCTCCCATAGTCGCCGACATATTCATGGAGGACTTTGAGGAGAAAGCCCTTCTACTGCTCCTGTATATCCAAGATTCTACAAGCGGTACGTAGACGACACTTTCACAATTTTACCATCTGACAAAGTAACTGCATTTTTAAACCACCTTAATTCCATAAATTCTAAAATACAATTCACAATGGAGTTAGAGGCAAACAATTTTAGCTTTCCTAGATGTTTTAGTCATCCGAAATCCTGATAACACTATTGGTCACACTGTGTATAGGAAAAGACCCATACCAACCGATATTTAAATGGTGAATCGCACCATCATCCATCACAGTTAGCTACCGTGGAAAATCTTTGTTTCAGAGAGCACGAGGGATCTGTGACAGAAAACATCTGGCCGCCGAGCTTCAGCACGTCGAGCAAGTATTGCAAGACAACAAGCTTCGGGTCCCGCGCCTACGTCACAGTGACCGAGTGAAGCCGGCCACAGTCGAGCGTGTGCCTGCTGTACTACCCTATGTCAGAGGAGTCACAGACAAGGTTGGCTATATTTTGAAGCGAGCTTCTATTAAAACATACTTCAAGCCGCCGAAGAACATTAGTCAATTTTACCATCCGTCGAGTGTAATATCCCCTACAAGATGCAGGAGTATACAAGCTTGATTGTGAATGTGGTCTCTTAGGACAAACAAAAGATCCATTAAATCCGCGTGAAAGAACATATAGCTGACGTGAGGCACCGACGCTCTGGGAAGTCTGCAGTCTGTGAACATGTTCAAGATCGTCCCGCCATTACATCAGATTTGATAGACCACAAATCCTCGCAAATGAACACCGATTCCTACCAAGGATGATACGCGAGGCTATTGAAATTAAAAACATCCTAATTTCAATAGAAGATGGATGGTGCTGCCATCTGCTTGGGATCCTATAATTAACAAAATTAAATCCAAACCCAAGCATACCACTGCAAGACTTCAAGATACTGTAAGCTCATTCTGCGTAGATCGGACCAAAAATTAATATTCAAAAAACTGAAGGTAGCCGGGCTAACTATGACATTAGGACGTCAAACACCTCAGTCCCCCCCGTGACCATGGGTGCTGTAAAGCACCCGAAACGTCGGGAATCAAAATTAGTAAAATTAAACGCGATAAAATCCGTAAAAAATAGTTTTATTCAATGTGTAGTGTTCGCGTAAATATAAGAAATCATTATTATTTTAACTTTAATTACCGTGTTTTATTTTCCTTATCACTTTTGGATCACCTCGTATGGTGGCCAGGAGGTACAGTTCCATAACAAGGCATTTGAAAGTAACGCCATCAAGTGTATGATACGGGTCATAATTTCCTCAGTTTAGTTAGTTTAATACTCACCAGATGGCAGAATTTAAAAATGAAACAGTGTTCCATGTTACGCATTATATTTCAATTGCAGTTTAGGAACTTTTATTTTTGCATTTTAATATCTTTGTCACCTGCCCATTAAAATTATCTTTACTTATCTTATAAATTATAAACTATATATTTTTTAATATACATAACAAATAAAAGTTCTTTAATCCATGATTTATAAAGTATAAATTATACGTTCCGATTATTTTTATGTCCGATTGAAATGATTAGTCTGTGCTACAAGCTCTATAGCCGAAAATATAAATGTATCTGATAATATGTAGAAAAGAAAAAGTTTCAAAGTTCATTTTACATCAATTAGATATTATTTTAAACGGGAATGTTTCAAATCATTTGCAAATTGAATCGAGCTAGTTTTGTTTAACTTTTCTAAGTCAAATTCAAAACTGTGATGTCGATTTAGTTTATTTCGTATTTCGTAGAATAATAACTTAAGTGTGGTGTTACTAGCCAGTAAATATTTAGTTTATGGTTATTTATTAGAGTCGTTTTACTTAATGAAGATGTTTAAGGAATAATAATGGGTTGCTGAAAACGGTGTGTTCTAAGATGCCTCTATAATCATCTAAAATTGAGTGCCCAAGTTTATTTCTGTGTCTATAATATATTTAAATCTCTATGAGAATAATTGTTTTATTTCTGTAAAACTATTAACCGTGTTCCATTCAATTTTCTACTTATGTATCAATGCATAGCTAATTGTTAACTTTAATCTTACTCTTAAGGTTTGTGTTATTAAATATTTAAAATTTCCAATATGTATTATATTCATTTATTACTATTTCCATTCCAATTTTTTACGAATGTAGAATGTAATTTCTACATTCGTAGAAAATTGGAATGGAAATAGTAATATATGATTAAAATATAGAATATTGAATGTGAGGGTGGGCAATGAGCATTATACATATACACACGCACACATTCAATCTGGCGCGAAAATTAGTTCATGGATCAAAAACTGGCGCGCTAATGTCGCAAGCTGTTGGCATTTTTTTTGTATGAAGTTTTCGTTCTTCCCGTCAGGGTACATGTATTCTGTGCTAACGGTACTCACGGGGTAACATATGATGATAGAATCCCTTACGTCGCCAGGATACGGCAACTTTTATAAAACTGCAAGCGTGGGCTTCTCTAAATAGCTTTTAGTTACTATTATTGTACTTTTATTTTTGAATTTGATATTTCTTACGGTTTTCAATTAATAGTTAAAATACACTAATCTAATAAGTAAGATGTTAAACAACAAAATTGTCGATAAAACCTAACCCAGATATATTGAATGTGTATGCATTGCCGAAACAGTGGCCAGTTTGTCCGACGTTCAGTCATAAACCTAGAATGTTTTATTGTCTTCTATTTGTAAATAACTGTCTCCGATGTGGGAAGTAAAGCGGGAATTGTGCTAAATGTTTGTGCTTTTCTTTACGTGATAGAGCCATGCTGCAGCAATATTAATAGTATAGTTGTAGCACGAATGGGTCGACTCGACCGGGGAAGGACCACGTTCTCACAGAATACCAGCGTAAAATATCAGCTTAATGCTGCTGTGTTTCGTATGGTGAGTGTAGAGAACCGGAGACCCTTTTTACTGGAAAAGAGGCATTCTATCTTAATCCTCACGGCTGACAACGGATCTGCATTTAAATTCGCAAAAGAACATTATTTGTGACCAATTTAAAAAAAAAAATTATGCTTACATTATCTTCCTCAAGTGCGGCACTAAAATAATTAAGGACACACAGGAAACAGTTCTTATCTTTTATGGTTAAATTTGTCGTCAGGCAATACTTGTGAGACTTAACAAAGATAGCCTTTTATTTTTTGTGGGTATTGTCATATTCCTTCTAAACAAATTTAATAACAACTAAGTAATGATTACTATTATGTAATTATTTTGAATAAAACTATTTTTACGGATTTTATCGCGTTTAATTTTACTAATTTTGATTCCCGACGTTTCGGGTGCTTTACAGCACCCATGATCACAGGGGACTGAGGTGTTTGACGTCCAATGTCATAGTTAGCCAGCTACCTTCAGTTTTTGAATATTAATTTTGGTCCGATCTACGCATAGACCTACGACTTTTTAATTTTGCTCCGATCTACGTAGATCGGACCAAAAATTAAAAAAAAAATATTCAAAAACTGAAGGTAGCCGAGCTAACTATGACATTGGGACGTCAAACACCTCAGTCCCCTCAGACCATGGGTGCTGTAAAGCACCTGAAACGTCGGGAATCAAAATTAGTAAAATTAAACTCGATACAATCCGTAAAACTAATTTTATTCAATATTATCTAATTTCGAAATAAAAGAAATCTAAATTTTCTAAAGGAAATATGGCACTTGCTAACTGCTAAACTACAATATTATGATAAAATGAACTTAAAAAAAAAACAATTATATAAGTAATTAACTATGTAAAATAAAACACATGTGTGCAGTTTACACGCGGTAGAAGTGAAACCTTCAAATGAAATGAAATATAAAACAAAAACATTTCAATAAAGATTACAAATTTTTGTACATAATATGTAGAGCCTAAATTTAGTGTAATAAATATTAAATATTCTTATTTAAAATAAAATTTAAAAAGAATATTTTAAATTTAGTGTAATAAATCAAAAGAATATTTACTTTCCAGTAAAATTGCTTTACGATGGCACCATCTACTCTATTTTATAGGTAGTCATTTTATCGAACAAAAATTGATTAACTCTCACTCAAGGTGGTATGTAAAATATACGCTAAGGGGCCGTCCATTAATCACGTGAGGCTCGAAAGGGGGGTGAGGGGGGTTTGGCAAATATCACGAAATATCACAAGGGGGTGTAGTAAGATATCTGTATGTAATTATTTTTTCGTCAAACGCGTGATTTCTAAACCGAAAAGCGTCGTGTAGTGTGACCATGACAGAAAGTCTTGCTAATCTGTGGTCCGACCACAATGTACATTAAATATGTTCATGTACTAGTACAATATATGATTTTTATGCCAGTCAAAAACAACCTGCAACCTTTCTGTATAGACATTTTTATCATGGTCCTTAATTTCAGAATAAAATTAGATTATACTTTATACCTGTATTTAAAGATAATATTCTAAAAATTTTAAGATTCTTTGTAGGTACTAAAAATACACGTGATCGTTAATCTTAAACCCGGGTGATGTGAAACACGGGTTAGTCTTAAACCTCACCACGTATCACGGCCCCTAAGTAGCTTAAAAACGACTAATGTAATATAATATTCTATCTCATTCTCTCGCAGGCTAAATCCTATAGATGTATAATATGTTTGTCTCTTTTTAGTGTCGCTTTTTCATTTCATCGGGTTTCAAATCACAACGATTCTAAAGAAGTTTTCACTTAAAAAAAATGAAAAATCTATTTACGACTGCATAAATTATAAAAACAAAAAAAAATCGTAAAACACGAAGGTTTTTATTATGAATGCCACGATACGTCTTTTTGACGATACGATACCGATACTCTTATAACCATATAAAAATATCGGCGATACCGATACCGACACCGATACGCTTATTAAATTCAAAAATGAAGGTAAAATAAATAAAACACAAGTCAGGTTATTTTTTAATTAATATAAAAAGAACAAATAACAGGACAAATTAAATAAAACCGTTTAAAACTATAAACAGGTTGAGATTTGTTAATAGTTTTAGTAATTGAAATTAACATTGATGAGATTTTTGTTTAAAAAACAAAGTATTCTTAAGTTTTGTGGAGCAAGACGATTTCGCAAATCTGTTTGAATAATGGAAAATGGCTAAACAAGACACTGAATAAAGCGCGGGGTTTCCCCGAGCATAGTTAGTTCGTGCCTCGTTTGCAACGAAATAGACAAGACAACACGCGCGTTTACATTACATTTTTAATTCGCGAAATTTGAAAAGTATCGTTGAATCGGCCATAAAAATATCGCCGATATATCGGCAAACTTCGAGTATCGCAGATATATCGGCATAGGTATCGGTATCGGATGCATCCCTAGTTTTTATAGTATTAAAAATAAAGTTGCGTCTGCATCAGGAATTTGTCATTATATCTGGAAGCGTTTTACGAGTATGTAAGTTCCACATGGGTTAACATTTAGACTCGGAACAATTATTTACGGCCCATACAGTCTTCGCCAGTGCACTACAGAACTGTCAAAAAATAATATAATATGTGTGTATTGGTGTAAGCAATTCACGTTCAAATTTGCAGTCCATATTTTACAACCACCTTCCTTACAATACTTAAGACGGTTAAGAATGGACTTATTGTTATTAAACCAGACTTGCGTAACACAGGCACAGCAGATGGCTCCATATCGAGGTCGCCGCGTGCGTGTATTTCTGCAAACATGCCATGAATTTCGCTTTCACTTCGCTCAGTTGTAAATATACAATAGTGATAATTATATTTAACATTTGTAAGTCCGTTTTAATCGACTTCTAAAAATGAGGTGTCCGAAATTAGACTGTGTTTTTCTGTATGTATGATTGTTAAGCGATTTTAACGATCTTTTTTATTGAATCTAATAGAACTACGAGGGTAGTCCCATTAAAAATAGATATGGACGATGTTCTACTTGTTATATTGAGCTTGTGGTAATGTGTAGTCCACTCAAAAGGGTCAAATAATAAAACTTTAAAAAACAAGTACAAATTGACTTCGAAAATATGAAATAAAATAATTTACTTAATTTAATGGATTCTAAAGTGAGAGTTTTATTATGTGATGAGGACTTCAGAAGCTATTAAAATTTGTGGAAATTATTCTATCCTTTTTAGTTTTATGAAGTCGGTTTTGACTTATTTTAAAAATTTGTTTATATTCATAGAATACGTAAAATTGAGCTCTCTTTAAATTTCAAATCAGTATGAAAACAAAACAATTTTTGGCCAAATACATACTAAATATTATTTGGAGCTTTTTATATAATTAACGACATATCAAGTTCTGAAAATTGTTTGCCTTTGATTTAAAGCGATGAAAACTTATTAATAAAAAAATTTATCTCTTCATAATATACTAGGCTTGTAATGCATACGCTACGTGGATTAACGGACGGACGATCGCCCGCGCAATAGATAAAAGCCAACGAGAGGAAATCACAACTCATTAAACTGAGATTATTCCATTCAGTGCTCGAGTGACTCAATAATTTTAATCAACGTATGTTAGTCTTGTAATACATAATATGATAAAATATAAAGAAAGGTGTATGATATAACAGTAAAATAATTCAATATTTCATAAAATTAAAAACCTAATTCATAAACTAAAAAAAATATTATTTTCACATAATAGCTTCTAAAGTCGGTGCGAAACAAAGTGTAACGACGAATTTCGAGTAAAGGCCCATGTCATACTGACCAGTAGATAATACTTTTAGCGTTTGGCAGAGCTAACACGTGGAAGTTACAAAATAAATGAAAATTTTATATAAATATGGAACATAGCATAGCAAATTTGTACCATTTTAAGAACAATTTTGATATAAGTGACATGGCAACACTTTTCTAGATGAATGACGCAATGCTCTACTCACTAATTGGTCACGAGACTTGTTAATTGTCAATGACTGCCCATGCGAAGATGTTAATCAGTTTCTTGAGCTAGGCTGCATAATTTACTATGTTCTAAGCATACGAAGTGCCAGCATCTGGTTTAGCTAAAATAAGAACCAACCAGTTAAATAAGACTGAACGTTACACGTTGCTGGAAAATTAATTATAACGCTCGATACCCAATCGGACATTTCAGTAATTTCAATTCAATAAATCTCTGTGTGAGAAAAATAAAATCCATGTATTTGACAGCAATACCTTTAAAAACATAAGTGGAATAATAATAAACTGTCTAAATTTGATTTTTTTATTAAAAAGAGCCGTATTAACTCAGAGCCGTAACATTAATAGGCTCAAACTTTTAATAAAATTAACATCACATAGAAGGTACGTTTGTTTTGTTGCGGATTGAAGTTCGTAGTATGGATTAGTAACATTGATGCTGAATCCAGTCGCCAGAAGAATACTTAGATTGCATCTAGCATAACGAAATATGGTTTACCGCAATCAATCGGATCTCCGGAGCCTCTTACGACACCCATGTGAGAATATGACGGCTTCTCTGACACTACGATCTATACGAAAGAACTATAAAAAGTCGACAAAAGAAACTGTTTAAATCAAATCATTAATAGCCTACAAGCTCTGACTAGACATTAGCATTCTTTAAAGTTGGTATGACTACCAATAGACTTTACCGTAGCACTCCTTTTCTACCTAGGACTTCGTCTCGGTAGGTACCACTACTCTTACCTATTTCTTCCGCCAAATATCAGTGCTACCACTCCTGTGTTCCGGTCTAAAGGGTATAAACATAGAGAGACAGCCCAATTACGGGCTGTGAGACATTCCATCTTAATCCTCAGATGTGACAACGTCCACGTCCATGGTCTATGCACTAACCACTAACCATTAGGTAGACTATAAGTTTATTTGCCACTTAAATTTTATTAAAAAAAATAGTTTAAGCAATTACATATTATTTTAGTCTTGTAGAACTTAAACGACAAAATATAGCCGACCCACTTTCTAAAATATCTCATTGCCTATGTATCGCAGAATAAGTTTATCAAGGCCACGCAAGCAACTACACAAACAAATGAGACACGGAGGAGGCAGTGAGAGGGACGCGGTGATAACGTGACCTCATATCCTGCTATACCGAGCCGGTCTGATCGAACGTCGGCAAGAAATTCAAGATAGGTTACCGGTTCCAATTGTGTCACGTAATTGCTTGAGTATAAGGTATTTTAGATCTTATTGCACAATGAATAAGGATCTGTTATTCATTGAATTCTTTACATGAAATAATAATATTGTCCACCAGACCGAATTTCGGTCACGGCGGCCAGTCTCAATTTATAGACAACTAGCCGTCTGCGCAGGACAGGATTATAGTGCCCAAATGTATGCGCAAATACAGGTGCACTCACAATTCCCTCACTCTCATAGTCCGATGGGAACGGTAATCCGACACGACCGATGAGAGATACAACGCAGGATCAACTGATTTACAATATATACATATATATTTATAATATCAATGTAATCTTCATTTGTTTTCGAGACAACAAACCAGAAGTTTACTTCTACTAATAACCTACAAACGTACGAACGTACACACATCTACATATACAGACATTCCGTCTCCTCAAAAACAGTAGAATCAAGGCGACCACAAAACGTGAAGATCGGCTTCAATACAACAACATCCGAAAGGCGAAAGGTAATTTTAATATCAAAAACTTTTTTTTCTTTCTTTTTTGGTATCCTCTAACCTACTTCAAATACAGCGATATATGAACATTGATATATGAACAGAAGCTACGTCAACTGCGCAGTTAAAGTATTAGAGTGAGTACTTCTCACTCGTCCCCTATTTTCTCATATCCGATATAACGCTCGGCTCATGTGATCATGGGAAGAATTAGGTACAGAATCAGGCACAGGTCGAGTACAATACATCTAGATATAGCGATACCATGTGTTGCAAAGTATTTTTGCTATTTTTTAATAGTAGTTTTTTAAATGCACTCTTCATAGCATAGCTGCATAGCTGACTAAAAACTGAAAGACCAAAAAATAAAAGTAACCTTTGAATTTTCTTCAATACTTAAAGAGCTTTTGAGATTTGAGCGGATGATTTTTATTTCCATGCTTAAATTACATAGACCCAATCCAATTCGGCCGCATAGCTCAGAACAGTGTTATATTTTAGTTATGCTATATTTAACTATATTTAAAGGCATTCAATAGTAAAGTGTTATTATGGTGGCATTTTACATACAAAATTTGCACGTAAACAATTATCCAGACCCAGAAAAAATATTTGTAGGCCATTTATACACTTGTTCCTTGTGGGAAACGAACCCATGATCCAAAGTCAAAACAATTCTGCGACTAGAACTTTACTTTATTTTAACTAAAATTCGTACATCTATAAACTCGTTACAACATACGTTAGAAGAAACATATTTAAAATAATAAATTATTAAATATAAGTATGTATGTATATATTATATATATGTACATGCTCAATATACTACTCACATGTATATACATATGAGTATATTGAGTCTTAATTATTATAACTTTTGGTCTACCAAATAAAAAATTAATTAAAACTCCCGCCTTCATTCTCCTCAAGTCATTATGGTCTAGCAAAACAGCACTAACGGACGCAAATAGTTGTGAATTTGTGTGGGCATTAGTAGCACGGTGGCCCTACACCGCAACGTGAAAAGAAACTCATAATTATGGCAGTGCCAAACGGTTTAACGGATGTCTGGTGTATACATAGACTGCGCGGTGAACGTACCGCGTTAAAAATACACGGCACGCGTGAATAGTTTAAAAACATACATTAGATGTACTAACAAGACTCTAGAGATATTTACAAAAACGTACACCCAAACTGTTTTAAGGTTTTGAGAAATACGTGACGAGAAAATGTATCGTAATCTACCGAATGCTGTCGAGCCAAGTTGGATCTGTCGATTGATCTCTTCGTCGAAGTTGGACTTAGCTAGTCAGATGATATGTTATAGGAGACAGGCAGTGGCATCTTCTTGATAAAACTCAAAATAATAAAAAACTGCGTTTGCCAACCAAGCGTAGCAACTATAGTAAATATCTTCCCTATGAGGCAATATATGGGGGATGCCTATGTTCAGCAGTGCAGTTTTGATACGATATCAGTTATCACTAATGAATGTACATCTGTGATCAGTTAGATATTTCTTATAGATAATTTAAAATAAAAAAAATTGTACAATCGACTTCAATATAAATTATTAATAATAACTCAAAAACTATTGGTCACACCTTGATCAAATTTATATGGGACCACATGAGAAGCACCAGCTATCAAATAAAAAAAGAATCATCGAAATCTGATCACCCAGAAAAAAGTTATGAGGTAACACACATTAAAAAAACATCTTGAGTACCTCCTCTTTTTTGAAGTCCGTAAAAAAGGGAACAACATATTTGGTCTGTCACTAGCGCCAACTAACATTTGCAACACCAGGGGAATCGCGGGTAACCTGTTATTCCTTTGGCAAATCCTACATACAACGGGAGAGGTTCATTTCCAGCAGTGGACGAACTGACGATAAGAACATGTTAATGGTGAGTTGAAGACATACCTACCTAATTGTCAACAAAAGCATAATCCGAAAACACATCTAGATCAATATCTAGATGTGTTTCGGACACAATTGTCTAACTGGTATTAATACCCAAGGATATATAATACTTAGAAAGTTGTTCCCCCACCATCGAGGTTCACGGTCGATAAACGCCACCACATGCTATTTATTTGAGTGAAAAGTCTACTAACTGCTCTAAATAGTGAGTGAGGGCACTATTGCAATTTTACAGAATATGGCTTACCGGTACTCCGCTACTTACTCTTAATTAGTCCAATTACTCTCAATGAAGGTTAATTGATATAAACGCTCCGTTTGACCTCAACACTCGGTTTTATCGTGTCGTAAATTTATGAACAAAAAAGATATGGAAAAATTCGAACATAAATCAACGTCATTTTTACACCGTTACAGCCTACTAACCCTTATGCTGCCGTGTCAGTCACTTTGCACGGAGTACTGCATTTAAAGGATGACTGACGGCAGTGTATGTGTTAAAGTCCACAGCTAAACATAGGCCTCCCCATAGATTGCCTCATAGTTGCCACGCTTGGCAAGCGGTTTGGCAACCGCAATTTTTTTTATTTTTAGTCGTTATTAGGAAGACGCTGCTGCTTATCTCCTAATTTGTTTCCCTCTGTCACCTCTTACGACACCCACGGGATGATATGGGCTAGTGGATATTCTTACACCGCCACAACACGGTAAAATTAAATCGTTAATTGCCTGATATAAGAATAATTTTAACTTAATATTGAATAGACAAGGATATCAGAGTAGGAACCCCATTAGTGTATAAACTGCAGTTGCCCGCCTGCCAAGCATGGCAACTACGGCAAAGATCCTCTCTATGAGGTTGTTTATGGTGGGCTTTTGATAGGCCATAATGTAATAACTATATATCTTATTCATGCTGCAACAGTTCATTGCACGAATGGGTCGGCTTTACGTGGTAGAGCCATTATGTAGCTATGTATATTAGTAGTATAGTTGTAGCACGAATGGGTTCGGCTCGACCGGGGAAGGACCACGCTCTCAGAGAATACCAGCGTAAAATAGCAGCTTAACGCTACTGTGTTTCGTATGGTGAGTGTAGAGAACCGGAGACCCTTTTCACTGGAAACGAGGCATTCCATCTTAGTCCTCACGGGTGACACCGCATCTGCATTTTGATTCGTAATCGAAGAGAGATGTAGATGTCTATGTGTGACCCATAGGCCACAGCAACCACTTACCATCAGGTGGATTGGGTGCTCGTTTGTCACCCTTATCCTATAAAAAAAAGGCCATTGCTGGATATTGGCCACTGCCATTGTAGGAAGGATATATTTTAAAAATTTGATATATATTCTTAAAATTTTGATATTATATTTTAAAAGGAAAAATTGTAAAGTTACAGTCCGACCACAGGGAAACCTTCCTCTCATTTCAAAGGTTATAGAGCAGTAAGTCTCCCATGCTGCTCTAGGTGCGAGTTGGCGAACTTCACATGGCCTCGAAATATTAAATTTCTTAGATGTACACGTTTCCGCACGAAATTTTCTTACACCGGTGATACATCAGCACATAAAAATTACACAGGCGCTAGCGGGGATTGGACTCGGGTTACTTTCAGGGGGACGCTTAGCCTCTGAGCTACCACGACTCTTATTATTTGATAATATTATCTTCCAAATACATACAGCATGTTATCGTTACAGAAGTTTACAAAATATTTATAAAATAAGCATCATCATAAAAAATCCTCTAGCTTCTTCATTGAATAAAACACCGAATACCAAGATCTCAAAATAGGACAAGTGTGTTACGTAACCATGATTTCTTCATCATAGGAATTAGTAACAAAAATTAGTTAATCATAATCTCTACATATTAGTACCTACTTTCTAAAACGATAACGTCTCGTATATGCAATTAAAACATACACAAACAGAGGAACAATATATTCAAGCCGTCTTTAATAAATAGGACAAGTGGTATTTCAAAAGACATGGTATACTTGCGTTGTACCAACTTGAGACTACACGTTACAGCTGCACTAACATAGAAGATTACAAGAATTGGAAACAAATGTCCAAATGTGGCACATGTTTGCCAAGTTTTAAGTCCAAGATTGTAAACTAAATTTAAGCCTTTAAAGCAAGAGTAAATAGACAATGCCTAGTTCGCTCTAGCTTTGACTATGGCTTTGACGAGTTTCATATTGTAATAATCTGAAAATAAGACGTGGAATTCCACAATTCGTATTTAAACTAGAAACAACGATATCAAACAAGGAACGCAAAATGTAAGCATAATATTTAACCGTACGTCGAGTCGTTTTACTGACGGCATTTGATTACGTGGTTAGCCGGTACGTATTGATAACGTACATATAATATACATAAGTTTGTAGTGCTTATAATCAGGAACGACATTACATATTAAACATATTATATAAACAGGTATAAAACTAAATCAGTTAACTGTTTACCTTAATGCAGTGAATCATAAACTCAAAAGGTAAAAACAAAGTTAATTTGGTAAAATGTTTTATTTTTCTTTTAGAAATTAAAATTCTAATGTAAAATGCGGTTAATACTAACTTGGTAAGTTGTTCTTTATTTGAATAAAGGGATTTCACTTTTAGCGAAGTAGGTACCGACTGCCTGATTTTCAGAACTACGAATATCGCAAGAGAATATGTTTTTACAAAAATACAGTTAATTTTTCATTAATTTACCAATAACTAAGAGACAGAAAAAATTCCTATCCCAACCAAAAAAATATAGTAAGGCATTTTTATTTTCATACAATAATAACAAATAAATTTTGTTTCGTAAGTTTTTTTCAAGACTACACGCTTATTTATCGTCTCTATATTTTACCAAAGCATGCTATTGAATTAATTCTATTATTTCTAAACTAAAAACTAAAAATAATTAAAAATGAAAAAATTCTAAAGTAGAAATTAAAAAAATATGTAAATGAACGTGGTAAAATAGAAGCTTAATGTTGCTGTGTTTCGTATGGTGCGTTTAGAGAACCGGAGACCCTTTTTACTGGAAACGAGGTATTCCATCTTAGTCCTCAGGGGTGTTAGTTCTTAGTTGAGGACATGTCTATGGGCCATAGCATTCGCTTACCATCGGGTGGACTGTGTGCTCGTTTGTCACACTTATTCTATAAAAAATATAGAAAAATAATTACTGGACATATAATCTGATAGAAATGGGACTACTGGGAGTATACTTTACTGCTAGATTAAAATTAGGTTAATACGGTAAACTGACCATAAATAAAAACAGTCGAATTATTAATCTCCGCCTTTTTTGAGATCAATTAAAAAAATCACAAGGAAGATTACTTTGGGAGCATGGACAATTTTTTTTCTATGGTTGTCGTCCTTTACAATATAAAGAGTTTACATTATACTAAATATTAAAAAAACATCAGGTGTATAACCGATGAGTAACAACGGAAACAGATGGGTAGGTATTCCCTTGCACTTAAATTTTATGTAGGAAGCACGCAACGTTCTTGGTGATGACAAAAACCCGTTCGGCTCATTCACAGGCTATTATTATATTTGTATACTTATATATATGTAAATTTACATCTTTCACTATCCTGGTAAAAATAAAATAATACAGCAAACGATGATTTAAGTTTTTATACATTTACGCGTTTTATATAAATAAATAAATAACAGTAAGTGCTCTAAGCGGATGGCATATACGAACTTATGAAACTGTTAATAAAACACAATACATGGAATATATTTATTTCTTCGTCGTATGGAATTAAAACTTAGTCTATAAGAAACTGTAAAAAAACTTCGCAGATACCCCCGCTTTCTTGTCATATAAACCTGTCCAAAAAAAAAATAAGCGAATAAATTGCGTTGTTTGGTTATTCTCGCCAAACATGTTCTACCAGTAACCTGACAAACAAGTCGGTTGTTGATTACACAGTTGTTACTGGGGTGTGGTATGACGTGATGGTGCTAAGGCAACCGCCTGCGAAATTTATGCGACTTCGAAATGTCTTGCCCATGGCGCAAGCACCGTCCGTACTCCGTACGGTGACATCATTTTGTGACTACTCAACGATTTAAGTGTTATTTAACTGCACTTTGCACATTAACACCTTAGCTTTGTTCTGGGAATAATTTTCTGCTTAAAACTATACATGCATCCATCAAGCTTACAGGTACGGTAATGAATTAGACATATAACAAAATCCAGGCATAAGCAGTGAACGATCTCGATATCTCGGAAAAATTACGATAAAACATGAATAGTTAAAGAAATACCTTTAGTACTTATATCCTCCTGAAATAGCAAACGGACAAAATGACATTAGTATTTAAATTTTAACAAAGCGGACATATGGATAAAAATATGTGGAGATACATAATATTTGGATTATTGGACTATGGGAATTAGTAGTAGAACATATCCAACTATTTAATACCAACATTAATTTTATAGTACCTATGGCTTTATACATTGATCCACTGACCTAAATGAACACGACATCGACTACCCATAGTTAAGTTTTAAACGGAATACTTCACTAGTCACTACTTCCTAATTATCTATACCAAACGTTTCCGTTTCGAAAGTAATAGAATAGTTTTAAAACACTAAATATTCGCAAAATTCGGAAATTTATGTACATACGTGTCGAACTTTCATTTATAATCCAGGAAATAAGTGATATTTACGCGGTAGACAGGGAAATAGCTCGGGTTCGATAGGGGCGAAGGAGCGACAAAGTTTAAATTACACATTTAGCTAAATAGTGGTGAGACAAAATTATACCCGGAACTATTATTTATAGGCGATTAATAAAAATACGTTTTACCTCTGAAAATCAATACCGCTTGTCTCGCGTTTATTCTCAAGTTATAATATTTTTTGGGACTTGTGGTGAATGAAGGACTAAACATATTCAACCATCATCTGCGTAGAACAAGATTAAGTGCACGAGCTATGCGCAAGCACAGATGCACTCTCTATTCCTTCACTCTCATATTCCGATGTTACGATAATCGAGGCCGCCAACTTCCTGACTCCGAGCTACTACGGAGAATTTCTTGAGTTTTCTGTCAAGAAATAAAATGTCTGCGTTTTTCCCAGTAACTGATTTTGGCTCGATCCGAGGACCTCATGATCAGCACCAGACCAACGAGGCAGTCAGTTGGACTATAGCAATTATGAGGAATATGTTACATTTAACATATAATATGCGTAATGTAACATATAATATGTACGTACCCGAAGACGCTGTCTATACTATACGTAACGCTTTTGTGATATGATTGAAGTTATTATCGGGATGAAACACAATTATTAAAAGATTTAAAAAAAAGAAAAACCTAACTCAACATTATTAGTTGCCACTGTTGGGCACAATCCTACAATATTTTTTGAGAAACTTCACATTTCGAAATCCCTTTACATTTCTTTGCGGTATTTTATTTCACCACCGAGCACCATTACAACTTAGTTTGCTGGCGAAGACTATGTAATTTTAAAACAGGGACTCAGGGGTATCTTATCCCCAGTTCCTAAGACTCATTAAACAATATGTTTTTCACAAATTAACTCTGACTAGGACTCGAACCCGACAGTTACCCTAAGCATTCAGAAGACTCTTTGTTAGAATGTACAGTCGTTTTAAACAATTATTAAAAGCTGTAACTAATAGAAGTTAGTCGCAATGGCTCTATGATTATTACATTATTTTTTAATAAGAAATATATGGTTATAATTATAACCGTTTGACATAAAAAGATAAGATATTATATTCTATTTTATTTATAAGTAATATTACAAAAACCCATCATATAGTGTTGAAGGATGCAATGGACAGTTATTGATTTGGTTTTTCCATCAATTACGTTGGGTATTGAGGCTCGACCTCAATACTCAACAAATCTATAACATGGTGCACGATTTAATGTTTTAATAAGCTACCCTACTGCTACTTCTTTAAAAATAAATATATAATAATATTTTTAAATGACTAAAGAATTATTTTGATTAATTACTAGGTATATGCAATGTAATCAATCGGCCACTAGAGCCCGTTCGTCTATCAGAAATGTGCCTGCGACATAGATAGATAATTATTTACAGGATATGCTAGATAACCTATAAACAGAAATCCTTAGTTATCCTTTCATCCATTAGCATATTTTTATTTATGCATAGAGGTTTGTGAACGTTTAAAATATAACAAATAGTTTATATTAAATATTTACTGTCCAAGCAAAAACGATATATTTTTTCTCCAACTTTCACTTTAACAAGTGTAAAAATATAAAATTTTGTACAATCGACTAATATATAAATAAAATGAGAACATCATCAATGTACTCGAAGTCAATTAAATACGCATTATTAAGGATAACTCAAAAACTACTGGTCTGATCTTGATCAAATTTATATGAGACCACACGAGAAGCAGCTATCAAATAAAAAAGAATCATCAAAATCGGAAAAAAGTTCTGAGGTAAAACACATAAAAAATACAGTCGAATTGAGAACCTCCTCGTTTTATTGAAGTCGGTTGAAAAAATACTCATCTCTTTTTATTATGATATTAGTTTGTACAGATACGATATCACGGTGAAGCCTACCTACAATTATTGATGTGGAATATAATTTGTGTATTTAGTTTTTTGCTAAGGATTTTTGTCATAATAAGGACCAATTTATTTTTCACGGTTAATAAATTAATGAACCATCTGGAACCTTCGTATGAGGTGGTCCAGACTGAGGTTGTTTTATTTCAACAAAGCTCTATTACGGGCCGTATAATCACAGCTTTCTCCTACTGGATGGGGCGATAACTACCTTTGCGGCGGGTCAGCGACCCCTCCTGTCTATGACCTAGATTGTCTTAAAATAGACGAATGTCGTTCAACGCATTTCGCTCGCCGTTCTACAGCTGAATTAATGAGCTTTTTGCTTTTGATCACCGTTGTAGTCAGCTAAAATCAAATAAAATATCTGACGTATCTAAATAACACCAGATTGTTAAAAAAATCGATCAACCGGGCTGTAGTGGTGTTCACAAAATCCTATTCTTGAGTCAATACACAAGCACAAGCAATGTTCTTCTTCTAGAAATAAAAAAATAAAAACTAACTATTTAAATATCTTTATAATATAATATTACGTGTCACAATGTTTGTCCGCGATGAACTCCGAAACCACTCAACCGATTTTAATGAAATTTTGTAAATGTATATTGCTTGCTCCAACTTGAGAGATAGGATAGTTTTTATCCCGATAAGTGACCCTCAATATTGTTTATGGCAAATTTAATGATTTTTAAAGGACAAAGGGCCGTCGGATAGGGCAGAACAAAGTCCTCCTGGCCAGCTAGTATATAAATAAAAACAAACTAAACCTTATGAAATATTGAAATCTCAATGTGCTAAAGATAGGAAAATATCAAACACCACATTATCCTATTTTTGTGTCATTACACAAACACAACTGGCTACTAACCTCATTTAAATGTTTCAAAGCTTTATTTCCCGAACACTAGTTCCCCATCTGTTAGCTATGTGTTAACCTGTTTTTATTGCAGTGACAAGCGAGCTAACAGTCTACCTGATGGCTACTGCAGCACAGATCATATAATATTTGCTGTAGTCCACAGACACCTGCAACCGCGATGCGTTATCACCACTGAGCACTAAGATGGAACGCCTCAAAACCAGTAATTAAGATTGCTCTCTACACCTTTCAGACCGGAACCCTTCATTGTACGCACTCCTACTTGGTGGTAGAAATAATGTAGACAATGGTTCTTAACCAGGCGAAAAAGAATCATATAGATAAAAATGCATTCTACCGTTAAAAATGTATTCGTACTTTTAATAAGTATATCCTGCGCTTATAAGAGATAATATAACTATGAACAAATTAAGTGGTCAATTATAAAATACACCTTACAAAAGAAAACTCGCATGAGCCTTCACTAAGAAATAGAGCTCTTTTCTGCTAAGAAGTCTATCTGGATAGGTACTACCCTTTTAAATATTTCTGCAGCCAAGCAGCAGTGCTTGCACATTCGGGTCTGGATGATATAGGAAACCAGTAGTATATATACAGGCTGTGAAATTACATATTACATATTAGTACTCGGAAGTGACAGTGTCCATGGGCAGCACTTACCACCAGATGGACTGTATGGTCGTTAGTAATTTCAATATAATAAAAATACGAAGGCGATACCAAGCGTATTAGGTAAACAAAATAACAAATACAAAGAAAATAATCAAAAAACACAAAGTAAAAAAAAATGCCAGGGTATAAATAAAATTAAGCGGGGGACTTTAATATTTCTAAGATTTTGCTTAGGGTGTTTCAATCAATCAATCATTTTAAGTGAAGCTCCTTTCACGCAAATTGCATGTATAGCAGTGTAGTTCAAAGTCTAGCCTCACCAATCTACAAAGGGGTGTGGGAGATATGGATTTCTCATATATATATTATCCACTCAACAAGAGAGGTCTGTGAACTAAAGTGGGGTGTTTACAGACTGCTATTTTACTTTTTTTTAGAGTAATTCGACACGCACAAAAAGCGAATTACAAATAACATTATCTATATTGCTAGGTACCAATTATAGATGGTAAGGAACATAATGGCGGGAGATACAAAATCCTAAATACTCTAGAAGTTACAACTTCTTCTTACAATCTTTTTTAGTTATACAAGTATTAAACCTCTGAGATATGAGGCTAGGACTATATATATAAACGGAGAATATCCACTAGCCATATCGTCCAGTGGGTGTCGTAAGAAGCGACAAAGAAAAATTAAACAGGAGATGGGCAGCAGTATCTCATAACAACTCAAACAACTGTGATTGCCAGAGCCCGCTCGCAAAAATCCCCCGTCAGGTAAGATGATGGTACCAAATTGGAAGTCAGTCCTAGTTACAGGAGGAAAGGAAGGCTCTATTTTATTATAACACAATAAAGAACAATATTATATGCTTCTTAAAATTCTGGTGCATTTTCATTCAACTTTATTTTCATTTCATTTTCTTTTTACCTTACATGTTAGAAATATTCTTCTGCTGCAGTATTAATATTGCACGAACTTTATGGGTTGACGACCTGAGATAAAAGTGACACGCTCGGGCAGACACAATACAAAGAAGCTAATAGAATATTTCTTAATCCACGAGAGCCGTCCCAAGTCAGACGTCTTGAATTTCATTTGCATTATTCGAAAAGAGTGAACAAGTTTACTCTTTACAGTTTAAAAAAATATACTACTTATCTTGAATGTTCTTAGCTAAGAATTCTCTAAAATGAATCATTATGAATTACATTTGCATGTTTATTTTTTCTTAAATATTTATAATTCAAAATGGCGACCATTTTTTATCATGTTTCCAGTTCGATCTCTCATTAAAGTTTCAAGTTTCTAGCTCATCAGGAAGTTAGTTTAAAATCGTTTGCAAAATTTGGTCCCGAACAGACAAACAATCTAACAGACAGACAAGAAAGTCAGTTTATATTGCATTGTCATCTAGTTCTGAGTATATAATATATATAAAGTTTCATGTCTCTAGCTCATTGGGAAGTTAGTTTAAAATCGATTACAATTTGTATAGATCACAAACAGAGAAGAAAGCAAGTTAACAAAAACAATAAACAATAGAATTTAGGTACTCTTGTATCGTCGTTTTACATTCATAAATTGCACATCATCAAACATTTATTTTAAACTTGAAACAATTATTTGTAGGCCATACAACCATCTTGTTCCGTGCGGGATTCGAACCCGCTACGGAGCCGTATTTTATATTAAGTTCTTTTACAAACGGCTTCAAAAAAGGAGAAGGTTCTCCATTCGTCGGAATCTTTTTTTATGTATGTTCACCGATTACTCAAAGACGACTGAACCAATTTGGAAAATAATTATATTTATATTGTTTTATTCTTTTTTAAAGGGTGTTATACTTCCCATTAAAATTTTATCGAAATCGGTTGAGGGGTTTTTAAAAAATCAACAATAAATTATATTCATATTGAAATCGTTTGTACAAAATTTTTAATTTACCACTTGTATTATATACATTCATGCAATTATTTGTCAGTCTGACGGATAGACTTTTTCTTCATAACGATCGATTTTAATAACGACTACCCACAGTGTATAGACGTATAGTATCTATTACTTCTGTAGTGTTTTTATGTGTGGCGTATTTCGGTTAATTATTGCCACTCTGTAGAATACGACAAATTGGGTATTTTACACTCCAGTAAATTGATATCTGTTCATAGTTGTCACAAGTGGTAAAATTAAACATTTTGTAAAACCGACTTCAATATAAATAAAATGAGAACATCATCAATGTAGACGAAGTCAATTAAATACGCATTATTAAGGATAACTCAAAAACGACTGGTCAGATCTTGATCAAATTTATATGAGACTACATGAGAAGCAGCTATCAAATAAAAAAAGAATCATCAAAATCGGTTCACCTAAAAAGAGGTAAGATACATAAAAAATACAGTCGAATTGAGCACCTCCTTTTTTTTTGAAGACGGTTGAAAACAAACATTTCTACAGAAATTGTATGAAAATATAGAGTAATGATGTCATAGCTTCTATAATCAAATTATCATTTTATTTACATATTTTTAAATACCAAAATCTAATTACACTTAAAATTGAAAATCGACTAAGTAACAAATTTAAATTATAAGACGTAATAATTTATTATTGAAGGTGTCAGCTACCCAATTATTATATCAATAATGTTAGTCGACCCTTTCGAGCTCATGACTACTAGCTACTACATTTCTAGAGTTATGCCGCCAACTTACGAGTCAAAATTAAAACCACATTTAAGCACTAAATGAGAGTTTGAATTAAATCTTATTACATACAATATATTTGATTACACATAACTACTACGCGTAGCTTTTTTAGAACGTGGTGAAGTAGGATGTCGAAGCAATTAAAGTCGAATCACGTGGCGCGGTGCCGGTTGGCAATACATAATGACGTCCTATCTATTCAAATGGGACAAATGGAGAAATATGATCTCTAAATGAAAGAATTAAGCTTCAATTTCAATTATTTATAAACCTCGAGGTCATACTTAATAAAGTAATTGAAGTATATTATATTTATACGTTAGGAACATATACCTAAGCTACCGAGAGAGCTCGAAAGATCGGGGACTTATTTTGTGGCATGGCGATTACACTTCATCTGAGATTACAGCAATTACTAATAATTTGTAAGATCCTTTCTCGAGCAGTGGACTTTGTTGCGATAAGAAGGTAGAAAATAATGTAGATGATCACTGATCACAGTTTTGTCATGTCATATTTTTTCTTTACCAAACATGTTTTACGTTACACAAACGAAGGACCAAATAGTAAGACGTGCAGGGAATCAGTGGACACCGTGCTTTGTGGATAAGGCTTATTTACAGCAGTGTAACTTGTGAAGGACAGTAATGATGATGATAATGATGTAACTACACAAACTGTTGCTCAGGCAGGAATTATCGAAAGATAACAAACACACATAAGGCGATTTTACACGATTCATTTTTGAGCAAGCAGGGTGAGCAAGCAGGGCGATACAAAAAGCTATTAAATTAATAAATCCAAATTAATTTTGTTTTTTCTGTTAAGAAATATTAGACGATTCTAGGATACACACAATTTATGGCTCTCTTTGGGATATTGGTCAGATCTAGTGTTATTGTAATGTTTAATCTTTTATGTAAATGAATGAAATGAAACATGCGTTAGTACGTGTAAACATAATATTATGCAACATTTCATCCAGCAAGAATGCACCCTTACGCGTGCAGGTTCACGGAAAAGTTTGCAAAATAAAAAATAAAAATAAGCAAATCTTCACTAATTTTTTGTCGACCACAAAAAAAGGAGAAGGATCTCAATTCGAGTGTATGTTCCTTTTTTTGTATGTACCCGTAGGTTACTCGATATCTTCGTCAACTGTAGACCGATTTTAATGATTGTTTTTACTTCAGGAGTTTTTTTCCTTTCTTTAAAAAATTCCACTCTTAGGGGTAGAATTTTTCTCCAAATAAATTTGGAGTAAAAATTCCACCCCTAAGAGTGGAAAAATAGGGATGAAGTTTTTAATGTAACTATTAAGACGACATTCTAGCTTTTGATATTCACTCAAAAGGGTTAAAATTAGACCTTTAATAAAAGGTAAAAACCGCCTTCACATAACTAAAAAGAACAAAAGAATAACCTCATAATAGCTTCAGAAGTCGGGGCTTTAATACTTTATACACTATGTCTTAGCGCTGACTTCTATTATGCGGAAATTATTTTATTAACCGACTTCAAAAAAAGGAGGAGGTACTCAATTCGACTGTATTTTTTGTGTTACCTCAGAACGTTTTTCTAGGTGAACCGATATTGATGATTCTTTTTTTATTTGAATGCTGTGGTGTTTCTCATGTGGTCCCATTTAAATTTGATCAAGATAAATACTTTATTTAAATGACTTCGACTACATTGATGATGTTCTCATTTTATTTATATTGAAGTTGGTTGTACAAAATTTTTTATTTTACCACTTGTTATTTTTAATACTTTGAAGTCTTATTTTACTTTATATTAAGACTTATTTTACTTTAATATATTAACGTACACACGAAAACAGTAATGCCAACACAACCAATTGAGATCAGAGCAGAATCAGAGGCGAAAAGGCCACAGATAGCGGCCACAGACGGCATAGCAACATTAATAAAAAAAAAGGCACAAGGCAACGTTTCACGAAATCGATTACCGCGTACACAACAAGTTATATTTAAAAGCATCTCGGCGGGCGCCTGCGGGGCGTCGAGACCGAACTGATGATGTCACCGTCCGTACCTACATACATACATGTCAGTTTGAACTTTGAATAACTTGAAACGTAGAGAGATTGTTTTACAAAGGCTTTAGTGCATAGAATTACAAAGGCTTATGTTGAAAGACGTAGGTATTTACTATTTAGTTATTTTACAACAGATAATTTAGTTTAATTATCTTTTACATAAATGTTCCTATTCTGCGGAAGAATATTTAGAACTTCGTTGACTAACATCACATTAAATTAAATTTTAACATTTTTTTTATTAGTTACTTATTCTAATCTATATAATATATTTAGCAGCTCTTGTAATATATATACATTTTTGTAATAATACTGAAATAACAAACGAAAGAGCCGTGGTAGCTCAGATGGTTGGCGCTCGCTGTTAGTTTCACAGTACGCGAGCAAACCTGGGTTCGATCCCCGCAGGCACCAATGAAATTGTTAATTGCAATTTTATGTGTTGATTTACCACGTGCTCGGCGGTGAAGGATAACATCGTGAGGAAACCTGCATGTCTGAGAAATAACAAAAAAAATGTTTCGAAGACATGTGAAGTTCGTCAACACGCATTGGGACAGCGCGGCGGACATTTCCTTGCCCTAAAACCCTCTCAGAAACGAGATGAGGCCTGTGCGCAGCAGTGGGACGTATATAGGCTGTAACTTTAACTTTTTTTTAACAAACGAATTATCAGTCCACCTGATGGTAAGTGGCTAAGGCAAACAAATTCAAACAAAAAAGGCTACAGATGCCTTGTCAACTCAGAGTACCTACTAAAATGGAGCGCCTCATAGCCTGTAATAGTACTGGCTGGCTCTCTATACTCTTCAGACTGGAACACAGCAGTGCACTGCCATTCTCCGCAGAAGTCAACAGTGTGGCACACACCCAGACGGACTAATAGCAAGAAAAGGCATCCTACCGCTCTAAGAATTAAACACTATTTTACGTGGTAGAGCCACGCTGCAGCTATATTGTGGTTGCAGCACGAATGGGTCGGCTAGACCGGGGTAGGACCACGCTCTCACGGAATACCAGCGTAAAACAGCATCTTAATGCGGCTGTGTTTCGTATGGTGAGTGTAGAGAACCGGAGTCCCTTTTTACTGAAACGAGGCATTCCTTAGAATGCTTTGTTCTAGCTTCCCATCTTTTTTCTGGTAACCCATGTATTGTTTACCCAGTAAACGGCGGTGTTTAGCTTTCGATTGACAAAATATTGGAGTTTGAGAGCTGTCGAAATGCCAATTCGATGCTCGCTGTCAACTCCTGGACAGGATTTGATGAATTAGTAAACAATGTAACGCTTCCGTTTGGTGATTATAGGAAACGGTGGTTATTACTTCGTACAGGGGATGAATTTACCGACACGTTCTTTTCACTGCTGGAGAGTATAGACGGTTGATCACACTTCTGTGTAGCTGTAGAATTTAGCAGGTCTTGAATCAGAGGCATTGGTTCACTGCGAGGTTCTTGGCATGTTGGATGTTGACTTTCCTCTTGTAAACATTTTTCATCACTGGCCGTTAAAACTAAATTTACTATTTTCCTTCCCCGGCTCATTTTGTAGCTTACACAAAAAACACAGATTTCTTTTTCACTATATAACTTGTGCAAAGTACTTTACAAGTTAATACAGTTTATCAACCAACTGTGCTACGTAGTAGTTAACTCGAGTTTCTAATACAAAATGTATTTTATATTGTACGAGCATGGGAAATTTGAACATAGTGGTAGTAGTGGGCGAATATTCAAAAATATGGTCCTTAAGATTAACTATAGCTATTCCCAAAACACTTTGGAAAGAACTTACTTGCCTGTCAACTTATCAGTAAATTATGGGTGCAAACAGTTTTAGCTTATCATCTAATTTATTATTTTGAAGGATGTACGATCCTTGGAACTAATCAGTGGTTTGAAAATCAACTTATCTGCCTGTCAACTTATTGGTGATTTGTGGGTACGAACTACTTTAGTTTATTATTTTATTTATTAGTGTAAAATTTCTTGAGACTAATAAGTGATTTACAAAATATGCGCTTATTTATCTATTACTTATTAGCTAGTTAATGTACTGTTAATGTTGTTTTGTGTTTAGACTAAAAATATAGCAGATATTCTACTAAACAATCACAATTGACCGTCGTCAAATAAAATATGCTATGTGCATGTTTGTCACATAGCAGCTATTAATTGACAATATTCTAGCTGCTGCACATAGCATGTTTTAAAAAATTGTCATGGTTCGTCGTACAGTCCTCAAAAGCACATAGCAGTTATTTTATACGAAAGATTGATAGGTGAACTCCTAGTCAAAATGTTAAAATCTCAAAAAAGTGCACATAGCAGATTTTGGTTTGACAACGACGATAGACTAGATTATAATAAAAACAGCGATAGGATAACCACTAGACGCGAGACTCGGTGAAGCAAAATTAATTTACAGATAAATGTATTGTACATTTATTATGGACATAGAATATTTAAACAAGTTCAAATAAAAAAGTTAAAGCTAAAGTTCCAGCCTTTATACGTCCCACAGCTGGGCACAGGCCTCTCATTTCTGAGGCGGTTTTAGGGTGAGGAAATGTTCGCCAACACGCATTGGGGCAGCCCAATGCGTGTTGGCGAACTTCACATGTCTTCAAAATATTTCGCAAATGCAGAGGGGCACTTAATAGGGTATTTTACACCATGTAAAAAAAATCAAAAAATATATATTTATGACAGATTTTGTAAAAAGTAAACGAGAAATATTGATTTCTATTTATAAAAATGCATTATAAATTTTATATTTCAATTTTAAGATTTTTTTTTTTATGTGCCTCAAATCTGCAAAACGCTGTCCGCCATATTAGATACCGTCGTCGTCGTCACTGGTGAAGAGAACTAGCTAATGTGCTGTGTTATTTCGAAAATTTTCAAGTTATCATTATGATTGTTGTGTTTTATTCCGAATTTTATTGAAAAGGCATCATAGAAGTCGGATTAGTAAAAGCAGAAAGTACTAATCTTTATTCTATTAATTCGATTCGAACAGAATCTATGGGTCAGATGTCTATGGGCCACAGCAACCACTTACCATCAGGTGGACTGTGTGCTCGTTTGTCATCCTTATTATATTTAAAAAAATGCGGAAATTATTTTATTCTTTCTAGTTCTTTGAACGACTTTTACTTTTACGGGTTTTACTTTTTAATAAGTCTATTTTTGACTCTTTTGAGTAAGCTTCATCCCTTTTTTTCCACCCTTGGTGTAGATTTTTTCTCCTAATTTATATGGTACCTCTGAAGTTTGACCTATTTAATAAAAAAGAATTATTAAAATCGGTCCACGACTGACGACGATCTCGTGTAACATACAGGACAAAAAAAGAACATTTACTTGAATTGAGATCTTGTTTTTTTTTAAAGTCGGCTAAATATTTAATAATAGTGTGAAAATTGTACTATTGAAATAAAAAAAATATGATAACATACACTCGCAAACACGTCAAACTATATTGTAATGACAATTAGTCTTTGTCACGATAGGTATTATGATGTTTACAACTTTAAAACAATTAAGACTAAATGGACAAAGTTATCTTGCACTATATAAAATGATATTCTTGTTTTAGACTTTATTATTTGTTTGTATTGTTTTATTTGTATTATTTGTTATAACTTTTATTCCAACAAAAAATCTCAATTTTAGCTCGTCTATAATAATGCGAGGTGTCTTTATTTTTAAAAAAAAACGTATTTTTTGCTTTTAGGAGCCGTTTCTTATTCTAAAAAGTGCAGATAAAAAACAATCTTTAAACAAAATACTGGTTCAACAACTTACATTTAAAGTAGTTTTAAATTGTATATCTTATGTAATTAGCCTACCTCAAAAAAGGCATGAGTTTTAAGTTTAACCCAAACAAAATGAGGATTTTTTAAAATAAATTTCGAAATTAAAATGCGTGCTTCTCTTCATAAGTCAGGCGTCCTTATGTGTGGATCGATAACTTAGGTCACCAGGATAAATTTTCCGAATATTCACGCCTTGAAACAGTCACGTACCGCATACGATTTCCTTGGCTCTCAAGAATATTTCCTTGACACACTCCTGGACCTTGAGGAGGCGTATAAGAAAACAACATAACAAGCAACCTTATTTCATTTCATTTTAAATTCCAATCAGTTTTACTGAGCCAGCCGTGGGTCCTTAATTCGAACTCCATCGCATTTAACACATGTTTTTAAAATGATATTGTTGTTATTCATGCAACGATCTAAGAACGCTTGTGCGTACACAAATCACCAAAGTTTCATCAATATTGGATAAATGGCATAGTATAAAAGCAAATGTATATAATATGTCATGTAGAAAGAATGAACGAGGAATGAGTGACAAAGCAAATTTATGTTGCAGAAGTGAACGGAAGAGTCGGGAAGGGACGCCCTAGACGAAGGTTTATCGACCAAATTGGCGATATATTGAAAATGGGCCAGATTAAGAGTACCCTTAACCGACGAGCGTGTATGCGTAGATATATGGATGTAAAGGAGGCGAGAGAAGTGTGTCAGGATCGTGCCAAATGGAAGTCCGTAGTCTCTGCCTACCCCTCTGGGTGACAGGCGTGAGTGTTTATGTATATTATGTATTATGTATACTTGATTTTAAAATTGTGACAATATCTGTACCTATAATGTAATTAACATAAAATATTACATTTATTATAAATACTTATTATAATAGTATACTTATGTTTTTAATTTATTTGATTCGTTTCAAACGGGAATTCATTCTAAAACTAAAATGAAAATGTTGAAAGTTGTATTTAAAATACACAAAATATCTGCAATAACATTGTTAAATGACATTTCTTAATTAGGTAATTAAAAACATAACGTATTCGCGTGGAGATTCCTACCGGCAAACCAGTCCTACTAGTAACAATAAGGCACTGTAGGTTTTCGTTCATGATGTTCACAGACTATAAAAAGAGTGATGTCATAATGGCTGACCGACATTGAGTCAGTACCCATTTAGGCATACATACTAAAATTATAGCATCTGACGACATAATATGTGCTTGAATCACTATTTGATGGCAACAGTCTCGTATTTAAACAATTATTTACTCCGGCTTAGTACATAATTGACTGAATTAAAACTATACGGCGCAAGAAATAAGAGTCAAAATGAAACGGAGTGATCCAAGTTGCTCAGCTCAGAGTAAATAAGATAACGTTCTGAAATAGACTTTTCATCATACTTTTAAACACAATTGAGTTATTTTTTAAGCAGCTAGAAAATCAGTGTACTTACTATATTAAAATAATACAAAGGTGGTTGACTAGATACCAGTGTTAAGAATATACCAAAAAAGTAGGTAACTATGACGCCAGACACGTGGGAAAAGTTTGAACATACATTTTCAAAACATTGAATAAATTTTGCGAGCGAAAATTGGAACGCAAGAACACTTACCAGACTTGTTCAAATATTTTCACTCTCACTATATTATTTGCAAAGATGGCAGATTTTTTATGGAATTAAGGGTGACAAACGAGCACACAGTCCACCGGATGGTAAGTGGATGTTGTGGACATATACATTTACGGTGACAACGCATCTGCATTTTGATTTTTAATCAAGGATGATTAAGAATCAAAATGCAGATGCGTTGTCACCCCTGAGGACTAAGATGGAATGCCTCGTTTCCAGTAAAACGGGTCTCCGGGTCTCTACACTCACCATACGAAACACAGCAGCACTATGCTGCTATTTTACGCTAGTATTCTGTGAGAGCGTGGTCCTTCCCCGGTCGAGCCGACCCATTCGTGCTACAACCATAATATAGTTTCAGCATGGCTCTACCACGTAAATAAATAGATAGAATGGACGTCTTTTTTGTTGAGACCGTAAGAGCTTTTTTACTATTACTATACTTTAACCAGCCTATAAGTCTTCTGTTGGACATGGGTAGCTCCCTCTGTTGGGAGGATTTGACATAATCGCCACTCTTGGTAGGCGGATTAACGATCGCAGTACCAGACGTTGCCTTTGATGTTAACGCCCGTCGCTGTTTTCTAGCATAAAAGAGATGGTTATGCCGCCTTGAAATATTTTAGCACTTAGCTTTTAGCATCTATTACACCCACAGGACAAAACGGGATGATGAAATCTCTTACGCCGCCACCCCACAGCTATTTGGCTACCTTTACTTATTTGTGGCTTGGGCAAAAAATATCGATGTATCGAAATGTCGATATTTACTCATAAAAATATAGATGTATCGATATTCGAATTCATTTTAGAGCATCAAATTCGTATCGATTTCGATATATTTAAAATATCGGCCTTATCCTAGTACATGATGCATATAACATGACGATATATCGATATTTATCACGCGAGATATATCGATACTGTTCGATACTGTTTAAAAATATCGATACGATATATGTATATAGATATATTTTTTTCACTTGCCCATCCCTACTGGATGGTAGGACTCTTTTTCTGCCTAGAAGTCCGTCTGGGTTAAACATGTGTCATTCATTCATTTTCTAGTTACCAGATCATTAAAGTATTGATTCGTCACACAAACCGGATCATTCGGGTTGATCATTCAAATGGATCATTTCGGGCTTCAGTACTCTGTGATTGTGAGACCCATTTGGACTTACTCACTATGGTTCTGTATTTTAGCTAATTCTATTCTTCGTCAATCGCGAGCGCAGGTTATTCCATAGAGTATAGTTAATGGTAATACAATTACCTACAACGGTCTGAAATATACAAGAAGACGCGAAGATCCCTGAACCTGGAACCGGTTTTTGTTAATTTTTTTTATATTTTTTTTAATTATTTCTGTACTGTGTTAGTAGACTTTTTCTTTTCTTGTTTAGTTTTTACAATAAAGGATACAGATATTTTATTTACTCTAAGGCTAAACTAAACTAGTTTACATAGTACAAGTCCATTACTTTTTTTTTCCGAAAAAGCTGTCAATATGATGTCCCTATCATATTAACGGCTCTGCTTAAAAAAAGCTCGAAAAATTTGATAACAGCATCATTACTCCAGTCCAGTCCATTGTTAATATTCACTTACAACTGTTCCGATCAGCGGCAAACTCGGCACACGCGTTACTAAGCTTAGCAAATTTTCCAATAATTGTGTAGCAGGCCGCCCAAACTGGATTCCGAAGTGTAAATGTGTGTTCAAACTTGGCACACATGCTAAAGCCAGTGCCAAACTTAGCGACTTTGTAGGTACCTATTTGCGAATTGGAATCAAAGTCTAACATTCGAAAATGGGATTTTTGGTTTTTGCTGGTTTTAGCGGGAACTTGACCCCGGCGGATTGCTGTTATTGTATATAGTTTAAAAAATGGTTTGATGTGGATTTTGTTACGTAAAAGTTTTTGTGTATTAAATGACTGCGCATGTAAACTTTTAGTAGAAACGAGGAAACAAGTGCTACAATGGTAATGTGAACCTCAAGTTATTGTGTCTGCTTAGACGCCATAAGATACTATCGTCATCGACTGTTTGCTGGCTCAAGCTGCCATCAACATCTCCCAAAAACTTCGCAATATTTTTAATTTTTAAGCAAATTATTAAAACGAATAATTCATAACACTCGACACTAGCAAAAGTACAAACCGTACGAGTGCACTGCATTACCAAAGAAAGCAAAAAGGTTTGAAAAATTGATAATAGTATCGATATCAAATACATGGTGTAACGGAATCGGAGGCCACGGGTAGGAATAACGAAAAGGTACCTTTTCGTTATTGGCCCGGGAATGTCGACACAACCGATATCGAGTTTATTCATACGACCAGAAATGTAATTGTTTCCTTGCTCATTTTCAAACTTAATGATATGATGATGTAATATCCAGTTCTCTGTGGAACTGAAAATGTTCAACACTCGACTTGTTACCGAAAAAATGAACATTACTCAAAGTATCGAATATTCGGTATCGGGACTCGATGCTGGAGGCATCAATAACTACTTTGATAATATTCATTCAAAAATTAAAATATGTTTGAGGAAAACTACCAGTTCAGCACAGAAATATAAAATTTAATAAGGATAATTAAAATGTGATATAAGTTTTAAATAAAATGAAAACACAATATAATTACGGGTTGACTGGCAGAGAATGCCGACAGGCATTAAGTCTGCCCAATGTTACCTTTGTTGTAAGGTGTTACAATAGTACAAGTTACAATAAGGAAAGGGATAAATAAAATAAATAAATATAATATAACATGAAATAAAAAATATGTAATTAAATAAACAAATATAAGAAATAAAAAAAACCGCGGCGTCGCTGAATTGTTTTTTATATGACACTGACAGAATCATAAATTTACTTTCTCAGGGATTGAAAGGTAATAGCTACTTTTACAAAACAATAAATTGTAAAAATATTCCACAGCACTGAGCCATGTTTTTTTTCGCTGGCCTTTGATAATAGCCAGCGGTCTATCGGCATGAAACCAAACCGGTTCTCCCGCCCTTTACTCACCGCAACCACCAAGTTGAAGAAGAAGAGCACATATTTCACGAAACTCGTTCCACACCCCATTTTGAATACACTGCGAGTCACACAAATAAACTTCACCAGTTGAGATCACTCACAAATTTACTTGTTTACTTATTCGATAACCAAGCGCGAACTCACTTCAACGGCGAATCGAAAACGACTAAATGAATGTAAAGGGGAGATCGCGTTGGCGACGCGGAGTGTGTGTTACCACGTAATTATTTTTGCACTACCCGTTCACTTATAATTAAGAAAATAAGAAAGATAAATTTATTATAAACGAATTGTGTGGATCTTGGATAAATTTAAATAAAAATTTTAAAAAAATATTTAATTTCAATAAAACAAGGATAGTTTCAGGTTTATTTTGAACAATTTACATAAATTTCAAATCGATAGGTTTACTAATTTTTGAGTTTAATCCGTTTAAAGTTAAATTTTCAGAGTTAAATCCGACAGAAAATTTTGTAAATCTGTCTTTTGCAGACACAATAATTTTTATACCCTAAATTTGTGACAAAATACAAATAGAAAAACCTTTGAAAGTTGAAATTAGAAATATGTATGTATACATAATTTATTGATTGGTGGATATTTAGGTGAGCAAAGCGAGTTTGATCCTCGCCAACACAGCTGAAAATCTTAGGTGCAAAATAAGTCCTGATTTACCATGTTGTGCTCGGCGGTGAAGGAAAACATCGTGAATGCAGGATATCTGGAATCCGCCTACAGGTCCTTTTGTTCGCTGTGTAGTAGATTTTTCCCTACTGTAAAAACCTTTCAGTAATGAAGGCAGAGCTTTTCCCCAGATATGGGATGTATGTTACTTTAATTTGTTTTGGAATTTATTGACATTTTACATAATATGATAATAATAATTTATTTAACTATACTTTTGTTAAATGCGATAAAATGTAGCTACTCTTAAACTTAACACAAATTGTATAAAGCTTAGCGACAGTTAGTACTAACTAATTTTATGTATAACGGTTTGCAAAATAAAATATTTATTTTCTCCCTAAATTTGTGTAAAAATGTCATGTTGTCATAAATTACGCACATCTCTTGATGCCCCGCGCGTTACTCACGTACAATCCTGACCCCTCATTCTCCTATTCGCGCTCCCGCTCACACATTACAGAGTTGAATCATATTTTCATCTCACTCTATCATCTTCATCTCGAGTCGACAGGATTTTTTCTATCAAAAGAATGCCTACACTACTACTTCACGAATCATTTTGTATGGTTGGCACGCATGGCACAGAATAAATAGTAGTCGTATGGTTAGTATTTTAGTTTTATATTACTACACATCATATATTTTATATATGTAATTTGTTTTTATGAATACAATAATGTGTGTAATCAATAATCATTTTCCTAATTTCGAGTTTTGCAAAGATTCAATATATCTGTATACAGTATGCACGTTTTTATATAATACAAGCAACCCACCCCAGTAATTTTTTAGATTTCACCAAAAAAAATCCAATTCTGGATGTTCTTGGCATTGTTTTATATCTGTTTGTGAAGTTTCATTTAAATCGGTTCAGCCATTCCGAAGATTAGCCCGGACTAACAGAGAGACAGACAAAATTTTTAAAAATGATTATATATGTCTTGATAGCATAGCCAGTTATTTTGATATTAGAGAGACACAAATGTTATTTATATGTATCGGGTATAGTATAGGCAGATTGAACGACCTGCATACTGGTGTAGCATGAGTATCTGCCGCTCGGAGTCGCTAGCGACACTACCATTAATCAGCTAACCACTAGAGCCAAAAATGAGGATGGAGGCATGATAGGTGATCATCTTCTAGCTTGGAGTTCTCTGAGTATGTTGCTGGCTAATAGGTTTGGGTAGGCGAGTCCACTTTATTACCTGTACCTATTTCTGCTGCGAAAAAGTTAAAAAAAGTAAAGTAAATGCAGGCAAAGAAATTGAAATAACATTTAAATAAATCATCATTAACATTGCAGGTATATGAATTGCTGTTAGCTACCACTTACCACAAGCTGCTGCAGTCTTCAACAGATATGCAAGCAAACAGGCAACTGTACCTGAAGTTGAAGACCGACCGTGGCAGCGTAATTTTCGGGACACCTGAGATCTTGAGTGAGATTGAGAAGTTCTGCGGAGAGCTGTACACATCGTCGTTGACTGCATCGCACTATAATGATATAACACACAAGAATTTGCAAGGCGGACGCATCGTATCGCTGTCGGGACGTTTTGAATGACAAAAAAGTTTCTATTGTTTAATATGCGCGATATTGGCTTGCATCGTAGACGTACCGATCTCTGGTGTGTCTTTTTGACAAATTTAACAGAAGCGCATGCTGAAAACTAGAGGTCCATTAAATGCGGCTTACCTTGACTATTCTGGATTCTCCCTGAAGCACAATTTTCATCTACGTGCCGGAGTCTGTGTATATGTCCGCAATGACATCTGCTCCAGTGTCTCCGTCATCTTGAAGATCCCACTTTTTCTGCAATCTGGGTGATGGTAGATACAGGTATGGATATCCTTTATGCCTGTGTCTATCGATTGCACAGCGGTTACCAGGAGACAACTTGATTATTTGATCACCTTAGTGAGGCTGCTGATGTGGTCCTAAATCGGTATCCTACTGCACAGCTGGCCTTTCAGGGAACTTTAACGCCTGTCGCCAAGACTGGCTGTTCCCATACCAGAAGATCGATCATGCTGGAAGAGAAGCGTGGAATTTTGTCTTAATTCCCAGCTGGTAAAGCAAGCGACTAGGGTACCTGGTGTAGACGGTCACGCAGACAATTGCTTGGACCATCTGCTGACTAACGAACCTAACTAACGACAGGTATGACGTACAAGTTACTTCCCCTTTGGGGATCTGACCACTGTCTGGTGAAATCTGCATCGTCATTTCTCTACCTGATTACGAGTCCCAGGGTGTTCGACCTTATATGGCGGTATAAGTCAACTTATTGTGATGAGATGTGACACTCTTTTGCATCCTATCCTTAGCGGCAGGTATGTTTCTCTTCTGCAGATCCTTTTTTGCTAGGCATTTATTTATAACACTGCTTGAATATAATTTATTGGCGCTGATTTAATAATCGACAAATTTATTTTTTATTACCGTTTATTGTTTTACAACCATACCCGCAATGTGGTAGAGCCACGCTGCAGTTATATTATGGTTGTAGCACGAATGGGTCGGCTCGACCAGGACCACGCTCTCACAGAATACCAGCGTAGAATAGCAGTTGAATGCTGCCATGTTTCGTGTGGTGAGTTTTAAATAACCAAGTACTTATTTTTTAAATATAAAATTCTGGAATATTATATTCCTTTTTTTTTAATTGTTATATACAGTTATAGATGGCGGAATAATACGAGGGCGACACTGAAAGTTTTTAGAACTGGCCTCTTGTAAACGATATAATAACAAAATTAGTTCAAATGTTGAAAATGGAACTCTTTGCCAATATTATTGTGTATGTATTTTATTAATTTGTCAT
Source organism: Parnassius orleans (assembly GCA_029286625.1). NCBI lineage: Eukaryota > Metazoa > Arthropoda > Insecta > Lepidoptera > Papilionidae > Parnassius > Parnassius orleans. Next base: position 1,880,379 of record JAGSMP010000051.1, read on the forward strand.
TTGTTTACGATTTGGCGGCAAATTGAAAATTGTCTGTGTCACGTCTGCATAAATTTAACGCGAGAAAGTTTTCGTACAATGGTCGCACTAATCTCACCGATGATCTGCGTGAGGAATGGCCTTCTACGGCGACGACTGAAGATAACATCAGTGTTGTGCGACGTATGATAGAGACTGACAAAAGAGTGACTTATCAGCAGATTCTGACAAGCTTAGGCATCGGTATGAGTCAAGTGCACAAAATCCTCCGTGAACATTTAGCGGTCAGGAAGCTTTGTGCCCGGTGGATACCTCATAATTTCACAAAGGCCCAAAAACTCCGTCGTGTTGATTGGTGTCGTGAAATGGTTCAAAGATTTAACGGAGGTGACTCAAATGCTGTGTTCGACATACTTACGGGTGACTAAAGCTGGATTTATTGTTATGAACCTGAAACTAAGAGACAGTCTGCTGTCTGGGTGTTTCCTTCCGAGAAGATGTCAACTAAAGTGAAGAGAGGTCAAAGCGTGGGAAAAAAGATGGTGGCCTCGTTCTTCGGAAGGACAGGCATTACGCAACAATTGTTTTAGAGGATAAAGTTACTGCAGAGGGGTACACTAACAATTGTTTGCCACTTGTCTTGGAAAAAGTTCGGGAGAAACGACCTCGCAGTAGGATCCTCCTTCACCACGACAACGCCTCGTCGCACACCGCCAAGCAAACAATCGACTACTTGGCGACGTCAGACGTAGAATTACTGGGTCACCCGCCCTATAGCCTCAACCTCGCACCTTGCGATTTTTATTTATTTCCGAATTTAAAAGAAAAATTTCGAGGAAAACGTTTTATGGACGCCGAGGAAGCAGTGGCTGCGTTTCAAAATGCCGTCGATGAGACCCCTATGGACGAGTGGGCAAAGTGCTTTTCTCAGTGGTTCGAGTAGCGATGTATTAATGTAAGTAAATGGACACTATTTTGAAAAGATATAATAAAAGTAATAACTTGCTAGTTTGTTCAGTTTTTGATTTTCTAAGAACTTTCAGTGTCACTCTCGTATATATATTAGAGTCAAATGACTGGCAATATGAGCGCGAGTGGCTGGCCACATACTCGCGCAAACGCAGTTCCATAGATACTGTATATACCGCAGACGAATCGAGCGCTCGTTACAGATTACAGAGGCATCGGGAATTAAAAAGTTGAATTAAACGCGATAGAATCCGTAAAAATTAGTTTCATTTAAGAAGCGTCGTCGTTCTATTTCGATGAATAGATGTCATCCACCATCTCCGTTGGCAAGAACGACGACGTATATTTCTTTTTTATGACATTGATATAATTAGCTATACTAAATATGCATATAGCGCGCATGCTGCCACAGTTGCTATAACCATTGTGATGCAAACGCGAGCTACGCGAGCGACCTAGCGCGGAGCGTCGCGATTAATTGCGCGAGTAGAGCAGTATTTGGGCAGAGAGGGCAACATCGCGGCAGCGCGAGGAGCATAGTGTGGCTGAGCCATTAAAGAAATAAAAATACAATGCTTTAGTATTAAGTATCTTTATTACGGTCCATTACAAAATTTTATTATTCTAAATTTAAATAAAACTAAATAATCGAAAAGGAAGCAAACACACAACCACCGATACCATAATTAAATTAACGACATACTATTAAACGTTGTAATATTAAAATACTCAAGTAGATGTCGACACATCATAATCATTTAAAATTCGAGAAAGTTTGTGTAATAGTTGTGTTTGTGTGCTATATAAACTCGCACACCACTTATTAATTTTCTCATCATTAACATAATGAGTTTTTGCAAATAACGCCTGATTATTGAGATGCCAGAATGATCTGATGGCCAGTTATAGATGGCGGAATAATCACCACGTAATATAACATAAAAGATGTACATTTTGCAACCTGTACAAAGGTGTAGATTAGGGCTGCCATCCGTTCGGGGCTTTTCTATTTAGGATCATCTACAGGAGATACATTCTAACTTAAGACTAATAAATAGAAATAAATTATAGTAAAATGTATTCCTAATTAAAGATGAATACAACTTTTGCAGTTACCTTACAAATATGGATTGAGATGACGAAAAATTATCTTTGGACCCACCTGTGCATTTTGTGGATACAAGTGGACGGAGCCTAAATTACACAGATGTGAAGCAACATCAAAATTACGAATAATCCGCCAAGCGTGGCAATAATGGCAAATCTGTTCAAGGTTCAAGTTCTTCAGAGTGAGAGTATAATGAGGGAGAGAGATAGAGCGAGAATAGGTAATTAAATAATAAAAATTAACAATAAATATGTAATTTAAATATGATATGGCCAACCACAAATGTTATAACACTAAATTTAATTGCATTTATACAAAAATGTCTGTTCAGGTTGAACTTAGCATAATTGATTTTAAATTAACTTCCCGATGAGCTGTAACTTGCAATTTTGGACATAGATAAGAATCGAATGTTAATGTACCTACCTGAGAATGTGAAAAAAAAAATAATCCATAATTATTATATCTTTTTTTCCCTCAATCCTCCGATCTTTGGATATTTTTAAACTGTTTAGACTGTATATTTTTAGCATGGTTTCACTACGGTCTATCGCACTCAACTGCTGAACATAGGCCTACCCCAAACTGTGGTTTATATTTTGAATAATTATTGGCAATAAAGTTCTTAAAATTATCACATACCCTCATATCGACAGATTTTTAAGCTTACATGTGGTAGTGGACATAGCCATTTCCAATAATCGCCAGCTGTCGTGCATTACTTGGAAGGAGTAAAATAATAATAAACATATTTGTTAGAATCTGACTTAAAAGAGATATTTTGGTTTTTTTTTGTGATAGAACAAGTCAACACTTTAGAAAATATTGCATTTTGGTCATTTTAGCTAACAACGAACATAGAAGCCACACGGTGCACAGCGCGGCGTCCAATGCCTGCCTGCCATGATCCTGCCTGATTTTGAGGGTTTTAAATACATTCGAACAAGATCTAAAATTTAGACTACATAGTTAGTTATTCATATGCTTTATTGTCTAGCGTCAAACATCGCGCAGAGATTGAAACACCACAATTTTTGGTCAATATTCCATGCTAATATCACTTTGTGTAGCTGCTCTGCTACTATATATCAAAATCCACGACACTAACTGACGTCATTCGGTGGCTAGACTCAACGGAGACTAGAGCCATTTGTACAGGACAGGATTACAGTGCACAAATGTATGCGCAAACACAAGTGCACTTTCTATTTCCTCAATCTCATTACCCGGTGGAACGGCAATACAACACGACAGGAAAGACATTAGGCGTAGGACCAACGACTTTAGAATTTCCGAGGCACGGAAGTGAACATCGTTAACTTTCTCACTCCGGACTACTATTGAGAATCTCTTGAAAAAAAAAACAATAATTGATTTTGACCTGACCCAGGGTTCGAACGCTTACGACCAAGTGGACCAACGACAGCTACATTCACTGACACTGGCTAAGTGCACAGGGAGAGGGACTGCGGTTCCACGCTGGCCGTATAGTAAATGTGAAACAATTGCGGTGTGTTAAAGTCTCCGCAGCATACTGTGTGACCTGACTTTTTAAGTACGTCTCGGTACGTATTACGCAATTACATCTGCAAAAACAGGTTTCTACGCTCGCTCTACTTTCTCCTGCGTCAACCGAATCGAACCATACAGGTCTTATTGGTACAATTATTGGATTACCAATGAGTAAATTCGAATAAAATGTTTATATAAAGTTATGCATTTTGTGCAATAAGCATGCGAGTACTTACTTTGTAGAATATGAGTATGATACTTCTTAAAAATATGTATCTTCTTTATTAGCCTGCAAAAGTCCACCGATGAACATTTGGAAGATATGGGATGAGAATAAAAGTAAGTGACAAGCGATCACAAAGTTTACTTGATGGTAAGTGAATGCTGTAGTTCAAAGGCAGCATATTTATCATCTATTATGAATCAAAATCCAGATGCGTTGTTATCCTTGATAACTAAGATAGAATGCCTCGTTACCAATCGAAAGGTATGGTATGGAGGTTTTGCCTAAATCATCATGCTTGACAGAGGTATTGACGATTGGAGTACCAGACGTCTCGCACCTCGGGTTTAAGTAATTTACGAGTTTGTGACACCGCCATCTATCGAAAGCCTTAAGATTTTTGGCCTGGCACTTCCCATGGTCGCCTCTTACGGCGCTCAAGTAATATAAACTTTTTTATACAGCATGAGAGAAAACATAATTATGCGACTCATCTAATGTAAATGATCGCCGCCGCCTATGAACATCTGTAACACCTGAGGAGTCGCAGGTGCGTTGCCAGCCTTTGAAGAATAAGTAGGCTCTTTTATTGAAGGCCCGCAATAAAATTTCGGTCGTGAAAAAACGGAACAAGTGGTAAAATTTAAAAAAAATTCAATATAAATAAAATGAGAACATCATCAATGTAGTCGAAGTCAATTTAATACGCATTATTAGGAATAACTCAAAAACTACTGGTCAAATCTTAATCAAATTTATATGGGACCACATGAGAAGCACCAGCTTTCAAATAAAAAAAAGAATCATCAAAATCGGTTCACCTAGAAAAAAGTTCTGAGGTAACACACATAAAAAAAATACAGTCGAGTTTTTTTGAAGTCGGTAAAAATTGTACAATGTAACGATATGATGGCGAAAACTTTTTGTTATAAAATTGAAGTGACAAACTAACTAACAGTCTACCTGGTGTTACGGGTAAGTGACTACTGCAGCACGAGTACATCTGCAACCAACTTCAAACAAAGAAGGCTACAGGATTCGTTGTCAACTCTGACGACTATGTAATGCCTCATAGTCTGTAATTATACTGGCTCTCTATACAGGGTTATTTTTCAAAGAATAACCGAATTTTAAACTTAACTTCAAATATATAAATAATGATATACCTTTATTAAATACGAGTAAAGAGTTTATTTGAAATTATCCCAAATTGAATGTGATTTATGGGCAACAACGGTTTTGCCTACCGATCGACCCTTACGAATGTATGCGTGCGGCGTGCGCAGTAAAATCAGTAAAATAATTCATTACCACGCATTTTGAATTTAAAAGTAATTCATTACCACACAATTTTTTTATAGCATAAGTGTGACAAACGAGCACACAGTGCACCTGATGGTAAGTGGTTGCTGTGGTCCATAAACATCGACATCTATCCTCGATTACGAATCAAAATGCAGATGCTTTGTCAACCGTGAGGACTAAGATGGAATGCCTCGTTTCCAGTAAAAAGGGTATCCGGTGCTCCTTCACTCACCATACGAAACACAGCAGCGTTACGCTGCTATTTTACGCTGGTATTCTGTGAGACCATATCCACACTCTGGAAATACTGATTGAAAAATATCAAGAAAAACAAAGAGCTCTATACGTCGCCTATATTGACTACAAAAAAGCCTTCGATTCCAGATACTTGATACGTATCACATTCAAGTATCTGGAAAGCGCTAATAGAGCAAGGGGTAGAGAAGGAGTATATACAGGTTATAAAAAGTATTTATAATAACAACACGGGCAGAGTAAAATTGGAAAGAGTTGATCCAAGCTTTCCCATGAAAAAGGAGTGAGACAAGGCGACCCGACATCCCCGAAGCTGTTCATTGCCACCCTAGAGTCAATAATAACAAAGCTGGATTGGAAAACTAGCGGCCTAAACATAGACGGAAAATACCTGAGCCACCTCCGAATTGCTGACGACTTCGTGCTTTTATCGGAATCAAGCTCGCAATTACAAGTCATGTTCCAATCACTTAATGTAGCTAGTAAGCAGGTAGGATTAGAGATGAACCTCGCAAAAACTAGGATAATGACAAACAGCATGGAAAAGACAATATCTGTCGATAACGAAATATTGAAATATACGAACAAATATATATACTTAGGCAAACAAATTGGCTTCGATAAGGAGAGTAATCATTCAGAAATGGAGAGGCGTATTCAACTTACTTGGAATAAGTACTGGAGCCTAAAGGAAATTTTATAAGTAATATGCCAGTAAAAATTAAAAGTAAAGCCATGTCGAGCTGCCTTTTATCATGCCTAACTTATGCTAGTCAGACTTGGAAATACACAGAAAAAATAAAGAAAAAAATTACCACGTGCCAACGGAGCCTAGAACGAAGTTGCTAAAAATTAGGAAAATCCAAAAAATAAAACACACTAAAATAAGAAGCATATCTAAAGCTACTGATGCTCTAAACTATGCCAAAAAACTGAAATGGAAGTGGGCGGGGCATGTAGCGAGACTGTCAGACGAGCGGTGGACCATAAGGGTGACACGGTGGAGAGGTCCAAGCGGAAAACGCTACAGAGGGAGACCGCTTACGAGATGGGCGGATGATATAAGCAAAACGGCCGGCCCAAGCTGGATGCAAAAAGCCCAAGATAGAGAAAATCGGGACTCTTTGGAGGAGGCCTTCACCTGCGGAAGGGTTCTTGCAGATTAATTATTTATCTTAATCCTAAGCTTAGTTAATTTATTTTGTTACTTTGGCAAGAAATAAAAGGCTTTTTTATTTTATTTTTATTTTATTTTATTTTATTTTATTTTTATTTATTCTGTGAGAGCGTGGTCCTTCCCTGGTCAAGCACACCCATTCGTGCTACAACTATACCACTAATATAGTTGCAGCATGGCTTTACCACGTAAAGATAAAAAGTACAGAATGTTTGAGATTTTTTTAATTAATTTTTCTTCACCATTTGCCTATATTACTTATTCTAAACCTTCTCTGCAAATTTGGCCGGTTATTGCAAAATAACGCTGTATAGAGAGCCAGTAGGAAGGATATCCTTTAGACAGGAACATAGCAGTTCATGTACTGCCGCAAGGGTAAGAGGGTCGTACCTACCCAGACAGGTTTCTAAACGGAAATGGTATCAACCTATTAAACTAAAATTACACAATGTTAATCTAATAAATACAATTCATACACAACACACACACACACACGTCAACATTTTAGCAGTATCTAGACATCCTTCTCAAGTATGCTCTAATTTGCATACAATACCTATTTTGAAAATTTACCCATACTCACCGCGCTGAGCAGGCGCGTTAGTAATTTTACTGCTACTTTAGATTTTGTCTTTGGATTTTTAGGTTCAGCATTGTTGGATGAATTTTTCGTCACCATTTCTTATTTTCATTTTTTTTTCATTCAGTAACAACAAAATATTGCAGTCTTACATCAAGTCATTAATAGAGTAATAGTGTCTCAATTTTTTTTTAACTATGATTCCAAAAGGACAACATATTTTACCCATACACAGTCTAACGTATGTTAAATACAGTCTAACACACGTTAGACTGTGTTTGCACACCACAAACAGTCTAACGTATGTTCTTCCTAGGCTGTACCACAAGAGTTACAAAACATTGTAAATATATAAGTACGCGGTTTATCGAGACTAAGAATACTTTCGGCCAGCTTCGATCTTGCTACATATTTATTTATCTATGGCTTCGACTTTATTCTTTATTTTAGAGTGTTGTCACTGTGGTTTTGAAGTTTTATCGCTTGCTTGCTATATTATACACATGGTAACTTAAGTTACTCTTTGCATGCCTTATTTGTGCCGTGTAGGGGCGGCGTAAAAAAAAAAGAAAATCCACTACTCCATGTCATCTCTTGGGTGTAATACGTGTTCACTAAGGGAATTTAAACAGGAGATGGACATCAGCATCTACCTGATAATAACTCAAAATAATAAAAAATTGCGGTAGCCAACCCGCTTGCCAAGCGTGGCAACTTCCCCAAAAATTTCCCCTATGAAGCAATCTTTACGCGATGTGTCTATTTTCAGCAGTGGACTTTTGATAGGTTGTTATGGTTAATGGTATCTCATGGTTGTCTTACTTCTTATACAAGTTTCTTGTATCCGCTAACTATACCATATCGAGTTGGTAAATATGTATTTTTTAAAGTAGATTTTATTCAAGTACACAGCGTTTGATTGTTTTGACTACCGTACTATTTCGTGTGACAGGGACGCCGCTCTACAAAAACGATTATATTTAGCCGATAGTCCCTAGGTGTACTCACAGAATGAATAATAGTATTACTACTAGTATAGTATTCAAAAGCTGGTTTAATATGTAAATTTGGTTATAATTTCCTCATCTTTAAAATTGACTACAGGCTGTTCCAGTCATTTACGCAAAAATATTATAGCGTTGTTTTATTTTCATAAAATAGAATATTTTTTAGAAATGCTCGAATCAATGTATGTTCTGTATATTATTATTATTTTCGTTATTCGTGACTTATATTTTAAATTTTAATGTTTCTAAATATTTTATTGTAGAAGTTAAACATTCACATAAAATATAAATTTTGGCGATTAGAAATATTTAATGATAAACGTCTAGAGGTATATTAAAATGTTCACGTTAATATTTGGCAAGTTAGGCATTAGACCTAAGGATCACTCATAAAAACTTATATAAAAACATAAAGATAATAATACGTAATACTTTTCTTAAAGTCTTAAAGTTGTCTAAAATTTTGGCAAGGTAGGCCCTGGAGCAGTGGGCGATAGCAACGAATCGTCGGGCGCTGCGAATGTTGACTCCCTTATCGAAGTAGAATTTCTTATAGAGGCTCTTCTTCGCACAAGGATAGCGTTAGCTAAAAAGAACGTGCAGAAAATTCCCGTGCTCTGAAACAAAGCAATATTAAAAAATAAATAAAGTAGAAGTAAAAATTAAATGCCACATAGAGTACAAAAACAAATATAATCTTTTGAATCCGAAGAAATTAGGTGGTGTGCCTTGAAAGAGCCTATGTTCAGCTTTGAATTTCCGCAAGCTAATATTCATAACCATGAAGCAAACAGAACCTGTAAATATGCCATTTTGGGAGGATTTACAATAATTGCCACATTGGGCAGTTCAACGCCATAAAAGACATAGATCTTAGTGATACTCGTGGGTGCTGTCATGTGTGGCGTACGTCAATCAAACACGGTGTCCTTGTAAGCACTGTCTTTATTTCATTTCACAACTACCATCACATCCTTCTCCCTCAAATAAGGCGTGGAACATGTAGACCGGTCAAGTTAGCCCGAAAAATAGGGGTACCCTTTCATAAATTCCCAAGAAGCTGAAAATTTACATGAAAATTAGGGATACCATTATAATGAAATTGTGAAAAGACCCCATCTATCCCATGTGTGCGTAAAATTTAATACAAGGTCAAAGTTCGCAAAAATGGTTATTTTAGATTTTTTTTGCGAAACGGTTAATTTTATGATAAAAATAGTTTTTACAAAAATTGTAGACCATGCAATTATCTACAAAAATAGTTCTTACACTTTTTCCCCTAAGATTCACCATTTCTGAGAAAAAGCGTTTTCTAAATTTACTAAAGTTGTATTCCCCATAATATGCATGGCTACGCTGCCTATGTACATCATTGGACGCATAATATAAATAAAACTATTAGTCTGCGTGAATAATACATTAATATTGAATGATAATTTTGAGAATAGAATATTCAGTTCATATTATATTTTAATAATATAATATGAACTGAAAAGAAACTCAGTCCCTCATTAAATGTGACCATGTGGCCTTGAGCAACTTCTGTCTGCTGCTCAATTGTCTACGTGGCAGTTTATTGTTTATTTTTAACAAATCTTTACACATATTAAAATAATAAATTAAGTGTCTGTTTGTAATGTCAAAATAACAACGTTTAACTAAATGCATATGAAAGTATATACGATACATAAAACCAAAAAATAACTAAATAACGTCTACCTGCTCTTTTTACTAACCAACGAAACACCGTTAGTTAGATTAGTTAGTCCACGTGTTTTCACGTTCTCTGATAGTGAAAACACGTGGTTATTGCTAATATTCTTTACTAAAGTTTGCGCTGTATTCAGTTTTTAAAATATGTCGCAATTTTGCTTCATTTGTAATACACAAGTGAAATTGTTACTGTTGATCGTGGCATGAAGACTTTGATTGATGCAAGTATTGAAAGAGGCGATGAAATTACTGACTATTTAAAAGAAAAAAGAAATCAGTACAAATTCATGTGCAGTGTCGTAAAAACTACACCCGGAAGATTACTGCAGCAGCAGTTAAAAGCTGGTTTCTTCCACTTCATGTTTTATGAAGTGGAAGAAGCCAGTACATCTAAAGTAAGTCCTCCTCGTACTAGAGCACTTGTAAGTGAATCATCTTTTTGTCTCAAAAATGTTGCTTCTTTTGCTGCGATAAATAAAATGAAGAATATGAAAGAAACGAGCACAGAAATTTCGGCGAGGATCTGGATATTCGCCGAATCAGTTGACCTGTCCTTCAATTGTATCGGCCGGCGCTAAGCGGCATGACGCATTATAATTCATGATGTTGCCCTCAGAAATGCAGCGCCTGTAGTATGCGTTAAGATCTTCATCCGCACGGCGATCTGGTACTTTGAGATTCTCCATTCTATTTGAGACAAAGAGAGACATTCTTCCGGTCGACCCACGATCAACAAATCCTCCCGCTATCTTTGGTACATACTTTTGCAAACTCAAGAGGTGTGGCGTTATCAGTAAGTTGTCATTCCTGAAGTCATCTTTAAGGTCATAGTCTGCAGGTATTATTTCGTCAGGATTCTGCAGAACGTGGTCAGCCCATATTGCTCCTGGGATTGGGTTGTCATTGTGGAAACTCTCCCGTGATATCTGTGGGGTCTCAGGGTTCGCGAGGGCTTCGACAGTACGCCTTAGATTACAGAGGAGTACTTTCTCAGAACGTGAGACCAGACGTTGATGTCTGTCCAAAGCTTCTCTGGCGACTGCTGGTACATAGACCTTCTCTTCATGCTTTATATAGCCGATTGATTTAATGATTTTCCTTATCGGCTCCGGGACTGGTGTAATCCCTACTGCATCACTTACGACTGCGCAATTGTAGGTATTGTCGCTGAGCTGGTGAAGAACTGGCATCTTAGGCTTGATGTATTCAAGTTTGGATTTGAGGATTTCCAGGTATGCTCGGTATTGACTATAAATGTTAGGAACGCGAATGTTATCGTCGCATGACACGGTTATGTATGCTAATTGACAGACGCTCATGCCAATGCCTCTTGTTGTAATAGATAAAGTAATAGGTTTCAATATTTGAGATTGGTCCATTGTGTTATAAGTACTACTACTACGTACTATCACAAACTAATAAGAAGTACTAGCGCATGAACGGACTAAAGAAGCTATTCCAAACATAAATCGAGTCACAATCACAACTTAATAACAGCGGGAGCCTGCGCGTACGCGGTGCGAGTGCGAGTTACGAGCGCATCACAGTGTTGCCAACTCTACAGATTTTTCCGTAGATCTACGGAATTTGAGCCGTGGTAGCTCAGATGGTTAGCGTTCCCTGTAAGTTACACAGTACGCGAGCAACCCGGGTTCGATCCCCGCCGGCACCAATGAAAATGTTAACTGCAATTTTAAGTGCTGATTTACTACGTGCTCGGCGGTGAAGGAAAACACCGTGAGGAAACCTGCATGTCTGAGAAATAAGAAGAAAAATATTTCGAAGACATGTGAAGTTCGCCAACACGCATTGGAGCAGCGCGGCGGACATTTCCTTGCCCTAAAACCCTCCCTGAAATGAGAGGCCTGTGCCCAGCAGTGGGACGTATATAGGCTGCAACTTTACTTTACTACGGAATTTTGTCATCATCTACGAAACTATGGAATTTTTAAAAACTTAACAAGAAAAACATTTTTTATCATGAGTGAGCCGACAATGTCATTCTCTCTCTCTTCTTCTATGCTGTCTGTAGTTGTGAGGTTAATTTATTTCAAATTTTAATAGCGTAGATATTTTGCATTTAGTTACGTTTATTTCGAATTTCAAACACTTCTTTGAAAATAGGCAGTTAATATAAACACATAAAATTTTATCCTCTTTAGAAGTCTGAAGATCTACGGAGATTTTGAAATAGCATCTACGGAATTCTACGGAATTTTTTATACCAATCTACGGATTTCGAAAAATTCAAGTTGGCAACACTAGCGCATCATGACGTGGACTGATTGAGGTTGAGGTATTTGCTGCAGTGCTAAAAAATAGTTATGTCGTCTAACCAAACGATTAAACATGAAGCTCCAGATCGCTTTAAGAGTGTAGCTTTCAGCGAACAAAACGTCGTAAAGCTTCGGGTCGTGTTCCGATATACACTGCGAGCTTGCGAACACTGCTCAGTGTTCTCAATGGTGAAAAATTCGTTCTTATGGAGTGCCAGTAGTATACTGCCGCAGTACCCTAGGGAAATACATGACGTCATAAATCGCCGCCACTTTTGTACTGCGAGCACTGGCAAAGTGGCACTTTCGAGATAAGGTGCTTTCAGTACTTTGATGACGTGATAATAAAACATAGTAGCGCCTAGAGATTTATCAGTTTCCACGAATTATTGTTATTATTATTAATTGATATTGTTATTCAAATAAACTCGGACATTAAGTTTTAAAAGCAACAATATTCAAATAATAATTTTTCTTGTTGAACAGAAGATGTGTACATGATAAATGTTTTCATTTGAAAACAGCACAGACTAATATGATGCTTACGAATGAAAACACTGTCGAAAAATGGGGATCACAGTATACTGGACTGCGTTCCGTTTTAAACAGTAACCAGTATAGCAAACTAAAAATGAACGGCTTCACAGTATAATGAATTGACGTCACACCTTACAGTGGTCACAGTGTATATCGGAACATACCCAATGGTCACACACAGCGAATATTCGCAGCGACAATTCGCTGCCTGCCTGTCACACACAGCGAGTTCTACACGAGAATTATCTATAATATATCTTTTATATTCTTACATTTTCTTTTTTAATTGCTCTTAGGTTGCTATTTCGAATCCCAACTCAATTAATTCGTTAAACAATTAAGGCGTAGTCTGTCTTTGCGTTTTTTTTAAATTACTGTTATTTGTGTCCCACAGCTCCCCATGTTTTCTATACACACCCAAGAAACGAATTAAATCGTAATTTCCCTACTTTAGAGAACCGTTTTTTGATTGATTACTTTGTTATTTGATTGACCTACACATACGTATCAAGCAGCTACGAAACGACCTATGCAGTATGCATAAACTGACCATTTATTTTTTAACTCAAAACGGGGCATGGGTTTATGTATACTCCCCAGTTAGCATAGCAGGTTAACAATAAAAAAAATATTATATTATTTACTTATTTAAAAACTGTAACTTTATACAATTAGTGTTCACTATAATTATAATCACATTAATTATAATTATTTTTATTATAACAAATTGTGAAAAATAAAAATTAATCACCAGCTTCATTAAAGCAAAGTTCCTCAGACAGTAATTATTAAATGCAACATATTTTTTTTAATTATATTTATATTTGTCAGTGGAAGTAATTTGCTTTAATAAAGTTAGTGATGATTTTAAATAAGAATAAAATTCTGGGCAAGTTTTTTTACATTGACCTTTGTTATCAACATCGCCGTTAGAACTGGAACCTGTAAGTGATTTTTTCCGGACATCCACAATTTATTCATAACAGAAAAATACTTTTTCTACTGGAGCATTTGTACCAGGTAGACATAAAATATATTCGATTAAAATGCAAAAGAATTTATGTTGAAGATTGTTGGTGCGAAAGTGTTTTAATACTTCCATCCAACGAGTTTCTGCGAAAACTTTTAAATTATCCCATTCGGTTATTTTTTGGTCGATCTCGCTCTCGCACCGTTCGTGTCTGACGAACTTCGTAGTTTTAAATTTTCGCGCGGTTTCGGAAAACGGGACTTTTATGCGTCCCGGAGCTTTGTTTGGGGACAACGGGACAAGTGACCGAGAAAAGTGACAGTCCCGTTCAAAACGGGACGTATGGTCACTTTAAGTATGCACAGGCGTGTAGTCAAGAGCGGCGCGCTGAGCGTAATCAGATTAAATTAGGATAGTATTATCGTACTTATTGACAAACAATCGTACAAATACGATAATTATCGTACAAAATCCAACCCTGCCTGTCACACACAGCGAATTCTCGCAGCGAGTGCACATTCGCAGAGAGTAAAATTGAACATGTTCAACACTCCCATGACTGACTTGACACCGGCAGAATTCTATCAAGAGAAGCCATAATTTAAAAGAAGAAGAAGAAGAACATGTTCAATTCAAATCGCGGCAAATTCAACTCGCGACGAATGAATCTATTCGCGGCGAATAGCATTCGGTCATCACGGTCACACACAGCGAGTTCTCGCTGTGTTCATGGCGCTTACGCGATATATTACTTTTGAAACTGAGGTTATACTGGGTGCATTTTTGACCACTGGTTGACATGTTTCCGGCGAGCTCCTAGAAGCGGGCGCTCGATCCGCCAAATTTCTGCAATTTGTGGGGCTTAGCTTAGTACAAAATGTATTCATAGAGTATCTTCTGACGCGCCTTACAATTTTTCCGACAAAAATTTCTTATAATGTTTGGCCGGTTTAAGAAGAATCAAGCATTCGTTTGTTGATAGCTCGTAAAACAAAAGGTTTCAAGAACGCTGCGTAACAAAGACGCTGCAACACAATCGTCACGATCGGTCACTGGAAACACGTCCACGCTCAAATTTCACACCCGACGATTCGTTTAGAGAAGGCCTTTGTACTAAGCGTATACAAAAATTATTTATCATAAGTGGTCCATGCCTAAGGACGGTTTTGTTTATACAGTGCAACCTTAATATAACGTACCTCAATACAACGACTTCCTCGATTTAACAAATTCTTCGTAATCCCATTGAATTGTCCATAAGAGTCAATGTAAAATATCCCTTTACATTACGAACATTTTTTGCGAAAACCTCTTTATAACGAATTTTAGACCAACCTAACCTCAACATAACAAACCTCAGTTCAACGAATTACTTGATACAACGAATATTTACTTGTTCCCTTCCGATTTGTTATAATATCGAGGTTGCACTGTATTATGACTCTGTATAGAGGCAAAAATATTTCTTACATTTGAAATAGTTCTTACTTTTAATGCATATTAGTATGTTAAATATTAAATGATTTGAAAATATTGTTTTAATTTATATTTTGAAACATAATAATGTTACAATTATTAGTTACTAGCTTTTGCCTGCGACTTCGTCCGTGTAGATATTATACTTTAGACCATAGATGATTCATCAATAATCACACTTTCATAGGAAATTCCATCACCCTATTTAAGTATGATTACCTGTAGTTTAAAAGACAAAGTTTATCTACTTTGAATATCAGAAGCGATAAAAGTATTCATTTTGATAAAAATCTATTTGTTACTGCAAAATGTGTATTGCAAATAAAGTTTAAATTTTTATTTTATTTATGGTTCACTATTTTTATAATAATGCTTTACACATAGAAGATAGATATATACTGTCGCGGTCTTTTTGTAGAACTATTTAGAAGAAACACTTCCACCATCATTGAGGTAATAGGTTACTACCTACGTATTACCTCAATGTCCACCATACACTAAATTCGTGTAACTCTTACAGTTTTTGCACCGCACGCCAAAATAGCTCGCAGATGACAGACTTTTTTCCGACTTACTTAACACTTATAGTTATATTTTGGCCAATTTCCACAATTTCTTTATGAATTATAGCATATGTGTTATTCTGAGGTATAATTGTAAAGTTTCATTGAAATCCTTTCAGTAGTTTTTGCTTGAAAGAGTAACAAACATTCATACATTCATTGTTCTGGTCAGAAGTGTATAGAGAACCAGTATATTTATAGGCTGTGAGGCATTCCATCTTAGTCCTCAGAAGTGACAACGCATGTGTAGCCCAATTTTTTTGAAGTTGGTTGTGAATGTCCATGGGCTACAGGAAACACAATCAGGTGGGCTGTAATTTTGTTTGTCACCTTAATTGTATAACAAAAAAACAACCAAAATATTCACAAGCACCAAAGTACGTAAGTTTAATTTTTACTTCGAAACGGTTGACTGGTAGAGAATGCAAATAGGCATGAAGTCCGACCTTTGTAGTCTTTGTTTTCTTTCCACAAAGTTTGCAGTAAAAAATAAGTAAACACGAGGTCAATGCGTTTGAACCACTGAAATTTGGACATTATTTAAACAATTTACATCCATCTTCATCATTACAGCCTATGAAAAGTTCACTGCTAAATATAGACTTTCCTTATAGATTATCGGCAGGCGGGTTTGCATCCGCAGTTTTTTTATTTTTTTATTTGTTATCAGGTAAATACTGCCTCTTACGACGCCCACGGGATGATATGGGGTAGTAGATTTTCTTAACTACACAGTGAAAATAATTTACCTACGTTTCAAGTCATATAGAAGCGTTACAGCCTATTAAAGTTTTCTGCTGTACCTAGGCCACCTGAGGGGGATATTTTCCATAGTTGCCACGCTTCGCAAGCGGGTTAGCTAATGAAATTTTTTATTTTTAGGTAGTTGCAGGTAGTTGTAATTAGTAAAGTTTGAATTTTTCCGGACCGATACGACTTAGGGACCTTCAAGAAAGAGCCTTTTCTTTTTTAAAGGTTGGCAACGCATCTGCAATTCCCTGGTGTTGAGTTGTTCATGGGCGGCGGTAGTCACTACCATCAGGTGAGCTGTATGTTGGTTTGCCCTCCATATAAAAAAAAATAGCTTATTGTTACGATCTCATCATGGTTGCCGAGTACGGCATCTATATAGTTGGGAAATAAATCTTTATTCAATGAAAAACGTCCAGTTGTTTCCTGTTATTTTCAAAATTTTAATAGACTATTGTTTTAAGTGAATTTAAATATTTTAATAGATTGACATAATGCTTTTAAATACTGTGTCATAAATATTTATGTTATTACGATAAAATCGCGATTAGTAATAAAAAAAATATCTAAGAAGAGTAAGAATAAAAATTCGTTTACGTCTTTAATTACTATATTTTTAATTGGAAGTAAAAATAGAGGACACTGAGAAATGCCTCTAAAATTGTAGAGCATCCGACAAAATTGCGAAAGTGCAATATTCAAGCCAGCAACAAGGAGTATATGTTGGTACCGGGATAGCCAACCAATTTGCTAAGAATGGTGATTTACTGTTTCATACCACTGTTTCAGAATTGAGCAGTTCAAATTCATCAGTGGATTATAGCAAGCTGAGGATACTGTTAAGTTATTGAACTGCAATGAAAAATATTTGTGTAAAATCATTGAGTTCTGTACGTAGTACATATATATCGATGTGTAAAATTCATTAATTTATATAGTAAACCGCCATTTAAAGTGGCACCCTTGAATAACAATGATTACTTGCATGCATTGTAATCATCTAACAAGTCTAACAATGAGTTGTCTTACGATTACAAAAAGGTCTGCAAGATTCTAATTTCGACGTTCATTATTTTAAAAGTTTTAATTGTTTTATGACGTATCAACAAAGATAATACATTGACAGAGGTGTCATCAACATTTTTTTTAAACAAAAGTTTCAAGCTAACTTACAGTCTTATTGATAAATGGCTAATGCCGTCATGCTTCAACTTCAAGCAAAGATGGCTACAGATGCATTGACACGTCTAAGGACTAAGTTGAAATATCTCACAGCCTGTAACTATGACTGGTTTTCTATACCATTCAAACCGGAACGTAGCAGTACAAGCACTGCTACTTATTTGGCGGCAGAAATACGTAAGAGGGTGGTATGTACTCAGATGGGCTCCTTGGCAAAGATGGAGTTCTACCGACTCGTCAATATTTCCATTTAAAAGCATTGATCAATACAGAAAACTCCTGCAGTGCACAGGAATAAGGTAATCAGTTTTTCGCCTTTTATGAAAAAAGTGTTTTTTTTTTTTTTGAGTAGTTGCTTTTCTTTGTCTCTTTTCTGAAAAAAGTGTTTTTTTTTTGACAATGTTTCGCGAGAACTCGTTATCGTTAAGGTATGATTCCGAACTCCGCTGCACGCAGCAGTGCTGCCGCAGCACTACTGATCCCCATATAAATTCTCTATAGGTACGTAGTACTATTATTTATTCTGTGCTATAGGTTTATATGAGATTACATTCCGAGCTCCGCAGCACTGCTGCGCGGCGGCAGTGTCGCCCTGCCCCGCCGCCGCGACAGACCAGTAGCAAAGAAAATATACACTACGCTACGCCAGTAGTGAGTAGGGAGTAGGGAGTAGGGACGCATCCGCCGCAGCGATAGTACCTACGTGTATGTTGACAAGTAAAGCAACAAAAATGTGAATTTCTCTGATTCAGAAGAGGAACAATTAGTTAATTGGTTGGACTTTATATCCAGCCCTTTACGATAGCAGTCATAATAATTATCGTAATAATTTAATTAAAGACAATATATGGAAAGATATTATATCGAAGGAGATCAATAAAACAAGTTATTCCTCTAAAGTTGGTGATCAAAGCAACTGAATGAATACACAATAGCGCAACACCACAAATAGGGCAATACTGCCGCCTTGCTCGGAATCTGCGCGGCAGGCAGCACTGTTGCGCAGCACCACAGTGGCAATACTGCTGTCGAGATCGGAATCATACCTTTAGTTATCCTTAGAGATTCTTAACACATTATTTATCATAACATAAGTTTATCTAGTGATAACTAATAGAAGAAGTTTTCTTCCTCACACAACTTCCTTGTGGAATCGAATACCACCAGCAATTTTTCCGGACCGATACGACTTAGGGACCTTCAAGAAAAGAGCCTTCTCTTTTTTAAAAGGCCGGCAACGCATCTGCAATTCCCTGGTGTTGCAGTTGTTCATGGGCGGCGGTAGTCACTTACCATCGGGTGAGCCGTATGCTGGTTTGCCCTCCCATAAAAAAAAATAGCTTATTGTTACGATCTCATCATGGTTGCCGAGTACGGCATCTATATAGTTGGGAAATAAATCTTTGTTCAATGAAAAAAACGTCCAGTTGTTTCCTGTTATGTTCAAAATTTTAAATAGACTATTGTTTTAAGTGAATTTAAATATTTTTATTAGATTGACATAATGCTTTTAAATACTGTGTCATAAATATTTATGTTATTACGATAAAATCGCGATTAGTAATAAAAAAAATATCTAAGAAGAGTAAGAATAAAAATTCGTTTACGTCTTTAATTACTATATTTTTAATTGGAAGTAAAAATAGAGGACACTGAGAAATGCCTCTAAAATTGTAGAGCATCCGACAAAATTGCGAAAGTGCAATATTCAAGCCAGCAACAAGGAGTATATGTTGGTACCGGGATAGCCAACCAATTTGCTAAGAATGGTGATTTACTGTTTCATACCACTGTTTCAGAATTGAGCAGTTCAAATTCATCAGTGGATTATAGCAAGCTGAGGATACTGTTAAGTTATTGAACTGCAATGAAAAATATTTGTGTAAAATCATTGAGTTCTGTACGTAGTACATATATATCGATGTGTAAAATTCATTAATTTATATAGTAAACCGCCATTTAAAGTGGCACCCTTGAATAACAATGATTACTTGCATGCATTGTAATCATCTAACAAGTCTAACAATGAGTTGTCTTACGATTACAAAAAAGGTTCGCAAGATTCTAATTCTCGACGTTCATTATTTTAAAAGTTTTAATTGTTTTATGACGTATCAACAAAGATAATACATTGACAGAGGTGTCATCAACATTTTTTTTAAACAAAAGTTTCAAGCTAACTTACAGTCTTATTGATAAATGGCTAATGCCGTCATGCTTCAACTTCAAGCAAAGATGGCTACAGATGCATTGACACGTCTAAGGACTAAGTTGAAATATCTCACAGCCTGTAAATATGACTGGTTTTCTATACCATTCAAACCGGAACATAGCAGTACAAGCACTGCTATTTATTTGGCGGCAGAAATACGTAAGAGGGTGGTATGTACTCAGATGGGCTCCTTGGCAAAGATGGAGTTCTACCGACTCGTCAATATTTCCATTTCATTATCGTCTTAAAAAACTAGCAGGTGAATAATTTTTTACAACCCTAATGTCATTAGAATGAAAGTACTAATATAGTCAATAAATGTACGGACACATAGGACGATAACGCTGCAGAGTTTTGCGGCTGCACGAATGGGTCGACCGGATACACGGTAAAACAGCATTGTATAACATTTGACATATATGAGTTTTGGTTAGATTGTTGTATTTTCAACAGGTCTTTAATAATAATAATAATAATATTTTATTTGTATAAAACATGGTATATGATAGATTTTACAAAATGTTTTAGATCAGCATGTTTTGCTACGGTTATTCATAGCATGCAATTTTTTTTTTTTTACATTAATATTTTTGGCTACAAAAATCCTTAACACTATAGAAATTACAATTATTTAGCCACTGATATAGTTTTAATTTAAATGATCTTGTATTTAATATTTTTAAGTAATTAGGTATCTTATTATATAACTGAACACACATAAATAAACAACTTTTATTATATTTTCTTATTTTAGGATTATCGTTTAGTACAAGTCTATATGGATCTCGACGACTGCGGGGATTTAAATCATCTACCGTTGTAAACAACGTTTTGTGCTTCTGTACAAACATACATACTTCATAGATATAAAGTGATGGTAGTGGTAATAAGCCAAGTTTTTTAAACACTGGTTGACACGATTCATTCGGTTTTAGCCCACATATAGCTCTAATGCATTTTTTTTGCGCGACAAATGCTTTATTTTGATCAGTGCTGTTGCCCCACATTATAAGACCATATCGCAGTAAAGATTCTACGTATGCATGGTAGACATAACAGCGGTTTTATGTTTGTTATGTTTTTATTTGTTTAAGTGCATACACGAATTTATTTATTTTGATAGAGACATCGTTTACATGGTTTCCAATTTATATCGTCATCTATAATTAAACCTAAAAATTTCGTATGACTAGCTGCTTTTATTTTTGGAATGTTAAGTTTAAGATTATGTTTATTATTAGTGCATTTATTAAATTGTATATATAAAGATTTGTCTAAATTAATTTTAAATTATATGTCAACCCAATTAATTAAAGTATCTATTGTATTATTTATGTCAGCTTCGTGATCACTCATATTATTAATTTTTTTATTGGAAGTCACGATTATGGAAATGTCATCAGCAAATAGAATACATTTATGCTTCGTCATATTAATAATGTCATTTAAGTACAATAAAAACAGAATTGGACCGAGAACACTTCCCTGTGGAACGCCATATTTATTGTTTCGGTATTCGGACGAGTACGTTATTATGTCCCCATTTACATCTGCTTTAGTAACAATAACACATTGTTGCCTATTATAAAGATATGATGTAATCCATTGAAGTGGTGGTCCTCTAATTCCAATCTTTTCCAATTTCTGTAACAATAGGTCATGTGAAACTAGGTCAAAGGCTTTAGATAGGTCCAAAATAGTCCCGTGGTAAAATTATTATTATTGGTATTTGACAGTACTATTTTCATGAGTGAAAAAATTGCCAAAGTTGTAGATTTATCTTTTTGAAAGCCGTACTGTTCGTTTGATATAATGTGATATTTATTACAAAATTCAATAAGTCTTTTATACATGCATTTTTCATATATTTTTGATATAACGGATATTAGGGTTATAGGTCGATAATTATTAATATCACATTTCTCTCCTTTTTTAAACAGTGGCTTAACTATTGATATTTTCAATGCATCTGGAAAGATTCCACAAGAAAATGAAAAATTAATTAAATATGTCAAGATTTCAATTAATTCAATTATACATTTTTTTATTATTTTGTATTTATGTCATCGTAGCCTTCAGAGCTAGTATTTTTTAATAGCATTATTTCCCTTGTAACCTCATTTTCAGACATAGGTCTAAGAAACATAGAGTTGACATTCGCGCCGTTAATAGTTACATTTTTCGCTGTAGTGTGTGTTGTTGATTCACGGGTCAAATCAATAAAATGATTGTTAAAAGCAGAAGCTATATCTACAGGATTCGTAAGAACTTTATTATTAGCTATAATTTTTTCTATATTTTTCTTGTCATATGGGTTAGATATTTCTTTTTTGATAATGGTTCATGTTGCTTTACATTTGTTATCATTTTTATTTATAAACTTAATATTAGCATTCTTTTTTAAGTTAAATACACATTTTTTTAAGAGCTTAGAATATGATAGGTAACGTATTCTGTTGGCATTACTTTTATTTTTATAATATTTAAATCTTAACATTCGTTTTGCTTTACAACTTACTTTGAGGCCTTTGCTTATCCAATTTTGTTTTTTATTTTGTAATTTTATTTTAATTCGTTGTTTCGGAAAACAGAGATAGTAGAAAAGGCAAAATAATTCATGAAATCGGCTGAATGCTGTGTTAGCATCATTTTCCATGTATGCTTCCGACCATGACAAATTTATTATCATAACAAAATTTTTTCCAAACATAAATCTATTTTTCTTAAAATTGACATTATAAATGATTAATGTAAAGTCAAACTTTACAACGAACCGCCACAAAGTTCATTGAAAGCTTGACTTTGACGCTGTGACCAATTATATAAATGCCGTCTGTTATCAAAGGTTAAAAAGTACTCGCATAAATATGTACTGTTGCCGGTGTCGGAGTACATACTACATAAATACAATATAAAGACGAAGTAGAACAAGGAAGTCGGCTCGGAATACGTCGCACTGAGTCACCGCCTCGGTCTGACCTAATGAGTGGCTTGGACGCAATATACTCTGTGCCTGTGTCTGCGAATTTTGAAAGAACTGGACATTTCCTATTTAGTAACCGTTACACAGAGAGATAAGTTCTAAGTATGCTCGGATGTAGTGTTTACAGGAATAAAAAACCGGTTCCTGATAAAGGTTCCATAATGGTACGAAAGGTTTTGGTATGGGTCCAGTTCTTGTTCCGGTTAGGATATCAGTTTACCAGTATTATACCAGTTCCAAAATTCCAAAATTTTTCAGGTACCACCATTTAAGAGCCTTCGTAGTGGTACATTTTAGTTTTTTTTATACAATTACTTCCATCATAACAACCTTCGTTTGTATCGGTGTTCTCTTCCGATGATTCGTGATTTATCAAATTTGATATAATGGATATCCTCGCGGGAGAACTACGATCCCATAATTTAAAAAAATCCAACCCAAATTCGAGCGTACCTCTACAAGACTTCAAGATAATAGGTATTTGCTCGTTCTGCGTAGTTCGAATCAAAAAGTAATGTTTAAACACTTGAACTCCCTCTGTGAACATAGTTTTATATGTTATTTATATTAAATTTGTTTATATATAAACTTTATAGCAGCTATGTTTCCTTAGTTTTAATAAATTAAAGGTTAACCCCACACTAGGATTTCATCGTAACTTAATGCTAAGCTGCTACGCCACGGAACTGTCAATAAAGCACCCAAGAGTCGGGAACTGAACATAAGTAAATAATTAAACATGATGAATTCGTAAAATTAATTCTTTCTATAAAAATGTGCAATTTGCATAAATATAAAAAATAATTATGAAAACGATCTCTATCGTCACTACCATATTTTGCACTCTCTGACAAACAAAGAGGTTTAAATATATATACTAACTACTTAAATGGCTTTGCTGACAAACAATAAACTACTAGGTATATATTCCACAATTATCCTACTTTTATTACAACTTGCAGACTCCCTATTCTAAATCGCCCTACATCGTCACATCATCTCATCCAGCGTATTTCATGCTGCTTTATAAATATATGAGACGGTTGTTTACATGTTATCGATAAGAGCAATATTTATTGTTTATATAAAACTAAGAGTGTACGCTCTGATAAGCTCGTAATGAAAGGATGCTTATTTTATTATTCGTTAAAGATCATCACATCAACGACTTTTTCTTCCACTAGGGCGGCGCCACTTTTGAATGTTTGACAGCTTTCATGGCGGGGGAAGTTAATTTGTAAGAAAAGTGTAGAGATTAAAGTTTCTTTCTGAAATATTAGTTATATTTTATTTTAATTAGATTAGAAATGGATAAACCAAACTACGGATGTTCATAAAAGAAGAATTTAAACATACATAGTTTAAAAAAAAGGAAAAAAAAAGATTAAATAATAGGTTTTAGATTTTAGTGTAGATTCAATTAAAGGTTCATTTTAAATTAACGTTAAGGTATTTCTTGACTAAACTTTCGAGTATAAATACGTCATACAGTTCTTAAAACTATCGGTACCTAATTGAAGATAACTTCATTTTTGCAAAAACAGTAAACTTTTTAAAAATGGCAAAATGTCAATGTTTGTAACAGGTAGGTATAAATTTTTATACGTACATTATATTATATGATTATATATCGATAAAATTCGGATTTTAAACACACGCCTGTAAGGTAAGGCGCCAATCATCTATAACAATTACTCTCAAAGACTCCCCTCAAGGTACCTAATACCATAAGTAAGTAATCCGCTTTTTTGAATTTTGTGTACCATAAGTAAGTAATCCGCTTTTTTGAATTTTGTGCGAATACAGTAGGAATCAGAGATTTTTTTAGCTTTTGACTTCTGAGGACTAAGATGGAATGCTTCATTATATGTAAAAAGGTCATTGGATTTCGTAACTAATTATACGAAACACAGTAGCATCACAGTCCAGTTAATCATTTTACTCTGGTATTGTTTACGAGCGTTGTGCTTCCCCGTTGGAGCCATTCGTGTTGCAGTCATAATATATTGCAGCTTGACTACGTATAAAATTACAGACCCAAATAGTGCGATGACTGTAAATTGATAATTGACATCCTGAGCTTACAATATCTCTACGTTGCGGGAAAAACCATCACGTCACCAAAGCGTTTCATCATTGTAACTTTATTAAACCAAGCTTGTTATGTGGCAGAGACAAAAACTCTTTAAAAATAAATTTATTTAATACTTTTAAACTAACTTAAAATATAGTAGTTGATACATAGAACTTGGGAATGGAATTATGTTGAGGGATCGAAAGATTTGGTTTAAATAGTGTAGGAAGCTAGGAGGTGGGGGTAAACATAAGGGAACAACATTGTTCTTGGTGTTATGGTTAACTTATGGTAAACTATAAATATTAGCATATAATATTACAATCGAATTAATATGGCTTCTAAGGAAGTAAACAATATGATTTATAAAGTATACAGGTCTTATAACATAAAGTAAATAGTATCGTATGACATAACATTAGTTTGGCTTCTAAGAAAGTAATTTAGTAAATAAACAATATAAAGTATACAGGATTTATAATACAGGGTATTTTTGAAACGCTCCCGAAAACGAAGACAGATGATAGTACTAAGGATACCTATGATGATGGGTCACAAAGAAATTCGATCCCGAGGGAAACGTCTTTTCACAACGTTTTATTAACTTTATTCACGCTCCATCATGTTAGTACAGTTAAATGAAACGATATTTCATTAAAAAATTAAAGTTATATAAATAAATAAAATTGAAGTGTCTGTTTGTAATGTCAAAATAACAGCTTTTACTAAACGCATATGAAATTATATACGATATTTATTACAAAAACACACTTTTAAAAAATCTGTCTGTCTGTCTGTTTGTTCCAGTTAATCTCCGAAATGGCTGGACCGATTTATTGACAGGACTTTCACTGGCAGATAGCATATATATTGATACTGGCAGATAACTGACGTTATAAGGAGTAACTGAGGCTACTTTTATTTTAGAAAATGATTAGGGTTCTGGAAAAACATAAGTTACACGCGGGCGAAGTCGCGGGAACAGCTAATATTTAAATAAATCTTGCGTGGACAGGAGACAAATGTGCTACAGGTTGCAATGAGTGCGACAGAGAGCGACGGTCGCCGATATGTGAAAAGAGTGTTTGATTCAAATAATAATAATGACTATCCGTCAGTTGTTGATAAAGATTAAGAAAAAAAAATGGAAACAATAAACGAACGACGTTCCGATGACTGGCATCAAGGAATATTCTACCAATACTTTCTAACCTGGCATTACATCAAGCATCAAGTCTACTGCTGCCACAAACAATGCAGTTGTAACTATCGCTTACTTAGAGTGTTATAATTATAAATACTCTAAGTATTATAATTATAAATACTCTAAGATCGCATTCATTTCGTGTAACCATATCGTTTATGCTGTTTTTAAATTAAACAAGTACATCACAGTAAGATAAACGGCCACACGAAGCTGTATTATAAGGCTACTTTCACGGGTAGTACTGGGTGGCCTGCAGCAGCCTGTTATGCAGTACTGAAACCGATTAGTGAGTGGTTGTTTTTTAATGTAGAATCATGCTGCAGCTATATTTACTAATATAGCTGCAGCATGACTATATATATATATATATATATATATATATATATATATATATATATATATATATATAGTATAGTATAGTTGTAACAGAATACCAGCGTAAAATAGCAGCTCAAGACTACTGCATTTTGTATGGTGAGTGTAGAGAAGCGGAGATCCTTTTTACTGGAAACGAAGTATCCCATCTCAGTCCCCACGGGTGCCAACGCATTTGCATTTTGATTCGCAAACGAGGATAGATAGATTGTTTGGCCCATAGACATCTACATGTCTATGGGCCAAACGAGTATGCATTTTAATCTTTTACCTAAGATAGGTGCCTATAGGGCGTAGCATCCACTTACCATCAAAAGAATTGTTATATATAATTTTATAGAAGGTAGTAACACCTTCTATAAAATTGTGAACTTTCAAGGTATTTCAAGCCAAGTGACGAAATTTTCATCGATCTTAATACTTGAAGTGATACGATATTAAAGTGTTAAGAGTTCGTAGGTGGAATATATTTGACGTAATGGTATCTCCATAAACCTGCTCTACATCTATCCAAAGTTTGTGACAAAGATATATCTATGGTATTTTTCGATTTCTTTGATGCACATATTGACAATATCATTAAAAAAGCCAATAGAGCACTTGGATTCGTTTTGAGATTTTCCACTGATTTTCATAATATTAAAACATATAAGATACTTTATTGCGCTCTTGTTCGCAGCCATTTAGAGTACGCTTCTCAAGTGTGGAATCCAATTTATAACATTTATATAGATAGGATTGAGCAAGTACAAAAGCGTTTTCTACGTTTTCTGCAATTTAAGACGCAATTTTACACTAATAACTACATTTCGCGATGTAAAAAATGTCATATTTTGCCTCTGCACGAACGTAGGCGCATAGCAGATATGATTTATCTTTTTAAATTGGCAAATGATAATGTCGACTGTCCGGAGCTACTGAGTAAGTTAGGCTTTACAACAAGAGCTACCCTATTAAGAAAGCCTCGCTTACTCCACGTGCCGCATACCCGGAATAAATACAGGCAAAATTCTTTTATGATACGTGCAAGCAGAACTTTTAATGACATTTCCAATAGCGTTGACTTGGCTCTGTTAAATAACAGTGTTTCTCAAATCAAAAATATTTTAGCGAAAAAATTCTTTTTAGTGTTCTTCTGTTTAATTTTGTTAATTTACTGTATTTGTCTTAACCTTTCCACTTCACTAATACTTCTTTTCTGTTACCTAAATAACGAGTGTCAATTATTTTATCTATTTTATATTGTGAGGGGTTGTAAGTGATTTTCTGTAATTCTCTTTCATAAAAAGTACCAACTATTGGTTTATTTTGTAAATCTGTTATTGTATAAACAACCCATGGAGATCTATCAATTATTGAGGATATAATAAATATTTCATCACTCCAATTTGATACATATACTTTTTGGAGAACATGATGGTTATATTTAGTTATTCGAATATAATCACCCACATTGAAATTTGGTTTTGGATTTTCTAAAGAAAGTTTGTTTGACCGTCTATCATAAAGATTAGTCCAAACTGTCATAATATTGTTGGAATTTACATCACATGGGCACATCTTAATACTAGAGTGAAAGCTGTGATTATAAGAGTATATTAAATCTTGTAAAACATCTATATATCTATAAGTATTATTATGAGTGAAATAACGCCACATTTTCATTTTTAGAGTTCTTTGAAATCGTTCAACAATACTGGCCTTAATGTCAGGATTGTTAGTGGTATAGTAATTAATCTTTTTGGATTTAAAGTATTTTTGTACATCTTTTGAAACAAATTCTGTACCTTTATCAGATTGTATGTGAGTAGGTGTTAAATTACTTTCAGTAAATATACTTTCAAAACATTCTTTAGTTGTTTCTGAGTTTTTCTTTTTCATTGGTCTTGCAAAAGCATATTTACTAAATACATCAATAACACAAAGTATGTAGTTGAAACCATCATTATATTGAGAATAAGTTCGCATATCAGATATATCAGCTTGCCACAGTTCATTAATATTTGATAGAATGTACCTATTACGCGGGATTTTTTTTCGAATGGGTTTATACAATGTGTATGTTTCTTGTGATTGTAACCATTCCTTTACTTGCTTTTTATCCATTTTACCCTTCATGGCTTTTGATAATTTATCAATACTACCAAAACCAGCGGAATTAGATGGATCATAATAAATCCTGTTAATTTCTTCTAGTACGGGGTCCATTTTTCCCATTCAAGCTTTTTACGTATTTTAGTTATAGATTTTTTATCTCTACTGCTCGGTGTAGAAAACTCTATTTTAGTTATAGATTTTGTATCTCCACTGCTCGGTGTAGAAAACTCTTGAACTTCAATCTCAGAGGGTTTGTTCAGATCTTTTGCTTGAAGCTGGTTAATAAACTCACATCTCTTTGGATTTTCAATAAAAGTAAGTGGTACTTTAATATCTTTTAATGCTTTAGTAAATCTATCCCACCCTATCGGATCATTTTTTAAGGGTCTTAGTGAATCATTTATTAAATCAACAATATTACTTCCAGGAATTTTTTCATTATCAATTATGACTGTGCCTTCATTATCCCAATGTATTTTACTTTTACTTGTTCCAACTAAGTTTAATAATAACTGACCTTTTTATTATAAGTTTTTGGTATTAAACTGAGTATTTGAGCTGGTGTGTAAAGTAGATTTGCGTCATTTTCTTTATTTTTAATGGATCGATTCTCCTCCAACAAAGATTCAGCATCAACTGAAGTTTTTAGATCTCTATCTTTATTTTTAAAACCAATTTTAGACTCATTTGAATCTTCATTAGATGTATCGGAATAAATTGATAATCTGAGTGGTTGACGATCCCCTTCAGTAAAATGAAGGTATCTTTGTAGTGTTTGTAAATATAACATCCACTTTTTCGGTGTTCCGTCTTACTATTCATAATATTTTATTTCAATATCTAATCGAGACAAATTACTATTAACCTTATTTTCTTGTTTTAATTTTTCAATCAATCTAGGTTCGATAAGTATCATTTTCTTTGCATTTTCCATGTTAAATGGCTAGTCCACTTACTAATCTACCAATATTGCACCTAATATTATTGGTAAGAAAGCCCTCCTTTTTATAATTATATTTTTCTTAGTTTATGTTTATACTACGCACCAGTTTACGGAGTATATTTTTGTGTTTATTCAATTTTTGTTTATCTTGATCTTTAAGAGGTACTCTTCCTTGTAAAACGTTATGAATACATTCACAAATACAATTTATTTCTTCTTCATCACACGTTTTAAGTGATGCTCTTTGATATTTTGGTTTATGCGTATGCAAAGCGTTTAGCAAATGTTTATGCGTTGTGAGTCGACGATGCATCATTTAGAAATGATTTGAAATGGTTTGATTCTTGGTGTATTTAAACTCTTTTGTGGGACGTAGACTGTACAGAAACCATTAAATGGGAAGACATTTGTCTTTATACGACAAAATCATTGGTATTCTGTTTTAAATCTACCATTAAATATCCATGTGCCTCTAGAGTTGCATCCCTGTAGGCATCTTCAATGAATTTTGGGTTATCTGATGGCACTTGAAAATATATTATTTATTTATTTAAACTCAAATTATATAATATACTTTAAAATATATTATATAACTTGAGTTTAAAGAAATATCGGTTTGACCTTTACCCTGATGAAATAAATTTCTGTTAAATAAAATACACTAAGATTCCTGTGATGACTACCTTTTGTAAATATATCCACAATTCTTCCATCAGACAAGATGTGGGTTTTCACCATCAAACATATTAAGATTTGGAATTCTTGATGATAGTTAACATTTGTTAAATTATATAAAGGTTGCATTTCATCAAAGCACCATGTGATCTGATGATCATGATTTTATCACAATTACATATTTCTGTAACTGCTTTTATGAAATTTGTTACAAAATTTGACTTCCCACATCCACTTGGTCCTGCCATAATAGCAGTAAACGAATGGATAAAGTGAAACATTACACACGTCTAAAGTTCTAAGGTATGAAATAAAAATGAAAGTGTTGGTGTAAACAATTAATATACATTGCTAAAATTATATAAAACAGAATGATCTGTATACTATTTCTAACACATTAGACACAGACATAAAAGTAAAACTATCAACACTTAGCGCAATTTATAATGACCCCAAGCTAATGTTTCAATATTATTATCTAAAATATGCCTCTTTGTGTCATTATATGATAAACCAATCTTACTTAATTTTTGTGTGAAAATTGTGTGCTTAATTGATTTAAATCTAAGCATACTATAATATTACACTTTTTATTAAATAGAGAAGACTTATAACTATTCATTGTTATCTTTTAGTGATACATTTATTTACCCTTTTGCCTTGGCTATAGTCTTATTCTCTAAGTTAAAAGCGTACATTTTAGATCAACCTACAAATTCTTTCATGATTTTACCATTATTTTCATCTTTGAAAAACCTAATTTCTTTTATTTAAATTTGAATATTCAAAATATTATTTGTATCGTAATCTGAGGTATCAAAGTATGAGGAAAGGTCAGGTTTTATATCAGTGTAAAAATCATCTGTAAATATATAATATATTAAACTATCCGTATCTGTATACAATAATTTGATTTTACTAAACTTTTAATCATATAGTTATAATGAAATCATACATTAATGTTTTTGAAATATCTAAAATACAAAACCCTAAATAAATTGGTTTGTTAGAAAAAATTGAAAGACTATGAAATTGTGGTTTAGCGATTAGGTATTGAGCACCTAAAGCTTTACCCCGGTTCTCCCAGTGTGTAACTAATTTTACGTTAACCCTTTTTTTAATATTCTCCATAGTCTTACCGAAGACTGAATTATTCTGTAATTTATAAAAATCTTTTTCAAAATTTGATTTTGCTAAAAAAATTTGTATTTACATCTATGTACATTTTCAACCAGGGAGACTGTTTAAATTTTAAAACTCTATGAATTTTAGTTAATTTAACCCCCATTTCTATGTACAGCTTTCAATTTCTGTAATGAATTACATATTTATCTTTATTATTTAAATTTGGGACTAGTTTATTCTCATTAGTATTGCCTACACAAATGTTTTCTGGGCATAAAGGAAAGTCCGAATATAAATCATGAAGTTCATCTGGATATTCCACATCAACTTCTAAAATAAAACCGAAGTCCGATGTCTCAGACACATTAAAATCTGTATTCGGATTTACCCATTCAAATCCACCAGTAGGAAGATATTGAGATAATAAATGCAATTTTCTCATAATCTGTTAAAAGTTCTAATTCTATTTTTGTATATTTTAGCATTGCATCCCAACTTAAACCGGGAGCTGTGTAATAATGGACAGGGTCTAAAATCATAAGTATTAATACATAGCTTTCTAAAGTTTTCAAATACGTCGGATAAAAGTAAAACGTCTGTTTTTAAATACAAGTTTGAATAATCAAGCATATTACTGTACAACACCCAAAGTGTTCCCAAACATCTTTAGCATGATTGTATTCATCATTTGAAATATGGGAATCTGTGAGCGAGCTATAAAAATGTTTTGTTCAGGAGCGACGTTAGGTTTAAACTATCATAATTAGTCATAAATTCATATGGATAAACCCTTTCCGTTTTAAACGAATGAAATCTTCATCATTAGGGTAATTTCTACGTAATTCTTGAAATTAATCATTAATGAGATTATTGGCTGATTCTTCTAATTTACATGATAAATCTTAAATGAATCTACCAATCTCAATATAACTTCATGGTCATTCATTTTGAATTTTTGAAAAGGATATATATTTTTCTTTATTTTGAGGATAACTTGACTTCACCATCACAAAAGTTAAAGTTGTAAATATTTACTTTGCAAATATCCGCTTAATAAAATAAAATGATGTGTCTTACCTAGTTTGAAGAGCACCTCCCGCCCTCCCTCAATTGCGTGCACTATCCCCGTCACCACTAATCCCAGCACCACTAATCCCAGCACCACTACTCCCACCACCACTACACTAGGAAAGACACACCACCGACGACAATACGACACGTGTTTCGCCTCTACACGAGGCATCCTCAGGCGATGTAGACTCTGCGGTGGCTGACCGCTAAGTGATGTTTTGTCGGATGTTTGCAAAGTAAATATTTACAACTTTAATATAATGGATTTCCAAAGTAACGCCTGATTCTATTAATTACATCACAAAAGTTTAATGCATGAACAATAAAATGAGCATCATAGTGACAAAGGTTGTGTAAAAATATTGTGACGTGGTGTTCTGAACTTTGAGCTACATGATTCATGAGCAACACCTATAAAACTAACGGTGTGCCAATCAAAATCATAAAAAAGTTCTGCTAACTTTGTTTCACAAATATAACAAATGGTTGCATTTGAAATTTGGTTTTTGTCTTCATTTGTTAGCGAAAGTGGATATTTTTGAAATCTATTTATTTCTTTTAAATTGTTAGATAAACTTTCCATAATCACTTGTGCACATTTGGGTCCGCAATATGTTACATATTTTGATAATTTATCATCATATGAAACTTTTATATAATAACCAAAACTATGCACTTCGTGTTTCCGAATATTATGTGTGAAAGGTTTGGATGGATCGTTAGAGCATGATTCTATTGGTTTTAAAAATGCTTCAAAATCAGCATAAACTATGAATGGTATCTTTAACTTTTTTTCATAACTATCAAATTTAATTTTATCATTTGAAATAGGTTGACCAAACCAATTCTTTTTTAAAGTTTCACTGTTTGGTAATTCTATACAAATGTGGGCACAATCGTATTGTTCATGGTTATTTAACCTTTCCTGAGATGGAAAATGAAGTAGACATGCTTCGCAAATGTACATGACGTGACCGTCTTTTGAAATTTGTTTACTAATTAACCGCGATAAGTTTTTTATGTAACAATAATGATTTTTCGTATCCTTGGAAAAAAATAATAAATTCATATTTCTATCTTTACGACACTTTGTTAAAAAAATTGACCTACTATATAATTACATCGTTTTTCTTTATTACATTCTAACCCAAAAACATTAATACTAATTATCATTTAATTTCTCTACTTTTGCTATGTCAGAAATTTTAACTGGAAAGGAAATACATTTACATGTTTAGCGTACGATGATGCGCGATCCGCGTTTATGTTTACGAGAAATAACGCTGAGAGTAACGCCCATTTAAAACAAAAATAATCTTCGTTTTTACGTTTATATAGCCTTTTTAATTTTATGTCACGGGAAGATCTATGTATGAAGTACCATGTAGCGTTAAATTTATTAACATTCATGTCTATAAATTTTATGTTTTTAGACTCCATCCACTATCTTTTTTTCAAATGTATTAATTTTACTAGTAATTGTATCATTTAAAGATGAAAGAAAATATTTAAGTCATCTCCTTGACAAATAATATAGTTAAATGTTTGAAAATCGAACGTATCATGAATATCTTTAGTTTGTTGAACAAAATCAATATGAAATTTACTTTAAAAATTATGTGTTGATGAATACTCGTGTATTAAAAATAAAATATCATCTTTAATAGAATTTAAAAATAGTTCAGGAGTTTCAAAATTTACCCGTGTCGAACGATCTACTCTACTCTTGTTAAAATCCTTTTCCAAAAGCAGATTCAATAACACTAATGTTTGATAAGGAATTATGTGAATTTAAAAGATTATTTTTGTGAACATTACTTTTAAAATGATTAGCTAAATACCTTTTCTTGATAAATATATGACACGTTAGACATTCCACTTGATCATCGTTACTGACACTGTTCCCTGTAGAGGTAGACGCTTCTTCTTCAGTTCTTGGTTTTTTGACGATCTTGGGTTCTTCGCTGCTCGTTCGTTCACCCTTCTCCATTTCATCACAAACTTTAGACAACTCCTGATTTAATTCGCTGTTGAATAGTTCCATATTCTCTTCCATGGGTGTGGAAAAGAAAGCACTGGTGCATACTTCACTGAAATTTTCCATCTTTATAGTAAAGAAGAAAATAGGTAGTAGAGTAAGTAACAGTTCAGTGTTGGTATACCTATTGATACCCAATTTCAAATAATGTCCGATATTTATAGTCTAGCAAAGGATTAGAAATAGAATATAATGAGTACACAGAAGTAATTTAAGTAAACAGAATCACATTCACTAATGATCAGCTAATGACTGTCATTGTTAAAAAGTATTTTTTAACTTTTTCACTTTCTGCTATTATCTTTGTAATATTGTATACGAGGGCGTTTGTGTTGTCGTA
The DNA here is from genome assembly GCA_029286625.1 of Parnassius orleans. Lineage (NCBI taxonomy): Eukaryota > Metazoa > Arthropoda > Insecta > Lepidoptera > Papilionidae > Parnassius > Parnassius orleans. The sequence continues at coordinate 1,915,101 of JAGSMP010000051.1, forward strand.
GATGCTATCCTTATTAGTCTTTACATAATATTTAATCCTCGTGGAAGCATGTTTCCAATGATCAGTACTTGGAATCTTGGATAGCTTCTTCATATCGTACATTTCAATTTTTATGAGATGTGTCGCTTGGTATCCATCGTCGGAATTAGTAGAAACCACCACCATCTCTAGTGGCTCGTGCTACGGTTGACGATAACAGCTTCCTCTTTTTTATTTTTTATTCAGCTTCAAAAAATGATCAATCGATTGCGATTTTCTTTTTCCACCATCGCATGTGTTATTATTAATGACTAGTTGTTAGTTAGTAGTTAGTTTGTACTAGTCACAACTAGTACAAACTAACTACTGTGACGTTATATCCCGGAAACTCTTCACCGCTGTATTGGAAGACGTTTTCAAGCTACTGGACTGGAAAGGATACGGTATTAACATCAATGGCGAGTACATAACTCACCTTCGATTTGCCGACGATATAGTCCTTATGGCAGAACCGCTGGAGGACCTAAGCACTATGCTCAATGACCTTAATAGTGCCTCCCAGCGGAGAGGTCTTAAGATGAACATGGACAAAACAAAGATCATGTATAACGTCTATGTCACACCTATGCCGGTAGTTTTTGGGAGCACTAAGCTCGAAGTTGATGACGAGTATGTTTACCTGGGACAAATAGTCCGACTAGGTAAGTCCAACTTCGACCGAGAGGTCAATCGTTGGATTCAACTCGGCTGGGCAGCGTTCAGGAAATTACGACACATCTCGTCAGGTATACCTCAAAACTTGAAAACGAGACTGTATAAGCGTTGCGTGTTGCCAGTGGTGACTTATGGAACTGAGACGTGGTCCTTCACTGCTGGCCGTATGAGGAAGCTCAAGGTCGTTCAGCGAGCTAAGGAGAGGGCTATGCTCGGGGTTTATCTGGGTGATAAACTTAGAAATGAGGATATCCGCAGTAGAACCAGAGTGACCGACATAGCCCAACGGATTAGTAATCTGAAGTGGCAATGGGCCGGCCATATAGCTCAAAGAATCGACAACCGATGGGGAAAAAAGGTTCTCGAGTGGCAGCCTCGTACCGGTAGGCGAAGTGTAGAGCGACCCCCCACTACGGCGATGGAGTGACAACCTGGACCGTGCTTTGTGGCATTCCTTGGGGGAGGCCTTTGTTCATCAGTGGACTTTTGAAGGGCTGTAATGATGATGACTGCAGCGCTTGGTAGCAATAACCTCAATCATAGAGATTGTTGTCAATCATGTACCGTTTTAGTATAATTTTTTAAGTTATGTGTTTTACAAACAATTGCAACTTATAAAATTGTAACTTATAATTTTATAAAATACATTTGTAAAACACAGGTGTTTTAATTACAGGAAAAACAGAATTCCACAACGGAGATCAGATGTTTAACTACAAGGACATCTTTATCAATGAGCGACGTAAAGATAAGTTTACAAACAGACAAACGTTTTATTTATGTTAGTATTGTCAACAAAAAAGTTTCTAATGTTTAAGTTTTAATGCAAAAAAAATGATTGCGTTACATATTACGTAATAAATATAACGAAAATTTAATAATACATTGATTAAAATTTATTGAACACTAGGATTGAAACCGCCATGTAGAGGCGGCGTAAAATAATCTCCTACCCAACATTATCCCGTAGATGCTATCAGAGTCGACATAGGGAAGGGAAATGAAACAGGAGATGGACAGCAGCATCCTTCTAATAAAAAAATAAAAAACTGCGGTTGCTAACTCTGTGGCAACAATGGCAAAATATATCTCCCCTATGACTTATGACTATTTTAGGGGAAGCCTATATTTAATAGCCTATCAAACCACTGCAAAATATAGGTTCGCAAATGCACACTTGCCAAGGGTAGAGTATAAGTATAAATATATAATATTATTGTTTACTTCATTTTAAAATAATATACAAAGACTATAGAAGACTTTTAACGATTTTATTTATTTAGGATACTTGTATGATTGGCATTTTTTGCTGTAGCGGCCCCGGCGGCACCAAGCACCATCCCATGACTCTGTCTACAAATACTTATTGATAACGGAATTCGAACCCATGGTACGAGTAGCTGCAAACCAAACGCTCAGTTACTGCCACGAAGCAAATACAAAGCAAATACTTTGTATTTGCTCGGTGGTTACTGCAATACCGACCCGTCAAACCAATAATCAAATGTTAATTTTAGTCGCTTTGGATCGGTCTCTTCTTTGCAGCTTTCAAATTTATGTCCAAATAATCAATCATAATATACTTGACCCCTCATGGGAGAATGTAAAAAAAACATGATCTAATTATGACAACGCAATTTATATTCGGCAAGAGCTTAGAATTGAACTTAGTGTTGCAAAGAATAAACCCGTCTCAGTCTCCTAAATTCTGTAAGATCTAAAATCAGAAAAAGTAGGTACCTATACCTGCCTAGCCCATCGCCTACACAAACACAAATCTACTCGTTCGTAATATTCCATTAGTCGCATTTTACGACATGCTAGACAAGTAACACAGTTGGCACATTCGTTTTTGCTCTAAGTCCCACATAAACGTGAGTACTATAAATCTCACACCAACATGGAACCCATAGGGTTCAGCAGATTCGGAGGAAACCAGCCGACTAAGCTGGTTAATAAATTTTGATACTCAGCGCGACCGTCAGAGGCTGTGCTCGTTTGATGATTTGCACGATCCCATGATCAATACCATAAGATCATTTTTGTATTTTCCATAACAACGACACCCACAGCACGGCTAGCATGGGCTGGGGACAAAAAATTTATCCCCCGATTATAGCCACTGACAAGAGATAAAATTATCTTGTTATGTCAAACGGGGAGAAGTATATCCCCGTTTGACATAACGAGTAACTTGACTATAATTTATTATTTTTAATGTGGTAGATAGATACCTCATACATATAGGTATCTACTAACATCGAAATAAAACGTAGTACGTAGTACCTAATAGTTATTTTTATAATGTTAATAATTGAATATTTACGTTTATAAGTTAAATACATAGGTTCATGATTTTTTTAATTATTTTAGACGACAAGAGTGGTTAAAAGCTGTCGGACGAAAAGATTTCCTTTCAAAACTTTTTGATTATAAAAATTGTGAGGATCACTTCGAAAAATCCTGTATTAAATTTAAAAAAAGGACCGTAAAATTTGGAAATGCTTTTCCAACGTTCAACTTGCCGACAAATGACGGTGCTTGTTCGAGTTCCAGTCAATGTAAGAATGTATCTGAAATAAATGTATGAATTGCTTGAGCAAAAATTTCGTGAATATTTTGATCTCTAAAGAAACATTGTAAATGTTGGTAATGAAATATTAAAACGTGTGCAAGATTGTATATTTGTTATGTCATGTGAGTGCTTTCCAATAGATTATTTAAGAAAAAACGACATTAGATTTAGAATTTACCATTTAATTAAAAGGCGCAACAAATTTTTGAAGAACAAAAATTATAAAAATAAAATATTTAGAATAAAAATAGTTTGTAAAAAAATATACTACATTAAGTATTATAATAAAAGCTGATAAACGTTTTGTTATTTAATTTTATCCTCCTTGGCATAGGAGAATAAAATTAACCCTACAAAAATATTTTAAAATTTTGACAGCTCCTTAGAAGCTTTGCCTCTGTACGGTTTCTTTACTCATGTGATGGAGCCAAATGAAAAATAAAAAATTATACTTTTTTGACATTTGAAAATAACAATTTTATCCTAGTTCCTTGGACGTGGGTTTAAGTTTATATTCATACAAAAAATCTATGTAAGTCTAAGTCTATCTCCCATTTTATCTACTGTGGATATTATATTCACCGGTGTGCCCATGCTCGAATCCACCCTTCGAGCACACCGGGCAAAACCGGGCACACCGACGAAAACTAAGCGAGGGGATAAACATGTTCTCCTTTCCCCGGGGATAAAATTATCTCCTGCCCATGCTAGCCCTACAGGACGAAGTGGGGGTGATTGATTCAACGAAGATGCACCTTTTTCTTGATATGCTCGTACTATGATAAAAAAACCGTAGGTACTTTGTGTTAAAATTAAATTAATTAGCAATTATTTCAGTTACAAGAATACGACGACATATTACTCTACTAAGAGACCACACGAGAGAGATAAATATGTAATTATATATTTTTTATTTATTTATTTCATATTGCCTTCATATTCATTAAGAGTTGTTTATACACTGTGATTCAGATAAGCGTAAAATATAGCCAGACAATGTTCCAATTAAACAATGATATCATATTGAAATACATGATTCTGACAACAAGTTGATTCAACTCAGGTTTATTTGGGTTTATTAAAATAACAGCGTGAGACAAGGACAGTTTTGAATGCCATAAAAAATTTTAGATAACAAAATATATTGCCTGCATGTCTTCTTTCGTTTGAACGTGAAATGGCGGTGTAAGAATATCCACTACCCCATATCGTCCCGCGGGTATCGTAAGAGGCTACAAAGGGAAAACAGCCAGGAGATGGGCAGCAGCATATGGAAAAATCCCCCCATAAGGCAATTTACGGGGAAGGCCTATGTTCAGCAATGGACTTTTATAGGCTGTAATGGATAATGGATGTCTTCTTCTTCTCTACCATCGGCCCGTAAAAATACACTGCCGGCCATGGGCCTCTTCCGTTGTAGGCAGTACTTGGCCTTCACAGGCGGATTCACGATTGCAGAACCGACATCAGACGTCTTGCACATTTGACACAGCTGAACGTCGCTGGTTTGGTTATTTTACGCTAAGATATTATAAATATATAATATCTTTGATATTACGTTTATCGTAAACGAGATAGTTACACCGCCAGCTATCGGTTGCTAATGGATGTTTCTGACATTTCAAACAGTTGCCTCTTGCGATAATAACCCATTGGACGTAATTGGGTGATGAATTTTCTTTTTTAATAGAATAAGGGTGACAAACGAGCACATTGTCCAACCGATGGTAAATGGATGCTCTGGCTGCTGGCTAGGGTTGCCAACCGTACTATATAAGTAATATAGTATTGTACAGTAGTACTATAAGCTATTACGAAAATATATAGTAGGTATGCGATTATGCTAACATACTATTATTTGAGCCTGACAAAATATATAATAAACTATATTTTTTGGCACATATGCAAAAAGAACATTAACTATCATACCATATAACTTTCGTAGTATATTATATTTCATGTTAATTACTATGTATTTTATCACGTGTTCGTAAAATACTATATTTCTTCCAATAATAGTACTAGTGTAGAAATAGACTACATCTATTATCTATTCTCAGTTAACAATCAAAATGCAGATGCGTTGTCTCCCCTAAGGACTAAGACGGAATGCATCGTTTCCAGTAAAAAGTGTTTCTGGTTTTCAACACTCACCATACGAATACCAGCGCGAGCCGACCCATTCGTGCTACAAACATAATATAGGTAGCTGCAGCATGGCTCTATCATGTATAAAATCAGTGTTATCTATGTATAAAACTTTCGCCGCCACCACACAGCCTGCATGTCAGTTACGTTAAATTTATTACATGTTATGAAATAAATATTTGCTTATATCAAGATACTATAAAAGATGGGTTTGCAACTAATTTTTTTTCTTACTATCATTAGAATTATACTGCTGTCCATCTCCTGGTTTGATTCCCTTTGTCGTCTCTTATGACACTACACGGTAAAACTCACAACACATGGCGCTGACCTCTATATTCTGAAAGAATTATGGATAATGCTATACTACCCTACTGCAAGGTGGCTGAGTTTGGATGTTCTTGAATAGGTATAAAATTTATTATTCAGAACGACCTCATGAACGGGTGACAGAAGAGAAAGCATCTACTTCATCGCAGGTCTTGCGTAAACAGACCACAAACAATTTAATAAATTATAAGCATTTTTTTGGTTTCAAGTTGGTATTATATTACGTTGTCTTTTATTATTAGCTATTTTTTGTCTATTTTTGTATTTGTGTTACCTACGTAGAGCGTACGTACGAAACATGTGGCACCATTAACATTTTATGCGCAGTTGATAGATTTCAAGAGAGTATTCGAAAGCTATCGCTGTGGTCGAGAGTGACCAGGAGAACATAACTATCTACTTTGTAACTCACACACAAGGTTTCCTTACGATTTTTTAATTAAACTTTAAAAATAATTTCCACTTCTAGATTAATGGTTTATTTAACGTTAACGTAATTTGCCTGAAGAAGTTGCCAAATTTTTCTATTAAAATAATCGACAGTAATTTAAGCATTTCAAAAGCCTTACCTTGGATTATGGTTTATGGCAAGTGTGCAAATTGTCGCTACTTACCTACGCTTGAAGGCCATAGGCGGCCTACAGCAGTCACTCGTAACGTAGTGAGGTCATGGATACTTTTGCACAATATTTATTAAAAATTTTACGTGCATTCATTCAATGCGTCACTGCGCTTTAAGTTTGACACAATATTAAATAAACGGTTTGTTTTTAATAAAATGTTCATTTATTCTGCAACAACGGTTTTTTTAATCAAATAATACCTAGTAAAACAGATCACGCTAAACTAGTTTCACATTGATGAGTCGTAAAAATAAAACATGGACTACCCCAATGATACAAATTGACACAAATGAGATAAGCAATCAGTCAAATCATTAGGGAAACTCCAAAAACATTACATGACTATACCATTATTCTATATTCAAGGGAAAAATTAAATTTCCATTCCAAAGCCATTCGTGTGGCCGTATGTTTGTGTTTTGAACACAAACATACGGCCGCACGAATGGCTGCAGTCGGTTTTGAGTGACTAGAATCAAAGACCTTTCTTACCGATAGCGAGGCATTCAGGCCTAGGGGTCACAAGTCACAACGCATCTCCATTTTGATTTTTAAACTTACTGTCAAGTAGACTACGAGTATGTCCTGATGCATTAGTTACTTTTATGAAAAAGGAGTTCATAATTCTGAAATGGTAGTGGTGCCATCGTTTGGTGCAATCATTACACAAAATTTGTACACCCACTCGTCAACTACTTCTTAGTAAAATAAACAATAACTTTAAGAGAAGGCAACAGCTCTGACGTCAGGTTCGCAGGTTTCGCTTTGAGCGTCATAATTTCAATAAGGAGAATTGCTCGGCGTCTAAAGAAAATATAATGAAGAAAACTACAATATTTGCCATTCGCCGTGTGATGGCAGCGTAAGAAAATCCATTATTCTTTTCTCGCACTGTGGAATGTTGTAAAAACCGACCATGGGACGTGGCAGCAAGATCGCAATGTAACCAACTTATTTACGCCACACAGGTCCTTATCGACGAGATAAGAAAGCTGTCATTATAGATCACAGAGCTCAAAGCTAGACCTCATGCTTACCAACACCACCACCGTCAACGTTTCCGTTCCCACCAGCGAAGTTCTACACGTCAACAATCTCGATCGCCTGCAATATCACCATCACCGATATGCTATTATATTATTATTATATTACCATCGCCGATTCAAGAGCCAAGCCCGACGCTGTATTACACCGTGCAGCTATACTAAGCCAGCGGAAAACTAAATGGAACGCTAGCTGAGGCGGAAGCCGGCGTTCACAACAGGTCATACCGCCTATTCGTCACCGACAACAAGACGAAATACTCTTTCTTGGTAGACACCGGGGCAAATATATCCGTCCTACCTCGAAGGCCAGACCAGAAATCAATCCCACTACCATTCAAGCTCTACGCAGCGAATAACACAATGATATCTACATATGGCGAGAAAAAATTGGAACTAACTACTAACCTAACCTTAACTTACGCCGCTGGTATGAATGGAAGTTCATCGTAGCTGACGTATCGAAGCCCATACTAGGAGCTGATTTTTTAAATCACCATCAATTAATTGTAGATCTGAAAAATCGAAGATTAATTGACGCAGTCAGAAATCTCAAGGTCAATGCTCCACTCAGATCTACAGATATATACCTACCGTAAGAAGTATCGACATCAACAGAAACTACCACGACATTTTTGCTGAATTCCCCAGTATAACACGAATAACGTCAATGCAGCTAAAACCGAAAATCAACGTCGAACATTTTATTGAAATACAAGGTCAACCTATACACTGCAGAGCTCGACCCATTCCGCCGCATCGATACGAAATAGTTAAAAAATAATTCGAAAACATGATTCAACAAGGATTATGCAGACCTAGCAAGAGTCCATGGCCATCGCCGCTACATATAGTACCGAAGAAGAATGGCGAAGTACGAGTACGATTATGTGGCGATTATCGCAGACTCAACGCGATAACAATAGCCAATCGCTACTCCGTCCCGCGAGTCAAGGACTTCACACATCATCTGTCAGACAAAACAATATTCTCAACTATAGATATCAACCGCGCATATCGACAAATCAACGTAAGGCCAGAAGACATAGAAAAAACAGCCATTATAACACCATTCGGATTATATGAATTTCCTCGTATGTGTCCAGGCTTAAAAAACGCCGGAAAAACTTTTCAACGCTAAATACAATATACACGAAGTACTACCGGGATTAGACTACATGTTTCCATTCATCGACAACCTACTAATCGCTTCATCAAATGAAGAAAAACACAAACAACATATTAGAAGTGTATTACAAAGGCTAATCCATCCAAATGCAATCTAGGCCAGCCAACAGTCAAGTTTTTAGGTTGCACAGTGTCGCAAGAAGGAATAAAACTATATTAGTTAACATATACCCAACGCCGCTACTATACAAGCACCGTTAAACTCATACCTCCACAACGCAAAGAAGTCTACAAAAGGCTAAACATTTATGGCCTTACTCATAAAATTTAAACTAAAAATTTAACTCTCTCTCTCTCTCTCTCTCTTCAATAAATGACAATAAAAAGGGACAAATATGAAGATAATTAAAACTTAGTTTAAGTAAACGATAATCAATGTATCACCATCACCATCAACCAGGACAGCAACCGACGACAGCGGCTTCAAAGGCGCTCAGGTCTGGTATTGTGATCGTCAGTCCGCCTACGCGTGGCGATTATACAACGGAAGAAGCCAAAGTCCAGCAATGTCATTTTAAGGACTGATGAAGAAGAAAAAGAAGACTACCAATACTGTATGTAGTAGTGTTCCTTTAACAAGCACAGTAGTCAGGAGATATAACTCTTTACATTGAATTTTAACTAAACTTCCTCTAATCATCGCATCTGGCTAGGTATCGGGTACGGGTTAGGATTAGAATGTGATAGTGAGTTAGTATTCAAAGTTAGCGCGCACACTTGTGGTTGTGGCACAATAATAACTCTAGTGCGCAGTTGATAGCTCATTGGACATTCGAGTATTCCGTCAGGAATCTTTCAGTGATTTTAAGAAAATTTTGACCTACCCAAACCGCCCCCAACAGGAATACAGCATTGGTGTGAGAGGTATTAGCTAAGTGTATAATAAAGTATACTACTAAAGAGTACATGACTGATAATAACGCCTGGGAATGAGGTGATCGCTACAATGCTGTTTCTAAATGTTTTCATAACAATTGTATAAAATATTATATTGTAAATTGTGCTTTTTTTTAAAAAAAAGTCCCGCTGGGTTTCTTGCTGGTTCTTCCCAGGACAGAGGTTTTTTTTGCGAACCAGTGGTAAAAGTAAAAAATGACAACTCATCTGTTGTCATCTTTGTTTAAAGTTGGTTGCATGTATTCTTTTGTCTCGCTATTAATATAAAGATATGTTTAGTTACGTAAACGTAGAAAGCGTGTTCTGATTTCTTACATTTTATCCTACGAGTACTATCTTTAACTATAATAAAAAATCCTGTTTATGTACTGTCTGCGTGGTTAACCAAATCCGATTTTATCGGTGTTTTCAAGTCTAAACGACTTGAAGAGACAAATATAGTTGTGTTTACTTTATAGTGAAAGTTAATGCTGGTTTGTTCACTTTTTTTCTATTAAACGAGTACAACAAAGTTCCCGCTTTCATAGTCTTTATTAGAACCGTAATCCGTAAACAGATTTTTTAAATTTCCCTTGTATTATTAAATATAATATAATAAAATATTGTAAAGTTTTCTTTACAAGTAGTTGATGACACTTAAATTTTAATCATCATTATCATTATTATTACAGCCCTTCAAAAGTCCACTGTTGAGCATGGGCCTTCCCCGTTGACTGTGTTAGAGGGGACTACGCTTAACAGGCGGGTTAACAATTGCAGTTATGTTTTCTTATATTTACGCGAAGACTACACATTAAAAATAATTATATATAAAAATATTAATATTAAAAACTGAAGGTAGCCGGGCTAACTATGACATTGGGACGTCAAACACCTGAGTCCCCCGTGACCATGGGTGCTGTCCATCTCTTGTTTCATTTTCCTCTGTCGCCTCTTACAACAACCACGAGATGATATGGGGTAGTCGACATTTCTTCCAGCACTACATTGAATTAAAAAAAAAACAGTTTAATTTAAAATATAAGTTACATTCATGTAACTTTTGTTGGTTTTATCTTCAGATAAAAACCAACAAAAGCTGAAATAACGTTTATCATCCTCACGTTTTACTCTTTGGGATTACAGGCGTGACACTTATGTACGAATGAATTTTTTGAAGTAATGAAACGAACGTAAGAGAATTACAGGTATAATATATACAATTTGGTGCCAGTGTAGAGAATCTATTTCTGGCCCTAGCTATATAGAGCGGCGGTCTCTTCTACCTACTCTTCTTCATCGTCCCATAAACGTATATATATGTACGTATGATTGACGATGATGATCCTCTGACTAGCTTGTTATTCCATTGATCCGTCTCGTGCGTAGATGTTTAAGTAGGTAATATTCTTAACAAACGACAATTTAACGAATGTCCAGAAATAGAACGAAATTAAGGCCAACATCCGTTATATATGATTTTATTATACTCAATTGAATTTCTCACACTGCTGCCAGAATGGTGTCAGTCTTGTAAGACTTGCCTTTAAAACCAAAGCGTGTCTCTTCACTGCAAAAAGGAGCACGCTCATGCCCCTACGTTTCTGGACATAATTTGGAATCTCTCTGTACTTGTCTTTGGCGTCTGTCTTTCCTTCCAATTAAACAAGTTAAGCTAAAAGGACAGCGCAATTAACCATCTAGTGCTTCATCACCGCTTGTCAACAGATATGATTGTAGTACTGGCATAAAATAAGTTAGTAAAAGTAAGTAGCACTGGCATAAAATAAGTTACAAATATTGCAAAACTTAATAAAAGCATCAGTTTTATTCATATATTATTTCCTCTTTATATAAATGTGCTTTTATTCACGTATTCGTCCGGTATCAGAATAATAAACGAGATTTAATGAGAGCGGATAGCCCTTACCAAGTCGATAGTAAAGAACCACCGAAGTAGGTATTACTTCAATGTGCAAAACTTTTTTTACGTCAGGGACGCGTATCTAAGTTGTTTCTCTAGTTACAACGACTTGGACTATTGCAGTAATATATTCGAAGTCTATCGTAAACTAAAAATTTGTAATTTTAATTAAAGAAAAAATATTTTTACTCAATAGATATTCAAAATACTTGTAAGTTAAAGCGTCGATTTAAACATTTTACAGTCCAGTGTTTAGCAGAGTGGTGTCACACAATTTTAACTTACCCTTAGATCTAATTAAAAAAAAATAGTGCAAGAAACCAAGTTCTTTTTCTATTTACATTTTCCGTTTTAATTTTAGACTTCATATGAGTCACACAAGGAATTTATATATGTGAGGAGTGACCAGGAGAAATCTTCAAGAAATAAGACAGTTTTAAGTAATCTGAAATTTCGTCTAAGACTTGGTATTGAGAATTTTGAGAAATAAGATAAAAGAATAGTAAGTAAAGACTATTAGTTTCCTAAGATTATACCATGAGCAAGGCACTCAAATACATATTATTTTATATGTACAAATAAATTTATTGATAACAACGAAGTGCGTGAGTCGAATACAAGACAACACATAAAACACATTTTAACCTGGTGCTCACTTACTGTAGGTAGGGCTCGGTGACCGCAGGGTAGTTACCACCATCTAATCTATTTCTGCCGCCAAGCAGCAATGAATTCACTTTTGCATTGATGGGAGAAAAAGCCGGTATAATTACAGGACTTCCAGATCCCTGGGGCGACAACGTATCGGCCTTTATAATGATTTCTTATATTTACGCGAACACTACACATTTAAATAAAACTAGTTTTACGGATTTTATCGCGTATATTAACTTATTTTTATTCCCGACGTTTCACTGACCACGTGACCATGGGTGCTTTACAGCACCCATGGTCACGGGGACTGAGGTGATTGACGTCCCGATGTCAGAGTTAATCCGGAGTACCTTCAGCTTTTTAACTATTAATTTTGGTTCGATCTACGCAGAATGAACTAACTGTGTCTTGAAGTCTTGCAGTGGTATGCTTGGGTTTAGTTTTAATTTTATTAATTACAGGATCCCAAGCAGTTGGTAGTACCCAGCCTCCCTCTCTATTGAAATTAGGATGTTTTTAATTTCAATAGCCTCACGTATCATCCTTGGCAGGAATCGATGTTCTTTCGCGAGAATTTGTGGTTTATCAAATCTAATGTGGTAGTACAGGCTGGGTACGGTGGTAGAGAGGGCCCTCTCTACCACCTGCACCGAAACTTCGGGAGTAAAAATAAGTTAATATACGCGATAAAATCCGTAAAACTAGTTTTATTTAAATGTATCGGCCTTTGTTTGAAGTTGGTTGCAAGTGTTCATAGGCTACGAACACTTATAATCGTGCGTATGAATCGTGTGAACACCCGCGGAAAATTACGAACACTGCGCTAGTACTTCTAATTATTTTGTGATATATTACACTGTGACCACTGTAAGGTATGACCATTCCTCTATGGATATGACGTCAATTCAGTATACTGTGAAGCCGTTCCTTTTTAATTTGCTATATTGGTTATTGTTTAAAACGGAACGCAGTCCAGTATGCTATCATCCCCATTTTTCGACAGTGTTTTCAAATTGAATGAAAATATTTATCATGTACACGTTTTCTTCAATAAACCACTTTTGTAATAAGATGGAAGTTAAACCTTATTCTTACTTTACAAAGCATTATTGATAGTGCAATGGTATCTGGCTAGTCAGCCAGGTTGTTAGAGGATGCGACATTTGTGTCAGTCCTGCACGTGAAGGAAGCTGATCACTTCCTTTGTTGTAACGCGTTAAGGATTGAGCATATAATGGGATGACGGACGTTGCACTTTGACTGAGTGAATCTTTTAAGATAGGTTAAAAACCTAACGCTACGCCAAATAACAGGATGTTTGCACAAGCAATCAGACATTCAAAAGGTACAAATTGAGATCGATTGACAGCCTATTTGTTTGTACGTAAACTTGGAGCATCTATAATCTATAACGTTGACTGTTCTCTAAGTTCTGACCTGCAATATTGATGCCGTGAGGGCCGCCATAGCCACGTACAACAACTGTTTTTTCGCGTATTCATGCAGCTGTTTCCCACAACCGCGCTGGTACAACGTAGAGCAATCAGCTGTGTAAGGCTTGTGGAGTGAATCCAGAGGACCTTGGCCGCAGCACGAGAATGGTACATGACCCTTGGAAGTGTAGTCGCCGGGACCACTGACACCGCAACATTCAAACTGTAATGAATGATCAAATGTTTATAAATATGACTTTTTATTAGAAAAAAATAACTAAATTTCCAGGCTATACGTGGTAGAGCCACGAGGTAGCTATATTATTATGATTGTAGAACGAATTGGGAAGGACTACGCTCTCGCAGAATACCAGCGTAAAATAGCAGCTTAACAAAATATTTCGTATGGTGAGTGTGGAGACCTTTTTTACTAGAAGCAAGGCAATTCCATCTCCATTTTCCAAGTATAGAAAAGTGCTATGTGATCTTAGTCCTCACCCTCAGGGGTAAATCAGGTGGAATATATGCACGTTTGTCATCCTTATCTAATAGTAAAGGCTATATACGTTACTGCTAGGCACTGGCCTCCTTTCATTTGTGAGAGAATTTTAGGACAAGGAAATGACAATGTGTGTAAGCGGACTTCACATATCTTCGAAATATAATTTTTTTATTATCTCAGACATGTAGGTTTCTTCTCGATGTTGTCCTTTACCGACTATCATTTAGTAAATCGGCACTTAAAATTGCAATTAACAATTTTATTGGCGCCGGCGGGGTTCGAATTCGGGTTGCTTGCGTACTGTGAAATTTACAGTAATCGCGTAGCTCGTAGCTAAAGTAGCTCTTCTTATTACACAAATAGTTTTTAATTATTAACCTCAGGTTGAATTAGAATCTATTAAATGAAAGAAGTCCCGCGTAAATTAACGAACTAAAATGTAAAATATGGAGTTTGGCAGCGAGGACTGTGACGCCGCGCCGCGGCTAAAAGACTACTTTAGTGTGAACGACTCTCCTTAAACCATACTTTACGAGACTATCAATAAACCACGTTTTGTGTTAAGACCGATTAAATTCTGTTACAGACTGTAAATAAATTTTAATACAATAGTATTTTCTAATTCATCGGCTCTAAACATTCGACTCATCGACTGCTGGATATAAGCCTCTCAGAATAACTATCGTAATACCACAAGACAACCGCATTTTAAATAATTTTGAATTGCTATCTCTTGTTTCAGTTTCCCTTCGTCGCCTCTTACGATACTGGACGATATGGGATAGTAGATATTCATACACCGCCACTACACGGCTCATAGTATGATTCTTTGAAGTTATTATATTTCACACAATCGCTCAATCCCAAGTTTTGATAAATAAATTTTATTAAAAAATACTAATTCATGTGTTGATTTCATAATACCAGTCCAGTCATCCAGTGCGATTAACGCACGAGACAACTATTTGTATGGAGTATGGACTACCAATATTCGCTCCAGGTACATTATCCCACTGCAGTTACACGTTTTTTAAAGAACAAAAACATACCTTAACATGCAGCTTGTCCCATCGTAGTGTGTCAGGGAAGTTCGGATCCTTTATCTCACTTGTCTCCATAAAATAATTCGTCATGGTGCCCTTTATGTCAATTTCGATATTATCCCACACCACCATTGCCCAAACGAAACAGGAGAACTCTATTATCACCACCAACACAATAAGTATGCCAGCCTGGAAAAACGCATAAACGATTAATAGACCCATAATTTTGAATAATACTTTGTAAGATTCCCCAACGTTCTAGGAAAATCAGCATTAATATCTAATCCAACTCTTTGATTTCTATAGCCATTAAACTAGGCTTATATTATACTTTTATATTTTGTCGGATTATAATAAAAGTCACTGATGATTTTTTAGTGATTAATATATTTAAAACTTACGTCTAATTTATTGCTTACTTATAATATATTATATTGCAAATTAAGTTAAAAATGGAGTTTTGGCGGGAACTTGACCGGCGGTGGATTGCTTGCCCTGTATTATTGTTTAAATAATGGTTTGAAGTGGATTTTGATATGTAAAAGTGGTGCTATTTTGTGTATTAATGTCTGCGCATGTGAACTATTAGAGGAAACGGTGAAAAAAGAGCTCCGATGGTGATGTGCATCTCAAGATAAGGTGTCTGTCTGCTTAGGCGCCTTGAGATACTATCGCCAACTGTCTGCTGGCTCAAGTTGTCGTCAAAATCTCCCAAAGGCTAGGCAATTACTAACAAAATATTGTCTAAATAAATATTGATGTTCACAGGTCTGGATAATTTAGTTCTCTCAAATCTCAAATACTCAAACCTACAATTATTGTTGTGGTTACATACTTTCCGAATATGTACATATTTCAGTAACCTTCTGTTTAATTTAAAGATTTATTTATAAATGTTTCGTTTGGTTCTGGAATATAAACTGTTAGTGTTGATTTTGACCCAGACTGTTGTAATTCATGTAAGCTGTGCAAAATAGGTGACGGATAGCCATTTATACTATATTAAAGTTATAAAAGTTAAAGTTATTAACGTTATTACGTGCAATATTAGTACTTTTTAAAGATTAGCAATTAAATGAAAAAATGTGACGCATCAACATATTGTGAAGCATTGTACCTAATATAAAGGATTATTATCACTTGATTCCGAGTTAAATGTAGACATGGCTTAAAAGACAAGCATCCAAACCAAAAATCTTATTAAAAAAATAAGTTAAAATCTGTGGTTTAAAAGTTAAAGTTACAGCCTATATACGTCCCACTGCTGGGCACAGGCCTCCTCTCATTTCTGAGAGGGTGTTTAGGGCAAGGAAGTGTCCGCCGCGCTGCCCCAATGCGTGTTGGCGAACTGCACATGTCTTAGAAATATTTTTTCTTATTTCTCAGACATGCAGATTTCCTCACGATGTTTTCCTTCACCGCCGAGCACGTGTTAAATCAGCACTAAAATTGCAATTTCATTGGTGACGGCGGGGATCGAACCCGGGTTGCTCGCGTACTGTGAGCGCTAACCATCTGAGCTACCACGGAATCACATATTAACTTCTACTAAGTTGTATCAACAGATGGCACTGTTATCAAATGTTAAGAATTGAAGGTAAATAATATGCGTTAAGCTAGAACAGAAAGTAAGACGCACATGGGAGCATGGGTATATAAAGAAAACTTTAAACATAATTATTAAAGTTATGTATGCTTTTTTAGATAATTTTATATGTACCATTACGACATGGATATGATGCATAGACTTCGTTGTCCGCCATCCAATCCATGCTACAGAACATGTGATGATCGCCATCATTAGTAGTAATATTGCTGGATACTCCACATTTACCCCTATGAAGTGCCGGTAAATAAACATCCGATATAATAGAAATCCACTGATGCCGAACAATGCTACTGCTGACATCTGTTGAAAAATATCATAAACTTTAAAAGAAACATTATGCGACTAATTAATATGAGCATTAATAATGTTTTCCCTGCGAACAATCTCTCTGTCACTTACGAAATACTAGAGTAAGTGTAACAAAGACGACGATAAGGTAACCAGAATCATTAAGCACATATCAAAAATAGTCACCACACATGAGTTCAATTTAGTTGCGCTCATTTTAGAATTAGAATTAGGTGAACTAGGTAACAAAAGCAACAGCAACCTAACATTGAATAATAACGCATGTTAAAAGTCTTCACGTAACGCAAATGGTGCTTCGCGTACTTTACTGTATTGTGTTTAAAATTGCCACTCTTGGGATTGTTTTAGTTGAGTTGTTATGACAACTAAAACCGCTGGTTAAGCATAACGGGATAATTTAAAAAAAGTGTTTTCTAGTTTCTTTACATAAATACTTACAGCAAATAACACGTTGAATGTTAACACTAAATATTTCCAACAACTCGAAGACAGGGCCATTTTTTGTATTCACATGTCAAGTTTAATTCGTAACTGGGCTCTTAACAAAGGCAGGTCGTTCCACCTCAGGGAATGTTTGTATAGCGCTGCGTCCGCGTTACTCACTACTGTTGCAGCGACGCGGCGTACAGAGTTAAACAACCGGCATTAATCTATCCGACCATCATTAATCTTTGCAAACTATTAAAAAAAAGTGTTGGTATATTGTCAGTACAATCGCAATTCCATGTAAAACCATGTTGAAGTATGCAGTCACTTATCAGTTTATCGCCGCGATAAACTGTGTATCATACAATCTAACCTCGATTTTAGCTTTGCCTCCACATGATTTCACTTTCTGTGACAGTCGGACGGTCAAAATATATAAAAATAACGTTGACAAAAATCTATTTTCAACACTCGCCTGTAACAGTTTTTCGTCACAAGTGTATGGATTAGTACACTGTTACAACTGTGATTACAACTCAAGTAACACATTTTTGTGTTTACCTATCAACTAGGTTACTATAAATTTCAAGAATATTTATTTTACTCTAACAAATTTACAGCTTAGAGTGATATAAATATCTGCGACGTAAAATAGTCGGTAGGACTATTCTAAAGAAATTTCTTAAGAACTTGATAAGAAACAGAGAATAATGACCCTTCACAACCAGTACCGATGATGCTATTTAGAATAAAGATAGCTTAACTTCGAATATCTTTAATGCTTTTCACAAAGAACTTCGGGGGCGGGAGTAGCATATTGAAAATTGGTATATGGCAGCTTGTAGCACAGGTACACATTACGTACAAGTTGTATACAATTAATCTTACCCGGCGAAACTAGTGCCAAAGGTCACGCTAATTACCTAATAACAATGTAATTACATACTAATATATGGAACCCTAGAATTATAACGCACAATATGTATACGGTAAACGCAGAGTATATCGAATAGAGTTTTACTGGAAAGTTAGGCACAAAATCAATTACAGTGCGCGTCAAGTGTAAGTAGAGTGGTGGTGGTGGCCTCTAAATTCCGCTCAGGAGGAAGAGACCTTTTGGACTCTAGAACCTTTCTTCCTAAGCTTACGAGCTTACGAGCATTATTAACAGTCTTTTTTGTTATGGAAGAGGAGGCAAACGAGCATGCGGCTCACCTAATGGTAAGTGATCATCGTCGCCCATGAACAACTACAACACAAGGGGAATTGCGTTGCCGGCCTTTTAGGAAGGAGTAGGCTCTTTTCTTGAAAGTCTCTAAGTCGAATCGATCCGAAAAAACTGCTGGCGACAGTAAATTACACAGTTTGGTCTTGCGAGGCTGAAAATTCCGCGTAAATCGCACAGTAGTAGACTGCCAGCCATCGAGATGATGAGGATGGAATTTCGAGTTCTGTTGCAATGTACGACGGTGGAATTCAGCAGCTGGAATTAATTCGTACAACTCCTCTGAGCACCCCCCATGGTATATGCAATAGAAAATGCATAGAGATGTAAGGTCTCTTCGTAAGGCCAAGGAATCAAGCCGATTGGAAAGAACTTGATTATCGACAATTTGGGCCGCTCTCTCTCTTGAATACGAACAAATAGAAGCAGCTGATACTGGGGTGCCGCGGCCCAGAGATGACAACAGTATTCCATATGAGGCCGGACCTGCGCTTTGTAAAGCTGCAAGCGGAGGGCTGGCATGAAATACCGTCTGGATCTACTGAGCACACCAAGCATTTTTGATGCCAGTTTAGCTTTCCCTTCCAAGTGACCGCGGAACTGTACGTCTCTCGAAATGTCGAAAGGAATTCCGATGTTGGCTGAGGCAACGAGGGGAGTGCCCTGAAATCGAGGAGGTACGACAAAGAAGTTCTTTATTGCGGTAAACGTGCAAATATGTGTCTTTTGGGTGTAAAACTGGACTAGATTTAGTCGCCCTCAATCCGAATCTTTGTTGAACAAAGACTCGACTTCAGACACAAGTTTGTGATTTTTGTGCCGGCACTCGACAACGTGTTCCCAAAAAATATTCGCTCGGCCGATATATAAAGCAACGCCAGTGTTGTCGTCTACATAACAGTAAATGTTACTATTATGCAACATATAATTGATATGCAGAAGGAACAGGGTAGGCGATAGCACGCTGCCTTGTGGAACACCAGCATTCACAGGCTTGGAGTCGGAGCATGCACCGTCGACTACGATCTTAACACTCCGATCTTTAAGAAAATTGGTGACCCAATTGCATACATTTTCGGGAAGCCCATAAGAGGAAAGCTTCGAAAGAAGAGCTTTGTGCCAAACCCGATCGAATGCCTTCCCTATGTGCAAAGTAACCGCCAGGGCACAGAACACAATTACTCTCTACCAAGAGAAGAACGCCAACTTCATACTAAAAAAAGGAAACACGTGTTTATGAATTTACACGAAAAGCGCCTCGGTTTGCGCCCATATAAAACTTTTTTAGCGGGAATTTCAAACCTTTGTATTGTGTAACTTTGAACTTTTTATTTAAGGCATATTCGAGTAATTTTGGCTCAAGCCTCACAAACCTATGGGGTAAATTCCATACATTTGAGAGGTTGCACCAAAATTACTCGAGTTTACTTTAGAGGTATGTGGGATAAAATAAAACTAAAAATAAGTATAGTTATGTAATTTTATTTTTTGGAAGATATTGTTTTATACACTATATATTATTATTTATGTTTTCTATTGCTTTTGCAGATAATATTTCCACGCGTAATATTGATTTATAACATATGTTATCGTGAGAGCTATTCTTCACAGAACATTAACGTAAATTTAAATCAGCAAAATTCTCATGTTGAAAACTTAACTCAGCCCAAATACATGATCTGAAATAGATAAAATTCGAGTTAATATAGTAATAATCCCTACAAATAACGATGAATAAATTTAAAATGCTTAAAGACTTACCACAATATTATCAAAAGTTTTTCTATTTTTATTGTAGGAAACCTGCAGAAAATGATCGGATGATTTTGTGCTTTTTGTTTGCATAATTTTTTAAATAATAAATTAATTAATAGTCAATATCTCATACAGAGTCAGTATCTCACAAAATCTTCACACACAATCGCGAAGAATTGCCTATAAACGAAAATGAAGTATTCTGAACCGATAATAACTGAATTAAAGCAAAACGCAATAACAAATATTAAAATCTAAATCATTTTAAATAAATTTGAACCAATTTCAGAAAATATTTTCAATATGAAAGACGTTGACAAACAAATGTCATTTTTCTTCTTTTAGTTCATGACTTCTCTTGATAGAATTCTGCTAATATTTAATAATTTAATTTTAATCAATTAGTAGGTCAATTAATTGTGCAAACATCAAAGTAATATGTATATAATTACTATAAGGTGCAAACAAAAGAAAAATATAGCATAGAATTAAAAAATTCAGTTTCTTCCGATATAATAGTTATGTATATTTGTACCTAATTTTAAAATGGCAATTTGAAACAACGCGAAAGAATGAAACGGCGATATCTTTTCTCGCTTTAATTTTACACGCCCACCCACATAGATAAAATTATGATTGTGTGCAAGTTTCTCGGCTTCATACAGAGTTGCATCACCCTGCGCCAGGGCCTCCCCTTGGTTTCAACTGCCTCCGCCCATCGGTGAGTCAGGTAAAGATAGAGGGATAAAACTAACGCCATCTATGAAATATTAGACAAAATAGACACATCTGTTGTTACTATATTGGTAAGAAACTAGGCTAGGTATTAGAATAGAATAGAATAGAATAGAATAATTTTTATTCAATATAGATTACATGTGTAATTCTTATTGAAAGTCATTTTTACTTTACCACTGGTTCGAAAAAAAACCTCTGTCCTGGGAAGAACCAGCAAGAAACCCAGCGGGACTTTTTTAAAATTGGTATATGGCAGCTTGTAGCACAGGTACACGCAACGCTAATTACGTACAAGTTGCATACAATTAATCTTACCCGGCGAAACTAGTGCCAAAGGTCACGCTAATTACCGAATAACAATGTAATTACATACTAATATATGGGAACCCTAGAATTATAACGCACAATATGTATACGGTATACGCAGAGTATATCGAATAGAGTTTTACTGGAAAGTTAGGCACAAAATCAATTACAGTGCGCGTCAAGTGTAAGTAGAGTGGTGGTGGTGTCCTCAAAATTCCTCTCAGGAGGAAGAGACCTTTTGGACTCTAGAACCTTTCTTCCCAAGCTTACGAGCTTACGAGCATTATTAACAGGCTTTTTTGTTATGGAAGAGGAGGCAAACGAGCATGCGGCTCACCTAATGGTAAGTGATCATCGTCGCCCATGAACATCTACAGCACCAGGGGAATTGTAGGTGCGTTGCCGGCCTTTTAGGAAGGAGTAGGCTCTTTTCTTGAAAGTCTCTAAGTCAAATTGGTCCGAAAAAACTGCTGGCGACAGTAAATTACACAGTTTGGTCTTGCGAGGCTGAAAATTCCGCGTAAATCGCACAGTAGTAGACTGCCAGCCATCGAGATGATGAGGATGGAATTTCGAGTTCTGTCGCAATGTACGACGGTGGAATTCAGCAGCTGGAATTAATTCGAACAACTCCTCTGAGCACCCCCCATGGTATATGTAATAGAAAATGCATAGAGATGTAAGGTCTCTTCGCAAGGCCAAGGAATCAAGCCGATTGAAAAGAACTTGATTATCGACAATTTGGGCCGCTCTCTCTTGAATACGATCAAATAGAAGGAGCTGATACTGGGTGCCGCGGCCCAGTGATGACAACAGTATTCCATATGAGGCCGAACCTGCGCTTTGTAAAGCTGCAAGCGGAGGCTGGCATGAAATACAGTCTGGATCTACTGAGCACACCAAGCATTTTGATGCCAGTTTAGCTTTCCTTCAAGTGACCGCGGAACTGTACGTCTCTCGAAATGTCGAAAGGAATTCCGATGTTGGCTGAGGCAACGAGGGTGCCCTGAAATCGAGGAGGTACGACAAAGTTCTTTATTGCGGTAAACGTGCAAATATGTGTCTTTTGGGTGTAAAACTGGACTAGATTTAGTCGCCTCAATCCGAATCTTCGTTGAACAAAGACTCGACTTCAGACACAAGTTTGTGATTTTTGTGCCGGCACTCGACAACGTGTTCCCAAAAAATATTAGCTCGGCCGATGTATAAAGCAACGCCCGTGTTGTCGTCTACATAACAGTGAATGTTACTATTATGCAACATATCATTGATATGCAGAAGGAACAGGGTAGGCGATAGCACGCTGCCTTGTGGAACACCAGCATTCACAGGATTGGAGTCGGAGCATGCACCGTCGACTACGATCTTAATACTCCGATCTGTAAGAAAATTGGTGACCCAATTGCATATATTTTCGGGAAGCCCATAAGAGGAAAGCTTCGAAAGAAGAGCTTTGTGCCAAACCCGATCGAAGGCCTTCCCTATGTGCAAAGTAACCGCCAGGGCACAGAACACAATTACTCTCTACCAAGAGAAGAACGCCAACTTCATACTAAAAAGGAAACACGTGTTTATGAATTTACACAGCGCCTCGGTTTGCGCCCATATAAAACTTTTTGGCAGAATTTCAAACCTTTGTATTGTGTAACTTTGAACTTTTTATTTAAGGCATATTCAGTAAGGCTCAAGCCTCACAAACCTATGGGGTAAATTCCATACATTTGAGAGGTTGCACCAAAATTACTCAAGTTTACTAGAGGTATGTGGGATAAAATAAAACTAAAAATAGGTATAGTTATGTAATTTTATTTTTTGGAAGATATTGTTTTATACACTATATATTATTATTTATGTTTTCTATTGCTTTTGCAGATAATATTTCCACGCGTAATATTGATTTATAACATATGTTATCGTGAGAGCTATTCTTCACAGAACATTAACGTAAATTTAAATCAGCAAAATTCTCATGTCGAAAACTTAACTCAGCCCAAATACATGATCTGAAATAGATAAAATTCGAGTTAATATAGTAATAATCCCTACAAATAACGATGAATAAATTCAAAATGCTTAAAGACTTACCACAATATTATCAAAAGTTTTTCTATTTTATTGTAGGAAACCTGCAGAAAGTGATCGGATGATTTTGTGCTTTTGTTTGCATAATTTTTAAATAATAAATTAATTAATAGTCAATATCTCATACAGAGTCAGTATCTCACAAAAATCTTCTCACACACAATCGCGAAGAATTGCCTATAAACGAAAATGAAGTATTCTGAACCGATAATAACTGAATTAAAGCAAAACGCAATAACAAATATTAAAATCTAAATCATTTTAAATAAATTTGAACCAATTTCAGAAAATATTTTCAATATGAAAGACGTTGACAAAAAAATGTCATTTTTTTCTTCTTTTAGTTCATGACTTCTCTTGATAGAATTCTGCTAATATTTAATAATTTAATTTTAATCAATTAGTAGGTCAATTAATTGTGCAAACATCAAAGTAATATGTATATAATTACTATAAGGTGCAAACAAAAGAAAAAATATAGCATAGAATTAAAAAAATTCAGTTTCTTCCGATATAATAGTTATGTATATTTGTACCTAATTTTTAAAATGGCAATCTGAAACAACGCGAAAGAATGAAACGGCGATATCTTTTTCTCGCTTTAATTTTACACGCCCACCCCACACATAGATAAAATTATGTTTGTGTGCAAGTTTCTCGGCTTCATACAGAGTTGCATCACCCTGCGCCAGGGCCTCCCCCTTGGTTTCAACTGCCTCCGCCCATCGGTGAGTCAGGTAGAGATAGAGGGATAAAACTAACGCCATATTAGATAAAATAGACACATCTGTTGTTACTATATTGGTGAGAAACTAGGCTAGGTATTAGAATAGAATAGAATAGAATAGAATAGAATAATTTTTTATTCAATATAGATTACATGTGTAATTCTTATTGAAAGTCATTTTTTACTTTACCACTGGTTCGAAAAAAAAAACCTCTGTCCTGGGAAGAACCAGCAAGAAACCCAGCGGGACTTTTTTTAAAAGTAAATTTTACATTAATGGTTGTACAAACTATTTAAGTACAAAATTTATTTTAGAAACTGCTTGGTAGAGACCACCTCATTCCCAGGGGTTATTATGAATTATATATTCATTTATACTATAATAACCCTTTTTATACAGTTTCAGCTTAACAAAACATTTAAACTTGGTAATAGAGAGAGCCTGTACACTTTCCGGGACCTTGTTGTAATAGCGTATACATTGCCCCAAGAATGAATTACTGACTCTGTGGAGTCGAGAAACTGGTATCACTAGTTTGCAGTCTGGTATTCCTAGTGTTTACAGAATGTATATCACTTTTTTACTAAAACTACCTTTGTTTTTGTGAACATATATTAAATTTTCGTAAATATACTGAGAGGCCAAAGTTAATATATTTATTTCTTTAAATTTATCTCTAAGAGACTCTCTCGGTTTTAGGTTGTAAATAGCTCTAATAGCCCTCTTCTGTAAAACAAAATAGTTTCTGAATCAGTTGCATTTCCCCATAGCAAAATCCCATAAGACATTATGCTATGGAAATAACTGAAATAAACTAGTCTAGCTGTCTCGACACCAGTGAGACCTCTAATCTTTTTTACAGCATAGGCTGTAGAACTTAGTCTGCTTGCTAGTTTGGATATATGGGGGCCCCACTGAAGCTTTGCGTCGAGAGTGATGCCAAGAAAAACAGTGGATTCAACAGGGCTCAGTTCTTCCCCATTTAAAAACACATTGGTACCCAGATTTTTAACATTCGTTGTTGTAAATTTAATACATTTAGTTTTATTTCCGTTTTATTTCCTCAAAGCGACTTTAACAACCCCTAAATGATGACGAGTACACGAAAAAAATCGATATATATCGATTTTTTTATACATATTATGTATAAGTATGTAACATGAATGTACAGAAAGAAACATTCATGTCACACACATATTTTCAAATACGATTCTGTGTTAAAATTAAACGATAGGTAGGTAAGTATTTTTAAAATTTTTAACCGGGGTTTTGGAGGACAAAACCTACCACCTGAACGGAGAAAGAATGTCATGGTCAAATTAAGATAAACTCCACTGACAATAGAAACATACAATACACACGGAGTAATAAAGTGGTGTTGTTACTGATCACTAAAAACAAGACTTATTTAGCCAAACAATAAAATATGAGAGTTTGTCTGGGAAGTGTTGAAGTATCTCTGAATTGACATTGCTTACTAAGATATTCGTCTGCTTTCAGATACAACCAACTTTACGGTCGACGTCAAGAAAGCTACTTGTCACGATTTTTGGCTAAAAGCCTAATGCTATTGCTTTATGTTACTACCTAGAAGATGTAAATTAGCTATCGAAATATGTTTTTTTATTTTATTAAAAAAATATCCAACAAAATGGCACAAAGTTGTTGGCTCCTAAGAAGCTTAAAAAATGCTGTCAATATAAAAATATATGAAGAAAAGTTAGCCCCAATTATAGGGTGCGGGAATAAAAGATTTTCTACGTGTTCGGTGATGAAGAAAATAGTGAAGAAAAGCTCCGTTAAGAAAACCAGAAAAAGAGGACATGTGAAATTTGGCAAATCGCATTTGAATAGGGTTAGATTTACTAGCTTCAAAACGCTCTTAGTTATGAAAATACATGTAGGTAAAGGCTGTTATTTCTTCTTATTAAAGTTGATTTCATTATTACAAGCTTTTAATTAATTTCACCCGTTAGTATGTGTGGGATAAATCTTGCAACTATATATTAAACCTGTTCCTCTCATCTCTGATTGAGCTGACATTTTGCATACACTCGGACAAGGGTTTTATTAAAGAGGGCCACCGGTCTGAGGTGAAAGATAATGTAATATATTTATAACCCCTTGATATAGATTATCAAATAAAAGGGTTTGCCATACGGCGAAAACTTTCAATAGTTTTTTAATAATTTTTCGAAACATTTAGATAATATTATTAATGTAAAATCTTTTACATGATATTTTTAATAAACTATCTTTATTTATTAATAAAATACCAACTAACTAACAATTTAAAAAGTTACTGTAATAATTAACAATAGTCACAAAGACATAAATCCTTCGCTATGACTTCAGGCAAACCCTCAACATTAACTACCTTCTTTACTCTCTCTAATTCTGCTACAATCTCTGGGCTCAAAGGCCCAGCTTGCTTAGCGGATCTAAGTAAGGCCTAGCTTTATCAACTTCTCTTTTATACATCTGCAATATTGCTAAGAACGCCCAGCCATCAGACAGTAAAGGCTCTGTTTTAACAGCAACTGCAGCCCAACGTTCTGCTAATTGTTCTTCACCCATTTTTAAGTAAATTTTTCCAATAATTAAAGCTGAAGGAGCTGATGGGGCAATTTTATGAGCACGTGCGGCTCTTTGTAGAGACGTCTCAAGATTTGTTTTTAACCCGCCCAAAGCTGCTCGGAGAAGTAATGCAGGGCAAGGTTCTGCTCCAGCGTTATCCGCTTCTATAAAAGCTTCTTCGCAAGTACCATCCCAACCCCTTGAAAATGCTAAGCTAATTGCACGAATTTGAGACAATATAGCACAAGGTCCTAGCAGTTTCAAACCCTCTTCCGCCTTTTTCAGTGCCTCGTCTAAGTGTCGTCGCAGTATTAAGGAAGCTATTCTTAAATAATAAATTCCAGGTTGTGGCTTTTTGTTATGATTAGAACTTGTACCACGTTGTAGACAACCTTCTTCTACACACTGGATTATTCTTTCACTAAATTTAAAACATCGCAGACATAAAAAGAAAGCAGCAGTGATTAATAAAGGATTTTGAGTGTCAATTACATAAGGAACCCAAAAAGTCTCTTCTTCACCACTTGAATCAAACCATCTCTTTAAGCACTTCCTCCATTCTCTGGGCAAGTCATATGATTTTCTCATGTTTTTTGCAGCGACAAAAGCTGCATACATGTTATTATTGAAATGGTGCATAGCATGTAGTGCGGCCCAACCGATTGCTTTGGTAGTACCATCAGAAGAATCACCTTTCACAGCAATGTGGAGAGCAGCAACTGCTGCCTCAGTTTCCTTTGGTTCTTTGTCAAACTGCATACCTCCGTATATCCACAACAAATATCGATTTCTAGGATGAACATTCAAAGCTTGCAATAAATAACTATATGCTTCTGACGCAGTTCTTTCTTCAAGGCAACGCAAAACTTTAGATAAAAGCACCCGCGGTTGTTTCGGACTAATTTGTAAATTTGTTTCAATGTGATGAGTTGATATTCTTGTATCACCTGCAAGTCGACATCTTGCTGCAGCAGACCTCGTTGAAATATGACTTTTTGGAGGAGAAGGAGCAAAAGAAGCGGTCACCGCACGTCGAATTGCTGAATGTTGACTTGTTATAGTATCTTGATAATCAATGTCAGATGATTTTTCCGGTGGAAATTGCTTAATAATAGATCTAACACGCATTAATAGACTATTAGCAGCCGTCCGTTTTATGCTTTTATTCATTTGAACTGTATTCTTGTAAGATAAATTACTTAACTCCTTATGAACGGCTAAAGCCCCGCCTTCTTTACTTATACAATTTTTGCCTAAAGATGGTTCACATGATGGAATGATTAACTCCAAATCATCGTTGGTATTTCGAATACCAGCGGGAGGGGGGAATCCTATATGATCAAATAGTGTTCTTGTTTTCGCTTTTGGAACGAGTGGATCAATCAAATCGAATCTTATAACAATGTAAGCATCATGTCCGTGCTCATCAATTATAAAGCTATTTTCACGGGCACTTACTCGTGCGCTATTTGGTGGTAAGTCCAAAATGGTGGAGGAATTTTCGGGTAAATTTTCAACTTTAAAAAACAACAGCTTTGCACATATAGTTACGCCAGATTGACCTGGTTGGAGTAAAACGCCCGCATCAACAAATGACATAAATCTACCTCGTACTTCCATTTTTCCACTCTTTGGGACTCCAGCCAATTCTAAGACAAAAGTAGAGTTTAATCGATTTTGTAAACATGTGGGTTCTACCAGAACTCGCCTCATGGCATTCCAATAAACAGAATTACAACTATCAGAATTTTCAACTGATAAATCTTGTGGCACAAACTTATCATCGTTGGGTACACTAAAAACTGTGTTAGCTGCTTGTCCCGCGTTACTGGCCGTAGCCCAAACAATTTTAGACGCCGATAACGTGCTTTGTGACATTCCGAAATTTATAGCCGTGGGGCTGTGAATATTACTAAGACTTATGCCACTGATGAAAACTGTACCTTCCTTTATATTTGGTAGGCAATGAGCAGAAATCATGGTCAACATTAGGGGAATTTTTTTGCTCTCTGAACTTCCCCTACAACTAGCAAAAACTTCAACTTTGCAATCCGTTATAAGTCCTGAATTGATAACAACAAGCGGTACTGCTACACTAATTTCCTTTTCCCCTAAAACTAATGGAAATAAATCTACATTACCTCCTACTCGGTTATCACTACTAATCATAGGATCGGTCTCTTTTACCGCTTTTCCACCACGAGTACGAAGTAAAAATACGAGTGGCCTATCTGCCACCATCATTTGATTTATTTCTTCTTTTAAATTCAAAGGTAAGACAAAATCATTAATTATTAAATCATTTTGCCATTTCTCTTCCAATAAAACTTGATTATTGAATAGGGTTACGAAATCCCATTCACCAGGGCCAGGCGTATCACCTTTTAACGTTAAGGACAAATATACGAGTCGTGGACACTCGTTTTCGTCCTGAAAATCTTCAATATCATTAGACCCCATTGTCATATCCGTTTCATTAATATATTTTTCACTCTTTTGTTAAATATAATCATACTATATTTTATGTAGGTATATCGTCTTTCATATTTGGTTAAAAATGTGTGACATTGTCATTATTTTTATATTTGATTTACGTTTATATGCAAAGAGATTCTCTTTGCATTCTCAAATATACTATAATAATCTAGGATGCAATCAATATATTATTCCAACATTATATTAATAATCTATGACCTCGTCTCTCTAAAACTACGCGCGCATGGAACATTTTGTTCAAAATAGAACAGAAGATTTGCGAGCGATCAACTTCTGCACGCATTGAACGATTTTTTATTGTTTTTTTTATTGTTTACCGGTCAGTTAGATCAGTGCAATATGGATTTCATATACCTACATATAATTTTCATGTGTTTGCGCTCTTCTTCTTAAAATGCATCAAAAGACACGTCAAAAAATACCGTATACATCCTGAAGGAGCAATTTCTCCGGTCATACAAAGATTTAAGATCATCTCAAGTCCGCTGTAAAAGAGCATTTTTCAGGCCAAGACGAAAATATTTTTTCAAGAGAATAGAAAAGCTTTTTTCACGAACAAGTCAATGTATTGATGTCATGGGAGACTATATTGAAAAATAAAAAAATATTTCATAATTACTAAATTTAATTAAGTTACGTTTATAATAACATTAGCTAAGGAATCATACAAATCTTTGGGATTTTTTCTCAGAAATGCTAAAGAGTTTCGTTACGATAGTGTAATAAGCTTAATATTCAGTGCTCTCATACATACATACATATACATACATAAACCTCACGCCTGTCACCCAGAGGGGTAGGCAGAGACTACGGACTTCCATTTGGCACGATCCTGGCACACCTCTCCCGCCTCCTTTACATCCATATCTACGCATACCCGCTCGTCGGTTAAGGGTACTCCTAATCTGGCCCTTTTTCAATATAACGCCAATTTGGTCGATAAACCTTCGTCTAGGGCGTCCCTTCCCGACTCTGCCGTTCACTTCTGCAACATAAATTTGCTTTGTCACTCTTTCCTCGTTCATTCTTTTTACATGACCAAACCATCGAAGCATTCCTTTCTTAATCCTGGTCACAACGTCATCTTGCAAACCACACTTTTCTCTTATCACACTATTTCTCACCCTGTCATTCAGATTCAGTCCTAGCATACTCCTTAATGATCGCATTTCTACAGCATTTATTCTACTCTCATGCTTCTTCTGCCAGACCCAACTTTCACTACCATACATTAAAGTAGGGACTAACACAGCATTATGAATTGCCAAAAGTGCCTTTTTGACACATTCTGACTCTTCACAATAGCGTGTAGAGCCCCATTCACTCTATTTCCTGCGTTCACTCGTCGTTCTATATCCTTATCATATCTACCATCCCTGCTAAATAAACATCCCAAATATACAAACTCATCCACTTGCTCAATCAACTCCCCTTCTATTCTTATTTCTCATAACGTTTTACTTTCTTCTCTTTCAAAAACCATCACTTTCGTCTTACTTGCGTTCACTTTCATACCCCTCTCTTTTAATGACCAGTTCATTAAAGTAACCATCATTTGCAACTCGGCCGCCGACGATGCAAATATGACTTGATCATCGGTGTACAAAAGGCATCTGACGGTTTACCCACCCATTCTCAACCCACATTCTTCAACTTTCAAAGTTTGCAAACAACTGTCCATAAATAGATTAAACAGCCACGGGGAAGCTACACAGCCCTGTCTGACACCTTTTTGGATGCCAAACCAGTCCGAGCAGACCCCGTTGATCTTGACACAAGCACTAGAGTCCCTATAAAGAGACCAAATCAGTTCAGTGTTTGCTATAACACATTCCTGTCCACTCTGTCATAAGCCTTTTCCAAGTACATGAACGCACAAAAAAAACTTTCTGGTTTTTGGCCAAAAACTTCTCCGCAATCATGCGCATGGAAAAACTTGATCCGTACACCCCATCCCCTTTCTAAATCCAGCTTGCACATCCCAAATTTTTCCATCAGTTTCTTCCATAACTCTTTCAATTAACACCTTAGCAAACAGTTTACCCACAATACTAAGCAAGCTGATACCACGGTAGTTTTTACAGTCCTGCTGTGACCCTTTTCCCTTATATATTAGAACTATAACCGCTTTGCACCAGTCTTCCGGTACCCGTTTCAGTTCCCAACACAAATTAAACAAGGTGTGGCAGGCCTACCCTCCTCTCTCAGCTTAGCATTTCGGTGATACTCTATCATATACGGCTGCCTTACCTGCTTTCATGCTTTTCATTGCTTTCATTATTTCATCTACACTTATCTCCTACCTCTCCACTTCTTTCAGAATTTCTATTTCACTTAATTCAGACGACTCTTCACTCATAAACACGCTTTCAAAGTATTCCTTCCATCTCTTTAAATTAGAACTTCATCATTCAGCATACAGCCATTCTCGTCTCGTATAGCATTCATTCTAGGCTGTTTGAATTTCTCCTGGCAGTTCTTACGAGTTTTCAGAACATTTTAATATTTGCCTGGAAGTTATCAGATATCATTCTATCATTCTTATCCTTTCTTTCTTGCTTTTCTTTTCAACAACTTCTTTCTCTCTTATTTATACGTCTTTTTTTTTTTTTTTTTTTGCGGATGGAAAATCATCTAATGACGCCTTTCGCTGTGGGTGGAGCGGAAGGGTGTCAGACTTTTACTGACTAAAACCATCCGTGTTCCTTCAGTGCCCTTACGTTCTGGGCCGCGGTATCTCTTTCGAACAGCCCCAGCCAGCAGCAAACGTCGGCCCTTGCAGGCCCCTTCACGCTGCTGACAGCTCTTTGAGGCGCGCGTGGAACAAAACGCGCCGTCGACACGGCCTGTCGTCGTTGAACGGACGGACGGCGAGCTACCATTGCTCGCCGTCCACGAATCCACGCCTACGGTGGTCAGGGGCCACGACGGCCCCGACGCCGGGGCGTCTCCGCGGCGGCCGGGAAGGAAGCTGTTGCTCTTTCCTTCTCCGCTCCGCCACCTCCTTCGCTAGCATCACTGCTTCGCAGAAGGTGGTGACGGCATCCCATTCCGTCTCGCTCGGACCATGGCTTCGACCAGGGCCGGACGCGAATCTCGCCGCCTATCGCCGCTACGAGTACGGCGGTGCTCCGCCAAGCAGGGCACACCTCCGGTGTGCTCCACCGTATCCCGGTCGATCCTCGCAGTGGGGCACCGGGCGTTTCCTCCCGCCCGATTCGGTGCAGGAACCTCCCGAACACACCGTGTCCGGTGAGGACCTGCGTCAGGCGGAAGGTGAGGACACCGTGGCGTCTCTCAAGCCACTCCTCAAGGGGTCTTATCGCCGCTATAGTGGCGTGCCCAGCACAGGGTTGCGACAGTCGCTCTCTCCATGTCGCCATGGGATCATGCCGTCTGTCCGCTGCGACGACACCGCGGCGGCGGGTTTCCCCGGCATGGTGCCTCCGCGCGCCATTCGTGCAGGCGCGCGACTATCGCCTCCAGATCCCATGGCGGCAATCCAGCAAGGAGGCTCGCCGCCTCGCGGAGATCGTGCGGTAGCCGCGAACCATCTTTACGGCAACCACCCTTTGGGGCGCGTTTAGGTGGTGGACGGCAAGCCGCGCAAACACGCGCCCACCGGGGCCCGTAAAGGCCATGGACCTCACGATCCCCGCGTAGAGCCTCCGGCGAAGGCAGCCCCAGGTTCGGCGGGAGCCGCCTGAAGCCCCGGTCCGTTCAGTTTGGGAGCCAAACGTCGGAAGTGCTCAACGAAGTTCCATCGGCCGTCGAGGACGAGTCCTAGGTGCTTCAACGTCGACTCGACGCCGACGGATACCCTCTACCATCACTGAGGATCCCAGTGGTGGCCTGTTCCGAGACCATGGGTGCATGGCCTCGGACTTGTCTGAAACCACCTCGAGACCAGTTGCCGGATCCTCTCAACGACTATCGCAGCCCCGCGTGTCATAGTTTCCGCCGCCGCCTCGTGCGACCCCCTGTGCCAGTACCAGCGTATCGTCAGCGTAGCAAACTACGCTGACGCCGGTAAGGAGGTCGGCGCGCAGCACCAGTCGTAACCGATGTTCCACAGGGCGGCCCCAGAACCGAACCTGTGGGACACCGCGACATCTCGCCGGTTCCACTCACCGTTTCGACCGGGGTGATGACGGCCCTGTCCGTCAGATGGTCCCCGACTACGACGGAATAGGTCGGCACCGGTGATACCGAGTGCCTCCTAATGCAGCTCAGGGCATGGAGTTGAAGGCGTTGGCGATGTCGAGAACCCGCAATACAACCCCTGGCCTGCATCCCCGTCGTGAGGGCTCTCCGCGCATGATGGCGTCCACCGTGAGCGCCTCTTGCGGAAACCAAACTGGTGTTCCGCAGATCCGGCCCGTCCGCAAGGTGCTCGGCGGGCGGTTTGCAATTACTCTTTCAAAGAGCTTGCCCACCTCGTCGAGCAGCACCACGGGCCGGTATGCGGACGGAGAGTCCGCAGGGCGCCAGCTTCCGAATGAGACCAGCTTCCCGTCTTCCAACAGAGCGGGGTGGCCTCTCTCAAGCATGCGCTTGGAGCCCCTCAGTCAGGGCCGAGGCCTCAGGCCAGGACCCAGGCTTTGCCAGGCAAGCCATCGGGTCCTGGGGCGTATTCCTGGCCTTGAGCCTACGTACGCCACTCTCAGGTCTACAGTCCCTTCCGGGATGTCGTCGTCGTCGTCCTGGTGGTCCGCTTCCGGCACCGCAGGTGGCGGAGCCATAAACGGGGCGGATGTTCCCCGCGCGCAGAACAGAGCGCTCACCACATCCTCCACGAGCTGAGGCCGGAGACTCTGCGTCAGCAGGGCGGGTGCGGGTTATCCGCACCATCTTGTAAGGCGCCCCACGGATCTCTATCGAGTCTCAGCATCTCCTCACGGGCCCGATCCCGGGCCCGCAGGACAACCTCCCGGAGGTGGTTCGCCGCTCTGTATCCTCGTACAGCCCCGCCTCAATGGCTGCCGCATTCGGTGGACGAATGCGGGCCTGCGATGCCTGGCGTACAGGTGCCGCGCGGCGACACGCCTCGCGCAGAGACGTCAGCTCACGCGACCACCAATACACCTGACGCCGGGCACTTCCTGGCCGGACGCGGGGCATGCCACGTCACATATCTCGGACATGGCCTCCTGGAACCACCCTGCCTCATCATTGACGTCGGCAGGCCTGTCCGGTGATGACACCCAGGCCTGCACGATCGAGGCTTCAGGAGGGCTCCCGGTCCAGCTGCTTCGCCCAACGCGGACCACTCGGGGCCTGTGGACTGGCGCGCTCGGGGCTGGGTGGAGACGTCAAACCGGATGTACCGGTGGTCGGGTAGGTCTCCACCCCTCCATGACACGCCAGTCAATGGCACGCGGCGACAGAGCGGGGCTGGCGAACGAAATGTCCACCACCGACTCGCCCGCATCCGCACACACGTGGACAGAACCCCGATTTAGGACGACCAGGCCTGTCTCCAGAGCCAGTCTTCACCATCCTACCCGCACATCTGTACGACGAACCCCAAGCCAAGTTCTTGGCATTGAAGTCCCCGAGGACAAGTACGGGGAGGATAGCTTCCGACGACGACTGCTCTCAGCTCTGCAAGAAGTTGTGAAACTCGGCGAGAGATCGGTTCGGGAATACACCCCCACAATGACGAACTCCCCGAACCGTGCTGCTACGCACCCTGACCCTCCTGACACCTTCAGGGTCGGGGTACCGGCAGCAGCTGAAGAAATGATGGCCACTGAGCCGTTGGGTCCGCCAGTCCTCCTAGGCCAGACAAAATACGGCTCAGCGACCACAGCGATGTTAATCGACCACTGCGCCATGCTCTGGAGCAACAGATCCTGAGCGGCGCGAGTGGTTGATCGCCTGGAGGAAGCTTAATGGGGCCGTTATAGGCATTCCATTTCAGCTTCCTCCACGGGGCGCCTCTCTGCGGGCGTCGGTGTCGCGGCGGCGGCGGCGGCGACAGCGACAGCGGCGGCGGCGGCAGTCGCGACTGCGGCGGTGGCCACAGAGGCGGTGGCGGCGGAGGCCCTCCCTACCCGCGGCCTTGGCCTTGGCGGGTGGCACGCAGGCCTGCTTCCGGCCCGGTGATCGGCTGGCTTGCCGGTCGCCGCATGCACATCACAGTGCGGCGTGGCGCAGCAGGTCGCCGATATGTGTCCGGGCTGACAGCAGCGAAGCAAAGGCCACTGCGGTCAACCTCCGGCGCATTTCACCGATACGTGGTGCCCCACGAGACAGCGGTAGCACCTCAGAGGTCTGGGCTCCAGCAGCAACCTGCGCTGAGACCCAGCCACCAAAGCCTTCGGCCCTCCACTATGGTTTTGGCCGCCGTAACAGGGCAGCACACCGTGGCGGCATGCATACCCTGTTGGACCGGGCGTATGGCGCCTGACCTGATCTGGTCAGTAGTGCACCCCCGGACCTGGCGACGGCGGCCTGCTCCTCCTCCGATACCAGGTCGTCCAGACCCGCTGATGCGGGTCTGCGCATCTGGCGAACCTGGACACTCGGGCCTCGTCCGCGTCCAGGGACGCTCTGAGCTTCGCAGCCAGGCGTCCGCGGTCGCCACTGCTGGATTCCCCGGGATCTCAGCATACGGGCCCCGTCTGGGTGACTTTGAGCCAGAGGCCCCGGTGATCGAGCTCCCGAGATCACCGCCTCTTTCGCCTTTGCGAGCAGATCGCGGTGGTAACGCCCTTCTTTCCGCGTCCGGCTGTAGTGTAATCACTACAGCTGCGGTCTTCAGGGCGCGGAGCCTAGCCGCGATCTTGCGCGCCTGAACTGGCGCTGCCGCTCCTGCTCTTTGGCCTTTTGGCTGCCTTCTTCCTTATTTTCCCCGACCACCTGCCAACCGGCTTCAGCCGCAGGAGGTGTGGGGAGCTGAGGCAGTGGCGGCGGCGGCGGCTGGCTTGCCGCTGGCGCTGGCACATTCGCCGCAGGCACTGGGGCTGGCGCAGCCACCGCCTGTGCTGCCGCTTTGCCCTTTTGCTTCCTTGCTTGCCTCTCCCCGTTGCCGGCAGCCGAGGCCGGTTCAGCCGGTACCGGTTTTGCCGGGCCGGCTTTCGGGGAGGCAGCTGCAACCCGCCCGAGGCTGGCTGGACGGCCCCGGCTTGGATGCGGCAGCTGTGCCGCCGCGTACGAGACCGTTGCCGGCCTCGCCGCCGTCTTGTTTGCCCCTAGGGGGCCGCAGGACGATGCCCTCCAGCACGGAGAACCGGTGCTGGAAGGCAGCCACTCCCCGGACCAGGTTCAGAACCTGGTTCTCCATCGGCACAGGCTGGCTTGGGCGCTGCGTCTGGGGCGCCGCGCGGAGGCAGCTCACGTAGACTGGCCAGGTCTGCGCGGGCTTCTCGTTCTCCTTCTGGAGAGTCTCCGGCGGACGTCAGGCGGGCCACATCCGCCCGCAGCTCCGCTACCAATTGGCCTCCGCAGCCGCCATGATGGAGGCGGAGGCCGCGGGAATGGCTTTAACTTTGAGGCCGCCTTTGCTTGTGGGCCACGACCTTGATCGCGGCCTCCACCTCCTTGCGAATCTGGCCTTGCTCCCACCTCAGGCCGCCAGTCGCATCCGTCTCTTCGCCTGATACCGAGCCGTATCGCCCGGGTGGCGCCCTCCTCGGCATGCTTTGCCGCTTGTTCAACCCTCTGATTGTCAGAGGGCCCTCCTGCCTCTCAGCCCGCCCCGCCTGTTGGTGGGGATTTTCCAGGCAAGCCTCCTCTTCATCGGCTGACGACCCTGGTCGCCATCCCGCCTGGACCGCTTGCGGAAGAACTTACTGGTCTCCGCGGTCCCAGGCTCCACGCGTCAGGAGCTCTCTGGGCCTCCCGCTGCTCGATGCGGCGTCGGACTCTGTCCCCGCATCGTTCCTCCTCTCTCTATGTTGCCGTTGTCGGCGGTTTTGGTTTTATTTCCATATTTGTACCCACGGTATGGGAGTAATTAAAGGTCCACCTTAGCAGTGACCCCTGCCAGGTAAGCAGATTTAGAGGTTTATTACTCGCCAGGGGTCTGCAGGTACCCTGGCGAGGAGCGCACTATCGACTGATTTGTTCGTAGAACCCCGTCAGCCATCCATCCCTCGCGGTGCGTCGCCGCTTGAGATTCAGGGTAACTTATAGAGGTTTCTCCCTCGCGGTCCGGGCGGTTAAGCCAAGACCCTCGGTCCCAATCAAAGCCGCGAGACGCGAGTCCGACACTTCGATACTGGGATTACGAGACCGGCGGTGACAGCAAAGGATGAATCCTTCACTGTCTGCCCGGAGGCAGGGTAAGTGCACCGAGCCCGCCTCCTCCTCTGCTATGCCCTCTGCTGATCAGAGGGTCACGCAGTGGAACGCGCCGTTGGTCCGGACGGACCCCACCCATCAGAATAATTAGCCGCGGCAGTAACCTTCCCAAGGGTAAATTTCTTCTCATTTCTCGAGGAAGATTACTGCCGCTAATGCACACCGGCCCAGTAGCTGCTCTTCCTCCAGACTTATCAGAGGGACCCGCAACTACCAGGCACACGTGGAGGACTTCTGACTTCACCTATTTATACGTCTAAAGTCACCTTTTTGCTAGCTTTGGTTGCTAGTAAATCTAGCCTGCTTTCTTCTTTGCTACAACTTCCTCCGTACCTCATCATCCCACCACAACGTAATATTTTTCCTTTCATTCGTTCTCTTACACACCTCATACCAGGCTGCATCACCAAAACTTTCTTAACATTATTCCATACAGTCTGCAAGTCTAAATCACTCTTACATAATTCATTCAAACCCTTATATATTTTCCCTCAGTCTACATTTATACTTCTCTTTCACACCTTCATCTTGTAACCTCTCTTATTCTTATACGCTGTAACGCAGTGGTGACACAGATGTCCGATGCCGCCAACACCTGAATAGACCATTAATTCGGCATAAGACCAGGCGTGATCCGCCCCTACGTCCAGTGGTAGGTACAGGGTTTACCGGGGTCCACCCCGGTAAACCTTGTACCTACCACTACTTCATTCTTTCATCCACTATTATGAAATCTATCATGCTTCTATAATCGCCTCTTTCCATGTACATGTGAGATCCTCTTATGGCGAAAGAAAGTGTTCGTCACAAAATATTCTTACATACGGTGAGGAGGTTTTACCATTCTCATTTATACTTTCATCGCCAAACGTTCCTAATATCCTTTCATAACCAGACCTCTTCACCCCAACCCTTCCATTAAAATCTCCTAACATAATAATATTCTCATTTCCATTACATTTCATCAACACCATCCTGACCATGTCTCATAACTGCTCTCGGATATAAGTGGGCTTTGACATGTCTGGGGTGTACACCCCTAGCACAAAAAACTTCTTTAAGCCCACTTTCATTCGTATCCATTGCAGCCTTGGGCTTACACATTCATAATCTTTCACACATTGGCTCATTCTTTCTGAAAAGATGACGACTCCCTAGCATGCCGCTCTGTCCTCACACCAGACCAGTAAGCGGTATACATGCCATGTGCAGTGGCATCCTTTCCTTTCGTTTCGTCTCATTTACACATAACACATCTATTCCTCTATCATTCATCATTTCGCATACTTCATCCATCTCATCATTCATTGCTCCACATACATTCAGCGTAGCCAGACGGGCCTCCGCAATCCGCTTTTCGCCCTTCCGGGAGACAGAACGTGACGGGTGGCGAACCTCGTCGCCGGTTTTTCTCCGGTGATTCTTCGCACCCCTACCCCATTAAAGGGGCGCCGGGAACTCGGGGCCATTTCTTTTTTTTGCTGGCTCATGGTGCGAACTAAGGGGTGGTATATTTTACGCCGCTACCATACGGAGAGGAGCCGAGTCTATCCTTTCGGCTTTGTCGCTCATTTAGCACCACCCGGGGGACACGTGTAAGGTGGGCCTAGGGTTAGGTGGTCGAAGCCTACGGACGCGAGCGACTCATCCCCCTCTCTCTCTCGTACCTACGCTCGAAACTCGAAACTAATTGTTGTGTTTGGAATCCGTGTGAAACAATTTATATTTTTCGTTTGGAAATGGTCCAAAAGGTCTTTTTAAGATATCTCTACAAGCGCCTTCATGGATACCCATATTTATATCTCCCTAAATTTTTCCTAAGTTCTCTGAGTTACAACTAATTGCAAGTAAAAATAAATAAACACATTCAAGACATTGTAGATATAGGCACTGCCATATTAAAGAATAGAATAGAATAGAATCATTTTTATTCAATATAGATTATAGTACATAATACTTATTGAAAGTCATTTACTTTTACCAATGGTTCGCAAAAAAAAACCTCTATCCTGGGAAGAACCAGCAAGAAACCCAGCGGGACTTTTTTTAATAAGCACAATTTACAATATAATATTTTATACAATTGTTATGAAAACATTTAGAAACAGCTTGGTAGTGATCACCTCATTCCCAGGGGTTATTATCAGTCATGTACTCTTTAGTAGTATATATATACCCTTACTAGACAATTTTTGCTTAATAAATAATTTAAACCTTTTGATAGAAAAGGTCTGCATATTTTCTGGGACTTTGTTGTAAAAGCGTATACATTGCCCCATGAAGGAATTACTGACCCTGTGGAGTCGAGTAACTGGTATAACTAACTTGTGCTTGTTCCTAGTATTTACAGAATGTAGATATCTACGTACATCACTATTTTCAATAAAACTATTTTTGTTTTTGTGTACATACAATAAGTTCTCGTAAATATATTGAGAGGCCAAAGTTAATATATTTATTTCTTTAAATTTTTCTCCCAGGGATTCCTTCGGACCTAGGTTATAAATTGCTCTTATGGCTCTCTTTTGCAAAACAAAGATAGTTTCAATGTCAGTCGCATTACCCCATAGCAAGATTCCATATGACATTATGCTATGGAAATAACTAAAATAAACTAATCTAGCTGTTTCAACACATGTAAGGCATCTAATCTTTTTTACAGCATATGCTGCAGAACTAAGTTTGCTAGCTAGTTTAGATGTATGAGGGCCCCAAATAATAGCAAGTTGGGGTGCGATCGCATCTATTATAGACGCAATAACTTTAACAGAAATCGTCCATAGATCTGCTGTTTTCTTAATATCAATAGTTTTGAAATATTTTACAATATCACCTGATAATATTCTATGAAATGCAAATTCTTTTTTACAGACATTTACATTTTGTTTGAGTAATGACTTGGCGACACCAGGGGAGGAATTGAGTGACTTCGTAGTCAAGATCGGAATGTCGGTAAAATATTGTTTAAAAGCCGTTGCATTGTCTTGATCTGATTTCGTCAAATTATTGTTAAAATTTAATTGAAATTTTGAGTCGTGTAGTTTTATCTTGCCAGTTTCACTATTGATTATACTCCAAGTCATTTTAATTTTATTGAAGGGGCGGGGGATGGGGGGATCTGTTCTTGGCTATAACGACAGCATCCGTTGCTAAGTCACAGAAGGGCGGTGAGTGAATCAAATCGAATGTTCAAGATGTTGGTCACTGACCAAACTTGTATGGAAGATATATAAATGCTCATCACATACTATTAGCTACTGAATAATAATCTCAGAGCAAAAGTGATATTTACAATCGATTGTCAATAATCATAAGTTTGACACATTAGTCGTCGTCCTAATATAAAGTGATTAGGCGACTATCGCGCGAATTAACCGATGCGATTACGCGACTATCCTGTGAATATGTGACGCAATATCGTTTACGCGACCGTTGCACGGTTGTCAGTTACGCCACCTGTTTGGGACTTTTAGGACACCCTCCAATAAGATTGATAGCGCGTTAGTACGAACAAAGTTCGTGCAAACCAGTGATTGTGTTCTATTAGGACGACGCCTAAGAAAGTAAAAATCGAACCAGGTGAGATGGCTTAAAAGTATTTGTGTCTTCGTCTAACAATTTACCAACGATAATCGAATTTTCTTATGTAATATTTGTTAGATTTCTTAAAATTTAAATATGACGGTGCCTGAGCCATTGCACGTGCGGCGGCCCGTTGTAGCTAGACAAAAAAAGACTTTGCATTGGGCGCAAAAAAAAAAGCCGTTAAGGCAGTCTTGGCTCTCGCGTGGAAAGGTGCGCTTGTCGTATTCCGTTACTAGATTATCCTTGACTCGTTGGATAATTAATTCGTGCAAACGAATTAATTATTATTCTTAACTACAAAATTAGTCTCGGTACAATTTATAGTTTGTATTGAGTAATCTATTGTAAATTAACCTTATTTAAAAGAAAAGTCCCGCTGGGTTTCTTGCTGGTTCTTCCCAGGACAGTGGTTTTATCCGAACCGGTGATAGTAGTACTATATTGAATAAAAGTGATTCTATTCTATTCTAAAACCCTTTTCATGTGACTCTATACATCATAATAACACTTCTTCATAAGAAGTGGGAATAAAGCTTTCCATTTAACTTCTCTATATTCTAATGACCTTTCTACAAATACATTGCATATTATGTTATTACTGCATCAAGAAGTAGTATCATCGTCTACTGCTTGTAAGATAGTCGACTACGACATCCTTTTTTTAATTTTTTTTCCCTTGGTCTTGGAATAGTTTTCTTTTTCTCACGAGCATCAGCAAACTGTATATGTAGATCTGTCAGTTTACGGGTCTACTCAGTGTTACTTTAATGGTTTACTCGGTGAGGGTTGATCACTGGTTAGGACGAATCGGTACTCTATATCCCAATAATTTCAACAGTTTTGTAGTCCCTCGAATAAAAAACGGCCGTTACATTTTATCATTTCCAATATTGATTACTTATGGCATATGGATGCGGATGACCCGAGTGGGTTATGCTCTGTGTCTGTCGGACGTGGACGGTCAAAACCGTTCAGACGGACTAGAGACCGTCGGTGAGTGCATTATGAGTACCCGGTGTACATGGTGTGCAGATATGCATGTCGCAGTAGTCTTAGGGTGTGATTAGTGTGTCTGTTCTGTTATCCTACCAGTGCTTATGTTTCTTCATAGTTACACACACACATTTATATACTCTATAATTATATACTTTATTCCCCATCTATTACTATATTAATATAATAAAGTGGAAGATCTTTTTTGTTTAAACACGCTAATCTCTTGAACCGATTTGAAAAATTCTTTTTATATATTATAGCCAAATTTATGAGAAATAGTATAGGCTATGTAGAATTAGGCTAAGTATACCTTTCAGCTAGCCTTAAATATTGATTTTTGTTAAGCAAGTCGGAAGGAAAAACGGTCCCCGAAATGATTTTTCCGCGATGATTTATACAATGTTCTACGAAAGTATAGATCTTTTCTTTATCTGAAAAAAATTATATGCCTATTTCTTATACATAAGCTACAATTAGTTATTTTGTGACAAACAATATTGAAAATTAAAAAGTGATTTATGAGCGTTATTATTAAGCATGGCATATTAATCCTTACGAACGAAAGTTACTTCATCATTAAGACAATTTTATGAAGATAAACTTTACTCATTATAGCATGTTATTTGAACCCATAACTTATGAGGTAATCTAAAATTAAAATAAATCAACACTTGGATTGGCGCGCGAACGACGCATAAAACCTAGCCGCCCGATGAGAACAGAAAGAAACCAGTTGTGAACGCTTTTATGAGCGAGGTTAGTTCTATCATTATAGCTATTAAATATTTTATTACCATTGTAACAATAAAATTTTCAAAATAGTATAGCAACGTGAAATAATTTAAAATTAAAATTTTTGTACAACCGACTTCAATATAAATTATTAAGAATAACTCAAAAACTATTAGTCAGACCTTGATCAAATTTATATGAGACCACATGAGAAGCACCAGCTTTCAAATGAAAAAAGAATCATCGAAATCAGTTCACCTAGAAAAAAGTTATGAGGTAACACGCGGTAAAAAAAAGAACATACAGTCGAATTGAGTACCGTCTCCTTTTTGAAGTCGATAAATGAAAGAGTTTAGAAATAAATTACACTTCTATTCTTTAATTGATTAATACGTATCTTAGCTTATTTGTTGTTTTATTAATGACCATGAACTGTAATGTTTGATCTAAACTTTTACTTTTAGGTTAAATATCTTAATGCCAGTTTCACAAAATGTGAAATAATAGAAAGTAATCTTGTCATTTGATAAACAGAGGTTTGGTTTGGCGGGAACTAAACCGCCGGTGGATTTCTGTTTCTGTTTTAGCGTGTACATAATGGTTTAAAGTGGATTTGGATGCTTCAAAGTGTGTATGATTTTGTGAATTAAATGTCTCCACATGTGAATTATTAGTGGAAACGATGTAACAAGCGAAAATATAACAAGTTATTTTATCCGCTGAGGTGCCTTGAGATGCTATCGTCAATAACTTTCTGCTTCCAGAAGAATTTAATTACCACGTTTATTCCGCTGAGAATCAAGTTATCATCAAAGTCTCCAAAAACTTTGCAATGTGACGCATCATTCAGCATATTGTGACAATACACGTCAGACTAGGATGTATGGGTATATATCCCTATGCCTT
Organism: Parnassius orleans; assembly: GCA_029286625.1. Classification (NCBI taxonomy): domain Eukaryota; kingdom Metazoa; phylum Arthropoda; class Insecta; order Lepidoptera; family Papilionidae; genus Parnassius; species Parnassius orleans. The sequence continues at coordinate 1,958,910 of JAGSMP010000051.1, forward strand.
AAAATAAAAAATAAATGACATTTGACATTGACTTTGATTTGACATTAAGTTTTTAAGACAAAGACATGACGTTTTACAAAACTTACAAACTTACAAGAACTTACATCTTACAACTTTTACAATAATATTTCATGATTTGCTACGTACACATGTTGTAAAGTAATTTAAAAATGTTATAAAATGTATACTCTTTTACACGGCCTTTACAAATACATTATACAAAAAGACGAGTACTGTGTATTAATATTAGGGCTCGATAATGCTGGTAAAACGGTACCTATCTAAAGAAACTCAATATTATTGTACTATATTCTAGAAAGCCCCTTTAACGAATACCTTTCCCTGTTAACATTATAAAATACACTTTTTTCCAGACTTATTTGGAGGCTACTAAAACGAAATACACTAAAAAGTATAAGGCTATGAACCCCAATAGAATAACAACAACTGTAGGGCTAAATATAGGTAAAATAGATGTAGACGGCGTAAGGTTAAATTTTTGGGACCTGGGTGGGCAACAAGAGCTGCAGTCACTATGGGATAAAGTATGTTAACAAAAAAAAAGTTCCTATTTATTGGTCTGTGGACTTCAGTGAACACTTAATATTATGTGTACCTTGTGTATCTCTTTAATATTATAAAACAGTACTATAGTTTAATAATTAATTTCAGTACTATGCAGAATGCCATGCCGTAATTTACATAGTGGACTCATCTGATAGAGAAAGAATTTCCGAATCAAAAGAAACATTTGGTAAGGTTGTCCACATTATTATTGTGGCATTTTAAGTATTATTGCTGATACATAATATGCATAATGTGTTCTTTATGGTTCAGAGTAACAGGTGTAAGTGGTAAGTTAGCTATTAGCTAGCTAGTTAGTTATTATTTAACTAACCTTCATTTGCTTTATAAACTTTCTCCTATAAACTTATACAGAAAATAAGCCTTTAGATAATTATTATAGTTTTAGATGTCATTACATATAATGACTTTTGAATAAAACATCGACTATTTAAGAAGGAATGTCACTGTCATATGAGATTTTTTGCATTTTTCATGCGATGACGTAAAACACTGCTACCATAGTATAGCCTTAAATTATAATTAGAAAAACATTTTCTCAAAAACGGAAATATTTAGTTAGTAAGCACTTATTTAAAGTTCTAGGCACATTTATATGCATATTGTGGTGGACTTAATGTCTAATGACATTCTCTCCCAGACAGCCTTTGATCTAAGCAGACAGGCTTTTGCTAGGTGTTAGGACTCCTGTACTACCTAGGAGTCAGTCTGGGTAGTTACCACCCTCTTACCAATTTCTGCCGCAAAATAGCAGTGCTTGCATGGCTGTGTTCCTGTCTGTAGGGCCAGGGTATAGAGTATAATTACAGACTGTGAGTTATTCCAACTTAATCCTCAAAGGTGACAATGCATCTGTAGCTTTTTTGTTTGATGTTGGTTGCAGATGTCCATGGGCTGCAGCGGTCACTTACTATCAGGTGGACTATAAGTTTGTTAGTTTTTGAGTTACGGTCACCCATGACGTTTGACGGCTCCGTGGCATAGTGGTACTGAGTTGCAGCACTGAGAGCCACGGGTTAGAATCCTGCACGGAACAAGTATTTGTATGGCCTACAATTAATTTTTCCGGGTCTGGATGTTTGTCCTTGTGCAATTTATGTATGTAAACTGCCTCCATGATACAGGAGAAAATCCTAGTGTGGTGGTTACATTTAAAAAAAAAAACAGAAAGAAAAGTTGTATAAAAACAAAGGATGGGGTGCAGCTAAAAAATAATGAGAAAAAGTGATGTATTTGCTAAGGGAAAAGCTTTAAAAATTCTGTGAAATCTTAAAACCCTCAACCTAAATAACATCCAATCGGGAAATATTAGAGTAGCCAGTAATGGAGTGTGATATCTATATATTTTATAGCATATTTTATACGTGGTAGAGCCATGCTGCAGCTATATTGGTAGTATAGTTGTAGCATGAATGGGTCGGCTCGACCGGGGAAGGACCACGCTCTCGCAGAATACCAGCGTAAAATAGCAGCTTAACACTGCTGTGTTTCGTATGGTAAGCGTTGAGAACCGGAGACCCTTTTTACTGGAAACGAAGCATTCCATTTTAGTCCTCAAGGGTGACATTTTGATTCGTAATTGAGGATAGATGTAGATGTCTATGGGCTTTCTCATATTTCGGAATGATAATGGTAGCAAATTTAAAGAGGCCTTTCAAATAGAGACAACCACTGTAACAATTTTTCTCTCCTTTCTCCAGTACATTCATTCTCCTTCATCAATATATAATTTTCTATTACCACAGTTCTATTAGGCATTTCATCCAACTTAGGGGTTAAATTTTTCAAAAACTTTTCTCTGCCTATGGAACAAAAATAACCTATTGTCCCAATTTCAGGCTTCCATGTCCAGTGGTTTGGGCTGTGATTCTTAATACAATATTTTTCATACAAACTTCGCACCCTCTCAGGTTAAGGGTACATTTCTGTAAAGATAAATAATAGATATTCCATTATTTGAATTCGAGAGTCTTTGCAACACTTTCAAGTTCAAAAAAAAAATTTTTTTTCTCCATACAAATTTGTGTACCCTCTGGCCTCTCCGTAAGGGGTTGTTTCGAAAAATTCCTAAATATGTGTTCATTTATTTTACTTACACAGTACTTTCAGTAAGTTTCGATTCAATTGTCTTGTAAAATAAAAAGTTTCATAGAAACTGTAACACCCTCTTAGGGGTTGAAGTTTTAAGTAGCTGCCTTTTTATGATGATCTGGTAAGACATGCAGTAAGTCGATGGATGCAGGTGGCTAAGGACCCTGCTTTGTGGCATTCCTTGGGGGAGGCCTATGTTCAGCAGTGGACTTGTGAAGGGCTGTAATGATGATTTGTCCTCCCTCAATTTTCATCTGATGGCATCTTTAAAAAATATTATTATTATTAAAATATCATTATAATATTACGAAATTTTTTAAGATATAAAAGTGAAACGCAAGCTAGCCGGCCACCTGATGGTGAGTAACTGATGTAGTTCATGGACCCTTCAACCAACTTAACAGAAAGAAGTTACAAAGTTTTAAGATACATTGTCACCCCCGAGGTCTAACAGTCTAACATCTAACAACTCACAGCCTTTGCTTATACTGGCCCTCTTACCCTTCAAACACAGCGGTGGGTTAACTGCTTCTTGGTTGCAAAAAAAGTAAGACTCCTCTAGTAGAAGAGAAGCCCTTATATTAGTCCGATTGTGGAAATTAAAAATAAACTTTTTTACTTAGGATGCGAAAGCTAAACTGACTATTTGTTTTAGATAAGATGATAGCTTCAGAACATTTGTCTGGAGTTCCATTATTGGTGCTAGCTAACAAACAAGACATTCCAGATTGTATGGGTGTACACACAGTTAAACCAATATTCAATCAGAATGCACATCTAATTGGTGCAAGAGACATTATGCTAATGGCAACATCTGCTTTAACTGGGTAATTATAATTACTTAATTTACTAATTTTTGATCAATTATTGAAGAATTTTAATCACATTAATTAAGCAATTTTTGCATATTGATTAGAAATTGTTAAGTTGCCTTATGTTTTATTCTCCGTAAAATGTCTGGTCATAGAGATGGAGAGACTCATAATGATAAACTCTTTCTTCCCGACGCGGCCCCACAGAAAGGGAAATTGAGATTCTTGACGTTTTCCCCATTATGACGACCAGACGGCAACTGTTCCGTGATGTCAGTGATCGCGAGGGTGAAAACCGGTGGCGATCACCGAATGGTGAAAGGCACACTGAACATTATCGTTAAGTTGAAGAGTTCATAAAGTCAACACTACGGCCGCCTTGTGCTCTAATCCAAAGTCCCGAAAACTTTCATAAAATAATTTTCAGTGGCCAGAATCAAGGCCAACCTAGGCTCGAAAATCTTTACCAGCGGTCTATCTGCCAGAAACAGCGAACTGTCAAAATTGAAGCCCGACTGTGGCAGCGTCATTTCCGGGGCACCTGATTTTGAGTGAGATTGAAAGGTTCTACGGACAGATGTACTCATCGTCGTTAGAGCCACACGCAAATCCGATACTATTGCGATAATATATAGGATGTCTAATTGAAATTAGAATGGTTCTCCAGCATGATAAAGACGGTAAGTCGAGGATGGAATTACAGCGAAGCTTCTAAAAGCGGGTGAAAAACCGGTGATCGAAAAAACAATGCTCTATTGAAGAACTACAGACCGATCTCCCTTCTAAGCCGTTTATACTGCTATTTCCGTGCTGTTTTCGAAGGGCATTACGAATTGTTAATCACGCAGATTTGGTAATTTCCAGCCTCCCGAACAAGCCGGTTTCCACAAAAGGCTTTAGTACTATAGGCCAATATACGTAGTGTAAAATTTTCCACTTTGTATTGCGTGTGTGGACTATGAGAAAGCCTTTGATTCCGTGTAAATTTGGGAGGTGCTACAATCCTTTCGACGATGCCAAGTCGTTACTTCGAAGTGCTGAAGTGTTTGTATAGTAGGGCTACGATGGCTATCCGATTACAGGAATCAAAGTACAAAACCTATCCAATGCAGAAAGTTGTAAGACAGAATAAAGCTAAATCTCCGAAACTCTTCACCACTGTATTGAAAGAAGTTTTCAAACTACTGGACTGGAAAGGATACGATATCACCATCAATAGCGAGTACACCACTCGCCTTTGATCTGCAGAGGATATATTCGTTATGGCAGAATCGGTAAAGGGTTACACTATGTTCATAGAATTTAAGTGTTTCCGAAGGGATAGGTCTTAAAATGTACTAAATGTACTATGATAGGTCTTAATGTAGGTTAAAATGATAGGTGTTAAATGTATAAGACAAAGGTCAAGTTTAACGTCCTTGTCACACATATTATCGGCATATTTCCAATTATAGTTGTTGGGAGCACTACGCTTGAAGTTGTTGACGAGCATGTTTACTTCGGTCGAAGTTGGAGGTCAATCTACGGATCCAGATAGGCTGGATGGACAGCGTTCGGAAGATTACGATACATCTTCCGCACGTATACCTCATAACTTGTAAACAATAGTGGTACAACCAGTGAGTGTTTCTAGTGATGACATTACATTTGGATCTCAGACGTGGTTCTTCACTGCTGGCGATATGAGGTCTCTCAGCGAGCTATGGAGAGGGCTACACTTTTTTTGAGGTCTATTTTCTGTGCGTGATAGATTTCTTAATAAGGATATCCATAGTAGCTGGTTCTACTATGGATATATAATATGGTAACGGACATAGCTCAACGGCAGTGGTGAAGCGGAAATGGGATTTTTCAGCTGCGATCCGTTGGGATCAATTTAACAGTTAACATCAGATATCAACGAATGTGTAGTAGCAATAAGCATTTACCATCGCATTCATCATCCCCAAAAATTCGACTGCTAGACATGGACTTTTGGTTCACACGTTAACGAATTCACCACGCTTGGTCACACTGACCAATCCGTGGCGATCACAGTGCCAGACATCTCACACCTTTAACGCTGTCGCCAGTCTGGATATATTTTGTACCTATCTTGTATGAACTTTGAATCTACTCACTAAGTGATACTAAATTATTAGGACTTATAGGTAAAGTACGGTCTCATTGATCTCTCGGTCGGAAGCCGTGCTTAAAAATGACCTCGTCAGGCTCTATTGGGACCGGGCCATCATTACAGACTCAACTATTTTTGCGAATAATCCTAATATTGTGGTATATATCCGAATATATGCGATTCAGTCACAAGATATTTTTAGTCGACATTACCGTTCCGTATGACGAGAATCTCGGGAAAGCGGAAACCAATTAAAATACACCTAGCCTGGCTTACGAGGTGACCGACGGTCTTGTCTCTGCCAACGTTTGGCCTCTCCTTCCGAGGACTTCCGTTTTATTGAGTTTATTTATTTATTTAACTATATTTTATAAAAAATTATGAATGCCAACCAAACGAAAATACTATATGAATACTCCGATAATAATAATAATACTTTTTCATTTTACAGCGACGGTGTTGATGAAGGAATCAAATGGCTAGTGGATTGTATAAAAAGAAACAGCATCGACAGACCCCCACGGAACCACGACGATAACTTATAAACCAATAACGACACCCGCATTTAATATTACGTTCACACTTATATACAATGAATAGTAATGAGTTTTCCTATTAAGATAATGTGACTCGTCCCATTGTTTTGTGTATATATACTGTATTGACATTTGAAAATAAAACATTAATAGAATCGTGTCTATATTGCTGTCCTTTTCCAGTGATAAATTTTATTTATGATAAGAGATACGTAATTATTGGATATTTGAGGAGTACCTGCACCTGATAAAACACTTCTGATAACAGTACAGTTTGCACTGTGTGTGTATCGTGAACTACTGTGTCGCACAGAAATGTTTTAGTGATATTAGTTTTGCGTGTTAAATCCAAAGATGGCTTATCCAATGTACGAAGTTGATTGGAGTGTTTTACCACCAGAACAAAATCGAAGGTGAGAGATATAAAAAAATAGAGCATAAATGGATGAACTTATTTTAACAAAACATGTGGTAAACGTTAATTACTTTTTGGCATAACCATAGAATTATTAATTTCAACATAAGAATAACTTTTTCAAAACGTTTCCACGTAGCGATCGTTCAAATAAGAACTTATGAACAAAAAATGGTTGTTTAATAGTTGGTCACTTAGTAATCTATGGTTGTCAATCACTTGTCAACAATTTTAAGAGTCATAACAAATACTTTTTTCGCAAATTTATAATAACAACATTTCCTTAACTGAAAAGTATTTTAAATAAATTTACCATATCAGCTAAATACTTAATAATATTTTAGGTCTAATGCTATGTATTCTGTAAATACGAATAGTTAATCAATCTAAAACATGAATTGTGGGAGCGAGGTGGTTGCGAGTCATGGAGTCATGTCATGACGGTCGGCCATGTTGAATTTCTTGCAACGCAGGAAATGTCAGCTGGCGGTTGCCGTAGTAATTCTTTGTAAAATTTGTGATTTAAGATTTACGGATCAATTTTCTGTGATAGACGACAAATCATACAATAATCCACAGATGTTTCGGCCAAGTTAAAGTGAAAGTGAAAAATATGACATTAGTGTACCGTTGGTGGCATGCGATTTCTCTTACATTTTTGTGGTCTGCTGCGAGATGAAATTCCTGAAAGACCAGCGCTTGTGAAAATATCCTTATTTCTTTTGCTATATTTTAAAGTGCATATTCTTTATAAATTCTTCGGAAAAGGTGTTGGGTTATATCTGGTTTCTTCACCTTTTGTATAGAACACCAGAGAAGAAACGTGAACTATTTATCAAGTTTGAGTTAGTGAAGTAATTTTTAATTGAACAACATGAACGGCTCTGAATCCGGGTAAATATTTATATTATTTTGTAGGTATGGAAAGTAATCAGTCACACATCACTAATAGGTTTATGTAATTTACTGTCTTCAACTCTGTGCTAAACATTTACTCAAGAAGTTTAACATTTTCTACATATAAATTAATGTCTAATTCCAAAGACAAAAATAATATTTCATGAGAAGCTATCTTTTGTAATATTTTTAATCGGTGGACAAGTATATTAATTAAAATTAATCATAAGAAAATATTCGGCATTGTTCAGAAATACCTATTATAAAATGCTATTTTTTTACGTGGTAGAGCCATGCTGCAGCTATATTAATAGTATAGTTGTAGCACGAATGGGTCGGCTCGACCGGGGAAGGACCACGCTCTCACAGAATACCAGCATAAAATAGCAGCTTAATGCTGCTGTGTTTCGTATGGTGAGTGTAAAGAACCGGAGACCCTTTTTACTGGAAAAGAGGCATTCTATCTTAGTCCTCACGGCTGACAACGCATCTGCATTTAAATTCGCAAACGAAGATAGATGTAGATGTCTATGGGCCACACAAGCAACCTCTTACCATCAGGTGGACTGTGTTCGTTTGTCACCCTTATTCTATAAAAAAAAAACCTTTCTAAAAGGTAATGGAAGGTAGATTTTATTAACCTGGTAAAATATTATAACTCAAGCAATGATAGTGGTGAGCTCACCTTTAGATTAACTACCCAAAGTTAGCTGTTTCAAATGACTACTGTTCGAAAGATTAACCTATATATACAAAGTTTCAACACTGAAACTCCTTGTTTTCAAGATAATTGAGAAAAAAATTACAATTTTCATAAAAAAAAGTTCATTTGACATTAGCATACACATTTGAGATGTTGCGTTTTGTTTAAGCAGAATGTGTTTGTTGTTTCGTACTTTGCAATTAAATTTAAAAATAACCAATATTGCATTACTTATAAAATAAAATAGAATAAAATCATTTAAATTCAATATAGATTACAAGAATACTCGTTGAAAGTCATTTAAGTTTTACCACTGAGTGACTGACTACGGAAGAACCAGTCCTATTAGAAAATATGTTACAGCTATTGATTAGTGCTATTTCCTGGGCAAAACTAATTTTGACTTCATTTGCCTTTGTGTGCCAATATCTCTAATTATATATAATTAGAGACATTTATATAATCATTATACAAGAGACAACTCATAGTAGTTAAGTATTCAAAATTATATTAAACAATCTTTGAATAACCATAAAATAAGACTCCAAAAATGTTTTGAATAAATTTGGTATGAAATTTATTTAAGGTGTCATTTTTATATCTCTAGTAGAAAGAAATATAATATATGGACCAAATGCAGGTTTCACTGAATATTAATATTTGCGAATATTTAGCAAAACTGTCCGAACCAAAAATGGTGTATTAAATACCCATATCTAAACAGTTCACAAGCTTACTTTTGAACTAATAATTTTTAATCCATTTCAATTTCAATCCAATGTAATTACAATCTTGACAAATTACCATACTCTCGAAAACAATTTTGTTAACATTGATTGAAATCGAATTGCGCTTGTATTGGCTAAAAATTTTGTTGTAACATGATTAAACAAGTACTCTTAGCAAAAGGCATGTTTTATTTATCGTTAAACGGTGAAATCATAATAAACCCTTTGTAACTTTCATAAATGAGCATTTAAGTAGTAAAACATTTAAGAATGATATAATTCGTCAAACATAACATCTTTTCACACATTTCTTATAAAAATATGCTATATTTGCGAACTTTAAAAATTATATGGTTGTATAGAGCGCCTTTGTCTCGTTCCTTTTGTTATGTCAGAAAAAATTGTTATCACGAAACAAAGTAAACAAAGATCAACTTTCGATTTTGTTTAAAGCTTAAGGTGAAGTGTTTTTTAAGTATGTGAATTACTAAAGACCTTTCAATTTGGGTATAAGCAGTTTGAAACTTTGAAATATTAATCCGCAATAAACGACTTGCCTGCCAAACATTCATGCCGCATCCAACTTTCAAGCACAGTTAAGAATCTTATGAAACAGAGAAGTGAGCATCCATCTCTAAGCTCATTAAGAGGAACAAAATAAATAATAATGGTCAAGGTTGGGTTAAAGTAAGTATAATAATGTTTTTTAAGAATAGTATGAGTAAGTAATGTTTTGTTTTAAATGGGCTGAAAAATGTGCCTTAAATAAATTGTGTGTTTAGCATAGCAATTTACAGCAGCATAGGCCTTGACAACCCACCCATTTTGTCAAAATTCGACAAGGGATTGATAGCAGGCACAGGTGGTCAAGTGTTACTTTTAGAGACTCAACTTACAATTGACCTTTCTCACCACTCAGTTATAACAAATAACAATGTTATAATTCATTAACTTCTCTCATAATAACTGTATTTTCCTCAGCTTTATAGATAGATTATTTTAATATTGTTTTATTTCTTTTGGGAACATCAAATGTAAAGGACACTCCTGAACTTGCAATATGTATGCCTTGCACTCAAGTGGTACAAAAGGTAACCACCGTTTTTAATTGCAATAATTTACATAAATTAACGTCATATATGTCATTTCTTAGTGTGGAGAATATAGATGTTTCAATAAATCTTAAACATCCTTTTAAATGGCTTGTGATGGTTTAAAACTTCAATTCAAATATTCCATCTTAATTTTGTCATTAAGTTATAATATATTATTTCAGTTTTAAAATATTTGTTATTCTAATTTCAGAATCACAACTTAATTCCATATCACATTTCCCAAGCAACAACACTGTACCAACAAGAAATGATCAAGATAAAAAGAAGTAAGAAGCAAATGCAATGTACCAAATAGCCAGGACAATTAAGAGTTATCAGCAGTTATTAATAGTTCTGTTTTAATTTTTCAAAACAGAATACAACAACAACAACATTACTGTAATTTGAAATAAAAAAGACTCATTAAATTTTATCAATGTTTTCATGTTATTTTAAATTAAATTGTTTTCTTTTAATATCTATTGTAAAAGAAACTGATTTTGTTCATTTTAAATATAGTTTTATAACTGTTATTTAAATATTAATTATATTTTATTAATTTATTTAAGACTAACACCAAGGATAAAATCAAAGGTTAGGTAAATAAATTCCTAGCAAATTGAATTAAACTACTTTTACGGATTTTATCGCGTTTAATAATACTTATTTTTAATTACCGACATGCTTTACAGCACCCATGACCACAGGGTACTGAGGTGATTGACGTTCCGATGTCAGTGTTTAATTACACGCGTTAAAATCCGTAAAAGTAGTTTTATTCAATGAGTAGTGTTTGTGTAAATATAAGAAATCATTATGATTCCTAGCAAAACTTCGTTTGTGGTCAACATCTTTACAAAATAAGGTGTATGAGTTTTTCCCTTACGTTCAGTAGATTGTCAAAGAAATTATTATTATAGATTAGCAGGCAGGCAGTTGAGACAACTGATAATGCCTGTATCCTGTTAGTGCCCCCTAGTTACTCCTTTTGCAGTTCAGAAAGTGATTCTATTGAACAGAACATCTGGCTTATCTTGCATCAAGATGAAAGAAAATGTTATAGTTAAGCTGCTGACGGCATGCTTAAAATTGAATTTAATTCGTAAACGATTGACGTCTTCTTCGAAGAGAAAAGAAGAATATCCAGAGCTAGCAAGGGAAGCTTTAAAATTATTAGTGCCATTTGTCACTTCCTAATTATATGAAGTAACATTCTCTTCAACGGTAAGAGAAATTGTCTCCAATTAGAAAATTATTTGATTATTTACGTCTCAAATATACAACCAATAAAATATTGTGAATATATAAAATGTTGTGAAATAAATAATTATATATTTATTGTTCTGTAAGCAGGTCTTGCCTTGCGTTTTACTTTTACCATAGAATAAATAATAGTACAAGAACAGAAGAATAACTCTCTGATAGCAAACTTGCGAATTTAAACCTAGTTACAAAGTCACTAATGTTCATAATACTTTGCACCCCTCGGATGCGACCTGTGCGAGAGTCTGTATCACTTAGTCCGTTACGCGCCTTTGTTAAGGCCGCTCCTACTATAGAATTAAGTGTTGTGAGAAAACAAATTGAATCCTTTGATATTAGTTGGTAGTAGAATACACCAAGGTGTTATGTAATGTATTGGTAATTTGCTGATAATAAGAACATTATTGTTCAATGTGAGGGAGGTTAATATGCAACATCTAGAAATTTAAGATTTTGTCAACGTGATCGTCTTTGAAACTCAGATAATTTACCTACTTACCATTTTTTGTTTCACATTTTTTGCTATTTACAAACATGCGACAAGCGACGGTATTATTAATGAAAGAGTGGCAATAAGAAGTGCTGCTATTTTCAATCTCTTTTTTTTATTGACCAAGTGTTTAACTAATAACCAGTATACGCTGATCTTGCATTAGTAGGCAGTAACTAGCACTGGGAGGACTACAAGTGTGTGTCAAGATTGCAGTAAAGGCAAGAACTCAGAACTCTAGACCGCTTGTGATGGAATCAGTCTTTAAACATTAACCATTTAGCACAAATAATCTAAATTATTGCATGCAACAAGCATCTGGATGCATTGATTTGTTCACAAATTTTCAATAGTCTTTGATTTTTTTTCACATGCAGGTTTCCTCTCAATATTTTCCTTTATGGGTGCATGTGGTGATTCAACATTTAAAATTGCAATTATATAACATAGCCACAGTAGCCTAATATCGTGGGTTCGAATTCGCCATACAACTACTGACATGAACCACTCCTAAACAAGCATTTTAAGCTTACCATGAGTGGCTAAAGGGTATATGCTAATATTTAAAAAAAAACTTGTGCCCTAGGTTTGAGCCTCTGAGCTACTACATCCAGGTTTATCACAGTATGTTTGATGTAAAAGTCAGCTATGGGATTGCTAAGATCTTGCAGTCTCCTAAAGATGGGGGTGAAACCATCTTGCTTATTGCTACTCTCGTACATACTTGACATATCATCAAAATATTTAATCCTCAGACATGTAGGATTAGTTTAGTTTAGTTCAATTTACGACGGGCTGTTTTCCGCAACTCCACGTCTAAGCGCGTATTTTGCGTGTGGGCAGGAATAATGTAATTATTCGAGCCATGAGATCTCCCCAAAGAAGTTCAACAGTCCTTTGATGTTGCGTGCAACTTCAGGGAGTGATCCCGGCGTGCCAAGATGTTTAGCCCTGTATGTAGCTACCTCGGGACATTTCAGCAACAAGTGGGCCGCCGTTTCTTCCTCCCCCATACATGCCCTGCACAGGGGACTATCTGTAACACCTATGGTAAATAAATGTTTGTTAAAGGTGCCGTGTCCTGTGATAGCACTTGTTACTATCCTGATCTGCGGCTTGTTCAATCTCATTAGAACTTTGATTAAGCGACTGTTTATTTCAGGCAGGGCTTCCCTAGCTTGTCTGCAGTCTACTAGATTTTTCCAAAGCTGAGCGTGTTGATTAGTGAAATGTCTACGTACCAGTAAACGAACATTACCTTAGGGGATTGGTTCCGGCCCTATAGTGGCTAGAGCCGATCCTTTTCTGGCCAGTTCGTCTGCTGCATCGTTGCCTCTGGTCCCTTTATCCATTGCAGAGTCACATTGTTGTTTTTACATATCTTATTTAATTGTTGATGTCATTCATATATTAGTCCCGAGTTCACCACATTGCAACTCAGAGCTTGTAGTACCGCCCTACTGTCAGTCAGTATTCTGATAGAGAAGTCATTAACCTTCCTAGCATCTATTGCTTGAATGATACCCATACATTCCGCCTTAAAGACTGTGTTGTAGGTACCCAGCGGTGTGCATATGTGGATATTGAGGTCTTCAGAGAAAGTTCCAGATCCTACACCTTCATTTGTTTTAGAACCATCGGTGAAAACTCTAAGCTCTTTTGGGCTTAATCCTTCCGGCTGGCTGGTTTCATTTAATTGTCATGAGACATGAGGTTTTCTCATGAAGTGTTCCTTCACCACTGAGCATCTGGTAATATTTAAATTATGTTTCTTTGTATTCAGGACTGTTAGCCATTGGTCAAATTTTATTTACCCTTTAGTTTTCCAATATTTTCACTAACTATTAACTCATAACTTCCATTTAAACTAAACATTGACATTTTCCTTAAATCAATTTATACTTTTAGTAACAGTAATTTATAGTCATTTCTAAATATGGTAGTCTTATTGAAGGTTTTATCACAGGTATTGTTTAGCCAACTTTTGTTATGCTTAGTTTCTTATTGAAGTTCTATTTTATTTTTTAAAGTTCTCATCAGTTATCAGAATGCGTAACATGCATTTACCATTATATCATCAATTATCATAGTGCTTATCAAAAAAATCTCCCAAAAATCCCCAAACAATTTGAGTGCTAAATGTATACCTGGATTTGCATTATAGTGAAATCAATTGGTTGCTGTTGTTGAAGTTGTGGTGGCACTGTGATCACCAAAGTACATCAGTGGCAATCACAGTACCAGACATCTCATACCTGTAACGATGCTTCCCACTGTCAGTCTAGTTATATTATTTTTTATAGAATAAGAGTGACAAACGAGCACACAGTCCACCTAATGGTAAGTGGATGCCGTGGCCCATAGACATCTACATCTATTCTCTATTATGAATCAGAATGCAGATATGTTGCACCCCTGGGGATTAAGATGGAATGCCTCGTTTCCAGTAAAAAGGGTCTCCGGTTCTCTACATTCACCATACAAAACACAGCAGCATTGAGCTGCTATTTTACGCTGGTATTCTGTGAGAGTGTGTCCTTCCCCGGTCGAGCCGACCCAATTGTGTAAACCATTATGTAGCTGCAGCATGGCTCTACAACGTAAAAAGGTTATATTTTGTATCTTGTATAAATATGCTACTCATTAAGTGGGAGGCGATAGACTTCGTAATCAGGATATCCGCAGTAGAACCAAAGTAACTGACATAGCCCAACAGATTAGTAAGCTTTAAGTACCAATGGGCCGGCCTATAGCTCGAAGAACCGACAACCGATGGGGAAGGAAGGTCCTCAGGTGGCAGTCTCATACCGGCAAATAAAGTATAGGGTGGCCTCTAACCAAATGGAGTAACGGCCTGGTAAAAGATACAGGAAGTCTATGGATGCAGGTAGCTCATGACCGTGCTGTGGCATTCCTTGAGGGAGACCTATGTTCAGCGATGGATTTTTGGAAGTCTGTAAATAAGCTAAGACATAACATATCACATAACATATACATAAACACTCACGCCTGTCATCCAGAGGGGTAGGCAGAGACTATGGACTTCCATTTGGCACGATCCTGACACACCTCTCTCGCCTCCTCCACATCCATATACCTACGCATACACGCTCGTCGGTTAAGGGTACTCTTAATTTGGCCCATTTTCAATATATCGCCAATTTGGTCGATAAATTTTCGCCTAGGGCGTCCCTTCCCGACTCTGCCGTTCACCTCTGCCACATAAATTTGCTTTGTCACTCTTTCCTCATTCATTCTTTCTACATGACCAAACCACCGAAGCATTCCTTTCTTAATCCTGGTCACAACATCATCTTGCAAACCACACTCTTCTCTTATCACACAATTTCTCACTCTGTCATTCAGATTCAGCCATAACATACTCCTAATGACCGCATTTCTACAGCATTTATTCTACTTTTGTGCTTCTTCTGCCACACCCAACTTTCGCTACCATACATTAAAGTAGGGACTAACACAGTATTGTGAATTGCCATACGTGCCTTTTGGACACATTCTGACTTTCCGCAACAGAGTGTAGAGCCCCATTTACTTTATTTCCTGCGTTCACTCGTCGTTCTATATCCTTATCATATCTACCATACCTGCTAAATACACATCCCAAATACACAAACTCATCTACTTGCTCGACCAAATCCTTCTATTCTTATTTCACATATCGTTTTATTTCTTCTCTTTCAAAACCATAACTTTCGTCTTACTTGCGTTCCTTTCTTTTAATGAACTGTTCATTAATGTAACCATCATTTGCAACTCGCCCGCCGACGACGCGAGTATGACTTGATCATCGGCGTACAAATGGCATTTGACGGTTAATTCACCCATTCTTAACCCTTCAACTTTCAAATTTTCCAAACCACTGTCCATAAATAGGTTGAACAGCCACGGGAAGCTACACAGCCCTGTCTGAACCCTTTATAGATGCCAAACCAGTACGAGTAGGCCCCGTTGATCCTGAAGCAAGCACTGGAGTCCCTATACAGAGACTTCAATGCCTGTATCTACCCATCGCTCAACCCAAATGAGTTCAGTGTTTGCCATAGCACATCCCTGTCCACTCTGTTATAAGCCTTTTCCAAGTCCACGAACGCACAAAACCTTTTGGTTTTGGCCAAAACTTCTCCGCGATCATGCGCATGGAAAAGACCTGATCCGTACAGCCCATTCCTTTCTAAATCCCGCTTGCACATCCCAAATTTTTCCATCAGTATCTTTCATAACTCTTTCAATTAGTACCTTAACATACAGTTTTCCCACAATGCTAAGAAGGCTGATACCACGGCAGTTTTACAGTGCTGCTGCGATCCTTTTCCTTTATATAGTGGGACTATCACGGCTTTGCACCAGTCTCCCGGTACCCGCTTAAGTTCCCAACACAAATTAAACAAGGTGTACAGCAGGTCTACCACCACTCCCTCTCCAGCCCTTAGCATTTCGAGTGATACTCTATCATATCCGGCTGCCTTACCTGCTTTCATACTTTTCATTGCTTTCATTATTTCATCTATACTTAAGAAGAGGAAAGAGATAGAGATCTCTATCTCTTTCCTCTTCTTTCTATTCTATTTCATTTAATTCAAACGTCTCATCACTCATAAACACGCTTTCAAAGTATTCCTTTCATCTCCTTAAACTCGACACTTCGTCATTCAGAATACAGCCATTCTGGTCTCGTATAGCATTCATTCTAGGCTGTTTTGAATGTTTTGAATTCAAAACATTCAAGCTAAGACTCGCTTTTAAAATAAAATGGTCTAATAGACTTTTTTTCCCCTTGGATATTGAAAGAGAGAGTTCTTGCTTGAAGTTTGTCTTACTAAGATGGACATTTACTGGCATAGATAATAATATGACAACTGACAAGGATATTAGTTATGATTAGACATTAGTTATGATTAGACTTTTCCCCCTTAGGACAGTAGGTACGGTAAAAAAATGAAACAATAGTATGAAGTCAGACAATATACAAGAATATATTTTGTAACTTACTCTATACTGATTTATGAAATTTACACTAATACTTGACATTAAATAAAACAAATTTTACGGATTTTATCGCTTTTATTTTAATATATTTACTTATTTTTATTACCTGACGTTTCTGGAACGCCCGAAAAGCATATAAAATAAGTTAAATTAAAAGCAGTGAAATCTGTAAAATTAGTTTTATTCAACTTACATAATTTCAATAATATCAATAATAAAAAGGGACTTAATTTCAATAATAAAAAGGGTACATAATTTCAATAATAAAAAGGGTATACTCTCAAAAAACTACAGAAGTAATAAAATAACTTAATAACCTTATCTAACTGTAAATAACCGTAACTGAATGTAATGTAAGTTAGTTGTTGTTGCTGTTTATTATGCTGACACAGGATTGCGACAACATTGTTAATGCCCATAAAAATGAGATTGACTTCTTCCTCATTTGACGAGACAGCGAATACGCACTGTAATTTTGTCCCCACTATAAAGGCGTGAATTTTTTTAGGGTAAACATGGGAAAGTGAAAGGGTTATAAGGGCCACGTGCGAATCACCTCTAAGCATCTCATTCTAATGACTACAGGACTAGAGAAGGAACAGCAGCAAAGTGAATGAGTAAACTCTAAATTAGTTTACAAACTTCCCTGTCCGCGACAAAGAATAGTTAAACAATCGAAATGTTCATACATGACTCACGGGACAGTGAAATGGTTTAAGTGCTTTGCCTTGGTAACTCAGCATCTAAACATTTTTTTTGTACGCGAACAACCCGAGTTCGATCCCCGCCGGTTCCAACGACAATGTTATTGTACCAATGTAATTTCACGTGCTCGGGTAAATCGTGAGGAAACTTGCATGAAAAATAAAATATTTCGTTAAATAAGTGTTCGTGTGCCAACTCGCATTGGAGCAGCAGCGCCGCGAACTAAGCTCTATAACCCTTACAACAATAAGAGGAGCCCAGCTATGAGACGTTATAGGCTAATAATATTATTTGACATAAAATGTTTTTCTTGTTCAATAACGCCAAAAAACCAATAAACCAATTTAATTGAAAATGTATGTACATGCTGAAATAATCCCACTTATACGGATTCCCTTTGTCAATTTTATTTTCCTCGAGGAAAACGGAATAATCTAGCACAAAAATCCATATAGTTAGTTACTTTATACATATAAGTTGATAGTCCAGAAAGGGGCTACTGTACTGGAATGAAGTAGGATAGATCTCGCTCCGAGACGAGACGCATTGTATTTGCACTTCCTATACTATACGATATCCCGTACCATTAACGCGTAAGGCTTCGATCACATAGTAAAGCGACCCTGTGAACGACGATTCAGTATGCCATGCGAGGAGAAGTAAACATCTTTGGAGATAGCCTTAAATAACAACATAGTAGAGGGCCCGTAGAGTTGCCGTAACCCGTCATCGACTCTGTGTGTGACTACTCTGGGTTTTAGCAAGCTCATTCGCACAACTTGGTAGGAGTCTATAACCGGCTTGCTTATTCTGTGCCTGCCTCCTATACGGTGGATTTTCTCACATATAAAATATTAGCTGTATTAGCTCAGTCCATTGCTCGTCTAATCCTTCATAGCACTTGTAATAATCCCAGTTAATCCCCAATGCCCAACACCACTAAAACTGTTGGATGAAGTTTTAGGTTCGGTTGATTTACCACGTGCTGAGAGGTCATGGTCCTTAAGCAGAATGTATGTGAAAAGAGATGTTAAAAATTAATTAATTAAGATCCGCGTACTAAAATAAAATGATGTGTCTTACCTAGTTTGAAGAGCACCTCCCGCCCACCCTAAATTGCGTGCACTATCCCTGTCACCACTAATCCCAGCACCACTACTCCCAATATCACTACACCAGGAAAGACACCACCGTCGACAATAAAATCGGTCCAGCCGTTTTGGAGATTAGCCGGAACAAACAGACAGACTTACAGACAAAAATTTTTTTTGTTATTAGTTCCGTATATACTTTCATAAGCATTAAGTAAAAAGCTGTTATTTTGACATTACAAACAGACACTTCAATTTTATTTATTTGTACAGATGTAATTTTTCAGTACTTTAAAACATCAACTTTTGTTACAGGTTTAACCCGGCGTTCAATATAGCTACCATAAAACAAGTGGTAAATGAGGCTATTGAGAGAGGTGAGTATCTTAAAATGTATATGTGCAATATCTAAGATAGCTAGGTAGACAGGTAACACCACCTTGATCGATATTCACGTAACATATTCGAATACTTTTGAACTCGTCCTATGCCGAACACATGGAGGGAGTATACTCCAGTTATCGAGTTATGGTGGCTTCAGATAATATGGAGGTAACACCACCTTGGTCGATATTCACAGTTCACACAATATATTCGAATAGTTCTAAACTCGTCCTATACCTGACACATGGGCGGAGTATAATACTCCAGTTATCGAGTTATGGTGGCTTCAGATAATATGTGTTTTAAACTGATATTCACCGATTTAGTAATATGTAGATAATATGGTGTTTGGGATATTTGCAGTTCTCTCTTCTTTCCATTAGAATAGACTGATTTCTTTGTAGCTAACAAAGTAGTTTTAATTAGAGATTATTGCTTACAAATCAAGACTAATTTTCTGCAGCAACTAACTTTTGCTTTTAGTGAAATTACAGCTTATTTTTTATTTATCCCTAATACTGAATTTGTTGTATGATATCTTAAGACCATTTGAAACTCATCGTCAGGCTGGTCGAACCCATGTCACATGCAGACTTTACAGATGAAAATAATTACTTTTAACAAAAAGTAAAAACCAACTTCAAATTGTTGTCATTTATTTGCTACCCTTAGGGGTGGCATTTTTTCTCCATATTTATATGGGACCACCCTTGAAGTATAACCTATTTAAAAAAAATTGGTTCACAATCTGCGAAGATATTGCGTAACATACATACAATAAAGAAAACACACTCTAATTGAGAACCTTCCCCTTTTTAAAGTCGGTTAATAAACCTTACAAAATATAAGGATATAAATAACATATCTTTAGTTATTTCCCCGAAACATATTTTATGAAACATGTTTTTTTTTTCCGATGAGACAAAAGCTACAAGGTTGGATACCCCTGTTTAGTGAGGGATTTTTACTTGTATTGCTTTATAACGGGTGTAGATATAAGAACTACCAAGGATCAGTACCCTCCCTGCATTACATAAACCTCTGACAATGCTTATTCTTTATCCCTTAAAACGATTAACAAAATAGCCAATCAGAAGTTTTCTCATTTTACTTTTTTTGCTATATATTAAGTAAGCTATATTTGTGTAAGCGTTCCTTACCAATAAAACTATATTTATTTTACTAACAGCACATATTAATTTTCACGTAGTTTTCGCTTCTGAGCGGCTAAAACACTTCACGCTTCCTATTTTCTGTACTAACATTAAAACAAATGCACTGATCAATGCTTTCTGTGTGTG
Organism: Parnassius orleans; assembly: GCA_029286625.1. Classification (NCBI taxonomy): domain Eukaryota; kingdom Metazoa; phylum Arthropoda; class Insecta; order Lepidoptera; family Papilionidae; genus Parnassius; species Parnassius orleans. Next base: position 1,979,128 of record JAGSMP010000051.1, read on the forward strand.
TGTCGTCCGTAACAGTCGCACCGGTTTCAGTGCGGATGCCCACGCCCACGCGGTTGCGAGATTTAATCCGCCAGATACGTGCCGCGAGAACAGCAGCAGAGGAGAGGAGTGTCGTGAACAAGGAGTGCGCGTATATACGTTCCACATTTAGAGAGGAGGACAGCGTTTGGAGGTAGGATGCTAATTGGACACTTACTACCACACGACAATACAAATGTTTAGATATTAAACATAATATATAGTGCCAGTATGATTCAAATGTATGCCCGTCTTTTGAAGTCTTATTACGAATGAATACAAATGAACGAACAATAATATATTATTTGATTTTAATCGAAAGTGTAAAATACAATTCACTATCACAACAGCCTATCACAAGTCCACTGCTGAACATAGGCCTCCCCCATTAATTTTCATAAAGTACGGTCCTCAGCCACCTGCATCCATCGACTGCCAGCGTGATTTATCAAGTCGTTATTCCATCTAGTGGGTGGTCGCCAAACACAGCGCTGGCCAGTACAAGGCTGCCACTCGAGAACCTCTCATCGGCTGTCGGTTTTTCGAGCTATATGGCCGTCCCATTACCATCATTAACCCAGGAGATGGGCAGCAGCATCATCTTTCTGATATGATAACAGCTTAATACAATTAAAAAAAAACTACGATTATCCACCCGCAGTACAGTTATTTTAAACTAATTATCTATGGTTGTATAAAACAAATAAAGATTACATTTTTTATGAAACAAAATATTATGTATTACATATCGAAGTTTATTTTTAATGCAGTGCAGACATTAAGTAATTAACGCTTTAGGTTCGCATAAAAATTCAGTGTAGTGGCGGTGTAAGAATATCATCCACTACCCCACATCGTCCCGAGGGTGTCGTAAGAGGCGACAGAGGGAAAATTAAACAGGAGATGGGCAGCAGCATCTTTCTGATAACAACTCGAAATAATAAAAAACTGCGGTTGCCAACCCGCTTGCCAAGCGTGGCAACTATGACAAAATGGAGGGAAGACTGTTCAGCAGTGGACTTTTATAGGCAGTAATGGATTGATTGAATTATTAGGAAAAGCTGGTATATGAACCATTCTAAAGGGTCGTTGGTAAGTGTTTACTTACACTCGCATATACATCGCATATTATAATGTAGGACGTATTTGTTAGAGCTCTGCGAAAGAAGCACGTTAAATTTTTCTGTCCAGAGGCAGAGCTTCCAAACCTAGTATTTTGCACACATCGAACGCGAAGCGGAGATGTAGTGCTCTATTGTCACCAAATCAAAAAATCGCGATCCACTCAACTTAAATCACTTCCACCAGATTTATATTGCACTTATATAATAAAAAATTGCACCAATAGCAAGAGGAGAGTTTCTTTTTCGATTATTATTAAAAAAAAGTTAATTGAAAATAATTTCACTTGGACGTCAGTTGGGTTGGTATGGATGTGAACAAGATATCTTTCGAAACACTGAACTTATCACTTTGATTTTTTTATTAGCTTTAGATTTTAATCCTTAGGGGAAGCCTTATGAATTTCACTACCTTAAATTTTTTTTTAAATTGTCAAATTTTTTTCGGTAACAAAATACTAATCACCGGTATCAAGCAGTCAATAAAAATTTCGTGTTAATTAAACAGAAACAATTTTTTTGTAGTTTTAAACGAAATACGCGTTTCGATAATTAATAAAAGTAAATTGATTATATAATTAATAAAAGTAAATTGATTATTCAAAACATTACATGAGCGTTCGAGGTGTGCACTTTTGGATTTTCCAAATTTGTTATTCTCTTCGGTGATCCATTAACTTTCACTCAGATAATAACATGAGAATACGAACAGAACAAACATAGGTATCTCATTATAAATATTAGTTAAAATTAGTTTAGAACATAAATAACAAAATGACATCCGATTCCTAAATAAATATAAGCTTTGCCTCATAGAAAAGCGAGTAGCTCAGCATTATAAACTGTTTCAAAGGCACAAGTTTGTCAAGATACTTGTAACAGTTTTACCGACTTTCACTTTGATAAGTTAGAGTTTGAGGTTCGATATAATACTCTTTCAGAAGTTTGCTACTATTAAAAGTTACTGAGCGGACTACTCAATCGACATCACGCTACAGAGCAGTGTCATGATAGCAATTGACATTTAATGTTATATAATATTTTATTTTCCGATATATATTTTTTGATTCCTGATTTACGTTATGATTGCATATATGTAATTCGTTTATGTTAAAAATAATAATCGTTTTAAATTACCGTTAAAAATAATACCGTAATGTTAATACCGTTTTGCGTAATGTCGAAAATGCAAATTAAAAAAAAGACTGCTCAAGACTCGTTCCACTGCGCTAATTCTAGATTTCAATTAGGTTTGGGGTGGGCCATTTAAGAGTTGGAATTTGAATCGGCTATAAAAAATACTAATGAATATTTTGTCAGTTATGACTTTATTAGAAAGATTTAACCTTTCCATTTAGGAATGGAAGACAACATCATTGAAATGACTGCCACGGCTAACCTTACAATACCCCATTCGATCAGTCCAATTTTTCAGTACGTTTTCGATTGTTTGGGCCTCTATTTCGTCAATGGCAACTTCGATTTCATGTTTCAAGTCGTAAATCGTTTCTGGATTGTTAGCGTAACACTTTGTCCTTAACGGCTCCCCACAAAAAAAAGTCAAACGGACTCCAATCGCAGCTTCGAAGTGGCCAATCGACATCAGCATTTCGGCTGATTATGCGTTTTTCGAAAACAGTGCGCAAAAGATCGATTCTTACGGTGGCTATGTAGCACGTTGCGCCGTCCCGTTGTAACCAAATGTCGTCTATGTCATCCTCTTCAATTTTGGGAAACAAAAAATCGCTTAGCATGGAGCGGTAGCGATCGCCATTCACTGTAACGGCGTTTCCTTGCTCATTTTCAAAGAAAAATGGCCCAATAATGCCGCCAGACCAAAATCCGCACCAGACAGTCACTTGTTGTGGATTCATTGGTTACTCCACGATGGCGTGTGAATTTTCTGAGCCACAGATACGAGAATTTTGCTTATTGACGTATCCTCCAAGGTGGAAATGAGCTTCATCCGAAAAGATGATTTTTCGGTAAAATGCTCATCTTCGATCAAGCGGTTTTCGGTCCATTGAGCAAAACGAAAACGCATCGGATGGTCATGCGGCTTCAGCTCTTGCAGTAATTGATTATGCAAATTTCTTTTCAAAAAAGTGCGTGAAATGTTCAATTCTTGAGAACGATGACGAGTTGATGTTGATGGTTGTTCATGCACACTCTGAGCAACAGCAGCGATGTTTTCGATTGAGCGCACTGGAAGAGTACGTACACATTTATCCAACAACGATCCAGTTTCACGAACTCGCTTCACAAATTGTTTCACAAACTGCGTTTTTGGCACATCTTTTTGTCACATCTTTTTGTCAAACTTTTTTCGTAGATTTCTTACAGTTTGAGTAGAAGATTCACCACTTTGGAAATAAGTTTTTAATATTTCCCAACTTTGTTTAAGCGAAAAGCGACCCATTTCATAAATGTCAAACATAAAACTTAACTTTCTGTCACATCGGAAATATCATCAAACCTTTCAACCCACTGACCTCTTTAAATGGACTGGCTATACACCGTGACATAATGAGGCGATTTGATTTTCGCCATTTTGGCGCTGACAGCAGAAGTGAACGTCCACCGAACTAATAATAGAGATAAGACAGTGTGAAAAAATATATCGATAAAAATTCTATACCCAGGCCTACCCGTAACGTCCATTCTATTTATGTATCATATTAATATAATGCCATACAATAAATAAATGTATCAATTAATACCTAGGCCTTAGACGCAAGCTTTATACCTCATATATAAAACCAAGATCGACGCTGCGTTGATCTATCTACGTTTTTATTCGTAACTACAGAACGGATTTTGTTCCGGGTTTCAAATTAGAAAATGCCTACGCATACCTGCATTGCGGGGGCAAGAATGGATTATGTCGGACTTGCACCTACTAAAACCCCATGATGTTCCACCTTGACCACACATTGACAGGGAAACGGAAACGCTTTCAAGCACATCCGCGGCCCCACCAGCGAGGACCCCTCCTTAGTTGAGGACTTCCCTCCCCAACTTCCCGAGCCCGATATGTGGAGGCTATGGAGCCAAGAAGAAACGAGCACTCGGAAGCACCAAGTGGTACAGTCCCGCCAAAGTCGTGGAGGATAGTCGAGTGGCGCATTACCATACCAACAATCCTCTTCCCTTGGGACTCTACCTTGGCTGCAGCGATATAGAGAAAAGACTCCCTCTAGCCGCAGCTAACAAACACACATCCAAGGGCTCGACAAGCCCACTCATAGTGGCCACCTTGGGCCAGCCCTTCACTTCGGGCCAGCCATGTGAATCGCCCTACGTTTATCATGGGTTACTAAGTTTTTTTTTGCTTTTTAGCCATAATTTTAGTCTAGGTTCAGTTGGAAACCTGTTAATTAATAAACATTTGATAATTATCTGTTGTCGGCGACTTTGGTTGTGAACAGATATGGGTAGAAAAGAACATCGATAAGTGTTATAGACAGGGAACTCAACAACCCTATTGAATTTTATTGTTTATCAAAACTCAGTAATATAAAGCCAAACATGTTGGTAATTACGATATTAAGATTAGTAACAAATTTTTAAGTACCTATATTATCAAATAGTTTTAATTTGCTTAATATTAGCTGCAAATTCACTTACTTGTGGAATGTTATCCCACTTTCCTTTTGGTAACGAGTTTTACATATTACGCACACTCATTATTACTAAAAATAATTCTTATTATGTAACTAAAATCAAACATAATCAAATCACATAAAATACTTTCATTTTTTAGTTTAAAAATTCAAAATACAGAAATACGATTTAAATAATACAACAGACTTTGGCATATTATGTCAATTTTAGTTCCCGGTACGGACAATGAGGGCGCTTCAAATCGGCATAATCATTTTGTATGGCATAGCCAGTCCAGTGTACTTGTATATATAGAGGTCAGTGTTCCAATCTCAAAATAACCTATAGTTCCAATTCCAAACGTTAGATGGCCCACCCCATAGTTGAAATGTGTTCGAGATTTACAAAACTGTGGCTGTAATCCATCCGGGACCAAGGTTATATCGAGCTTTTATTTTTTATATTTTAAAATGTTGGTTTAAATATTCTTCCTCTTCATCATTAATTACAGCCTATTAAAAGTTCACTGCTAAATATAGCCTACCCAACAGGGGATTTAGTCATAGTTGAGACGTCTGATAGACGGGTTGGCAACGTTTTTTATTATTTTCAGTTGTTATCAGGATGACGATGCTGCCCATCTCTTATTTCACTTTCCCTCTTCGCCTCTTACGACACCCACGGGATGATATATAGTGGATATTCTTACGCCGCCACTACACAACAATATATCTAAAGTTGGAAATTTTACGTCTGGCGTAAAAAAAATCTTTGGCATTTCCCCTAGCCCCAGTCGCCTCTTATAACATCCACAAGACAAAGTAGCGTTATCGATTATATTACGCCGCCAGCACACGGTAATAATAATATATTAAATAATTATTATTTCCTTCTTTACCAATCAACCTAATCGGAATTGTTAAAAAATATCGGCTTGGCCTTTCCAAAAAAAAAGTTAAAATAACTCCAATTAAATACATAATATATTATTCTGAATTCTATTTGTTTCATGGTTTCATTTCATTCTATTGTTTTATACAGATGTCGAAACATCGCGAAGCTCCTGTACATCCACATGCTGGGCTATCCAGCGCACTTTGGTCAACTGGAATGTCTGAAATTGATCGCCAGCCCGCGGTTTACGGACAAGAGAGTCGGGTACCTTGGAGCAATGTTGTTGCTGGATGAGCGGCAAGATGTCCACTTACTTATCACTAACTGCCTCAAAAAGTAAGTAATGTTTTTTATTTATAATTAGTGTGTAAGAAAAACTCAAGGTAGCTTTGTTAAAATGACTCAGCTGATATTTGCTAATAAGATTGTGCAACTTATACTGACGTAATAAGGCTAGACATAATTTAAGAACCTATTATTTACTATTATCGACAACGGACACATAATCCTGTTTCTCAGAGGTGACAACGGATTCGCATTCTGATTTTAGATTAGGATTGCTTGCTTGCTACAACATTACCTTTAGCCTAGGTTTTATCGCTTTGATATATTGTCCCTGTCCGTTATTACAAAAAATAGTTTATATTTAGTCTTAGGTTTAAACTAAAGTCTGATTCAATAAAGAAGTACCGTGAAAAATATATGCGACCTAAAATGTAAAATTTGGACTTGACAGCAAGTGTCTTATTTTCGCGAAGACTGTGGCATTGTATTATCGTGTGACATCGCTGCTAAGGCACTTCTTTCGTGAGAAGGACTCTTAAACCATAGTTTGAACCCGAGACTATCAATAAACCTGTGTTTGTAATAAGACGGTGTATGTCTGATGTCATCTGATCTTTCCAAGACTCCGATTTTATAGGAAGAAGTATAAAACGTAGTTTAGTGGCATATTCCTCTTGTAAATGCCAAATTTTTCTCTAAATGTCTCACCTGCACGTAGCGACTGGCAGCGAAAAATCTATTCGCCAATCCATATGCGAAATTCTCATCCTACATTACGGTGATGGAAACTGTTGCGAGAGTTTTGACTCTACGCTCAACAAGCGGTTTTCTTCTTCTGTACCAATCAGCCCATGACAATCCACTCCTGGATATAATCGTTTACAATTATAAGGAGGATTTCCACTGTTAAAAACGATATCAGTTAAAAAAATATCTGTCGGTCGTCTCTTCTTTATATTTTATTAGTAGTACGTGAAAAAGACGTGTTCCGGATGCAACTTTCCGCGCAATGTTTGCCTGACCTAGCAAACAATCATGCCACATGTGTGATATACACAAGTTGCTACCAAAGGACCCCATAAGGCTTAAGTTTTAGCCTAAAAAGCTGAGCTCATGAAAAATAATATTTATACGTGGTAAAGCCAATATAAACTATATTAGTAGTATAGTTGTAGCACGAATGGGTCGGCTAGACCGGGGAAGGACCACGCTCTCATAGAATACCAGCGTAAAATAGCAGCTTAATGCTGCTGTGTTTCGTATGATATAAGAACCAATGGCAATACAGTACTTCCATAACTATGATCTAGTGCGTCGTTGCGTATTGCTTAAGTTTTTTAAACTCGTCTTTTTTTAATTTGTGGCTTGTCTTGATAGAATTATGTTAATGCCAAGTCAGATTTTTAACTTATGTATATATCAATAATAAATATTTTATATACTTTATTTGTTTTCATTGCTGATTTTATTTGTCTTAAATTGATAAAGAGCTCGAATTTCAGATTCATTATCATTATTAGGCTGCGTCATAATAGTTCCAAAACATTAAAGTATATAATATTTAAATAACACAACGTCGCAGCTAGTGTAACATTCTACTTAAAGACATGTTTCTTCAATTTTTCCTTCCAATTTCGTAAACGCTTGTGCAAATTCCGCATTGGCGAGCGAATCCCACTAACGGCTGTAGTCAGGCTAAACTCGACTTATTTGTTTTCCATGTTCACTCATACGTTTTTATTTACATTCACATGCTAAGTATGTCCCCTATAGCATACCATATCAGCATAACAAAATAAATTTGTCTTTTTTATCAATTTGAATACATATTATATAACACTCAACCTTTTGTTTGGAACTGGCATTAATTATGTATTTACTCTTACTCTTTCTTAAGTTGTTGGAGGTGGTTATTTAAAAGTCTAGCATTGAGATGGCTTTATATTACTTTTTTAATTAGTTATAATTTTATTTTTATTTTATCATACGTTTAAATAATGATACATCCTAACAGTTGTGTCCTTATATTTTGTCATCTTAAAATCTAAAACAACATGGAAAATAATGGATAATTTCACAATCATAGTTCTTATCTTAGTTATAAGTTTCATGACTGATATAGGTTAGGAATATTGTAACGATAAAAATTAGCCTTGGTAGTAATTTCATAGTACGCTGGCTATACGAGATCGATCAACGTCGAAACCTCCACACTTGAGAAATTAAATATTTTGTTTATTATGTAGAGTATAGAAATATTATGTGGAGTAGGTACTAACTGCTCTAATAACCCTCTCATAAATTAGAGAAGCCTTGCCTAGCAGTGGAACATATTTCAGCTTTAAATTTACTTAATTTTTAACGGTTATTAGATAAATATTTTATAAGTGACTGTTTAATACGAAATGTTACTGGTACTTAAAAAGTGCACATATATTTGCATTGGTAATAACCTTCCAGGTGAGCGTTTACCTCTACGACTACGAACACGACGAAAACAAAGATTAATTGATGCATTACACGCCTCTTTACTTACGCCGTTTCCGTTCTTATCGATGAGCTTTAATATAGTCTTTTCGAAGCCAATTTTCTGCCAATGTAAACAAAGTTTAACTACTCTTATATAATGCTAAATATTTAAAATATGCTGTGTGATGGCGGGTGTCGTATGAGGCGACTGAGATATTGAATCCAAACAGGTTTTTCAAACTTAAAAGGGAACTAAAAATGTAATGAGGAGTGTGAGATTTGACATAGTTAAAGATTTTACGGAGAAGGATTTTAGAAAGCTAAAATTTATATCTATTATGTTACAAATATATGAAACTAAATTAAATATTCGTTTACGTTTCGTCATACTGCCAATGTCAAACATATAGTAGTCTGTGGTCATACAGTCGCACTAGAGCACAAGGCAAAAAAGCGTTTATTATTTATTTTTATACCGACTTCAAAAAGGAGGAGGTACTCAATTCGACTGTGTTTTTTTTTATCTACCGATTTCAAAAAGGAGACGGTACTCAATTCGACTGTATGTTTTTTTTTCTTTTTTTTATGTGTGTTATCTCATAACTTTTTTCTGGGTTTCGATGATTCTTTTTTTTATTTGAAAGCTGGGTCCCATATAAATTTGATCAAGATTTGACCAATAGTTTTTGAGTTATTCTTAATAATTTACATTGAAGTCGGTTGTACAAAATTTTTAATTTTAAATTATGTATATTAGACATTTTATTATTATTTATTATTGTGCAGTTGAAAATGAAATACAGCTTGCTTAATATACACACTTAAAAATTTGATGATGGCTAGTATAATATTAAAGAGCAAAACAGGAAAATACAAATTACCTGGGCGCGCCATTTAAACTTATAAGTATTTTGACGCCACTCACTATTGAATTGTTTTCACTATTTGTTTCATTATTTTATTTCGAATTCTTCTTTTTCATACAGTGACCTCAACAGCAACACCCAGTTCGTCGTAGGGCTGGCACTTTGCACGCTCGGTGCCATCGCGTCTCCCGAGATGGCGCGCGACCTTGCCTCCGAAGTGGAGAGACTCATAAAGTCCCCCAACGCGTACATCAAAAAGAAAGCGGCGCTCTGTGCCTTCAGGATCATAAGACGAGTGCCCGATTTAATGGAAATGTTCCTACCGGCGACGAGGAGTCTACTGACTGAGAAAAATCATGGTAAGTAGTATTTTTACTGACACAGTTAAATAAAAGTAAAGTTAGTCTATATACGTGCCACTGCTGGGCATAGTTTTTGGCATAATAAATTGGCCTTACTGTAATATATTACGTATTGTAAAAACAACAAAACGCTGTATGATTACTTATATAAAATAAAATAGGCCTCCTCTCATATCTCAGAGGGTTTAGGGCAAGGAAGTGTCCACCGCGCTGCGTATTGGCGAACTCCTAAATTTCTCAGACGTGCACATTTCCCAACGATATTTTCCTTCACCGCCGAGCACGTGGAAATGTTGCACTTTTTAAGTAACAATTTCCATTAGTACTGGTGGGAATTAAACCGGCTGCTCACATGCTATGAAATTTTGACAAACGCTTAGCCCCTGAACTGCCACGGCTCATGACATTCACAAACATTGCTGATATTGCTACTTTGGTTACGTGAGTTTTCGTCACTCTATTTACCAATGCGGGCGCCACCGGTATCTCATGTACCTATGTATCTATACGGAATCGATATATCGTAACATTTTCCAGAAGCTTCTTTATTCGAATTTCACAACATCTACGGCACGATATGTATTGACAGATTTAATACCGCCGTAAAATATTTTAAATCCAATCCATCGATCCATCAAAATCATGTTTTTTTTTCTATAGAAATTGTATCCTAAGAATAGCAATAAATGATGTAATGCCCGGTTTACATTATTCCAGTCCAGCGATCGAATCCAGCGCTGGATTGCTTACTGGAAAAATGTAAACCGGCACTGGAATGCACTGAATCCAGTAAGCATTTCAGTCCAGTAACTGGATTGGCGGTCTTCTTTTGAATCCAGTGCAACCGGAATAATGTAGACGACCATTTCAGTGCCATTCCAGTGCTGACACGACAATTGTATAGTAAACACGTGTTGGGTGTTTTTGCGGACTGCGAAGAAGAAAGGATTTAACAATGGTGAATCGAAACTGATTTCTTCTTGAAATCATTGTCACTGTAGTGTTCACACTTCAACGGCTTCTAAATGACTGGAATAATGTAGACGATACAGATCCAGTCCAGCACTGGACTGGATTCTCGCTGGATCACTGGACTGGAATAATGTAAACCGGGCATTACAGTTTTTTCTAATAATAAAATATTTACGTTAGCTATTTATATCTATATAATATAACTATATAATAAAAATATATAATATAAATTAGTTGTATTTATAACTATAATAATTAAACACATTTGGGTTTTGGCGAGAACTGTACTGCCGACGGGTTGTTGCTCCTGTTTTATCGTATAAATAATGGTTCCAAGTACATTCTAATATGTGGTTGCGCATGTGAAATATTAGTGGAAACGAAACTACGAAAAAAACTGCTGTGGCGTTAATATAAATCTCAAGATATTTTGTGCGCTTAGACCCTTAAGAACTTGATATTGACGGCATCGATTGTCTGCTGTCGCCAATCAAAATCTCCACAAATACGTATATACTTATTTTGGGGAAGTTTATAACTAATTATTATTTATTATAAAAAAATATTTTCTCTTACTTGACACTTACAAAAGTTACGAACCGTACGAATCCATTACCATAAAAACACATATTAAAATTGTTATCCTATACGGAACATATTTGCCGTGGCAATAATTAAGGATCTAAATATTATGTTGGTATTGTTTTAAAATGTCGATTGTGGACATTGCTTCCTCACTTATTGAACACGCCAACAAACTAACTGCATAGTAATATAAAAACCATTTTTTTATTCACAAATCTAAATAGACTCTTAGATCTATTAGTATCACATTGAATTCAATACGTATTATCGAACGAAAATAGTCCTTATCGTAATAATATAAGGTTCATAATTACCTTGCTTCGAGCATTACTATTGACATTTAATGAGCGCAATGTACGTGTGAAAAGCTCACTGCGGTCTGTTTACCTTGTGATTGAATGACTCAATATATCCCCTCTGATTTACTGGGTCTCTTTAACCACATGCAAATATAACAGAAACGACGCTAAGTACAGAAAAATTTAAAAAAGAACGATTGTCCCTTTAGCGTGTTTGCTTTTATCTTTCACGGAAAATTATAAGATTTCACAGGAGAAATAAAAATAAAATAAAAATTGATAAATGGGCACACAGTCCACCTGATGATAAGTAGATGCTGTGGCTCATAGACGCCTACATCTATCCATGGTTGATTATCAAAATGCAGATGCGTTGTTACCAGTGGACTAAGATGGATGGGATTCCTTACCAGAAATAAGCATCTACGGTTCTCGTCATTTACCATATCAAACAGCAGCATTATGCTGCTATTGTACGCTGGTATTCCTTGCGAGCTTGGTTCTTCTTCAGTCGATTCGATTCATTTGTGCTCAAGCCGTGCAGCGTGGCTTTACCACGCATGGTAAGTTAATTAATACAAAGATGGCTACAGATGCGTTATCGACCATGAGGACTGGAGATGGAATGCCTTTTAGTCTGTGGATACTGGTTTCAAATCTATACCCTTTAAACTGTAACAGTATAAGGATTTTACTACCTACCGACAGAAATAGGTTGCCACGTCGGATCAAGGAAAAAGACGTGGTGGGTAGGACTCCTTTTCTGCCTAGATGTCCGTCTGGGTAATTACCTCTTACCTATTTCTGCCACTAACTCTGCTGTGTTCTGGTCTGAAGGTTCGGAAAGGAAGAGAGCCAGAAAAATTACAGGCTGTGAGGAATTCCATCTTAGTCCTCAGAGGTAACAACGTATATGTGGCTTTTGTTTGAAGTGAACTGCACGTGTCCAATGAATTGTAGTAGCCACTTACATCGGCCTTATTACAAAAAGTAGTTTATAATTAATCTCAGGCTTAAACCAGAATTTGTTTCACTGAAATGCTAATTAAAATGCTAAGTGAGGAGGTTGACAGCAAATGTCAAATTTCGCGAAAACAGTGGCGCCTCAGCTAAGGGACTTCTTTGTTTAGAAGGATTCTTTATAAAGCATAGCTTAAACCCGAGGCTATTAATTCACGTCTTGAGAGTGCATAGGTTCGAATGTGCTATTTGACTGTTACTAAAACGGCTCGGTAGCGCAGTGGCTGTGTTTGTCTGCGGCGTTGCGAGTAGTAGGTTCGAATCTCACACGAAACTACTATTTGTGTGACCTGCAAATAATGGTTTCGGGTTTGGTTGTCTGTCCATGTTCAATTTATGTATGAAACACGCCACGCTGCAGCTATTTTATGGTTGTAAAACGAATGGGTCGCCTCGACAGAGGAAAAACCATGCTCTTCCAGAATATTAACGTAAAATTGATGGTGAGTGTAGAGAACCGGAGAGAGACCCTTTTTACTCTTTTTTTTATTTCTTCTTAAAAAAAACTTTTTACTGAGAACGGGACATTCCATCTTAGTCCTCAACGGTGACAACTCATCCCCATTTCTATTCTTAATCTATACTAATATTATAAAGAGAGAGTGCGAATTTTGTGAGTTTGTATATATGTGGAGGGTAATCTCTGGAACCACTGCACCTATTTGAAATTTTCTTTCACCATTTGAAAGTGCATTATTCCAGATGTTTATAGGATATATATTATGTGTATATATTTATATTATGGCTAAAAGTTATGATGATATTTTGTCAAGTCGAAATAGTCGTGCCTTGTGAGCTTTCACCGCGTGCGCTGCATCAATAGGTAAAGTGAAAATAATGTATTGCTGAATTGTTCCTCTTGAAAAGCTCTAAAAAGTCCGCGACAGCATATGTCTATTTCGATTCTCTTTTCGATGATCTATTTCGAATGCCTCTTTTCCAGTAAAAGAGTCTCCGGTTCTCTACACTCACCATACGAAACACAGCAGCATTGCTGCTATTTTACGCTGAACTTTTATTTAATTCATCATTTTGAACTTTTATTTAATTCATCATCGTCATTACAGCCCATCACAAATCCACTACTGAGCATATGCCTCCCCCAAGCATTGCCACAAAATTATTATTATTAATTATTTATTTATAATCAGGAAATTATGTCATTAGTAAAAAAAAAACATAGTAAAAAACTAAAGTAAACTTTATTCAGTTGTGTAAAATGTTTCGAATGGCTGTGAACAGGTGTGCTCATCACCGGCGTGACACTCATCACCGAGATGTGCGAAAACAGCCCTGACACACTCAATCACTTCAAAAAGGTAAGATTTTTCAATCCATACAACTATAAAAGCTGAAGCGTTAAGACTGTTTTCGATTGTCTTAATCGTGAAATGTAAACATATATATAAAAAATAAACTATTCAATTATCATATAATACTTGCATTTTATATTGTAAAGGAATTAATATATTATTTTTATAACATATAAAATGTATTTAATAAAGGATTATACATATACATTAACCTTTTAAAAGATTGTCGCGTAATAAATAACTTACGTTAAGAAGTTCTTTCACTTAAATGGTGTTAGATTAAAACAAAAGTATTTTTTAAGTAGTTGACGGCCGCCTGCGGTATTACCCGGCGGTCGATGTGTGACATGGTTTATTAGAACTCTAATATTACAAAAATTCCCCTCCCCGAAACGCTTCCCGGAGCATTTCTGTGTGACCCGAGCCTAATTGCATCGGTTCCGAAGCTAAATGTAAAGGTCTTCCAGTGGCAGCCAACGTACGGGTGCTCCTACATTGCGATATTAATAACGGATTACTATTTTCAACCTATCAAAATGACTCATAAACCGAGACACGATTATCGTGTCAATATCGATACAAACAAAAAGCGGTCGAAGATAATGCGTGTGTAGCTCAACTTACGATATCGACCGATGGATATTACTGATCGCCAACCAGAGCGGTGTCGTAAGATTGGTTTTGATTGGCTAAATTGGGAATGATAACTCGTTTAATCTTCATGATGTTGGTCTGTGCGGGTAAAACTACATGATAATTTGAACAGGTTGGCTATTATTTTTTACAAAATTACAATAGAGTTCTTTCTTCATCTCTATATTACTGGAACACAAGAGTATCACTTTAGAGTAACTTTGAAAGTAAGCTACAAGGAAGGCCGGTCTTTACCGCGGTTATATTAATTTGTCAAACATTTGACTAGTTTATTAAATGATTTAAATGTCACACACATTATCAACTATCACACACATATATCAACTATCACACACATATTAGGTCCTTACATATGAAATTGGCGTTTTGTACGGGAGGAATATAGTCTTTTTTTTTTGTAAAATATATTTAATTAATCAAAGTATACACCGTTGTTATCTATGCACTTTTGCCATCTCATAGGTAGTTTATTGATCCCTTTACTAAAAAAACCATGGAGGCGAGAATCAATAAACTCTTTGAAGGCGGTTTGGACTGCCGCATCGGAGTTGAATTTTTTTCCTTGTAAGAAGTTGTCCAAATTCCGGAAAAAATGGTAATCTGTTGGAGCAAGGTCCGGGGAGTACGGTGGATGTCGCAGACATTCCAATTGTAGCTCATCTAACTTAGTGGTTGTTTGTTGTGCAGTGTGTGGTCTTGCGTTGTCGTGAAGCAGCAGTGGCCTAGAGCGATTGACCAATCTCGGTTGTTTAGCAGCTAGTTCTTCCTTCATGGTTTGCAGTTGCTGGCAATAGATATCTGCCGTAATCGTTTGGCCAGATTTTAGAAAGCTGTAGTGAACGACACCGGCGCTAGTCCACCAAACACTCACAAGTAAATTTTCTGAGTCAATTTTCGTTTAGGGCAGGATTTGGCTGGGTCTCCAGGGTTCAGCCATTGCGATGAGCGCTTCCGATTATCGTACAGTATCCACTTTTCATCACAAGTAATAATTAGATTTTAAATCCCTTCATTATTGTGTCGGTTGAGCAAAGTAACACAGCAGTCGACGCGTGTTTACAAGTTCGATTCACTCAATTCATGAGGTACCCATCGTTCAAGTTTTTTTACTTTCCCGATTTGCTTCAAGTGGATTAATACAGTTTTATCACTTACCCCGAAGCCTGCAGCTATCTCTGAAGTGCTTTGTGATGGATCCGCTTCCACAATAGCCTTTAATTCTTCATTTTCCACTTTGGTCTCCGGCCGTCCACGGGGTTGGTTCTGAAGATCGAAATTTCCAGAACGAAAACGTTGAAACCAAAAACGTACCGTGCTTTCTTTTGCGACACCAGCGCCGTACATCATTAATCCTTCGAGCTGTTTCTGCAGCACTGGTGCCACGGTAGAACTCGTACTCGTAAATATACCGATATTTCATGTTTTCCATTGTGCGGTAATAAGCGACGCCAAAGAATAAAATAATGAGGAAAAACAAATGAATGACTGTTTTCAAAACTCAAATGTACCAGCTAAATGAATTTATAAATTTGAATTTGGAATTCTTAACCAAAGAGGAGATATTTCAGATCAAAGTGGTCAGTACGACAAAACGCTAATTTCATATGTAGGGACCTAATATATCACACAGCATTTTTTGTAACTCTAGTTGGTATTAAACTGTGTCAAACAAAATCATCAATACCGCTTTGACCTTTTTCTGCAACGGAAAAGGGTGTCGTACACCCTACCCTCTTCCATTTAATACTAAGTCATAGCGCTTGATAAAGCACAACCCTAGTAGTTAACGTAAATAGTATAAGCGTTTAGACTTATCATGAGATAAATTCAATGTAAAACCTTCGATAGAAGAAAGTATAGGATAATGTATATAAAATATGTTACTCCAGAGGAACCTAGACCTTTCATTGATTTCAGGTCCTATTTTCAAAGTAACAGAAGGCTAATAAACGTTGAATTTTTATGAAAATGGATGGTATATCACCGAAATAACTATTTCCTAATAAATGTAAATGTGTGCTCGTTACCATTCATCAATCTGTACACAGTACACTGCTTTAAACATGGCCCTTTCCTAAAGTGGAAGGATTTTTCGTAACCGTATTAAGCACTGCTAACCGTTTTCGGTTTAGCGAAATGGAAATAGGATTGCAATACACCGCTATCACAAGACGATAATATTACAACAACAACCAATAAAATAATTTCATTGATAATTCCAGCAGCGCTTAGGCAAAGCAGAACAAAATTACAGCTCACGTTTAATTTACTGTAGTAAATGTTACTGACTGATACGCGCCGTTTAACGGAAGAACCGCAGTGCGTTCGCAACCACTTTATTAGTCTAATCACAGCGACCCAGTGACCTAAAGCAAGCTTGTAAATTGCGGGTTTCATTAGACATACGACTTGCTTATTTATACGACACTATATGTCGTATACTAAACGTATTTTATATAGAATTTATATTCTTAGAATGATTTTTATTCAATATAGATTATTACATAATACTTATTGAAAGTCATTTTTTTATTTACCACTGGTTCAGAAAACACCTCTTTCCTGGGAAGAACCAGCAAGAAACTCAGCGGCATATCTTTCATAAATATAAAGAAGACAATTTTTTTTTCGATAGATTAAGGGGTTTTATGCATTTTTCACACTCAACAAATCTTATACATACTATAGCAATAAATAAACAGATGTACCTAATATCTATGTGATTGACAAAGCTCTAACTTAAGTATTTATCTATAGTCAGAGACACAATTATAATATATAATACGACAATTATGGTGACTACAAGAAACATACAACAGGTTCTAG
The DNA here is from genome assembly GCA_029286625.1 of Parnassius orleans. Taxonomy (NCBI): domain Eukaryota; kingdom Metazoa; phylum Arthropoda; class Insecta; order Lepidoptera; family Papilionidae; genus Parnassius; species Parnassius orleans. The sequence goes on from JAGSMP010000051.1 coordinate 1,996,415, forward strand.
ATTTATATGTATTTCATTTTTGTGTAAAGTAAAATGTATCTATCTATCTATTCTTGAAGTTACTTTTTGTTTCATCAGATCATAAAATTGCTGAGTTGACTGAGGATTTATCCCGATTTTTACGCTTTTCGAACGAAGTCTAGACATATTTTACGTGTAGCGTAAACAAAATTATCCATTAGATCAATTGTGTCAATTCCCATAGTCGCCTCTATAGCACAGGGGACGAGACGAAAGACTAAGGATGGGCAAGGGAAAAATATATATCGAATCGATATTTTTAAACAGTATCAATATATATCGCGTGATCGATATATCGGCATCATTTGCATGATGTAAGGATAAGGCCCAAAATTTAATATTACTGACAGTTGGACGCCGAAAAAAAAACAACAACCTGACATGAATGCTTTTGGAGCTCCTTTTGTTGTTTCATGTTTTGCCCATTAATACAAAATTTTAAAATATATCGAAATTGATACGAATTCGATACTCTTATTTAAAATTTATTGACTGGCTTTGAAGTTTGAAGTGCCTCTCTATTTTTAATGAATACAATTCTAGAATGTAGAATTTGCCATTGTTTATACTAGAACATTCCTTTAAGATTATAATACATTCACATAATACACATTATAGGTTATATAAATTAAGTTTGAGTACAGAAAACCAATTTAACACCGCCCATGAGTTACGACGCTAGAAAATCGTTAAAACTTATCTTCCACACGCTTCCTATGTAAATATACTCACGTCACCTGTACTGTCTGTCTTATCGCGTTGTTCGGGCCTGGTGTGATACAATGCTTGTTTACCTATCACTTATCGTGGAGAATTCATCGGTTATAAAAATATAATTGTTATATATTTAACAGGCTTAACTATATTATAGTTGTTTTAGAAAAAATTCTAAACACGCTTTGCCTTTGTTCGGAATCTAAGATGTGCCAGTTTAGAAAAGCTAAGTAAAAACATATCATTGTTTTATAATAAAAAAACTAAACTGTGTTCATCGGAAGTAGTATCACAATGTTTCGTAAATGTACGCATAAACAAAATTGTTTTGTTTAAGAACTAATTTCTAATAAACATTAAAGCAAACTATACTTTATAAAATTAAAATACGTATGAAATGGCAAAGGTATAAGCGTCATTAAGCCCTTAGTCAAGTCTTCATATTTGAGTGTTATGCTATAGCCTCGTACCGGTAAACGAAGTGTAGGGCGGCCCCAAATAGACGGAGTGAGAAATGCAGGAAGGCCCAGGGCTGTGTTATGTGGCATTCCTTGTGGGATGCCTATGTTCGACAGTGGACTTGTGAAGGACTGTAATGATGATAATGATGATGTGTTTATATGAACTTGTAATTTCATTATAAAGGTGATCCAGTACTAATTTATTATTTGTGTTGTCCCGTAGGAGAGCGGACAGCGCGAGGTAATCACAAACGCTGATCCTTGCACTTTTACGTCAATATGACGACATTGCACACCATTTTAAGCGTTATTCTATTAGCAAAGCAATGAAATTCGCGTATTAATATTATACCGCAACCCTCAAAGCTATTGTTGGCTCGCACAAAGCAGGGCGATTCTTGAAAAGGCAACTTGGCTTCGCTAATCTACAACTCGATCTAAAATACAGCACCCAACCCAAACACTGACACTGTCTTGCCATTAAAATATTAGGTGCCCCATAAATATACTTTTAGATATTATGGCCGTCATCTAACACGGGTTATTTGTTACAATTTTTATTTGAATAAAAACATGGAGTCGAAATTTGCCTGAGATAAATAACACTTAATAGGTTTTGAATAACTGTTATAAAGAGTAAAAAAATATATATATTGTAGTGCAGTGTCAGCATATTGACGTCAAACGCATGAATGTTATATTAATATATTATTGATTAATCAGTATTATGTACACTTTTATGTTGGTTGTCAAAAGCCTTACAAGTCTCAAGTCACAAAGGCTATATTACCTTAAGTTACTTGTTAAACTTTATTATTATATACGTACAATACATATTTCAACGTCTCACGATACTATGTAGTTATCAGTTTTGCACATTAATGTAAATACGACGCAATTATAAGTAGATGTAGCTTATTTGTAGTTAAATTTATGGTTATATATTTAGCAAAATAGAACAATTTTATGGATAAAATAACATAAACATTAATACATGTACATCCATATTAGCTGACTTGACTTTTAAACTACGTAAAAGATAACGAAAAAAGTACACAAAGTCTAAAAACATGTGCTTAAAGTCTCCTTTTACATCAAATGTGAAGAACATTCATTATTTGCAAGTGTCTTAAAATATAAAAACCTCTAGTATTTGCAATGAAGTTACATTTCCCAAAATAATAGGATTTACCAATTAATTCAATTTTGTTTTTATTTTGTTTTCTCCTTTTTACTTAGTTTTCTTCCTAAGTGATATTTTATGAACTTAGTAGCTTATATTTGTATCTTAGTAGAAGAAATTTAATTTAATCATTACTTAGTAATATTTATTACCAGCGAATAGTAAATGTTAGGATATAGTGAGTATTTAGTTATTGCAATATGTACTTATAAGGCTTTTGACGTTAATTGGGGATTGGTTGGTATTTTGCGGCTTTGAGTATTGTAATTGTAAAGTGTCCTTACCTATGAAATTGCCGTTTACCAATATCTGGCTAGTTTGAAGTTCGATAGATTGCATTCGACTTTGCACTCTAATTCAAATTAATGCCATATTAAGGTTATAACATGCTGCATTTGATTAATCAACATGTATGTTGTATGGGACAAACCATGTCCTACTGTTAAGGCAGAGAATCCATATTGCAAACCCTAATGGAGTCAAAAGGAGGTGCTTATGTATATATATATAAAAAAAAACTTGCATTTTTCATTAGAGCTCCTTGAGCATATGCATAATAATTACTGCATAGATAATATCACTTATCAGGAATTGCGACATGATAGACAAGCTCGCTATCAAACAACCGAGAATTATCATTCTAATCCCACAACTACTCTCTAATGCTACTTCACCCCGACGTCGTCCACCACAACGAAATGTCTCAAAATTTCAAGAGTTTGGACCAACTCTTCGTCTCGCTGATTTGCATTTTTTCGGAACTAGAATAATTTTTACAGAGAAATTTAACTCTGATGAGACATTGAAAAACTTCTTTAAAAAATTGCCACTCCCAAGATTTCTATTGCACGGCCAGGTATTGCATATTGATTGATAATAATAGTCAATGCTTCTATTAATTTAATAGATGTCTATATACTTTTCATTAAAAAATGTTTGAATTTTCTACTTTAAACCGGCAATATCATAGGCAAGGATCTAATAATTTATAAAAATATTGTAGTGTGATCTTTATTTTGGCCTTAAACAAATGGCGTAATATACGATATTATTGTTTATATATTTTTCTTTCTTTCTAATTTTAACTTAATACTTGTAGAGGTTTTTTAATGGTATAAGGTCACAAATGTTTTCAAAGCACGGGACCTATTTACATTGGATGAGGTTTTTGTAATTACTATTTAATTAATGTTTTTATTTTTTTAAATACTTTTTCAATGTTCTGCCTACCGTATGGTTTATTAAGTTTTCGAGAATCTGTGTCCCTATATAATCTCTATAAATCATTATTTTTGGTTGTCAATGTTTTAAAAATCAGTATTTAGAAGTTTCGTATTTCGATGCATACATCTGCCTGGATTGTAGGTACTTGTGTTAAATGTTCTCTGCTTACATATTTGGGCAATCTTTACTCAGTTATATATTTTAATCAACGTTTATTAAGTGCGTGTTTATTTTAGATTGTACCGAACCTGGTGAGAATATTGAAGAATCTTATATTGGCCGGATATTCGCCTGAGCACGACGTTAGTGGAGTGTCCGATCCTTTCCTACAGGTAACTTATGTTTGAATTAACTTTATTGTAAAAATTGTAATTAGTATTTTTAATAATATTATAGCTACATTGATGACAAGAAATATAGCTGGGGAGGCTTTTGCATTGGAAGTAGGTAGCAAAAGTAAAATGTTTTTCGAATATTCTTTTGACATCTTGAAATTGAGTAGCGTTTGAGCATTTGGCCATCAATAACATATCATCTTTTAGGTGAAAATCCTCCGCCTGCTACGAATATTGGGCAAGAACGACGCTGAAGCATCAGAAGCGATGAACGACATACTGGCACAAGTCGCCACCAACACGGAGACGAGCAAAAACGTTGGCAACACGATTCTGTACGAAACTGTGCTGTCTATCATGGACATTAAGTCAGAAAGTAGCTTGCGCGTGCTCGCGATCAACATACTGGGCAGGTTCCTGTTGAACAACGACAAGAACATTAGATATGTGGCGCTGAACACACTGCTGAGAACTGTGCACGTCGACACATCGGCTGTACAGAGGCACAGGACCACCATTTTGGAATGTTTGAAGGTGAGTCTTGTATATCAAAACTAATACAAATCATATTTATTTATTTTTATATAAAAATCACATAACCGTGTAGTGGCGGTGTAAAAATATCCACTACTCCATATCGTCCCGTGGATGTCGTTGAAGGTGAAGCAGCATCTTCCTAAAAATAACACAAAATTATTAATAAAAAACCTGCGTTACTAGGCGAGCGTAGCAAATTTCATATGAGGGAGCCCTATGCTCATTGTATTGGCGGACTTCACATCATGTCCTCGAAATATTTTGCACACGTCGAATGTGAAGTGGAGAGGTTGGGCTTTACTGTCGACTTGGCAAGGTCACATTACTCGCACTCATTATATCACGTTTATTATTTTAAATTTCTTAGACATGCATGTTTTCACACAATGCTTTACTTCACCACCGCGCTTAATCAGCAATTTAAATGGTAATTAACAGTTTAATTGGTGCCAGCAGTGGGGATCAATCTCTGTTTTCTCTCGTAATATAAAATTTTATGTGACATTTATCTCTACTTACTAATGATCAGTGTGATATTGTCATCTCAAATTTAATATTCTTGTCACATATGATATCCGTACCCAAGGCTCTTTATGCAGTCAGTTTCTTATCAATTATCGCAAGTGCACATGTACGGTCTAGAGTTAGTTGTTGTGATGTTTACGTAACAAATCTGTTGAAGTAATAACAATCAGATAATGGCTGGAATTTATGGCGAATAACAAATATATTAAATTTTTATATTTTATATAAAATTTTCACATATTTCTATAAAAACAAAATTTTGTTTTTGAATTTTTTAGTAAAATAATGACTATTGATAACTCGTAAAACAAAAGCAAGTTTATTTTAATTCACTTGTGTATACTTTAAAACTATTTTGCGTAATGCTTTACCAAATAATTAAAATACTCAAAATTATACTATGAATTGATGAATATGATCTATAGCACTACATGAAATCTCTGTTTCCCGTCAGTCCTAATATATCTTCACAACATTTTAAAGGCTAATCAATAGGAAAGAGGCATCGAAAATCATATTTGCACTAATGTTATTATGTCATAAATGAGCGCGTAAAATTGTTTATTTATTTTATTTATTTTATTTAAAAAGGTCTACCTACAATTGTTACAATTTAACATACTAAATCTAAATGTATAATAAAGTCTTATACTAATTGCACAATTACTTACAGGTAAACACCGCTAAACCATAATTAAAGTGTTAATTTACATATTATGTTAAGAAAAAAAATAAAAGTTAATTAAAACATTTTAAAAACAGAACAACAAAACAACCAGTGATTTAGATATTATGTGTAGTAAACATACAAAATAAAAATAACTTAATTTGAAATTGTGTCTAACAAGTACTTGCAGAAACTTGTACAAGGAGACAAAATTTATATCTGTCCGGCTACTGACCCCATTATAAAGTTTACTTAACCTAGCTACAGGAGAGTTGTTACCAAGCACAGTCCTACGAAATGGTGGGGCAGTGGCAGAATGGGAGCTCATGAGTGTCCTGGGCACCCTAAATTTAATGTAGCTTAGAAGTTGGGGACAGTCTATTTGACTTCTTAAAATTTTAAAAATAAAAGTTAGGTCGATAATAGCTCTGCGTTTTCAAGAGAGTCCATGTTAAAATGTTTTAGCCTGTGGGAGTAAGAGTAAGAGAAGCCCTTCGTCCCATTCCAGAAGAGTTCGCCAGGTGCCAAAGGAATCTCTTCTGTATCTTTTCTAGCCGTATATAATGGGTAGCATAGTGCGGTCTCCACACTACGGTACAATACTTAAGAGTGCTACGAATAAAGTATATAATTTTTTTGTGTTATAACTGCGAAAAATTTACCGTTTCTTGTAATAAATCCTAGCATTATCGATGCTTTCTTGGCAATATAATCATAATGTGGAATAAATGGCAATTTGCGGTCAAACATTACTTCTAAGTCCCGAACAGTATCTACTTCACTTAAAATAGTATCATCTGTTACAAAATGCGAGCTTATAAAGTTATGATTTCGACAAAATTTAATATGAAAACATTTATTTACATTTAGGTTCATTGAGTTATTTTTACACCAGTGTGACAGCCTATTTAAATCAGATTGCAATAGTACTACATCGGAATCATCAACAATTTTACGAGAAATCTTTAAATCGTCTGCATAAAGATAAGGTTTAGAGTAAATAAAACTATCAGTTATATCGTTAATAAAGATGTTAAAAAGTATGGGCCCAAGATGTGATCCTTGCGGCACACCAGATGTTATATCGTAAGTATCAGAGTTAAACCCATCCAAGACTACATAGAAGGAACGGTTACTTAAATAGGACTTAAACCAATCCCAAATCTTTCCTGTGAATCCATAGGAGCTTAATTTTCTTAGCAAAATTGAATGTGAAACTTTGTCGAATGCCTTGCTAAAATCGGTATAGATAACATCAACTTGATTTCTATTGTCAATGGCATCTACAAGATCTTCGACAAAAGTTACAAGATTAGTTAAAGTTGATCTATTTTTCACGAAACCGTGCTGAGAGTCAGTCATAAATTGTCGGAAATAGGTTTGAATATGAGGACAAACGATTGATTCAAGAAGCTTGGCTAATGTAGAAAGTATCGAGATTGGCCGATAATTCGAAACAATACCAATATCACCTGATTTAAAGACTGGTACTACCTTTGCAAGCTTCCACAGATCTGGAAACACTCCAGTACTAAATGACTCATTTATAATTTTACAAAGGAAAAGCTAAACTATCAGCACAATTTTTAAGAAATATTGGCGCTAATCCATCGGCACCAGTACCTTTGGTAATATCTAAAGTTTTGAGTTTTTAACAATAACATTGAGATCAACGGTAAGATTGGAAAACATGAACTCCCATTATCAATGATTCTAAGACTTTCAAATTCAGAATGGGGTCCTTCTTTTGGATTATCACCATAGACCCTTGAATAAGTTGCAGCAAACAATTCACAAATGCTTTGGCCATTGTTTGCTATAGTAATACCATCTGTGACAGACCTGGGATAGGCACTAGACCCTCCACGTTTGCTTTTGATAAATGACCAAAAGTATTTTGAATTTTGCCTAATCGTTTTCTATGTTAACAATATAATTATTATAACACTTTTAGCTAACTTATCGCATCTTTGACTTAAAATTTGTAGTTCAATTTCGTCTAAAGGGTTACTATATTTTTATACTAAGCCGAAGTTTATTTTTTCCTTTAGTCTTGCAATCAGCACTTTATTAAACCATGGGGATGGCGTTTAAGGCAATTAACATTTTAATTGGAACAAATTTTTAATGACTTCATTTATAGTATCATAAAATATTTCTAACATCCTATTCACGTCATTGCATAGGGTTTCAATTGTTGTTAGAGTTAATATGATAAATGAGGATCCAGAAGTAAAATAGTCTGGAATTATTAATTTTAAGATTAGATTTATTCTTGGAAATGCGCTGTCCCTTCAATTTCTCGACAATTTTTCATCATCATGATTATCACCTATCAAAATTACACCGCCGAACATGAACTTCCCCATTGATTATCTCATAGAGGGATTTACCGCAGTTGCCACACTTGGCAGTTTTTATAAATTTCAGCAGAACGCTGCTGCCCATCTCCTATTTCAGTTTACCTCCTTACGAAACCCACGGGATGATATGGGGATAATGTATTTATTATACGCCGTTGCTACACGGCAATATTTTACACAAAGCAATTTATTCGCAGGACCCGGACGTGTCGATCCGGCGTCGTGCCATGGAGCTGTCGTTTGCGCTGATGAACAGCCAGAACATCCGCGCCATGATGAAGGAGCTGCTGATTTTCCTGGAGCGTTCTGACGCTGAGTTCAAGGCGCACTGCTCCAGCGCCATGGTGTTGGCAGCCGAGCGGTACGCGCCGTCCAGCAAATGGCACCTGGATACTCTCTTCCGTCTGTTACTCAAGGTAATGCCTTGGTGTTTATTTTTTCATGTGGTTAAAACCAGGCAGCAGCTCTACATTATGTTTCAGCATGAATGGGTCGGCTCAACCGGGGAAGGACCACACTCTCACAGAATACCAGTGTGAAATAGAAGATTAGTGCTGCTGTGTTTCTTATGGTGAGTGTAGAGAAACAGAAGACCCTTTTACTGGAAACGAGGTATATTCCAAACAAACATACGAGGTGACCACATATCTACATTTCGATTCTTAATCTCTATAATAAATGAAGATGTCTGTGGGCCAATAACAGCATCCACTCACCATCAGGTGGACTGTATGCTTGTTTGTCACCCTTATTCAATAAAAAAAAGTGAAAGCACTACATGGGTGCCAGGATTAGCGAGTACTCACTCAAGACTTGCTTAAGTGTCAAAGCAAACAACCACAATTACAAACAAAGATCCTTGAACCTCTCATCTGTGCTGGTGGTGACCACTAGTGGCAATTGGGGTTATAATAGTAATTTACGAAATAGAACTTACTAAGATTTTACAACGTGTGTATAAATGTTACACAACAGCAAAAAATGTTATCATTACACTAAATGGGTGACTTGACAACTTCTTTGGCTTGATAGGCGCCACCAAGGATATAGGACGAAGAGTAAATACATGACACTAAGTAAACGGGGCTCTTCACTCTATTGTGGAAAATAGAAGCGTGCAGCTATATTAGTTGTATAGTTTGTAGCACGAATGGGTCGGCTCGACCGGGGAACAACCACACTCTCACAGAATACCAGCGCAAAATAGCAGCTTAACACTGCTGTGTTTCGTATGGCGAGTGTAGAGAACCGGAGACCCTTTTTACTGGAAAATAGGCATTCCATCTTAGTCCTCACGGGTGACAACGCATCTGCATTTTGATTCTTTATTGAGGATAATGTCTATGGGCCACAGCATCCACTTACCATCAGGTGGACTGTGTGCTCGTTTGTCACCCTATCCTATAAAGAAAAATGTATGGCAATAAACAATGCTGTGTTAGTCCCTACCTTAAAGTTGGGTGTGGCAGAAGAAGCATGAGAGTAAAATTAATGCTATAGAAATGTGGTTATTTAGAAGTGTTAGGGGTGTCCCTGAATAATTAAGAAATTAATACTTCGGTGATTTGGTCACGTAGAAAAGATGAATAAGGAAAGAGTGACAAAGCAAATTTATGCTGCAGAAGTGAGTGGCCGAGTCGGCAAGGGACGCCCCAGACAGAAGCTTATCGACCAATAGGCGATATGTTGAAAATGGGCCAAGTATTTAGCTTACGTAAGTAAGGTTTACGTGGTAGAGCCAAGCTGCAGCTATATTACTAGTATAGTTGTAGTACGAATGGTTCGACTCGACCGGGGAAGGACCACGCTCTCACAGAATACCAGCGTAAAATAGCAGCTTAACGCTGCTGTGTTTCGTATGTTGAGTGTAGAGAACCGGAGACCCTTTTTACTGGAAACGAGGCATTCCATCTTAGTCCTCAAGGGTGACATTTTGATTCGCAATCGAGGATAGATGTAGATGTCTATGGGCCACAGCAACCACTTACCATCAGGTGGACTGTGTGCTCGTTTGTCACCCTATCCTATAAAAGAAAGTAAAGTGTACCCTTAAACGACGAGCGAAAAGTTGTGTTAGGATCGTACCAAATGAAAGTCCGTAGTTGTCTCTGCTTGCCCTCTGGGCGATGCGAGCGTGATGCAGTGACCACCATGGCCAAAAAGCTCAAGTGAATAGCAAGTGCTGGTGCCATAGGATCTTCAGGGTAACAAAAGTGTTTTATTTATTTATTTATATGCTTTATTGCTATCACCTTTAAAAAGGGTTACAAAAGGCGAACTTTATGCCTTTTGGCATTCTCTCCCAGTCGACACCGATCGTAGTGAAATATAATGGTAGGCGCAAAAAAAAACACGTTATGTTATAGAAACATTAATAAATCTCATTGTGTCATCTCCAGGCAGGAAATTATCTTCGCGACGACACAGTGTCGAGCACCATACAAATCATATCCGCAGCACCAACTGAGAGGCAGGCGTATGCTGCGATGCGCCTGTGGACCTCCTTGGAACGCTCCGCAGTCTCAGGAGATGCCACTGAGAAGCAACCGCTAGTACAGGTACCTAATTTCTAGATGTGGACTGTATATATTGGACTCCATTTGAAGCCAAATTTTAAAAATGAAATATGTCAGTTTTTGGAGATTTAGACCACTGATTTTTCTGAAAAAGTTCTTATTCTAATTTCAAATCTTAAATTGTAAAAAGACTTGTGATGAAGTTCCTAGTGGGAGATATAATAAAGAGTTATTTTATCTGTTCTTTAATAGTTTTTAATATTTGTGCTGCTAGGAATTTGTGACTACAAATTTCTGTACATTATTCATTCAGGTAGCTGCTTGGACGGTGGGAGAATATGGAGACCTGTTGGTGTCGGAAGCCAGCAATGCTATATCTATGGTTGACGAGGATGGTGTTGGTAAGATTTATTTTCGTATACTGTACTGTGCTACTTATGTAATATTGTTCTTTTCTTCTGTCATGTTATCTGCTACCATCATCTTCACTTGCATCACACGTCACATCATCATACTTTTGATGTCCATGCTGGACATATTCAAGAACATTGCAGCTAGTAAGTAAAAAAAAACCATTTCGAAGTCGTAATATAAAGTTTGATTTGCATTGAGGCAGCGTGGCAAGTCCTTCCCTGCAAACAGGGAGATATATTTACATAATTATTAGACTTACTTTTACTTTTTCCATGAAATATGATATTATAATTCTTTATTCATAGTCAGCGCAATTTTCAATCATAATTTGTACAAAATTATTGACATCAAAATTTTACTACAAGATAATTTAATTCATAATAAAATTCACAGACGACTTCGTTCGACCTTCGGAAGAATATGTGATCGACATCTATCAGAAACTGTTATGGTCGACCCAATTATCTATCACGACCAAAGAGTATTTACTGCTGTCATTGGCGAAACTCTCCACAAGATTCACTACCAGACCTAGTCAAGAGTGAGTTTATTGTATTTTAGCCTTAAAACAGAATAGTTAAGATTTTACATCATTTTATAATTTTATCATCATTCTATGTTTATTTTATATATTGAGAACAAACGATTAAAGTTGGTAACTTATTTTTTTATATGTATTGCAATTGGTACTCTTTCTTCAAGTAGTAATTACAACTTTTTTTTCTTTTTTTCAGCAAAATTCGAGTGATTATCGACACCTTCGGATCACACATCCACATTGAATTGCAACAAAGAGGGGTTGAGTTGTCGCAACTCTACAGGTACTTATATATTTTAGTTATATTCCTATTTTTCGTCTTGAAATATTTCCTTAAGTATTTACATTTAAAACATGGTAGGTAGTAACTAACAAACACAAATGTCGACGTGAATCAAAAAGCCTATGTCAAACGATACCTTTATATTGTAGTTGCATGTAACATTGACGAACTTCTTACAGAGCGACCGTTCTTGCCTGTTCACCTCACTCATGGTAGGAGAAGGGTTATGAATTCTTTTATAGATACGTTGATGTTATCTGGGAATGGGGATTATGTGGGACTGTGTCCACTGTGTTAAATGTCTGGCGTGTTATAAAAGGGATGACGACTAGTAAACTATTGGGCTTGTAATTGTGTAGGTAATTTGCTAATCGTATTAGGTAGTCATATTTTACTTCTCAATTCTTTCACAATTTTCCATCTAAACTCATTGTAGTGGATAGAGGTATGAAATGTTTAGTGTAAGTTGAGTAGCATTAAACTAACCGTTGCTCGGCGTCATATGTCATATTTCTTTTATTTATGATAATTACTCCCGTACTACACACATTGCACCATATTTTTGGCAAAATGTAGTGTCTTTCTGCCTTTTCAACTCTGCCTACTCCCTTGATAATTAAAAATAAACAGTATATATAAATAAATTGGGTTGTAGCAACAAAAAGCAACTGATGCAGCATAATGCTCTAGTAGTGTTGCCACAACCACAGTGTTGTTATTCTGTTGGTGCCTCATATTTACCGAGCTGTTAGGGTTTTGGCGGGAACTTGATCGGCGGCGGTTTGCTGCTCCTGTATTATTGTTTGAATAATGGTTTGAAGTGGATATTGATATGTAAAAGTGGTGCGATTTTGTGTATTAAGTGTCTGCGCATGTGAACTATTAGTGGAAACGGTGAAACAAGTGCTCTGATGGTGATGTGATTCTCAAGATAAGGTGTCTATCTGCTTAGGCGCCTTGAGATACCATCGCCAACTGTCAGCTGTCTGCTGACTCAAGTTGCCGTCAAAATCTCCCAAGGGCTGCACAATGTGACGCATCAACATATTGTGAAGAACAAGTGTACTATGAAGGATAAATAAACATTTGGGGAAATTATAATAAACCGAAAAAAAATACCTAAGACTTGGCCTAAAGGTCTAGATACCAGGCCATAAACTCCAAAAAAAAATAAATACCGAGCTGTTATTGTTGTGAGATGTATTATTATTTAAAAAAATAAATATTTCCCAAACTTTTGCAGGCAATACGCTCACCTGCGGCCCGCACTGCTGGAGCGGATGCCGGCCATGGAGGCGCCGAGTGGCGGCGCGCGCGACGACAGCGACCCCGAGCCCGACGCGCCGCCCGACTCGTCGCACGACGCGTCGCACCACCGCACAGACCAGGTACTGCTCTCGCACATTGAGTTATATGCACTACGTACTAGAGAAGCTATCCCAAACAAAAAATGTGCGCTACTCTGTGTCTTCGCGCATGCGCGGTAGATAGTAAAATATTACGATATTATTACCTATTTATTCACTTGAACAACAAAAAATTTTACTACTTTAATTTGAAATCTCGTATTATAATCGCCGCTCCACACTGCGTGAATATTGAAGCCACAGTAAATGACACTAAAGTAAGGTGTACGGATTGCAGTACAGTTCATTTGAACATAGTGAATGTTCGGAATGCCAAATCTAGTACGTAGTACATATATATCGATGCTCTCGCACGATACGTCGCACTACCACATCGACGAGGTACTGCTATCGCAAAACGTGTCGCACGACGCGTCGCACCATCGCAAGGAAAAGTTAATCCTGTCGCAAGACGCGTCACATCATCGCACAGACCAGGCACTGCGGTCGCACGACGTGGTACACGATGCGTCGAAGCACCGCACCGACCATTTTTACTGCTGGCACGACGCAACGCACGATACGTCGCGCAGATAAGGTACTGCTGACGCAAGACGCACCACACGTCATATCGCAAGACGGATCGCACCACCGCACAGACCTGGTACTGCTTTCGCACGACGTGTCGCACGATTGGTCACACCATTACACCGATCATGTACTGCTGTAGCACAATGCAACGCACGACACGTCGCATGACGCATCGAACCACTGCACCAACCAAATTAAAATTAACAAAGACACGTACATACACACCTTGAAACGTGGAGATATATCAAAATTTGCACAATTTGGACAATCGGTCCCATTACAATAACTTCCTACTGGGAAGTTGCCAGTAAATAATAATAGTACTCATGATTTATTCACGATACACAGTTCAAAAGATAGATAGTTTGGATGGGCACCGTCGTATGCGGTACAAAAATATTTAATTATAATTTTTAACTCTTGGAGTGTTCCTCCATAGGAATGTATTACCTTTTTTCCTAAGTGCCAACCTCAACTGTAAATAGTGCTTCCCGCTATTTTAAAGGCAATACTGTTGCGACTCAACAAAATAATGTAGAAATAAGTCGCTCAATTATAATGGTTGCTGACAAAAATTAAAGTTGCTAACAAAATATAAATAATGTTGACATTAAATTATGTTTTATTTTTATATTTGATTAATTAGTAATAAGCACCCAGGCGACCGAGCTTTACTCGGCTTTAGAAACTTTTTTTCTTATGGATGGATAACACCTATCTGGATAAACTTAAAAGTACAAATTATTTATATTCTAAATCGAATCGTCTCTCTTTCTTAAGGAAAGATTTAATTACGTCCGCGTAAAATGTTGGTGAACGTTTTAATTGTACCAATAACTGTTTTTCAATTGCGATAATTGATAAGTCTGAAAGACGCTCTTGAACTTGTGTATTTCTCAAATAAGTATGGATGCGCTTCAGAAATGAGAAAGCACGTTCCGCGGAGGAACTCGTGGCTGGAATAGTTACGACAAGATAAGCTAACTTTAAAAGCTGGGGAAAGGCCTCTTCAAGACTATTTTGATTTATAAAGTCAATGAGTTCGAAAACATTGCGGTCTTTTAATTCAGGGGAGGAATACAATGAAATCAATTGGTTTTTCAATGTTTGTTTATCAAAATGGTTTGCGTAATTTTCAAATAATGAATCTAATGCCTCTAAAAGAAAATCTGAACGATATTTTTCGAATAGTTTGTTGTTGAACAATTGGAAAATTTTTAATTTGTAAATTTCAGAATATCGGCCATTAATTTCTGAAGATATGTTATCAATTATTTCAACAAAAAGTCGTTTGTATTCTGTCTGAGCACAGCGCACATTGCGTCTCAAACGAGGAGCAGAGTTATTTTGCAATGTGTTTTCATAAATGTGATCAAAATCTGACTGAAATTCAGAACGTAACCATGTCTGAAACTCCTTTATTTTAACACTGCAATAACCGACATCAACTTGTGATTTTTGTAAAATATTGTACAAGCAGTCGGTTTTTTCAAACACCCGGTGGAAAATTGAAAGAAAAAAATTGAAATTAAATGAACCCAATGTGTTTTCAAAATTCTCGGCGGCCAAGATCGTATCGCCGTCCCAGTCCTGCGGATATGTCGCACTTTCGATCTTTTTGTTCGAATACTGTATTCACAATTCGTGACGTATACGTCCAACGAGTTGCGGGGGCATTAGGCAATTTTTTGCTGCAATGTGCATCATAAAAAGACGACCGTTTTGTGCTGTTATTAAAAAAAAAAAGCCTGAAGGGCTGAAAAAAAAGTGCTGACTTCCCCAATCCTATTACAAGATTTAGATAAAACTAATGCCAAAATGTGCGCATTACACCAAATATACATGGCTTGGGGACAAACATCTTTAACTTTTTGTTGCACTCCATTTCTGACACCGGACATGACACTTGCACCGTCATAGCTTTGCGCAACTAGTTTTGTGGTGCAGTCATGTTTATTTAATAATTCCAATATGATATTACAAAGTGTGTCTGCTGTGCGACTTTCAGACACATCTACATACCCCATAAAACGGTCATGAATATAGTTTCCATAATAATATCGGAGAATCAGACACAATTGCTCTCTGTGACTAACATCGGAAGTTTCGTCAATAATAATTGAAACGAATTTTGACAATTTTACTTCGTACTCGATGCGAGTTTTCATTACATCAGCGACAGAATGAATAATGTCATTTTGGATTGTACTAGATAAATAACTCGGCCGTTTGTCGCTTTGTTGATGCTGTATATGTTTTTCTAACACGAGATCGTACTTCGAAAGAAGCGATACAATTTCTAAAAAATTGCCTCAATTTAATGAAGTTTTCGACTCATCGTGACCTCTGAAAGGAAGTTCTTGTTGTGCTAAATGGCAAACAATATCGACTAATCTTTGAAAAACACTACGGTTGTGATCAACACGCATGTTGTATTTTGTAATTTCCTCGGATAACTGACGCGACAAAGATGTTTCAATCCGATTTTTTCCAAAATTACTGAACGAAATTACCGCATTCATGTGTTTTTGAGGCATATGAATTCTCAAAAACACATGAAAGATTATGATAAGTTATTTAAATCATCATATCCAGTAGTATTCCAAGCTGTTTTTTCGTTGGAAAAAAATATAAAGCACCAGCAGTACAACTTATTGGTATGTGAGCAGCCAACAACCCAATGAGTTTTGTAAACAGATCTATTAAATTGCCGTTTGTGGGTTTTACTCGTTTGAGAAATACACAGATCAGGCGTTGGTTTCGGCGTGGATATGAGCTGTTTCTTCTCAACAAAGTTTAAAGATTTTACCTTTTTCTCGCCGATTAGCACTTTAACCCACTTCAATTCATCACAAGGAACACTATCCATGTTCACTAAAATTCTTTAAAAAAGTATAAATTTTCAACTCAATATTGCGAGTTTCATTCGCTCAAGTAAACACACACAGTAAACATTGAAATGTGAAGTGCACTGCAAATGTATCGCCCGACGCCCCCACTCTCGACTAACTTCATACTAAAAGCCTGGCTTTTGCGTTCTATCTTAATTGCTATATAAACAATCGTAGTTATATTTCATTATAGAACATTTTGCCATAGGTTAGAAAGGGAGCGATCGTCTTTTCGAAAGCCCGGTAAAAAGCCCACGCGTGCGAGAGAGACTAATCGACAGCAATATCGCACAGTTTTGCCGCGTGTTGACGTTCGAGGTCACGACCTGTGTATATTGTATAACAGAGGAGCGCGCGAAATTTGAAATAGTTTGAAACAGTTTACGAGTTATTTTATTAGTTGATATTATTGATTGAGCAGTTTGATAGGACAAGCCTGGCTTCTCGGCTTCTATGGAGGCTTCGCTACCGGCTTGCCGATAGCGTCATGACGTCACGCGTCAGTCGAAGCATTGCTAGCGTTTACATAATCTTCGCGGAATCAAAGATTTTTTATAACTTCTGTTTTTCAACTGACTTCAATAAAAGGAGGAGGTTCTCAATTCGACTGTATTTTTTTACGTGTGTTACCTCAGAACTTTTTTCTAGGTGAACCGATTTTGATGGTTCTTTTTTTATTTGAAAGCTGGTGCTTCTCATGTGGTCCCATATACCAGTAGTTTTTGAGTTATCCTTAACACTTTGACTGTCCAGTTTGCAGAAAAAATAGTAAGACAATAGCAACGAATTACATGTAATGCACGGGACAGGCAAAGGGTTAATAATGTGTATTTAATTGACTTCGACTTCATTGATGATGTTCTCATTTTATTTATATTGAAGTATGTTGAACAAAATTTTTAATTTCACTAATTGTTTTATCTGCAAGATGCATTGAGTTACAATACCTATAGAGTCACAATCTCTAACTGACAATACTCAAAAATGTCCGAGCGCCGTTCCATATACCTATATATTTTGATATTATATAGTTCAAAATGACATTTGCTCGAATTTAGACGTTAACCTGCTTGTATAATGTTCAAAGTCGCTCGTATGCAATGTCATCATCATTCACTCAAGGGCTTGCGTACGAGCAGGGAACAAGGCATCAGTGGAGACGCTATTTATACTAATATTATTAGGAGTTTATAATAATTGTGAAATATGAGTTTGTGAGTTTATATGTACCTAGGAGAACTAAACAACTGATTTCAAAATTATTACACCAATTCTTTTTAATTTACTTATCATATTAAAAATCATAACACATTTTATAAGATTTTTATATGATAAGTAAATGAAAAAAAATTAGTGTAATAATTAATAGTATTAATAGCACTAGTAAACCACTAAGGTTTGTGAATTAGGTACTAAAATGCTAAGTATTAATTACTACTTTAGAATGGACATTTAGAATTTAGGATGGACATAATTATATTATTCAACTGGGTGGAGTCAGGGCGAGTCAGCTAGTCACACTAATATTATGAAGGGTATGTACGTTTTAGTGTGTATGTTTGTATTTTGTTCGTGCTCTAACAGATCGACGGATTCGGATGAAAATGTAAATAGCTTATACCCTAAATTATCACTTATGCTACCTACTTTTTATACCGGGAAACACGGGATCACGCGGGTCGCTGATAATTTAAAATAAAACAAAATTAATATTAGGTATAAGCGTTATATTACTTACTTACTTTTAATAACTTACAACTAAAACTTAACCTAACCTAATTACCTTGAAACAATGTTAATTTATTGTAACGTTGCCTTTTACTTTGATTTATTACGACTTACGACCCTTTATATGGCTTGTAGTTTAATTCATTTCGGGCTTTTGCTATAATAACTGTCCATTCAGAGCATCTTATGGGGTTTCGAGGAAAACTAAAAACAAAAAAAAACATATTTTAATTATACTTTAAAATAATAAAACTCTTTCGACCTACATTTTGTACGGAAAACTAAAAAATAAAACATTTAACAACATTGTAATATTAGTACATTAAGTTTAAAATCTGTAAAAATATTTATTGTATCAATCCACTCCATAGAACCGTTAGAACATAATTTGCGAGTCACTCGTACGCGTGACTATTTGTTTCTCTTTTACTCTTGCATATTTGTCTAACGTGTGAAAGAGAAACGTTATCGCGGCGCCGCGCGGTCGGCGGTGAGTGTTTTAGTTGCTAATAAAATGAAAATTATTGAAATTTAAATGAAAACATGCACTGTGGATACATAAATACGTAAATTTGGTATGATACTTACCTAAAATATGAAACACCATCCTTTTTTCGCACGTGTCTGCTGTTATTTGGGCAGAAATCACCGAACACTTTGGCATCGCGGACGTTGTACGAGGATTGTGGTCGCCTTACAACTAAACAAAACTCTGCGCACTTCGCAGCGTGCGCCGAGTTTTGCGCGGACATTTTATTTGTCTGTTTGTGACTCTATAGGTATTGTAACTCAATGGCAAGATGTCAACAATTGTAATCAACCAGAATTCTATCTTCTTAAATGTGTAATAAAAATATATATAATTCCTTCTCCTTACAGCCTATAATTTCCTCATGGGATATACTTGCCATAGTTGCTACGCTTGGCAGGCGGGTTGGCAACCACAGTTTTTTTATTATTTTATTTATTAAATAGTGGTAACAAAACAGTGGAATCCACAAGACTCAACTGTGAGCTCTTTGCTGAAAAGAGTGGTCGCTAAAGATTTTTATTTCATTATACAAAAGCCGAATTATAATGCATTGATTTTACTCTTTTTAGGATATCCTAGACCTGCTGAGCGGGCTGGATTTGAGTACGCCCAGTGTTCCCGCCACGGCGCCAGCGCCAATCACAAACAGCGTTCCGGCATCCAACTTGCTGCTAGACGGATTGTTCTCCTCGCCGCAACCTACGCCTACTATTACGCAAACTGGTGAGCCCCAGTATATAGTTACCGCGGGTTTTTTCTGAACTTCCCGTATAAAGCGCGCATTTGGTGCAGGCCCCCAGAGATATAGAATAGAGATTCTATAGAAATTATTAGACTCATTTAACATGTATCATCGGCATAATTTTCACTAGAAGTTCTATTAACTAGCTTGGCTTGGCTAGCACTAGAATGAGGAATAACAAAATGGGGATTATAATACTCATTTTCTATTTTAAAAATGTTTTCATAGCCTAGTATCTAGGCCTTAGATAGTTAATTAGTTGCATAATATTATAATTGTGGGGTAATCTATATTATTATTAAATTATTATATTGTAAGTATTAATTTAATTTTTTTATTGTTAAAAGAAAATCAAACCAAAAGATTTTTCTTTTTTTTATGACTTAGCATCACAAAGTCATAATAGTATAGGAACGTAGCATTGAGTAAGTTAGCTAGTTCAATGTACACAATATTTATTACATACTGCTAGCTAGCTGTCCCCCGCGACTTCGCCCGCGTGGAATTTACTACGATTTCATAGGTTTTAATTTTTTTTTGCGCAGATCCCTAATTATTTTTCTAAAATTAAAGTATCCTAAGTTACTACTTATAACGTCAGCTATCTGCCAGTGAAAGTCCCGTCAAAATCGGTCCAGCCGTTTCGGAGATTAGCCGGAACAAACATACAGACAGACAGACAAAAATTTTTTTTGTTGTTAGTATCGTGTATACTTTCATATGCATTTAGTAAAAAGCTGTTATTTTAACATTACAAACAGACACTTCAATTTTATTTATTTGTGTAGATAACTATTAGATTTAATGTTAACTTTGATTAAGTTCATAGTGATTATAAGTTATAAAAATTTATTGGAACTATAAATTATGTCCAGCGATTGTCGCCGCCACTAGGGTTTTCGCGTACCCGAACTTTTTTAATACCCGGGTATCGGGTATTATTATTTCATATACCCAGGTATTTGCAATTTTGCAGAAAAATAGACAATTTTCTTATAATAATCATGTTTTATTTTATTAGGAAAGAGTGAAGTATGTCAATCAATAAGTCTCGTTAACTTATAGTACAATCAGTCACACAGTTAAACAGCCTTGTTCTCATTAACTAATTAGGAACTAAAATGACTTTTTACTACAGTAAATTCTGTTATAAAATAGGAAAAATATAACTAAATAAACTTTCTTCTCTGACACAGTTGAAAATTAAAAATCACACACAGTTAACAGTCTTGTTTTCATAAACTGAATAAGAACTAAAAATACTTTTCATCACAAAAACTTTTTGTTATGTTATAAAATAAAAATTATAACTCGATAATATTTCTTCTAAGAATAAACAATTTTAAAATAAATCAACTTAACATAAACTACATAGTTCAAATTAAACTTATTATAGATTTGAAGTAACTCTTTCGAGGGCTCTTTTTCTTCTTGACAGAAAAGGGCTTTCAAGAACACTATTGCGTGCAATGAGCGGTCCGAAAGCCGGTTTCTGCTTTTTGTTACAAAATTTCCAGCGGTGGAAAAAGCTCTTTCACTATCAGTTGATGTTGGTTTCACGGATAATAGAACCTAAAATAAAGCAGCTCTAAATTTTGAGTCCTTTTCTTTGTAACCTCAAATAACTGAAACAAAATTTTAATAATGAATTACAAATATAAAAACAGGTAAATAAAAGACATAAAATTTTGTACCTGTACTTTTGTACCTGAACAAAGACATTTAAGTAGTAGTAATATACCGGACATCAGCAACAAAATGGTCACCTCTTACTTATGTCCTATAGGATATATTTCGGATATTATTATATTTGTTTCATTTAGTCTTAGTGACATCGTCAAAAGCTCAAGACGAATTCGTTTCCAAAATTAAAAAAATATTTTGAAAAAAAATATGCCCGATTGTGCATTAAGGAATTGGAAGTCCCAATATTTAGCAAAAACTAAATGTGATTTCAGTTTATTATCGCAAGTATAATGTATATTTACCCCATAATTTTAAAATTTTATTATTTCTGGTAGATTGTTCTAGAACATTTATCATTATGTTCTAGAACAATCTACCAAGTGGTGCTATCGATAAAAAATATTATACAGGATGCAGATTTAATCATCTACAATATTTAAGGAGGTGAAACAGTAAACGATACTGTACCCATACCAATAAAGAAATCGGGTGGGCCTGTGTCGGGGCACACGACCGTTGGTTTTAACGTGAAACATTCTATGTCAGCCAGTACAACCAGTCAATAAGATAACCTTCTTTTTTAAAATTTTATATAATTCTACAACACCAGGAGAATTGCAGATGCGTTGCCGGTCTTTTAAAAGGAGTAAGCTCGTTTCTTGAAGGTCCCTAAGTCGTATCGGTCCATAAAAATCGCCGATGGTAAACGATTCCTAAGAAAACTCATAATAAATCGCACGGTAGTGGACTGCCAAGCATCCAAATGATGTGGATGGTAACGTAAGTTTTGTCGCGATGTATGTTGGTGAAATTTAGTGGCTGGAATTAATCCGAACAATTCCTCAGAGCACTCCCCGTGGTAAATACGATAGAAAATGCAAAGGGATGCAACATCTTTACGCAGCGCCAGTGAATCGAGCCAATCGAAGAGAAATCGGTCGACAACGATTCCAGCCGCTCTGCTTTCTATTCGGTCAAAAGTGGAAGGAGCTCGCCCTGGGGAGCCCCGGCCCAGAGATGAGAACAGTATTCCATGTGAGGCCGAACCTGCGCTTGTATAGTTGTAAACGGTGTGCAGGCATGAAGTACTGTCCCGCTCTACTGAGTACGCCAAGCTTTTTAGGCCAATTTAGCTTTCTCTTCTAAGTGACCATGCTACTGCAGGTCATTCGATATGTCGACGCCGAAGATTCCGCTACTGGCTGCGGCAACAAGGGAAGTGGTCTGAAATTGAGTAGATAAGACAAAGGTGTTCTTTTTAGCGGTAAACGCGCAAACTTGTGAATTTGTATAACGATTTATCGTGTAACGACTTTTAAGTTCAGTGCTTACCTAAAATATGTCAGATTTAAAGTGTATTTTTTTTGAGATTTGACGTTTTGCGATGTGCCTTCGACGCCGATACGACCAATCGTTTTCTATTATTATAGCGTCTAATAGACCTAGTGACGTCATCCAAGATGCCACCAATGTGAATTGATTCTTAGTTATTGGATATTAAATATTTTATTTCATGACAAGTAACCTTCAACAACATTATCGATACTTTGATGTCGAAACGGTAACATTCCTAAAAGGGTTTTTATCTTATATTTATTAGCGTTACCTACTGGAGAATAGCTGAAATGTTTTCCTAATAAATACTCAGCGTAGTTTTGCTATGTTTAGCTAGAGGGCGTCACACACGCGCGAGCTCAAAGTTTTTGTATGCAAATGTTCCCTATGTCCGCTCTATGGTATATACATATATATTTAAATCTGTTTGTACCTGAAATTCTCTCCTCAACTTCGTGCCCGCAATCATGGGCGTTGAAATAGAAGCAGTGGCTGTATTTATAGCTTTCTTTAACTTTGATGAATTCTTCGATCAACCGGGTCCCGGGTCTGACAATGAAATAGTACACGGGTACTAAAAATTTCATATACCCGGGTATACCCGGATCCGGGTACCCGTGTAGAAAACCCTAGCCGCCACTACATGCTACACGGTTTATTTGTTTACTTATTTTAAACTGACGTGTCACTTTTCAGAAATGACGGTGACTGCATTGGATCGCAACGGACTGCGCGTGGATTTCTTGGTGTCGCGCGGAGGCGACACGGCCACGCTGACCATGAGGGCCGCGTCCACTGCTCGCTCCGCTCTCACAGATTTCCTGTTCCAAGCTGCCGTGCCCAGGGTATGAACTCATTCAACTTCTCACTGTTTTTGGGTATTGAAGGGCGATTTGTGCCGGTAAAATGTCATCAAATCTCGTGTCGTGGGTAAAATAGTAAAGTCTATATATGTCTCACTTATTTCTGAGATGGTTATAGACCAATTATTTGGCGCTGCTCCAGTGCATGTTGGCGGACTTCTCATATCTTCAAAATTATTTATTCCTCAGACATGCTGGATCCTCACGATGTTCTCCTTCACTGCAAAGCATGTGGTAAATCTGCACTTAAATTGTAGTTAACAATTTCATTTTCAGTAGGAATCCACCACGGGTTGCTCGAATACTGAAGCCGGTTAAAACTATGGGAAATAACGTCTGGACTGTTATTACTGATGAGGGGCTACAAGCGTAAGCCCAGTCAACCTGTGCCGTAAAGAATAAACTGCCTGTAAGATTGATAATAGAGAAAAAAAAAGTCATCAGTCAAAAATCCTCTCCTGGTGTAAGCAGCTCAAAATAATAGCAAATGTATTTGACGAATGAGTTGCCCATGATACCAGGCACAGTTTAGTAAATGGTGTGTACACTAGTTTACATTACTTAAATTTGACACTTGGGTGGATTTTTTACCATCAGCCGTTCATTAGAGGTTTGTCCGTCGATCTGCAAAGTTCGTCTACATAAAGTTGACATTTAGATAAAGCGTTTTATAAGTCTTTTAGGTGGTAAGACTTCCTTTTACCCGCCTTCATAAAAGAGGAGGTACTCAATTCGACTGTATGTTTTTTTTTATGTGTTACCTCATAACTTTTTTCTAGGTGAACCGATTTTGATGATTCTTTTTTTATTTGAAAGCTGGTGCTTCTCATGTGGTTCCATATGAATTTGATCAAAGATTTTCGAGTTATCCTTAATAATTTATATTGAAGTCGGTTGTACAATTTTTTTTATTTTACCACTTGTCTGACTAGAAGTCCTTCTGGTAGTACCTAGACTTTTACCTATATATGCCCCCAAAAAGAAGTGCCTGTACGAATGTGTTCTGGTCTGAAGGGATATATGGAGCCAGTATAATTACAGGATGTGAGACATTCCATTTAAAAGGTGACGATGCATTTGTGGCCTTTGCTTATTATTGACTGCAGGTGTCCATGGACTGCAGTAGCCGATCACCAATAGGTGAACTGTTAGTTCATTTGTCACTTCAGTTTTATAAAAAAATATTCTATATGAAAATACTTAGTCTGTAGAGTCCAAACAGGGTGTGGAAACGGGTGGAGAGAACATATTTTTTGCTACAAAATGATTACTATCTAAATAAATAATTTTTTACATTTGCAGACATTCCGGCTGGACATGATGTCGCCCTCGGGCACGGTTTTGACGCCACAAGGTGAAATCACGCAAGTCCTGAAAATCACAAACCCGTCCAGGGTAAGATAATATATTCCCTAGTATTTCTATTAATATATTCTGATTGAGATCTATGTCTCGCACTCGCCATACGCCATACTCTGATGATACTTTCCTAGCAAATTTCAACCAAGAAATTTTGTCAAAAAATTGAAACTATCCCAGCACATCTAAGACTTTCAAAACAAACAATTATTGGCGGACTTCACATGTCCTCAAAATATTTTATTTCCTAAGATGCCGGTTTCCTCATGCTTTCCTTCATCACTGAGCATAAGGTAGGAATGGGCAAGTGAAATAAATATATCGTTATATATTGTATCGATATATATCTTACAACATGGACGGGGCGCCAGTATTGGAACAAGCGGAGGTCAACAACTTCCCGCCGGATCTGTTCAACTGACAAGTGGCCAACCCGCCCGGCTACTGTCTATAGCTGCGTTGACACGGCAAAACGCGCGGCTCGACTCGCCAATATACAATATTCAACACTAGTCTAGTATATTGCGACTCATATTGGCCTCTGTGACCCACACTCTTCGGCCAATATTGGCCTTGCCACAGACTTCGCCAATATTGGACGATTAGAAATGCTCACTAATAAGCAATGCCTCGTCCTCATCAGCCACTAACCAGTCCACTGCTGGACGTGTGCCTTTAATGTATGGAGATGTTTCTGTAATATTTGATACTACTTCCTGTTGCCTGTCTTAGTTGTTTAACATCTGGTATAAAATCCGGATCTCCCATCCAAATCTCATTCTCATTTCCACAAGTTACGACACCTACGTCATGAGATGAAGTAATGAATTCTGTTATGCCGCCACCGTACCATCTGATTATCTTCTGGCCAGTATTATTATCTATGACCCAGAGGAAGCCAAGCAGTATTCACGTATTTACATTAATCATGGAAATCTAATTTCCGAAATTAATAATGAATAAATACAAAGATCACTTAACCAATTTTTGTATGTAGCATCGGATGAGGCGAAAAAGATGCGGAATGGTTTCATAAACTAAATCAATGAATTTTAAAACAATGGCAGCTTTCTACTTCCAAGAATTCGTTTCCATTGCGTAAACTTATGTGTGGTATGTTTGTAATAAAAGCATTCGTTCAGCGGATATGTCGCAGCTCGATGGTTTAATCAGCCAGTTAATTGGACGGCTAAGTCGTTAGTTAATCGCTGAATGCTTAGCGTTTTAGTCGATTTACAGTGGAACAATAAGTTTTAACGTTTTGGTTGGCGGAAAGCAAACCCTTGTGATACGTCAGAAACCGCAAAGACGTTTAATTTTATTCTTATTTCTGCCACTACAACGCCAGCAACAATTTTAAAAGATGGCGTCAACAGTAAATGTAATTTCACCAATGCACAGAAAACATAGATTTGCTTAGAAATGGCCCAATGTAAACAAATTTTAAACATTAGTTTAAAATTTAAATTAAACTTTGCCTAGACATTAGTGTTACGTTAATGGGTTTGGCTAAGTTTTTTACACATTCAGATTGAATGTTGGCATTGTAACTAAATCCCTAACCATCCAATTAACTGTCTGATAAAACCATTGGACCGTATAAGTAAGAAAACTAAACTTTTAGATACAGAACCCAATATGATTGTTCTCCTTTCAATCGTTATTAATAGAAACATTGCAGATGAATATTTATTTCTTTTTTACCCACAACTTGGATGTAAAATGATGTCAATGTATAATTAGGTAATAGTTGTCAATTTTTTTTAGAGATTTAATTTAACATTCCACTTTTAGATATTTTTACTAAGACATTTACCCTTAAGTCTGAAAATGTTAGGGCCCAAGATTGCGAGTCGTGGGGAATACATTCTAAGTATAGGAACAGATGTATGGCAATATGGAGGGATATGTGATTTAACTATAATTGTGTGGTCAATAAAATAAAAAACATATGAAGCGAACATAATAATATCATATTAACTGGTACCATTACTGCAAATGGTGTAGGCAGTGTTTTATAAATTTGTTTTGATTTATGTACAAATATACAGCCACATCATAATTTACGTCTCCAAAAATATGTTCCAAGTCGTTTTGCATTAAAATTTTATTCCATATCGAGTATTAAATAATCTCTGTATTCTGATACATTTTAAAAATATTCAATTATTTTATGTGCAGTTTAAATAAAATCAAAATATTATTGTAAAATGCGTATTTATGTATAAGAATTTTAATGATTGAATAATATCAGCAAAAATTACCAATAAAATTGCATTGGATTATTTTTATAATCGACTTTATTTTATTGCACTGTACATAATCTGTGACCTTGTGAACATGTAACATATGATGTATAGTAAGTTGTAACGGAAGGACTGCGTGGGGATGTACTTAATAAAATATAAATAGTGTTGTCACTAATATCAAGATATATATACGTGTGATACACTTAGGTTAAAATTCGAAATTACTTAGGTTTATTACGTAGAAAACTTAGTCATCGGTCGTATTATTGCAATTTTATTTAAATATTTATTTTGAATTCTACTTAGTTATATTCTTGGCTCCACATAATTTTAAAACCTAACCAAACACTAGCTAAAATGTAATATGAATAAATTGTGTACAGCTGAAGTGTTAAAAACTAAAACATATTCTAGCTCCAGTCATATTTTATTCGAAGGGTGTGGAGCCGTCAAAAGTAGTGTCCTTTTATTCCCGATGCGTTTTGTTAAGAGTAGTTTTCTTGTGTATGTGATTTTCAATTGTTTCAAACGTTACGCAATATGTTGTTAGTATAGTACTGTTCCTTTTTGTTAGCCGTTGAAAATATTTTTGTTTAAAGTGTAAATAATAAGAAAATCCTGCATCATCTATAATAAATGGAGTTAGTGAGTTAGACTTGCAACGAATAGTATATACGGCCACACGTCGAATACAGAATATTCTGCGGACTTCCTGGTCGAATAGCCGAATATTAGGCAAAAGTATTCGGCCGGGAAGGAAGTAGTGTTTATTCAGAGCGTCTATTGAAGCTGGGATTGTCGTCTACGAGAAGAAAAGGAGTAAACTACCGCCTGAAAATGAAGAAAAACTTGTCTTTCTGCACCATTCCACTTTAATTACGATAGTTCGAGTGTATAGACATTTATCTGATAGTTCTCTTTTTACTAGCGATCTGCCCTGGATTCGCACGGGTGATTTCTGGATCTCGACAACAGCGTCACCTACCGGGTCCAATTGTGAATCGTTCAGATCAACCACCTCCAACACACACAAAACATTTCATCAAAATCGTTCGAGCCGTTTTCGAATTTTAGCGAGACTAACGGACAGCAATTGATTTTTATGTATAGAGATAATATGGAAGTTCATTATGTACAGTCATATGTAAATGTTGTTAATGATTATAAGAAAAAAAATCATAAAATAAATAAATATTTCATTTTACCATTTATCTGACTACAATAAAACCTCTTACTTAGTATTCGATATTCGACCGAATAGGGTAAAAGTAGTCCAATATGCTGAATACCGAATAATAGCTGAATATTCGTTGCAAGTCTAATGGGAATACTATGTTACATTCATTTTGATCCCGCTTTTGTTTGGGATACTAAACACTTAATATTAAGTTCTTTATCCTATTTATGTTCAGCCACTAATCTAGCGATGCACATTTTATTACAATTATATAGGCTTATTAAAAACTATTATGAAGTTTAAATAAATTTACTACCCCGCATTATAGTAGAAGCTACGTTTGTGTAAATCCTCCAAGTTCATTATGTAAAGAGAGCTTTGCAAGATTATATCGTATTTGGTGCTTGTTTTATTATAGTATCTGATTGAATAGAAGGCCCTCCACGACGTGAGATGTTATGAGTTATGTATAACTAAAAGCTATGTGAAAGATGTACATAACGATAATGATTTTATGTAAATTGGTTAATAAATATTTGAGAATGTTTATATAATCAATTCGTTGTTTTTTTTTTGGATTACCAGTTACTCCTAAATAAAAAATAATGTTTTAGTTTATGGCGAACCGTTTGGTGTGCATGACAAAAACATGCTCTTGTATATTTTTTAAGAAACCACATGAGTTCGCATGTCGGTGAGTGGCCGTTGCAGAGTCTTGGACACCTGCAGCCAACTTCGAACAAAGAAGGTGCAGATGTGCAGATGCGTAGACGCCCTAATGAATAAGATGGAATGTGTGAGGACTATACAGAATAAATTATTTTATTTATTTTGATGGAGTGGTGAGAAGTTGACGTAGATGTAGTAATATAAAATAAAAGAAAACAAATTAATTTATTGTATCGTACAGAAGTTTCACGTTTGGGTTTCGTACAGAATTTACCTATGCCATATCTCGGTCGTTAGGGTTATCAGCAAATTAAAGTACCCACCAAATTATCAAAACATTCAAATTTCCATTATGTCTACAATTGTTTAACTTTAATTTTTATTATATTTTTATTACCGTCTCCAAAGAAAAGTACCAGTTATTAAATTTAGTGTTGCGAAAATTCTGAATCGAACAATTAATACTAACCGAAAGCCTAAATATGGTGTACCAAAATTATTGTTTTTAGCAGCAAGTATTTGCTGATTTATTTGTTGCCAGCAGCACTTCAAAATTATTAAACTAAAACTAGCGAGTCGCCCCGGCTTTGCCTGGTCTATTAATGTTAAAAATGAAAGGCGTTATAGGATGTAAGATAATCATATCTATTTTTCGAATTTTTCTCGGATAAAATATAGCCTAGATCACTCCATTGCTCGCTATCTGTTCGTGAAGTTTCATTACAATCTGTTTAGCCATTCCGAAGATTAGCCCGAACAGACTGACAGGCAGACAATTTAAAAAAAATGTTTATTCATGTCTTAACGGCATGTTAAGGGTGCGTTTGCAAATCGGGCAAAATTCGGTACATTTTGTGACAAAACTAAACCAAATGAAACATAGCTAATAGCTACCACGTATAGAATGGTTCTTCATCTTCAAATGGTGGTAACTTTTTTGTTGAAAATAATAGTTTTTTATATTGTAAAAACGATCTTCCCTAGCCATTTTCTACAAAATTAACGATACCGGCTCATGTTTAGGTACATTTTTTGTTCTATTATCAACATATATTAAGATTTCTAAAAATACTATTAGTAGGCAGACATATTCAATAAAAAATAGTGGTATTTACTTTTTATCAAAATGTCACAAAAAGTTGTAAAAAAAATAAAAACTGATGCTTATTTTTTCACATATTTAGCTAACATGGATGAATCATAATGGATTGCAATAAGGGTTATTTTATTTTTGGTGCCTGTTTTGATTTGTTGTACAAAAATTTCGATGAAACCACAGTCCGCGCTCGGTCGCCGTCATGAGTGGGTACTGTGTCGCCTGCCTGATTGCAGCAGCTGAAAAAGATCGCTGTACATACACAAAATATTCGAATTTGATACATAGGTACTTGACAAGGCAAAATAATATTATTATTTTTATAATTACACATTTTTGTTATAATATTTTGTTTCGCTGAAAGTAAGTGGGATTTATATATATATATATATATATATATATATATATATATATATATATATATATATATATATATATATATATATATATATATATATATATATATATATAAATATATATATAAATGCCTATTCGTCTTAGACTTTATAGAGTGATCTGAAAGTGTACATCGGTGACTGCTACTGGAACTCCTAGACGAGTAGAACTAGATGTGCCGAGTTTGGGCTCGTTTTGTTAGTTATGATGAGACTTTACCTCCGGACTTGATGGAGAGACCTGATGGTGTACTTCGGTGACCATTACTGGAACTCCTGGACGAGTAGAACTAGGTGTGCAAAGTTTGGGCTCGTTTTGTTAGTTATAATTAGACCTTACCCCCGGACTTGATGGAGTGACCTGATGGTGTACTTTGGTGACTACTACTGCAACTCCTGGACGAGTAGAACTAGGTGTGCCGAGTTTGGGCTCGTTTTTACAATATAAAAGACTATTATTTTCAACAAAAAAGTCACCAACATTTGAAGATGAAGAACCATTCTATACGTGGTAGCAATAAGCTATGTTTGATTTGGTTTAGTTTTGTCACAAAATGTACCGAAAAACAGCATAATTTCGCCCGATTTGCAAACGCACCCTTAATTGATTGACAACTGCTACGTTGTCGCGCGCTGTAAGTGCTTATCACGGTAGGTATTTACTCGTATGCTGATTACATCCTGTTATTATACTGGCTCTCCAGGCCGTAGCCAGAAAATAATTTCGGGAGGGGGGTTTGATTTGGTGGAACAGTAGAAAAACATAAAATCGTTTTAATAAAAGAAATAAAATGGTGTTACTTATCATATATATTAAGTATATATAAGTTTTGAGGCTTTCAGAGAAGAGAAAGTCCTCTCAGGAGTACATGTAGAAACAGGCAGTGTCGCCAAGATCTTTAAAAGTTTGGAAATGAGGCCTGGTTGCATTCTCCGAGAGCTACAATAGCACATGTTGGTCGATCTAGTTCAGATTCTTCCACCCATTTTATCCGCTACATGTCTAATTCAGCTTTTACAAAGTCCCAAATATTTTTTATAGAGCTCAAAGTAGTTTTCTTAATAATTTTGATTAATTTGTTCTTTGCAACACACAGACGGAATTAAAATGTTGAGAGATGATAATGTGGCTTTATGATTTTGGAATCTCGACTGAAGCTCATCAATGAAATCATCCAAAAGTGGAATCATTATAGTAATTCTAAAACAAGTTTCAGGATCTTTTGTGTTGTAATTTGCCCTGTACTCTTGGCGTGACGTTATTCGCGGAATTTTCATTTCCTCGTTTACAGTACTGAGCAAATTCTGTGCATTCTTGAAAAGTTCAGCAAATTTTGAATCAATATTTTAGCGAACATCTTCAATAGTCTTTATAATTAAATCGACATGTAAAGCTGCTGCCAAATCCCCCTATGCGATTTTGTATTTGAATGTTTTTAGATTGAAGTATTTTGCATAGCCAGATGTCCACATAATTTAATTGTTTCAATAATCGGAATGAGCCGTTTCCGATTTTCAGCTATTTGCGCTAGGTATCCGCTATCAATCAGACTTATTATATTTGGTTGATATTTATTATACACCTTCATAAAATTATCAGCCAATAATACAGAAGATTTGTGGTACTGGATTTCACTGTGATGTTTGAAATCATGTACAGCATCTTTCCATTTAGTGAGCGGCTGAGTAACTAAGGATTTCAACTGCTGATGAGAGCCTTTACCTGCGCAATCTCTGGCAATTAATACACAATATTTGCATAAAGCACCTTGTTGCCCTGTACTCGTGTAAAGCAACCACGAGAACCGTTCAAAGCATTGCATTTGAAATTTTAGCTTTCTTTTATCGTCACTTACTGGAAACTTGAATGTCTTCTCTGGCATCCAAGGAGATTTCAACAATCTGTACTTTAAATCATCATCAATTTTGGTGTTTGATCCCGTATAATAGCCCACATCTAAAACATGCTGAGAAACATCATCCACAGTCCCAGGAACGGCAGCAGAAGTACCAGAACTACTTGTAGCAGTATCACTGTCGAAAACACTTGAACACTGATTTTCAGTAGAACCTTCACTACCAGTACCAGGTTTAGATTTTTTAAATAAATATTTGAATAATATATTTTCTTGCGTCCTTATTGCCATTTCAAATTTTGAACCGACCTGTAATAATTAAAAAAACAGCCAAGTATTAATTCCATTTGTACACAAATATTTATTTCGATAAAGATTTAAAAGAAAATGAATACGAGTAGGTAGTCTACTCTTAGGCGTCAAATCCTTTTAATTTTAATTACAAAAATTATAACACCACTTCAATATCAATTCACAACACTATTATTTCACACACTGCACTATTACTTCGCTTATATCGCCTTACTATGCTTATTTCAGTATATATAAAGGTACTCTGTGGCTTATTGAATATTCCCGAAATGCAGTTCGAGCACGTCCTCGAAGTTGCGTTGCTTGTGTAGTTGGCGTAGCACGTAGTTTCGCCGCTCCCTAATAGATGTCGCTGCGCCGCTATTTAAGTATCGTCGTGCGAATACCAAGCGAGCATAAAGTCATACATAATAAAAATAACAGTAGGTAGAGAATTTTGTTTGTAGTGATTAATAGTTAATCACTACAAACAAAATTCTCTTGTAAAAAAAAAAAATAATCCAAATGTTGTGTAATATTATTTTTTATTTCGGGGGGGGATCAATCCCCCTTGATCCCGCCCCTGGCTACGGCCTTGCTGGCTCTATACTCTTCAGACCGGAATACAGTAGGACAAGCAATGTGCTTAGTGGCAGGGCTACGTAGAAGGGTGATACTTATCCTGACGAACTCCTAGGGCGAAAAGGACCAGCTAGTAATTACAAGTATATAATCTTGGGATATAGTTCCGTTCTAGGGACACCTCCGATTTGGACCAAATTTTTTACGTTTACCAACATAAATGATGAAAACCCCAAAGGGATTTTTGGCGCAAATGCCTCTGAATTTTTTTACGAGGGTTTGAAGTTTTAGATTTTTAAGGCAGTTTTTCATGATAAATCGACTAAAAATGACAATGGATGGAGGGGTCTGCTCGCTCCTCACTCGACCCCGCCATCCCCTTCTAACCTAACCTGTCCGAGTCGTGGTGCTACAAGTCCCGAGCTCGCTTCGCTCGCTCTTGCACCAAATAACGCTTATGACGCGTACCAAAAAAAACGGTCCAAAAAATCTTGAAAACTTTAAACCCCCATAAAAATGTTATGGTGTATTTACGCCAAAAATCCTTTAGGGATTTTTCATGTTGCACCAAGACTAACAAATACCCGATGTCCCATCCCAATCGGGGGTGTCCCTAGAACAGAACTCTACCCTAATCTTGAGTAGCGGCCACTCAACATGCATCCCGCAAACTACAATCGGGACGGTTTGCATCCCGCATCTACATGTTCAATAAGTTTCCACATTTTTGATTTGTCACTCCAGTTCATATTAGGCACCACACACACTTCAGTGAAATGACCCGACGTTGGGCTACATTTATCTAATATCTTAAAAATCCTAAGACGCGTCCACACATTTGACTTTAATATCTGCGAAAGTTTATACATAATTATTATTCTGTCGTATCTTGCATAACCTTTTAAAAATTCATATTGAAATATGTACTATGATATGTAATAAAATAGAAGTACCTGAGCGATCCAGCTTTGCTCAGCGCTAGAAAAAAATATGATTTTCTCAGTGATGAAACCTACCTAGATGAACTAGAACCATTTTGTAGACACTAGTCACAGTGCACGTGCATATAAAATTTAAATCAGGAGTGTGCGATCACTCTGGGAGCTCGTAGAAAACTAAACGTGCGCCCAACGTGTGGACTGTGGAGTGTGGACGCAGCGGCCATAACTCTGCTACAACCCTTTGATCTTTTGTAAAAAACCGACACCACACGGATCTCGCGCCAACTTGTGGGCCATCATTCCAATACATACCAAGTGAAGCACAAACAACCGCTCTACATGATGGCTATCGGTATTGGCCACAACATTCGCCACAATGTTGGCCAACGTGAAGAGCCGTCTTTAAACATACACAAAGATGTGATGATAATGTGTCATCCTCCTAGACAATTGTTAACTATTTAAAAATGTTTTTGTAACCTTACGTCGTAGAACCTAGGCAGGTAAGTATATTTGTTAGTATACTCTTACTCGACTAGGGGAAGGTCTACGCTAAAACAGAATACCAGCGCAACATTGCAGTAGGTATAATGCTGCTGCAGCTGTACTTCGTTTGGTGAATGACGAGCACCGTTGTTACCGCTATGACGGTATAATATCTTCTTCTACTGGGTTTTCTATACAGGGTTATTTTTCAAAGATTAGCCAAATTTTATACTTAAGTTCAAATATATAAATAATGATATACCGTTATAGCAGTTTTTGAAAATACGAGTAAATAAGGCTTCTACTTTTTTTGAAATTATCCCTAATTTAATGTGATTTATGGGCAATAAATACGCGTACGCGCGCTTCTCTGCGTGCGATTCAATTCACGCAGACCAAGCGACCCTTACGAATGTGTGCGTGCGTAATAAAATAGTAGGCATTAGATATTTATGAATGACTATTAGTTAAAATAAGCATTACCACGCATTCTGAATTTAAAAAACCACAAGTGGTAAAATTAAAAATTATGTACAACCGACCTCAATATAAATATAATTTATTGTTGATTTTTTTAAAACCGCTCGACCGATTTCGATAAAATTTAAATATCTGGGAAGTATACCCTTTGAAACAAAAAAGAATTTTCCAAATCGGTTCAAGCGTCTTCGAGTAATCGGTGAACATACATAAAAAAAAAACAAAGATTCTGACGAATTGTAAACCTCCTCCTTTTTGAAGTCGGTTGAAAAGGACAGAATGTATGCGATCATCAACCGACTTCAAAAAAAGGAAGAGGTTCTCAATTCGACTGTATTTTTTTACGTGATTTTTAACTTTTTTCTAGGTGAACCGATTTTGATTATTCTTTTTTTATTTGAAAGCTGGTGCTTCTCATGTGGTCCCATATAAATTTGATCAAGATCTGACTACTTAGTAGTTTTTGAGTTATCTTTAATAATGCGTATTTAATTGATCCCGACTACATTGATGATATTCTCATTTTATTTGTATCGAAGTCAGCTGTAATTTTTTTTTTAATTTTACCATTTATTTTTAATTAATTTTTCTTCACCATCTGCCACATTACTCATTCTGAACCTTCACTGCAAATTTGGCCGTATATTGCAAAATAACCCTGTATTTAAAAACGCTTCGTTTTACTATAGTCTTTGCGTTATAGCATGGTGCGGGTGACAGCTCACGCCTATGAAGTTTCGTATTTTTTTAGATAAACTGTCATACAGATATTGTTGTACTTCATGGATGGGTACCGCCCACTTACGACAGTGATACTATGCCATGCCATAACGAACAACCACAGACTATCAAAAATCGGTTTTGAAATAAATTGAATATATAAAAATCACGTAAATATGTATTGGAATTGAAACTAATCGTTCAACAAATTCTGATTAACGGAAACAAAACTCACATAGACGAATATGCAGTGTTTCCGATGCATGGACGATAAATTATTCGTTGGTCAGCTCAGGCAAAAAAAAATTATAAAGCAAACTACGCATTGTGTCAAAAAGACTATCATAACTCATGGCGACCAAAATAGCTACAAAAAACCTATTTTTTTTTATTTCATTAGATTTATAAACAAATTCTCGATTATTTTTACCTTACCTTTAAAAGCTGCCGGTGCAGTCTACGCAAGGTACTCTGTGGTGTACGCCGCTCCGTACTGAAAATTACAGATGCTGGCAGCCATTTTATTTGTTTAAATGTCAATATGAATGTTGCAATCAACATGAAATACAAGATGATTTTTATTTTCAAATTAATACGTAGTATAATCTATACATTGAAGTGTCTGTTTGTAATATCAGAATAACAGCCTTTTACTAAATACGTATGAAAATATATACGGTATTTATAACAAAAAGACAAAAACAATTTTTAAAATGTTTGTCTTACTATCTGTTTGTTACGGCTTATGGCTGGCACTGACAGATAGCTGATGTTATAAGGAGTAACACAGGCTAATTTTATTTTTAAAAAAAAAATTAGGATTCCGCGCAAAAAAATTAAAACCCATGAAATCCAATCGTAATAAATACCAAGCGGGCGAGGTCCGGGAACAGCTATTATGTAACTATTATGTCATAATTTGTATTAAACTTTAACTTAAAAAAAACGCCCAGTTTTTTGCTAACACATCTGTTGTAACAAACAAATTTAGAAAATGATTGCAAATATACATTAAAAGAGACGAATTTATACAGGATATACAATTACGTCTACTCAATAATGAAATTAGTGTTGATCATTTCCTGGACATATTGCAGAATTTATAAATTACATATTATTATTTAAAACGAGGAAATTTAATTTGGTTTAAATGCAATGCGTAATATGATTTTTGTTTAAGTTAGTGGTTATTAAAAATTTATCAATAATATATTAAAGTATGAATATATTTTCTGTTGAACTGTACTTGGGGTGGAAAAGCGGAACAACAATCCAAAAGTGAATTTCGACTATCCACCCTGTCTAGGGTGGATAAACGAACACGCGTTTCCGAGTATCCACCTTAGGATGGATAAACGAAATAACCCGATAGATATAGATGTCTATCAATGGATAACAGCAAAGTGGTAGCGCCATGCTGCAGCTATATTACTAGTTGTAGCACGAATGGGTCGGCTCGACCGGGGAAGGGCCACGCTCTCACAGAATACCAGCGTAAAATAGCAGATTAATACTGCTGTGTTTCGTTTGGTGAGTGTAGAGAACCGAGGACCCTTTTTACTGGAAAAGA
This sequence comes from Parnassius orleans, assembly GCA_029286625.1. Lineage (NCBI taxonomy): Eukaryota > Metazoa > Arthropoda > Insecta > Lepidoptera > Papilionidae > Parnassius > Parnassius orleans. The sequence goes on from JAGSMP010000051.1 coordinate 2,033,781, forward strand.
GACATTCCATCTTAGTCCTCACGGCTGACAACGCATCTACATTTTATTCACAAACGAGGATAGATGTAGATGTCTATGGGCCACAGCAACCACTTACCATCAGGTGGACTGTGTGCTCGCTTGTCACCCTTATCCTATAAAAAAAAAATCCACTTATCACCTGGTGGACAATGTGCTTATTCGCCACCCTAACTTTGACAAAGAAGCTGCAGATAGTTGCCAATTTTGGCCCAAACATAGGGGACCACCAGTAATTTCTTGATGCACACTATCACTGCGCCAGCAGTTTGGCCAATGTATGGAGCCAGTCTTAGTAAATTACATTATTTACGACCGATTTTACAATCGTCAAATAAAATGTATCTATAGAATAAATTATAACCTGGCTGAATATAAAAGTGACACAAACTATTTTATTCGTTCTACAGTAATTTTTAATTTGTATATGTTGTATTTTACCTTAAGAGTAACTTTATCTGACGATCGAACAATCAGCTTTATGTAACAAAATATAAATTGAGTAAGCATCATATAAGTCAAATCGTTTATTTTAATTATGATTACCGTACAATAATAGAGCAACAACTTCTACACTGTTGCAAGAAGATCTAAAGTAAGCCCTTCTAAGAATTTTGAACTTACTGAAGAAATACAAAACTTTCCAATGGCGGTTTTCTGCATCAATAGAACATTTTCGTGATGTTAAATACATGCCAGTTGAGACCTTATTGCTAATTGGTTTGGGTTAAATTTATTCTATCATAGGTGTAGTGGGTGCTGGCCGGCTGCTCACACTGTTGAAAAGCCTGTCTTTGATCATTTGGGCCATGAGGCCATGGATCACTTCAATTGTGGTTTTGCAAGCGTCTTTCGTAGCCTTACTCAATTTGTCTTCGGAGCGTTTTTCGTGGGATCTGCTCCTGCTACTAGAAAACCACCGCGACCTGTAGGCATTTTAAGATTTATTGTAACTTTTTAAAAGACTAACTAATTTGCAATATTTTCAAAATTTGTAAATTTGTTTTAACAAATATTGTATATTTTTGTTGTTTCTGAATACTAAAGGGAATAATTGTTTTTCTTATTAAGAGAGAATAATTGCTTTACAACAGAAACACAATAAATAAAATAATTTTGTTATTCAGTAAAGATTCTACACGCTATGATTAAATTAAATATGGTCTTTTAATATATTTACGTAAATACAAAGAAGATTTTCATAAAATCAGTAATCAATTCATGGGGTGATGTACATACATACACAATATAAAATTGTAAGAACATAAATTAATTTAGTAACTCTTTTAGTAATATATTCTTGCTCTGTCCTACTTTAAAGGAGCAAGTACCAAGCCAAAAAACCAAACAGAAAATAAATTGATCCAATAACTCACTTAGAAAGACTTCACTCTGCTCAAGTTTGTCAGACAGATCGAAAATTTGTCCAGTGGTGTAATCAGCGTTAGTAATAAGACTGGAACTGCTTAGAGTGTTAACCCAGTACTTATTCCACAGCGAATCCAGCAACCTTCTATCCAGGGAAGACTTGAAATAGGATACTTCGAGTGAATAGTACTGCTTGCAATGGACACCAAAGTCTTCAATTTTGTTTAAAGGAATCGTCTGATATTCGGATGGCTCTTCATTAGCTGGTTTATAGCCCTACAACATCAAACAATGCCACAGTAGTAATTTTTAGAAAAAAATGTTTTATGAGGATATCTTGATAAATTAAAAATTGTGCAGGAAGTCTTCTGTAAAAACAAACATTCATTATCGTTACAGCCCTTTATAAGTCCACTGCTGAACATAGGCCTCCCTCAAGGAATGCAGGGTCCTAAGCCACCCGCATTCATCGTCTTTCTGCATGTCTTACCAGGTCGTCACTCCATCTAGTGGGGGACGCCCTACACTTCGCCTGCGGGTAAAAAGGTACGAAGCTGCCACTTGAGAACCTTTCTTCCCCGTCAGTTGTCGCTTCTTCGAGCTACATGGCCGGCCCATTGCCATTTCAGCTTACTACTTCATTGGGCTATGTCGGTTACTCTGGTTCTACTGCGCATATTCTCGTTTTTAAGTCTATCACGAGAGAAACCCCGAGCATAGCCCTCTCCATAGCTCGCTGAGCGATCTTGAGCTTCCTCATATGGCCAGCAGTGAAGGACCACATCTCAGATCCATAGTTAAAAACAATATGTATTTTTAAAATGGTATTTTAATTCTTATAAGTACTCATGTACATAATTTCATTACTCATAATAATTACAGTATCAAAAGGCCACTGCATATATTTGCCATAGTTTGCAAGATGCTGCTGTCCATCACCTGTTTCATATTGATCTGTTGCCTCTTACGATATGGGATAGTGGATTCTCTTACGCCGCCATTATACGGCGATCATTATATTTATTTAATGTTAAGCATATTAAAAATATAATGACATACCTTGGGGTAAGTCCTAAAAGCACCAAGGCAAACTTTTCCAGCAGATATTGTTCTTACGGGGTCAATGACAATTGCTACAAAAGGCTCCTGGAAGTTCTGATTCAGCATCTGTGTAGAGACATCAATGCCGGACAACCAGCAGCCATAGCCAGGGTGGCTGTGATACCAACCAATTGCATTTTCATGACGACCCACCTGTTGAATTATTTCAAAACACATCACAATTCTGTCTAAATATCTATAATGTTAATAAATTCCTTTTGTATAAAATACTGCATTTTTATATCTTATTGATATAATTCTGTAATATATGGCAATATTTTAAATAACAATCATACAATATTTACAATACAAGACAAAAAATCATAACTTTGATATCTTTTCAGGTATTACACAGGTTGTAAATATAGACCTTAGGTTTTTATTTCTGTGTAAAATGTAGTGTTAACTGATTCAATCGTTTTCGAGTTAAATCTGTTCATATAGATTGACAATTTTAATGTTAGTCTTTACTACAAAACACATTGATAGCTGAAAAGACTTTAAAGTAAATAAAGGATATAATTAATCCAGACTTTAAGAAGATATTGCGTCTTCAAGAAATTTGAAGAATATGTTTTTAAGAATCTAATGCTCACGCTTTTCCCAAACAACCGAACTAGATTAATGAGAAAGACAAGTGCAGCAAAAACGAAATGCAACCTCGATATAACGAAATTGAAGGGAATTAGAAAATATTCGTTATAATGAGGTTTGTTATACACCACTATTTTGTAAGTACCAAAAAAAATTTAAGGACAGTTGCAGCAGATGCTACTATTGATAAAGGCACTGTCACAATTTTTTATTATTTATCTATCACAATGTTATCGAGGTTTGTTTTTATCCAAAAACTGGCGCAAACCATCGATATATATGTACTACGTACTAGATTTGGCATTCCGAACATTCACTATGTTCAAATGAACTGTACTGCAATCCGTACAAATTTAGTGTCACTTAGTGTGGCTTCAATATTCATAGAGTGTGGAGCTGCGCTAATAATACGAGATTTCAAATTAAAGTTTAAACCTGAACGTAATTAATAATTCAGTAGTCAAATAAGTAAAATTATTTGTTGTTCAAGTGAATAAATAGGTAATAATATTACAATAGAAAAAATAAATTTCTTCATTTATATGCAACGCTATCTACAATCATAGACAAAAATCTACTATCTCCCGCGCATGCGCGAAAACAGAGTAGTGCACATTTTTTGTTTGGAATGGCTTCTCTAGTACGTAGTACATAGAACTCAATGGCGCAAACGAATGCTGGCCGGCGCGTGAGCGAGACAGCAAGCGATTTATGAATGGATCGAATTGGAGTCAATCCTCTCCTATTATACATAACTACTATAATAAACGAGTAACTAATTATTATCCTTTTTTTTGAGATATTTTTTTTAATTAATTATTTTAAGTTTTTTCTACCTAAATGTGATCAATGACAGACACAGAGCACTTACTTTTTTTTGGTAATTACAAAATATGGATGTATAGAGTTTAGGTGGGAGTTCATCTTTAAACTTTAGAATTGTGGCCTATGTACTTGTGGGAATTTCAAACTTTTTAGCGGTCTAATTTTTTCTTTGTCGGATTCTCGTATACATACTTAATAATTTTTCGTTTCTCTGCGACAGTTAAGGAACACCTTTTTATTTTCTCAGCCATTGCAACTTTGAAACTAACAACAAGTACAAACAGCAGTGTTTAGATTCCTTAGCATCAAACAACAATGACTGTCATACTAAGAATTTAACATGTCTGAACCTGTCAAGACATGATTTATTGTGGAATTAAGTGGGATTAATTAAAAAATACGTTATGTCAAGGTTCTAAGTTGAAAAAATTGGTTAAATAGAGGTAAATAATACCTTCTATCTATATTCTGCAATGATAAAAATTTGTTATAAAGAGGTTTTTGATAAAAATGTATTCATAATGTAGAGGTATATTTTGCATTAGCTCTTACAGGCAGTTCTAGGGGATTTCGAAAAATTCGTTAAATCGAGGAATTCATTATATTGAGGCTTGTTAAATCAAGGTTGCACTGTACTTACAAAAAATTGAAAAAAATCATTATCCCATATTAAATTTTTTTTCATGAACAATATTAGAATCATTGTGGTTGTCTTTGTTTTTCTTTTATATTTTTATATTTGTTACATTTGTTTGCTAAATATCTAATAACGCCACTGTAACTTGGCAGTTTTATTAATTTTAGAAGGTTACTTGTTTTTAAAATTATTGTTTTCTTTTTTTGATAAAAACAAAACATAGAAAGTAATTCATTTATGGGGCAATGTATACGCTTTTACAACAAAATCCCAGAACATGTTCAAAATTTGTCAGTAAACAAATTTAAAAGTTTTATTAAACAAAAACTGTACAAAAAGGGTTATTATAATATCAAGGAATACATGAATGAAAATAACCCCTGGGAATGGGGTGATCGCCACCATGCTGGTTCTATGAAAATTAATTTAAAAATTGTATAAACAAAATTATTGTTAAGTGAAATATGTTTAAAAAAAAAAGTCCCGCTGGGTTTCTTGCTGGTTCTTCCCAGGACAGAGGTATTTTCCGAACCAGTGGTAAATAAAAAATGACTTTCAATAAGTTAATACTTATTGAAAGTCATTTTTTATTTACATTATGTAATCAATATTGAATAAAAAAATCATTTATTCATTCATACGAACATGGCAGTGGTAAGATATAGATAGTATCATAAAAATATTTGCTCAAGTGTCATTATCCAGGGAAAATACAGAGGAAAATGTTTATATGGACTAAACGCTGCCTGGAAAATCCTCATAATGAAATAAGGATGGTAAATTTACCTGTTTAGCAGCCTCGATATAAGCTGTCATATACTCATAAGCCTGAGCCTGTGCATTGACCCTGGTCTCTGTGCCCTCAACTGGTAATGCAAATGAATCCATCACTATCATGGTGTTGGCATCCACCTTACCTATAGAAGGTAACAGTTCAAATTAATTCCTAAACAATTTAATATCGACATTATAATATTTTTATTTTCTATTAATACTATGGCACATTCCTTGTACACTAATATGCAATTATGCATACAACATGTAAAAAAACACCCTGATCCTAGATGTATATATACAGGAATGACATTACCAAAAAAATAAAACATAATATTATTATTGATTATAAAAATGTTATTGTTATTTAATATAAATGGTTTTTAGTACAATTTTCTCAAAATTAAGCAGTTTTTAGGGTTCCATACCCAAAGGGTAACCAACGGGATCCTATTACTAAGCCTCGATTGCCGTCCGTCTGTCTATCAACGGGCTGTATCTCATGATCCGTAATAGGTAGATAGTTAAAATTTTCACAGAATGTGTATTTCTGTTGCCACTATAACAACAAATAATAAGAGTAAAAATAAATTAAAATTAAAGGGAGCTCCCCTACTAGAAACGTGTGTGATGGTACAGAACCTTTCATGCACGAGTCTGATTCACACTAGGCCGGTTTTATAATTTTACAACTTCATGTACATACAATGGTATACATCTTTGAATTCGAATATTGTTATGCATTACGTGAATTGCCATGTCAGTTTTTTATAAATTATTACACATTTTATTTACATTTATTTAAATTTCATTTTAATTTATGAGGGGTAATTTTTCAGAATCATAGGAATGCACCCTCAAGGATTGGGCAGGGTTTTTTGAAGTGAATAAGTACTTCTTTAGAATAGTGATTTAAAACTCAATGAAACAAAAAAGTGACACTAAAAAGAGACAACTACACTATACATCTATAGGATTTACCCTGTGAGAAAATGAGATAAAATACAGTGTTTCCTATTTTCTCGGTCTCCTCTTTGTGCAGTGATTTGTGCCCTCCTCATATTTATTAATATTAATTCAAATAATTTTTAACTCGGCAACAATATTACAATAAAAAAACCCTACAATTATCCTACCTCTGATACTCTGCATTCATCTCATTCTCTCGAAGTTCAGTTTTCTGAAGGTTTCACTTGTATGGCGTGTGAACTGCACACATATTTTTATTCTTACATATTGTGTATTTAAACAGATGTCTCATCTGTTGTTACTATGTGATTCTCAGATGGATGACGAATTAAGAATTATATTATTATATTTTGAATAAGTTAGTTCATTGAAAGTTACAAATATCATGCTGGAAAACATAGTATCAAAATGAAGTGAATTATTTTTGATACTATGTTGTCCACCAAGTTGTATAATACAGAAAGAAAACACATTGTGAGGAATTGTCTATAAAGCAATAGTAGCCTAGTGGTTAAGTCTGAAGACCGCAAACTAAGAAAGTCTTGGGTTTGAATCCACCATTTGACTACTATCATAACCTAACACAAGCATTTCAATTTCAAGCTTACTTAGGGTGGTTAACAGGAGTATAAGTAAAGTGAATAGCATTACTAGTATCCTTTAAAAATGTCCAGAAATAAGATACATATATGTAAAGTCTGTTTGCACACACTATCAACAGAGCAAAACAGCCTCACTCAATAATGAGAGAAGAATAATCACAACAAAATTTTTAAAGGTTTTGTACTGTACTTTTAAATTAAATTAGCCTTACTTAAACATAGCAATATTGTTTTTTAATTTTAGTCGCTGTTTGGTTACTTATTTCATATTTTGATGTGTTTGAAACATAAAATTAAACCTTTAATAAAAAGTAACCAACTTCATAGAACTATTTTTTTATAGAATACTAACATGAGCACATGGGTGAGCTTGGATGCTGTGGCCCATAGACATCTACATTTACCCTCAATTAAGAATCAAACTGCAGATGCGTTGTCACCCTTAAGGACTAAGATGGAATGCCTTGTTTCCAGTAAAAAGGGTCTCCAGTTATCTACAATCACCATACAAAACACATTGATGTAATCAAATTAAACTTACCAAGTAACAGCCCCATTACTTCTAAAGTGCCGCCTGATCTTGCATGCATAACCATTTTTAATAAAGCAAGCGCAGAGATTTTGATATCTTTGAAGAAATGAGGACTGTAAAATTTTATTGAAGTTTAGGATAATGAGCAACTCAAATTTATTAGGAAATTAATCAGACACTCACTCTTTCTCCCAAGGTTTAGCTGCTAAAATATCTTGTTGTTGTTTTTTATCATAGCGATAAATTTCATCCACACTGGAAACAGTTTCTATGTTGTTAGCCATAGCCCATGTTTTCTGAGCTATAGTAGACTGAGAATCAGCGCTTGTAGAAGCCATTATTATATTTATATTAAATATGAGTTGAATAACTAGGAGAATAAATTATTATTACTTGAATGATAAATGATAATAGAAACAATAAAAATGTTTTAACCCTATGTTTAAGTGTATTGTAAAGACAATAAATTACTTTGTTATTTAAAATCTTTGACAGTGACACCATAGACCACAGATTACTATATACCAGTCTACCATAGACTAATATAAGTGACACCAGTGACACTGATAATTTTTTTTTTTGCAGTTTATGGCCTGGTATCTAGACCTTTAGGCAAAACACTGACAAATAAAGTGCAGTGCAGTGCTGCCATATTCAAATTCGAAGATTCTACGAAAAATTACCATGATTGGGACAGGAAAATAAACTTCGCAATAAGTAATCACGCTTTAGGCACTGATTTATAATACTAATACATAGACTTAAGGTGAACGCACATTTGTCCGCGCCGAATTTTAGAATTCCTTGTATGAAAACATATGAAACCTCGCACATTACACCCGCACCGTACGCGCCGAATAGAGATGAGACATACTTGCAAAATTTAATACCAGGGCTTCTAAGTACGAGTATGGAAAAATACCAGGATCGGAAACCAGGTTTTAAAAATACTTGAAAGTATTTGTTAGTGTCAATATATATATATATATGAATAACTAATTCGAGTCGGGCAACAATTTAGACTAAACGTTTTTTTAATTTATTTGTTAACGAAATTAAATCTTTCCTTCCTACTTTTTGGATTAAATTCAATATACACGCGAAATAACTATTTAAAAATTAGGTCACGGTCAGTAGGTTACGTAATCAGTTCACAATAACAACTGAAATTACAAAAAAAGAAACAAAACTTTTACTTCCTCGAATATAAACATAATTCTTATTACTTACGCGACGTGTCCAGCCGCGGTGTCATATTTTGAAAATACTTGCATAGGAATTCGACCCGTTTCCCATGTTAGCCTATTATGAATACGGAGCAAAGTCGTATAAATTAAAAAAAAATACTTTGAAGTTCAAAGTATTTTTCATTCACAAATACAATTGAGTTTCTTATTGCTATTGAGATATGGATGATTTTCCTATGCAAGTATTTGAACAACACATACCTTCATACTTGCAAGTATTTTTTGCTCGTAAAAGGGCTACTTTGAAGTGAAAACCTGGTAGCGTAAATACGTCTCATTGCGATTGTCCAGCCGTGGTGTCAAAATTTGAAAATACTTGCATAGGAATTTGACCCGTATTCCATGTTATCCTACTATGAATAAGGAGCAAAGTCGTATAAATAAAAAAATACTTTGAAGTTCAAAGTATTTTTCATTCACAAATACGATTGAGTTTCTTATTGCTATTGAGATATGGATCATTTTCCTATGCAAGTATTTGAACAACACATACTTTCATACTTGCAAGTATTTTTTGCTCGTACCAGGGCGCCGTACTTTGAAGTGAATACCTGGTTTTAAAACCTGGTAGCGTAAATACGTCTCATCTTTAGCGCCGAATTTTATTAAAAATGCGGTAGGTATCAGAATATTGAAGGACGCATGCTGATGACGTTATATAACGCGGCGCGTTCGGCGCGTGCTGATACTTAGTGTTGTCTAATGTTACCAACTTAGTGGATATTCCACTAAAACTGGTGGTTTCAACTTACGTGATAATTTTTGTATTTTTATAACTTTTAATTAATTCGTAATTAATTAATTAAAATTAATACATAATTTAATAAAAATTAATACATTATTTGAATTTTTTTTGTATCGATTATCAATATGAATACTTAGTCATAAATTATTTAAATACTGCACTAAAAAAAAATTGATAGTTAATTTTAGTTCAAAAACCCAATTATACCTGATAACTTAATTATCAATAAAAATACTTACCTCAAACATACAAACTGTCTTTTTTCTGGTTCAATTGGCCTTCTAAATCTTGAGTTTTCTATAGAAAGATATGGTTTTAGTATAAGTAGCAATTCTTGAAATTTCTTGTATGTTAAATGCAAATATCTAAAAAATCGTTCGTCATCATCTAATAAGTCTTTAAATAAAGTATATCTCCTTCATATTATCCATACAATTGCCTTTTTAAATTAATATTATGAATTCAGAATCTTCTTTTTCTTCGAATTTTATTTTCTTCTTCCTCTGCCAATAAGCAGGCTATTACTATATTTCTTTTCATAGTGATTTCGAGCGATCAATTTCACTGTACCGTTTCACACCAGTAGTTGGAAAAACTACAAAAGTTGTTGGTAATACAAAAGATTTGCGTTCGGTTCGGACGGTGCGTACGGGCAAATGTGCGAGGCCATCAGTAAAACTCGGCGCGTATGACGCGTACGGTGCGGACAAATGTGCGTTCAGCTTTAGAATATACTGGCGTACTAAGTCTATGTACTAATACCACATGAGTAAAGAAACCGTACAGAGGCAAAGCTTCTAAGTAGCTGTCAAAATTTTTACCTAGTTTGGTAGGGCTGGCACAAGAGGATATAATTAAATAAACAAAACGTTTATCAGCTTTTATTATATACATAGGATAGAATATTTTTTTATAAACTTCTTATTCTAAATATCTTATAATTTTTGTTCTTCAACTACTTGTTGTGCCTTTAAATTAAATGATAAATTATGAATCTAATGTAAAGTTTTTTTTAATAATCTATTGGAAAGCACTCGCATGGCATAACAAATATAGTTTGGAAAACCCAAAAGTGCACGACTCACGAGCATTTCATTTGATTTTGATGAAAAAAATAAAAATAGCGACGATAATTTTTATAAGAAAAAACAGAATATGATTGACTTTCATTAATAACTTTTAAACGGTGATAAGTTCAATAACAAAAATCAATAGGGATCCTCCTTAGAAAATATGGAATCTTATTTAATACTATATATCTCAATGTATCGCTTACATTTCTATTAAGCGAGAAGACTCACCGACGCATTGACCAACGGACGGTAGTTCATATATTTTTTCAATTACATTTTTTGTTATGTAATCTAAAGTGAATCAATTAGAAAATAAACTGATCTTATAATTATTGAATGTCTGTAGTTATTGTAACGTTAATAATTATAAAATCTAGCTAAAAGTATAAGAACGATTTTATGTAGCGAAATTGAGGTATGGCCACATATCGAGAGTAGAGCACTCCATCACGTTGTGAGGCGTGCAATACAATCTTGCACACGTTTTAATATTTCATTACAAATATTTACAATTATTCTTTCGAGATCAAAATATTCGCAAAATTTTTGCTCAGTCAATTCATACATTCATTTTAGGTACATTCTCACATTAGCTGGAACTCAAACAATCATTATCATTTTTCAGCAAGTTGAGTGTTGAAAAAGCATTTCCAAATAATTATTTTACAGGTATTTTTTTTTAGAAAACTTTGTACAGGATTTTTCGAAGTGATCCTCACAGAGTCTATATTGTTGCCTTTTTATAATAAAACAGTTTTGAAAGGCGATCTTCTCGTCCGACAGCTTTTAACCACTCTTGCCGTGTGAAATAATAATAATAACAAAAACATGAACCTACGTATTTCATTTATAAACGTAATTATTCAATTATAAACATTATAAAAATAACTATTCAATCACTAATAGGTAGGTAGGTAACTTATTGGTGAATTATCTATCTACCACATTAAAAATAATAAATTATAGTCAAGTTACTACTTACCTAGTGGAGTCTTCGGGATAATTAAAAAATATATTTTTATTTGTTCTATTATTGTTCATACAAACATTACAGTAAACCATTAATAACACCTTTTTTATATTTCATGTGACAGGAATAATTCTTCAAAAAATAAAATTTTACACTTATTATTCTTTACACAACCCTGAGTTTGAACACCTGAGTCTGTACGTGATGAGCCGCTAGTGCTCACGCACACACGCGCCTCAAGCTTGTAGTAGTGTAATTATCATAGCGCCGTTTGCCTCTGTAACTAATAGCACATGAGTAAAGAAACCGTACCATACAGAGGCAAAGCTTCATACAACCGCGATATGATAGGTCAACTACTACAAGCCAGACGCGCGTGTGTGTGTGAGCACTGGCGGCTTGTCACGTACAGAGATAAACTGCTTTAAACCGGCTCGGCCAGTGCTAAAACTCAGGGTTATGTAAAGAATAATAAGTGTCAAATTTTGTTTTTTAAAGAATTATTCGTGTTCAATGAAATATAAAATCGTATAAATATGGTTGAATATACTTTTTTGTATGAACAATAATAGAATAAATAAAATATATAATTTTTTAATTATCCTAAAGACTCCACTAGGTAAGTAACTTGACTATAATTTATTATTTTTAATGTGGTAGATATATACCTCATACATTTAGGTATATTATATATAAGGTATCTATTAACATTGAAAGAAAACGTAGTACGTAGTACCTAATAGTTATTTTTATAATTGAATAATTACGTTTATAAGTTAAATACATGTTTTTTTATTATTATTTTAGACGACAAGAGTGGTTAAAAACTGTCGGATGAAAAGATCTCCTTTCAAAACTCTATGATTATAAACATTGTGAGGATCACATCGAAAAATCCTGTATTAAATTTAAAAAAAAGGACCGTAAAATATGTATCTGGAAATGCTTTTCCAACGCTCAACTTGCCGACAAATGACGGTGCTTGTTCGAGTTCCAGTCAATGTGAGAATGTATCTGAAATAAATGTATGAATTGCTTGAGCAAAAATTTCTCGAATATTTTGCTCACGAAAGAAATATTGTAAATATTGGTAATGAAATATTAAAACGTGTGCAAGATTGTATATTTGTTAATCCATGTGAGTGCTTTTCAATATATTATTTATAAAAAAAACTACCTTAGATTTAGAATTTACCATTTAATTAAAAGGCGCAACAAATTTTTGAAGAACAATAATTATAAAAATAAAATATTTAGATTAAAAATAGTTTGTAAAAAATATTCTACATTAAGTATTATAATAAAAGCGGATAAACGTTTTGTTATTTAATTTTATCCTCCTGTGCCAACCCTACAAAAATATTTTAAAATATTGACAGCTCCTTAGAAGCTTTGCCTCTGTACGGTTTCTTTACTCATGTGCTAATAGTACAGAGTTTTGGCGGGAACTTGCAATGTTTTAGTGAAATTTTGACGGCATCTTAAGTCAAAAGACTCAAAGAAGATAAGATCTCAAGGTGTAGTAAACAAAATAGCTTTCCATCATCGGGGCACTTATTAAATCGTTTCCACTAAATTTTAGCATGCATAGACATTTACAAATTATCGCCTTTTGAGTTCTGTGACTGACAAAATTAATTTAATCGTTCGCGGTGCTACCGAGATAAAAGGGATTGTTTTTAAGTAGTCTTAGTAAAAAGTATTAGTAAACCACAGAATAAATTGGTAAAACACATACTTCGATTTCTTGCCTCCTTAATACGAAAATTTGAACCCCTGCAGATTACGGTAATTTTTTTTTCCGTTTTCATGCTTCGGTGTTGAGTGAATAATATTTTATTAAATTAAAAGATGAAAATAATTATATTATTACCCTTATAAGAGGCAATCCATGGAGAGGCCTATGTTCAGTAGTGGACTTTGATAAGCTGTAATGAATGATTATAATGCAAATAAAACCCTGCGCTATACTACTGGTTGCGTCTATACAACTTAGTCTGACGTAATTTCTTCGTAACTATTTATAATTTATTGATTATTATAGCTTAATTAAGCAGAAAATCGATGAATATGGTACTCAAAGAAAAACGGATACGATAACTTGAAATATATTAACCAGCGTAAAACCGTAAAATAGAAGTTATATTGCAGCTGTAGAATAGAAACATTTTTATTCAATATAGATTACAATACATAATACTTATTGAAAGTCATTTTTACTTTTAGCACTGGTTCGCAATAAAACCTCTGTCCTGGGAAGAACCAGCAAGAAACCCAGTGGGATTTTTTTAAAGCACAATTTACAATATAATATTTTATACAATTGTTATGAAAACATTTAGAAACAGCATGGTAGCGATCACGTCATTCCCAGGGGTTATTATCAGTCATGTACTCTTTAGTAGTATAATAACCCTTACTAGACAATTTTTGCTTAATAAATAATTTAAACCTATTGGTAGAAAAGGTCTGCACATTTTCTGGGACTTTGTTGTAAAAGCGTATACATTGCCCCATGAAGGAGTTACTGACTCTTTGGAGTCGGGTAACTGTTATAACTAACTTGTGCTTGTTCCTAGTATTTATAGAATGTATAACACTATTTTTAATAAAACTATTTTTGTTTTTGTGTACATAAACTAAATTCTCGTAAATATATTGAAAGGCCAACGCTAATATATTTATTTCTTTAAATTTTTCTCTAAGGGATTCCTTCGGACTTAGGTTATAAATTGCTCTTATGGCTCTCTTTGGCAAAACAAAGATAGTTTCAATGTCAGTCGCATTACCCCATAGCAAGATTCCATATGACATTGTGCTATGGAAATAACTAAAATAAACTAATCTATCTGTTTCAACACATGTAAGGCATCTAAACTTTTTTACAGCATATGCTGCAGTACTAAGTTTGCTAGCTAGTTTAGATATATGCCCCCATTGAAGCTTCATGCCCCAGCCCCATTGAAACTTCGCGTCAACTGTAATTCCGAGAAAAACAGTGGATTCAACAAGGCCCAACTCCTTCCCATTTAAAAGCAAATTGGTATTCACCTGTTTTACATTAGGTGTAGTGAATTTAATACATTTCGTTTTATTACCGTTCAAAAGCAAATTATTAACGTTAAACCAGTGTACTACTTTTGACATAGCATTATTCACTTCATCATATTTCAATAATTGCCTTTTTAGTCGGAAAATCAACGAAGTATCATCATAATAATACTATATCATGGTTATTCTCATAGACTTAGAATATACTTGTGTATATATTCTAAATCTATGGTTATTCCCTACCAAGTAAGGTAAGTCATTAATATGTTAAGTGTAAAGACAGTTGTTATAAGTTAGAGTATGAAAATACGATTAAAATAAATTGACGTTTAATTTGAAAAACATATTAAACACCTGTTTACTTAGACATTTTTTACTTTACTAAATATGTCTTATTGTATTTAATATACATATGTAATGTCTATAGTGATTATATACTCTTTGGGTCTTAGTACATTTCTTTCTTATATCTCTTTTACACATATTTATCTATCCTTGTCTAAAATACGATAACGTATCCGCCTCCTTGATAGCGTTCTGCCAATGGCGTAATTCCACATACGCTTTTTCGAGAACAGTGTGAAAAATTAATTTTACATGCTGTGCGGTCGAGTATGTACGACGTAGGATTTTGTTTGTGTGAGACAATATATCAAAGAAAAGTTTTCTAGCGAATGCTTATCCATACCGCAAATTAAGTGAGAAAGAGTATGCGATTTACAAGACACTAAAGCTAGGTGTGAGGTGTGAGTCAGGAGTTATATATTAATCAAACAAAACAAAATGAGCGCTCCCATTATCATCACTGTTCCCAACAATTACCTGACTATAGAGGAGATGGAATCGAAGGTGATGGTTGACGTCGCGTCGCCATCACCTTCAAGAAAAAGGAGGCTTGATCATCTTACATGGGAGGAAAAAATGCAAAGAAAGTAAGTATCGGATGTTTCATCAGCTGCTTGCGTGTCATATTTTTCTAATGGGAAAACTTGTTTTATGAACTGTCAATTTTGTTAAATGAACCTTTTTGTATTTCATAAAATAATGATACAGTAAGGATTTGAAGAATTAAAAAATGAAGATGCAATTCCTTTTAATTTGTTGAAATAATCAAAATCAGATCACAGACCAAGTTACACTGGACAATTCCTTACATAGTTCATGACGTAATATTTTGATGGATTTCCCAATGACTTTCCGTTTCCGCTAATCAATATCTCCTTATCAAGTACTTAAATCTACTAAAATTGAAAATTTTAAATGCAAAACTTTAATTAGCTTTTTTTTTGTTATAAACACCTTGAAAGCATAGAATATTATAATTCTACTGAGGTACAATGGGAAGGGGCTGATGTGCTTTCCTTATCCCAACGTAAAATTTTAAATCTATAGTATTTTCATATTGTAGGAAATTGAAAAATCGTGTAGCGGCTCAGACTTCCCGTGATAGAAAAAAAGCAAAAATGGATGAAATGGAAAACCGCATCAAACATTTCATGGAGGTGAATGAGAAGCTTATAAGTGAAGTTGAGAGTTTGAAGGTACTATTATCTGCTTATCTGAATTCTTTTAAAAATTTATCTGAATATTGTATAATTTGTAATTTTTTTATAAAGGTAATAATGTAAAAGTGCATGATTTTTATAAATGTAAATAGTCATTTCATTTTATACTACAATTTAGAATACTATTATGTTGTACTATTTTTTTTACTAATGTTTGACATATTTTATTACATTGCACTCCTTAGCATTTATGTTAATCAAATGATGGTCTTTGCAGGCTTTAAATGAACGTCTGTTAAGTGAGAATGCAAAGCTACGCAGTGAAGCGGCGGGTCGCACCGTCGCGGGAGCCCTGGGACCAGCAGAGTCTCAACCTCGGCAGAAGGACGGGCTCCCGCCGGCGATGCGAGCGGCACGCCTACTGTTGGCGATGTGCCTCTTACAGACATCCTCGCCCACCTCGACTCTGAAGAGTATCTCGACACCCTCCAACAACTTGCAAACTCCCTCCTCCAAGAGATTGATGCAAGTGCTGCAGGAGCGGTTGAAGATGTAGGTTTCTTTCTTTTTCAATTATTATTCTGTTATTTAATAATTATCATTAATCTCAACTCTTCGGCATATAATTTAAATTTTGAATTTGTCATACCAAAATAGAATTGTAGCTAAGTCTTTACACGGTGCCAAAATTGCCTATGCATTAAGAATATTTGTTTGGTTTAGACTGATTGCAACAGTATGATACATTTTAGTTTGTTTCATAGTTTACTATGATGCAATATTTTGGCACTCTTGCATCATTTAACATGCTTTGACATAGTTCTTTACATTGTCTCAATTACTGCTTTTTTATTTTAACAAGACTGATCATAATATTCTAAACTGTTAAGTAAATTGCTTACTGATTAATTTATTATTTATCAAGCGCAAGTTACAAAATTATTGCATCAGACTGTAAAGTTTTAGACTCTGTTTGATAAATTACAGTACAAGTCTTTATTAACATGTTTTTATCCACTTTGTTTAAAGGCCCACTCTAATTTTTTATATCACTTTGTTATTATAGGTCACAATCAGGGAAGCTAGAGAGCGCATTGAAGGAGCTCAAGTGGTGGGGACCACAACAAAGCAACTGGAATCCAGTAAAGGTGGAAGCATAGACACAAACACAGGATACAAAAGTGATGTTGACATCAAACATGATGTTGACAGAATTATGTCACAGCACTCTTATGCACATCCCCACCCCGACATCATAGTCACTAAACCCGAAGAAACAGAACAATTTAAGGAAGACAACTGGGATAAAGGAGACATCTTCTTCACAAGTGTTGATGATGCAAATGATTGCATCACCATTGAAGTACCCTGTGAAGATCAAGTTGTGGAAGAAGTTATACCTGTCAGTACAGATATGGACTTTAAGTCTTTAACTAATAATAGTTCAGAAATAACATTAGAATGTGACATGAAGTTACTGTCACCACTGAGTTTATCCCCAAAACCAGAAGAGAATTTACTAGGGTTGTCGCCATCGCACACAATTCTTAGTTCAGATTTAGGTTATGAGTCATTGGCATCACCGCTCAGTGAACCAGAATCTATGGACTTATCAGACTTTTGGTGTGAATCATTTTCAGAATTGTTTCCTGGCTTGACATAAGTTGATAGAGGAAATATTCTGAACTTTTTTCTTACCCAAAGACTGATTAGCTGTTAAGTTTAAATTGAAATTGAAATCACAGATAAAATAAATGCCTAATTTTTAAGCTTATCAATGACAAATTATCTATAACTAAGTTAATATTTTGTATTGGTAATTATAATAATTAAGTTATTGTTTTATATAAACTAGATGTCCTGTATGGGGTTGTACATAATTTCAGAGTGCACTAAATAAAAAAGAATTGTTTGTACTCATTTTGTTTATTTTAGTAATAATGTTAAAGAAAAATATTTGAGATTGACTAAGAGTTTTTTTTTTTTTTTTTTTTTTTATAGGAGAGGGGGCAAACGAGCCTGCGGTTCACCTGATGTTAAGTGACTACCGCCGCCCATGAACAACTGCAACACCATGGTAATTGCAGATGCGTTGCCGGCCTTTTAAAAAGGAGTAGGCTCTTTTCTTGAAGGTCCCTAAGTCGTATCGGTCCGGAAAAATCGCTGGTGGTAATCGGTTCCACAAGGAAGTTGTGCGAGGAAGAAAACATCTTCTAAATCGCACAGTGGTGGACCGCCAATCATCCAGATGGTATGGATGGTATCGCGAGTTTTGTCGCGATGTGCGATGGTCAAATTGAGCGGCTGGAATTAGTCCGAACAATTCCTCAGAGCACTCCCCGTGGTACATGCGATAAAATACGCAAAGAGATGCAACATCTCTACGCAGTGCTAGTGAGTCAAGCCGATCGGAAAGAACTCGGTCGTCGACGATTCGATCCGCTCTGCGCTGAATGCGGTCAAGTGGAAGGAGCTGGCACTGGGGAGCCCCTGCCAGAGATGGCAACAGTATTCCATGTGAGGCCGAACCTGCGCCTTGTAAAGTTGCAGGCGGTGTGCCGGCATGAAATACTGCCCGCTCTACTGAGCACGCCAAGCTTTTAGAGGCTAATTTTGCCTTCTCTTCCAAGTGACCACGAAACTGCACGTCCTCGATATGTCAATGCCGAGGATTCCGATACTGGCTGAGGCAACAAAGTGCCTTGAAACTGAGGTGATACGACAAAGGGTTCCTTTAGCGGTAAACGCGCAAACTTGTGTCTTCTGGGGATTGAACTGGACTAGATTTAGTCGCCCCAATCCGAGACTTTGTCCAACAAAGTCTCGACTTCAGACACAAGTTTGTTCCGGTACTCGACGACGTTTTCGAGAAATATTGGCATGGCCGGTGTATAGAGCATCACCAGTGCTGTCATCCGCATAGCAATGAATGTTACTGGTTTGCAACATATCATTGATATGCAGAAGAAACAGCGTTGGTGATAGCACGCAGCCTTGTGGAACACCAGCGTTAATAGGCTTGTAATCGGAGCACGCACCGTCTACTACGACCTTGATGCTCCGATCAGCCAGAAAACTGGTGATCCAATTGCACAATTTCTCGGGAAGCCCATAGGAAGGAAGCTTCGAAAGAAGCCCTTGTGCCAGACCCGATCGAAGGCCTTCGCTATGTCCAAACTAACGGCCAATACCTCCCCCTTGGACTAGATCGCCTGCGCCCATCTATGTGTTAGGTAACAGAAGATCACCAGCTGAGCGACCCCGACGGAAACCGTACTGGCAGTCACTAATCAGCTGGTGCTCCTCAAGGTACCGCATGAGCTGGCAGTTAATAATTGACTCCATTATTTTCGAGAACAAGGAGGTGATGGCGATAGGCCTGTAATTGGACGGATCAGAGCGGTTACCTTTTTAGGATCGGTGCACGAAAGCTGTCTTCCATGAATTCAGGACAACGCCTAGGAGTAGGAGTACCGAAAAGACGCGTTAGAACCGGTGCCAACTCTGGAGCGCACGTCCTCAGCACAATTGGCGGATTCCATCAGGCCCACTCGACTTGTGGATGTCCAGGAGAGAGTGCGTACTGAGCACTGTGTGAATCGCACATCAGGCATAGAGCACTCACACTGCGGGATGGTCGGCGTGTGTTCCCCTGTCATCAAGAGTCGAGTTGGACGCAAAAGGAGCCTAAAGGTCTGCTTTCTTTTGCGTCGTGGGCCAGTGAGTCATCCTCCTGTGCAGAGATGGTAGTGATGGCTTACAGAAATTTCCTTGGACAGCCTTGGCGAGAGACCAGAATGCACGGGTTCCCGAAGGAAGGCGAACTAGTTTCTCGCCAATTCTGCCCATGTGCTCTGACTTTGCCTTGACAATAACTCTTTGAAGGACCTGGAGGCGAAGTTATACTTCTTTTAAGCATGCTGGTGTTTACATCCCGAGCCGCCGAAGCCTCAGCCCAGGCCTGATAACACTCCTGCTTACTGCGTAATGCAGTCTTACAGGAGCGACCAAACCAAGGCTGCGATCTGCCACCGATGGGTACCACAGATGATGGAATAAATAGTTCCATTCCTGTAGCACCACATCGGTGACAGAGTCAGCAAAAGCGCTGGATCATCCGGCGAGAAGCAAACCCGCCCCATGGGTAGGATGCAAAGAAAGACCGCATTCCATCCCAATCCGCCGACCTGTAATGCCAAACACGGCGGCAACCTGCAGAACGCAACCGCGAGGAGAGCGTGAGTGGCACCACACTCGGATCAGACAATGGTCCGAAGAGCCGAGAGGGCATCGACAGAAACCTGATATCCGTCCGGATGAGAGGTCAGCAGAAGGTCCAACAGGGAAGGTGTATGATCCTCCACATCTGGAATCCGTGTAGGCGAAGTAATCAGTTGTGTCAGACCATATGCCAAGGCAAAGTCATAAACAGATCTCCCGCATGATCGGTTAAACGTGAACCGAGCCATTCAGCGTGGTGGGCGTTAAAATCGCCAAGTATCACGATCTCTACGGATGGGATCTGTTGTAGCAAGAAATCTGTAGCCATTTGGACGTGGTCGATGAGTCGGTCTGTGTCGGCATTACCACTATGGGACCTATACAGGCACCCGTAGACGCGGGGATGGTCGTCGCTGTCTACGCGCAGCCATAGGATGGACAGGTCCGTACCTTCAAGACTGCCGAGGCGTCGAGAACAGATATCCTCTCTGACGTATACGCAAACTCCAGCCCGGGGCACAAAGAAGTGTTCTAATTTGTACCCCGGGTAGGAGAGGTACGAAGTATCAGCCGGAGAGGACACCTGCGTCTCGGTCAAAAAGAGCAAGGCCGGCTTCGCCGTCTCTAGATGGTAGTGGACAGCGTTAAGGTTCGAGTGAAGTCCCCTGATGTTGCAGAAGTCCACGGATAGCGTGGCAGGGGTCGCCATGGTTTTATCGCTCTGTTAGCCCAGTGCAGTGTTAGTATAGAGCGGATTTTGCCCCCAGAATACGGGGCAGCCTGAGCACCCACGCTCAGGAAGAGGGTAGCTTGACCGTGGATGCTCAGTGAGGATTCTCCATTACCAGGGTGCTGGTACCTCCTGGGGTAGTACTTTCTTTTAAATTCCGCTACCATGTTATGGGGATTAGCCTCCGGCCACCTGCACTAACCAAGCGAAACGCAGAAGCAAAGCTCCTACTTTACGTTGGTATTCTGTGAGGTCGTGGTACCGCCCCGGTTCGAGCCGGCCCATCCATGCTACAGCAGAAGCTGCAGCGCGGCTCTACCACTGTTAAGAGTTGGTCTGATATCTCATTTGCTTCTTAACCCTTTTGCTGGTGGATATAACAAACATTGTCAAACCCTTGACATAAAAAGAATTTTATAATTTTTTAATTTTATATGGCCGAATGGATCTATGAAGTACCATGTGCTCTTGTGATATGGTATAAGGTTTATCTTTGCTTGAAACAGTACGAACGCGTTCATGTATAAAAAAAGTTCGCTAATAAATAGTATTTTTTTCATCCGTCGCCGTACAGCGCCTGCGCATCTGGCTATTGTTTTTTTTTTCTTTTGAAAACACTTTTTGCTATTCTTACTAATTAGACGTTTTCATATCGACTTTACTTTTACATTTGTATAACATTAAATAATATATAACATTTGTAAATATCAATTAATCATAAACCTTATTTTTTCCAAATTAAGGTTCTTGATTGTTCGATATTTACAAACGTTATTATTAGGTGAAATATTAATTTAATAAAAACCGAGGTTTTTCAGGGTGTTTTAGCTGTACCTACTTATATAATGATTAAAATGATTTTTTTATAAAACAAGAAATAGTACAAAAGGTATGTAATCTCTGCATAAAAAAGTCACTCTCCATTTCAAGGAAAACGCGTAGTTAGCCACTAAAAACAAGTATCCTTCCCTTTGCAACTGATGTTTGATGTCAACTAAACTTAAGTGAAAAAAGCATAAAAAAGAACATTATTTTTACAAATGACTGATGGCACAATAGGCGTGTCACGAAATATATGTTCGCCGCCACAGCTAAAAGATGTCGAAAATTGGTGTCGCAACGAATCAGTTAAACTTTATGCCTCTACATATCGACAGATGCGTCAGCGGACGGCGACAGATGCATCAGCAGATGAATCAGCACGAGACGTCCACACGTCTGTAGGTCGTTCAATCTGTGTTAGATTCACTTACACCGACATTACATGACAAATAATCAATCATTCATTACAGTCCATCAAAAGTCCATCGCTGAACAAAGGACTACGCCATTAATTCCCTCATGGAGGTGCCATAGTTGACGCGCTTGGATTCCGGTTGACAACCGCAGTTTTTATTATTATTATTGTGTTTTTATAAGGAAGATGCTACTTCTCATTTCCTCTCGACGCCTCCTATGACACCACGGGATGTTATGGGTAGTAGATTCTACAGCACTACATGGAAGACGACAAATGTTGTCTTTGGTTTGTTAATTATTTAATAACTAGCGATCCGCCCCGGCTTGTGTGCGCGCGTGGTTTTGGATCTCGACAACAGCGCCACCTGGTTCAATTGTGAATCTAAACCATCCAGTGACCCACTCAAACACACACAAAAATTCATCAAAATAGGTCCTGCTATTTTCGAGGTTTTGCGAGACTAAGTGACAACAATTGATTTCTATATAGAGATTGGTTAGTTACCAACATACTTTTAATGAACTTATCTATAAATGTTTATAATTTCGCAACCTTTAAAATACACTTACAGAGACTTCACTGTTATACTCGCTGAAAGTAAACGTAAGCAACTATTATCTACTCTGTGCGTAAGGTACTTAAATAATTTCTAATCGAGATAAAAATATTTTAATTTCTATAGAAATTTACCTAAGTTACATGCACAGAGTACACATGGTTAGAGGTGCAACATATGGGTTTGCAAATAATGTATTTCTATTTATAGGCAATATTTGACTGGTAGAGAATGCCTCAAGGCATTAAGTCCGCCCTTTGTATTCTTTTATATTACGGAATGCAATAAAGAATAAATAATAAATAAATAAATAACGCAACAGTTTTTTATATTTTTAATATATGAATTTGCCCTGTGTAAAGCACTGACAACATAAGTAAATTTATATCATTTACTATGTATGTTTTTTAATACATTCTTCTTGCAATCAGTTATTTTAGTAACGTATATATTTATTTAATATTGTACAAGTTAGGTGGACTTATTTTTTTTTAGTAAAAACTTAAAGTATTGAAATCTCAATTTGCTTTTCCAAGTAAATTCATTCCGCCACTGGAACGTTTTAGGCCTGACAATTTTTAAGGATTGTTCATTGCTATGGTTCATTGGTATTAGCAACAAGTTTTCTTTGGCATCAGGAGACTTATGCGATAATTCTTACACCTCTAGGTAATTATTCAAAACAGTAGGTAACTTCAATTCAATTATTTTCAAGAGATTTTCTTGATAATTTAGTGATATTATTTTTTGATGAAAATAAATAAAGTAATTATAAGTATATTGTACAAAATATGGGACAAACAAAATGTAGGAAAAATACGTTTCTCCTGATATTGCGTGTTTACAAAAATATTTTACTTATTTATTGCTATTTTAATTTCATAAAAATTATTATACTTGGAAGGTCAGGACATAAATAAACAAAACATGGATTATGAAAAAACATTAAATATATTTGTTAAAATACTTATTACATACAGATTCAATAAAATCATATATCTTAAATTTCATACATACTATCACCGCTAACAACTGTCAGTTTTACTTGTGGTTAACGTAAACCGCAGTCATAGAATAATTCATCATCATCATCAAGAGCCATTCAAAGCGTAATTAAGGCGACCACTTAAGATTCAAAAATCATTTGTGAAACTAACATAAATTCTGTCTATAAAAATTGTCGAAATACTAATCTCTTTTAAGACATTTTTTTTATTAATTGAAAAAAAAATTTTTTGCCATAATATATAACTTATTAAAAATATTTTTCTTCAGTACTCTAGTTTTCTGAATTAATCTGTGTAATTATGTCATATCGTAAGTGACGGCCTTAACGACATCGTACAGTTGTTTTACAAAACGATTTGGCACTCGAACCTAACGAACTAAATAAGCGATAACGATAATAGGCGTAATAAAAATACAACTCGCAAATAAGTCAGAACCTGTACAACTTGGCGATTACGCTAATGGAAGATACTGTTACTTAGAATAAAAATATGCAGTTAATTTGAACAAAGCATACAACATAAAATGTATCTACTTATAATTATTTTATCGCCGCTAATTATACTAAACGAAACAGTACTACCATAGAACCTTGTGATAGTTGCAGCCTGTCGGCTTGAAACTGGCTTCTTCCCCAAAGGCTTCAACGAAAAGGCAGTTTTAAAAAATTATGTCCATTCTTAAAAAAAGTTTGGGAAATAAAGATAATTTCCTTTTTTATTTTAATTCAATTGACCTACATATTGAGGCCCAATATACAATAGAACATCTGTTTTAGACGCCGTCTTGAAGGTCAGCGACGACCATTCTCGCGTCTACGGGTGCCTCTATAGGTAATGCCGACACAGTCCAACTTATCGACCACGTCCAAATCGCTGCGGACTCCGCGCTACAACAGGTCCCAGAGATCGTGATCCTTGGTGATTTTAACGGCCACCACACTGAATGGCTTGGTTCTCGTTTAACCGATCATGCGGGAAGATCTGTTTATGACTTTGCCTTGGCATATGGTCCAACACAAATGGTTACTTCACCTACGCGGATTCTAGATGTGGAGGATCGTGCACCTTCCCTGTAGGACCTTCTGCTGACCTCTCATTCGGATGGATATCAGGTCTCCGTCGACGCCCCTCTTGGCTCATTGGACCATTGTCTGATCCGGACTATGGTGCCACTCACACTCCCATCGCGGTTGTGTTCTGCAGATCACCGCCGTGTTTGGCACTATAGGTCAGCCGATTAAGACAGGATGCGTTCTTTTTTTGCATCCTTCCCTTGAGGACAGGGGCGGGTATGCTTCTCGCCGGATGATCCCAACGTGATTTTGTCACTGGTGTTGTACTTCAGGGAATAGAACTCTTTATTCTATCATCTGTGGTGCCTGGTTTGGTCGCTCCTGTAAAATTGCATCGTGTTTAATCGCGTTAATAGGAGTGCTCCACCAGCGCTGTTAAAAAGAAGTATAATTTCGCCTTAACAACTTCCCTGTCCGAGAAATAGACACAATAGTTAAACAATTGAAATGTTCATATATGACTCATGGGACAGTGAAATGGTTAAGGTCGGTACGATAGGGTTTACACAGCGCTCTGTGCACATAGCACTATTCTCCCTAGACATCAAGTCGAGTGGGCCTGATGGAGTTCCTCTTATTGTGCCGAAGACGTGTGATCCCTAGTTGGCACCGGTCGTAACGTGTTTTCTAAAACTCCTTCTCCCTAGGCGTAGTTCCGAACTCAAAGAAGACAGCGTAAGTGCACCAGATCCCTAAAAAATAAGCGAAAATTGACCGCTCAAACCTATCCAACTTGTTCTCCAAAATAATGAAAATCATTGTGAACTGCCAGCTCATGAGGTTGAGGATCACCGGCTGAAAAGTGACCGCCAGTACAATTTCCGTCGGGGTTATTCAGCTGGTGATCTTCTGGCTTAACTGACTCATAAATCGGCGGAGGCAGAGAGGGAGGCCCTGGCCGTTAGTTTGAACATAGCGAATGCCTTCGATCGGGTTTGGCACAAAGCGCTTTTTTCGAAGCTCCCTTCCTATGGGCCTCCCGAGAATTTCTGCAACTGGATCAGTAGTTTTCTTGCAGATTGGAGCAACAAAGTCGTAGTAGAAAGTGCATGCTCCATTTACAATCCTATTTATGTTGGTGTTCCAGAAGGCTACGTGCTATCACCTACGCTGTTTCTTCTGCTTATCAATAATATGTTGCAAACCAGTAACGTGCACTGGTGATGCTTTATACACTGGCTGTGCCTATATTTCTCGGGAAAACGTCACCGAGTACCGGAACAAACTTGTGTCTGAAGTCTGAGTTTTTGCCGGATAAGGTCTCGGATTGGGGCGACTAAATCTAGTTAAGTTCAATGCCCAGAAGGCACAAATTTGCGCGTTTACCACTAACAAGAACCCCTTTGTCGTAACTCCTCAATTTCAGGGCATTCCCCTTGTTACCTCAGCCAGTATCGGAATCTTCGGCGTTGACATATCGAATAACGTGTAGTTTCGTGGTCACTTGGAAGGGAAGGCTGAATTGGCCTCTAAAAAGTTTGGCGTGCTCAGCAGAGCGGGACAGTATAAAAGTGAAGTCTCTGTAAGTGTATTTTAAATGTTTATAATTTCGCAACCTTTAAAATACACTTACAGAGACTTCACTTTTATACTCGCTGAAAGTAAACGTAAGCAACTATTATCTACTCTGTGCGTAAGGTAAATATTTTAATTTCTATAGAAATTTACCTAAGTTACATGCACAGAGTACACATGGTTAGAGGTGTAACATATGGGTTTGCAAATAATTTATTTATATTTATAGGCAATATTTGACTGGTAGAGAATGCCTCAAGGCATTAAGTCCGCCCTTTGTATTCTTTTATATTACGGAATGCAATAAATAATAAATAAATAAATAACGCAACAATTTTTTATATTTTTAATATATGAATTTGCCCTGTGTAAAGCACTGACAACATAAGTAAATTTATCATTTACTATGTATGTTTTTTAATGCATTCTTCGTGCAATGAGTTATTTTAGTAACGTATATATTTATTTAATATTCTACAAGTTAGGTGTACTTATTTTTTTTAGTAAAAACTTAAAGCATTGAAATCTCAATTTGCTTTTCCAAGTAAAGTCATTCCGCCACTGGAATGTTTTAGGCCTGACAATTTTTAAGGATTGGTAGTGTTCTTTGGCATCAGGAGACTTACGACATTATGCGATAATTCTTACACCTATAGGTAATTATTCAAAACAGTAACTTCAATTCAATTATTTTCAAGAGATTTTCTTGATAATTTAGTGACATTATTTTTTGATGAAAGTAAATAAAGTAATTATTTTATTGTACAAAAAAAAATTGTAACAAAATATGGGACAAACAAAATGTAGGAAAAATACGTTTCTCCTGATATTGCGTGTTTACAATAATGTTTTACTTATTTATTGCTATTTTAATTTCATAAAAATTCTTATACTTGGAAGGTCAGGACATAAATAAACAAAACATGGATTATGAAAAAACATTAAATATATTTGTTAAAATACTTATTACATACAGATTCAATAAAATCATATATCTTAAATTTCATACATACTATCACCGCTAACAACTGTCAGTTTTACTTGTGGTTAACGTAAACCGCAGTCATAGAATAATTCATCATCATCATCAAGAGCCATTCAAAGCGTAATTAAGGCGACCACTTAAGATTCAAAAATCATTTGTGAAACTAACATAAATTCTCAGTCTATTAAATTGTCGAAATACTAATCTCTTTTAAGAAATATTTTTTTTATTAATTGAAAAAAAATTGGCATAATATATTACTTATTAAAAATATTTTTCTACAGTACTCTAGTTTTCTGAATTAATCTGTGTAATTATGTCATATCGTAAGTGACGGCCTTAACGACATCGTACAGTTGTTTTACAAAACGATTTGGCACTCGAACCTAACGAACTAAATAAGCGATAACGATAATAGGCGTAATAAAAATACAACTCGCAAATAAGTCAGAACCTGTACAACTTGGCGATTACGCTAATGGAAGATACTGTTACTTAGAATAAAAATATGCAGTTAATTTGAACAAAGCATACAACATAAAATGTACCTACTTATAATTATTTTATCGCCGCTAATTATACTAAACGAAACAGTACTACCATAGAACCTTGTGATAGTTGCAGCCTGTCGACTTGAAACGGTTCTTCCCCAAAGGCTTTAACGAAAAGGCAGTTTTATAAAATTATGTCCATTCTTAAATAAAAAGTTTGGGAAATAAAGATAATTTCCTTTTTTATTTTAATTCAATTGACCTACATATTGAGGCCCAATATACAACAAATATTAAATTTTCCGTATTATATTAATTTTAGTATCTGTACTATAAGCTGATTTATAAACTTTTGTTAATCAATGGTTGGTACTAGTTACTAGTACCGTTGATTAACCGTTTAGCGTCGGTGTAAGAATACCACTACCCCATATCCGTAAGAGGCGACAGAGGGAAACAAATCAGGAGATGGGCAGCAGCGTTTTCCTAATAATGACAAAAAATTAGCTAATAATGGTTAGTTTTTTGGACAATCTATGGGGGAGGCCTATGTTCAGCAGTAGACTTTGATAGGCTATAACAGTAATTCACCTGTCTTTCTTGGTATAAATTTAACTCTTGGTATTTATTGTTGTAATGAATGAATGAATAGTACTGTGTCAACAATATAATATTATTAAATCACCCTCCTTATCGAAAAACTGTCTGTGACTTTCGATTCGATTTTCAATTAAACAGCATAAATTTTTCATAGGTAATTTATCAACATTAATATTTCAAAATTTTATTTGAAGAAAATTTTTAGTCAAAACACAATTAATTTTTGTTTACCGCATGCACCGTTTAGTCACCATTTGCTAGATATAGTACTATCGAAAATATAATTACAAATCTATCAATATTATTTCTTAGTAATAAATACTCCTTCTATCCTTACCACAAGGCTTTATCAAGGTGCTTAGTTTAACTTTGAGCGACAGATATAAACGATTGATCAACGTATCATAAGAAACAGAACATAGAAATGGTTATTGTCCACAAAATTGAAATCATGAGATATTATAGCTTATTATTTTTAGGACAGAGGTTACAGCAGATAATTTTTAGGACAAAGAATTTATAAATATATAAAATTAGGTACCTAATTAATAAAATTGTATCTCAAGGAAATATTACAACCATAATAAATATTAAAATAACAAAAAAGTTTTTTAATGTTTTATAATTCAATAACTGTTTAAAATATTTATTACATTTTTTATTTATATTAATTCCTGACAAGGAGTCATATATTCAGTTTTAGTTGAATTATACTTAGGTACTTACTTACTTACATATTATATGTTACAGTATATAGAATTCATTTTTTATGGAAATCTTAAGCTTAGAACATTTTTTTTTTCTTAAAATCAATACATTCAAACAGGCTCTTTAATTATTGTAACCTGTGATTGTACATGTGCAGAAAGTTGTGATGTATCAGAACTTTGCGTCTAGCGAATGTATGCTAAAATTATTGTAAAACCATCGAAGTATAAGGCGCTTATCCAAACAGCTTGTCAAAGCAAGCATGGCAATATGGCTTATCATTTTGCTCTTTGAATGTGCCTTTGTTGAGCTGTCGGAGGCAGAAGGCACAGACGAAATGTTCTGGATGGAACTTTCTGAACATGGCGGTGATGCAACGTCCGGCGATCGGTTTATGGCAACCGGCGCAGAGGGAGCCACGCTTACCGTGGTAATGAGTTTCGCAGTACGGCTGACCTTCGTGCTCGAAGAATGATCCGCCATGGAAAGGTTCGCGACATTCCTGGAATAAGAAACATAAGAATGTTAACATTGTGGAAAATTATTCCCTTAAAATATTGAAACACATATATTATTACTAGCGTTCCCCGCGACTTCGCCCGCGTGTAATTTAGTGTTTTAATTTTTTTGCGAGGATCCCTAATTATTTTTCTGAAATAAAAGTACAGAGTTACTCCTATGACATCAGCTAATCTGCCAGTGAGTGAGAAGTCCCATCAAAATCGGTCCAGCCGTTACGGAGATTAGCCGGAACAAACAGATAGACAGACAGACAACAATTTAAAAAGTGTATTTTTGTTATAAGTACTTTTTATACTTTCGTATGCATTTAGTAAAACGCTGTAATTTTGACATTACAAACAGACACTTCAATTTTATTTATTTATATAGATAGATAGAAGATGTATAGAAGTATAGATGTGACGTTGGGCACTTTAGTTTCATTGATAATAATATTAAATACTTAATTATTAACATTTAATAGTAATAAAAATGTATCAAAATCTAGGAATTCCCTACAAATTATTTAATATTTTGTGCCCTAGTCTGAGTGTGGAATGCTGCGTGCGTACACTTTGGAGACGGGTAGTTAAAATGTTAGCAGTAATAATTAAGTAACCAATCTTTAATTGAAAATATACACAAAACAAGCGCAAGTTGACAGCTGTAAGGATTTTTTTGATCTTTTTAGTGAAGACCTACACCGTCTTATTACAAAACATGATTTATTGATAGGCTCGATTATAGTTTAAGAAGAGTCCTTCTCACAAAGGAAGTTCCAGCTAGGCTTGGGTAAAAAATATCGATATATCGATATTTTGTCATAAAAATATTGATATAATATATTGTCGATATTTTTAAGCGCGATATATCGATATTTTTATTAATTCGTATCAATTTCAATATGTTTTAATATGTTGTCAAAACAGAAATCGACAAAACATTAAGCAGCTTCAAAAGCATTTATGTGGTGTTGTCGTTTCTCTTTTCGTCGTCCAACCGTCCAAAATAAAATTTTGGACCTTATCGTACTACATCATGCAAAACATGTCGATATTTATCACGAGATGTATATCGATATATTTTTATCACTTGTCCATCCCTAGTTCCAGCAAATTGACATTTGTCTAATTCCATACTTTACACTTCCATACTATAACACTTTAGTACGCATATTTTTCACGGGACTTCTTCATTGAAACAGATTCTAGTTTATATCCGAGACTAATTATAAACTAATTTTTGTAATAAGTCGGATAAAGTATTTATGAGCGAATAGTTATCAGAGATGAAACACGTGGGTCATCAACAACGGCCTAACAGCAAACAGAGTTCATGCAATGGCATTATATAGGCCACCGCCCTAAAAAATCAAAGTAGCCGGATAGAAATATTAGGTGAGTCGGAGATGGTAATGGAGATAAAGAATAACTTTAAGCAATGCAATCATCATCATACATCATACATAAATCTTCCAATTAAGTATTAGATGTAGCAGCTGTTTCCTGTACAACGAGATATTATGTTGTTTTTGTGGATACGCTCGTTCGTCATCGTTCCGCCGGCATCGGATATATATTTTTTTATTATTTTTAAAACTTGCATTGGCAGCGGTCCATGTAATTTGAATCAATGTTTACAATTGAGGTTATAATCATTAAAAAATAGGAATACTATCGCATAATATGTTTCTGCTTGCCATCTTATCTTATCTTATAAAAGTGATAATGATTCAATTTAAATCCGTGTTTACGCAAACGCGTTATTAATTTTAACCGTTTTAATCGCCGTGTGGTGACGACAGCCATTTGGTTTCGTAGACATTGTTAGAGGTCGCTATGAGAAATGCCCGGGAAATAATAAATATGGCTTCCGATATATGGTGGAATAACCATGTCGTTTTCACAACTGGAGAGATCACAATAATAAGAAGAGAGTTCTATGTCTGGGATAGGGTGTTCTCGTTAGATATCGTAATACGCGTTGGAAACGAATTTGCTGGCTGGATAACTTTACCTACTTTAAGTAAAATACGAGCCTTATACTTCTCGTGAGACTAAATGGAATAACTTACAGAAATAAAGAATATTATACTACGTACACATAATATGTGACTGTAAAAGTGATTTCATTCATCATTATAGCCTGTCAAAAGTCAGCTGCTGAATATAGGCCTCAACTAAAGATTGCCTCAAAGGGGAGATTTTGATGTCAAGTGATTTACTAAAAGGGATTTCTTTAGACAAAATTGCTATAAAATTAATGAAAGACAATATAAATGCTATTGTTAGGCGATCAATATATATATATATATGCTGGTTTAAACTTTATATATAGTTATATAAAGTTTAAACCAGCCCCAATAAAAAATCCATATCAGTTAGTTCAGTTGTAACTGACAAATTTATGAAAATGAGGATCAATCGACACCTTAAATCATATCATTCGGTATTGTGACCACAAATTTTAAATAAACGTGCTATCACAAATCAAGCAAAAAAAAGGTTAGTTAAAATTAACGTAGTTTCTTTTATTCGTAGTTGAAAAAATAAGATCACCTAAATTTGATTCTTCGTAGAAAAAAACATACTGTACTACCCGAGGCAAGTTACTTCAAAAGATGGTCCATTTATCCTAGATTCCAAATGGTCTAATACGTATCTCTTTTCATCCTTAAAATAAAATTAATTTGATTTTCTGAAATAAGACCTAAAACAAAACAGTTCCACACCTACACCACAATATATTTCATCTATTAAATATTGATTTAACAAGTGCAAATGTGACAGATTTTTTTTGAATGAAACAGATAATGACGCCATTTCATTTGAGACAGGTAGAGGTGCTATTTTATATTCGACCAAATTATGTTAGATTGGATTTAAAAAGCAATTCTATCAAAAATTAGGAGACAAAGTATAAAATGAAACAGAAGGTTTTATTAAAATATTTTAAGTTCAAAAATGTTCAAATTATTTGCCTTCAGCATGAATGCCCGCTCTACATCTTTAAAAAAATATCCCTTTACTAATCATCCTTATCTTTTAAATTAATTTCTGGAGCAGCTGCTCTAACTTTCTGGCGTAGTTCGGTTATGTTTTGAATAGGTTTTGCATAATTTTTGTCTTTTATGTAAAAAAAATCAAGAGGATTTAGATCAGGCGAGCAAGGTGGCCACGCAATTGTACCAAGACGGCCAACCATTTATCAGGAAATTAATTATTTAGATAGTCCCGTACAGGACGTGCATAACGCGCTTGGTTGTTGAAAGCACATTCTTAGAAGTATGTTGAGCGGTACATCTTCTAACAAGTCTTGCAAATCGTTTTCGAGGAAATTCAAATAAAAAGTAAAGGTCTCCGGTAATTCAAAAGGGTCAACAATTTGACCGTTTATTATTTCAGTCTACAAATTAATTTTAAATTGGTATTGCGATCGGTTCTCTCGCATTAAACATTATGAATGTTGAAATAACCATCTTTTTTGCATGTTGTTTCATCGGTCCATAATATTTTATCCAAAAGTTGCGGATCTTCGCCATTTTTTGCTAATACTGTTCTGCAAAAGTTTATTCTAAGAGAGTAGTCACGCGGTAGTAAATTCTGTACTCGTCTGAGGCGTTACCCCTATTATGTGAGACGAGTCGTCTCATGATAGGGGTAACGCTCATGATAGGGGTGGTATGTATGAAGTTTCAAAATTCGATGCACGACAGTTTTAGGTATTCCCGTACTTTCTTGAATCGCACGTACTGAAGTACTGGGGTAGTCTTGAATATCATTCAAACTACGTCATCGTAGTCCCCTCGGGGTCTTCTACCAACTTTTTGAACACCAGGTAGTCGTCCCTCCTGATGTACGCCTGATGTACATGGACGAAAACGTGTTGACCCGGATGACGTTCGGATGACGAGGCCACATTCTCCGTGGATGAGGTGCATGTTCGCATATTCTTCAGCTGAGTACAGATAAAGCATGATTGGGATTACCCTAAGTAGCGTCGAAAACACAAATCACTGGTTTTTAACGGCTGCAGAGTTTGCAAAACACAATATCCAGGTGTTACAATCAGAAGTCCAGAAGAAACCCAGGTCAGTAAAAAAAAGAATCAAGTCCAATTTCCCAAAGCCAAAATAGTTAGTACGGAAACGGGTAACACAAATACAAAGATGCGCGTTAAACAAAGAAGTGTAGCGTACTCTACTGACCATTAAAGACGAACAACCATCAAAGCGTTTAAAAAGTTTCAGTTTCGAAAGTTTCAGTCAATTACATCAAATAGCATCTCTACCTGTCTCGCTCTAACTCACATGATGACGTCATTATCTGTTTCATTCAATAACATTTCTCTCACTTATTTATTTCATTCAAAATTCTTATGACTTACAGAAAATCCAATACGCATACAAGTTTAAATTCTGCAAAAAATTTAAAGAATTGCATCCATTTATAAATATTCTTTATAATAAGATATGTTTATAAATTAATAATTATAATTTATAAATTAATTTTTAAAAATTAATAATCATAAATTAAATAATTATAAAATAATAGTAATATAAAATCTCAAGCTTTTAGCAGCCCGTGTCAAGAAATTAAAACAGTAATGAAGCCAATTGAAACAATAAAATATTAAATTTCAATATTTTTTGCAATTTTCATAAATTTGACTTATTGAATAAAATATTTAATAGATGAAAATGTATTGTGGTGTAGAGTGTGAAACTGTTTTGATTTTAGGTCTTATTTCAGAAAAACAAATTAATTTTATTTTTTAAGGATGAAAAGTGATACGTATTAAACCATTTTAAAATCTAAATGGACCATCTTTTGAAGTAACTTGCCTAGGGTAGTACAGTACGTTTTTTTTAATGAAGAGTCAAAGAAACTACGTTAATCTTAGCTAACCTATAATAACCTTTTTTTTGCTTGATTTGTGACTGCGATTAATAGTATGTTTATGTAAGACCACGTTAGTGAAAGAATCACTGTAAAATTGAGAAATTTGTGGTCACAATATCTAATGATATGATTTAAGGTGTCTATTGTCAGTTGTAACTGAACTAACTGATATGGATTTTTTACCGGGGCTGGTATGACCACCCCTCTCGCCCCGTGCACGCTTGACGTCGAGATTCAGTAGACGTTGTATAAATATATATATCATTTACAAATTTTGTGTAGGTATTGAATTATAGGTATATATTTATAAATTTGTTAGAAAGGTATAATATTATACATAATATGTATAATTATGTATTTAAATACGTTACATCATAATTAATTATTATTTATAATGACATTACTTAAATTAATCATTTTGGTTTGACAAAGAGATTTTGATGCGTTAGTGATGACAAGGCTTTCAATATGACTTAAATTTTGCAGTGCGTCTTCACTTTCCCCGAAAGAAGATACATAGCGCCTTAAATCGTTTACTGCTGATAATGCCTCTGCGTTTGACAAAATCGGAATTGACTCTCCTTCATCTTCATCATCATCGCTTAGGGCCTCTTTTTGAGTGTTATTCACACCTTGAATAAGATCTTCTATTGAACGGGTTTCGTAGGGTGCAACATTGTCATCAATGGAAGAATATCCAGGAAAATCCTGCAGTATCTCGGGTTCTTCTTCCAACATGACGTCAGCTTCGTCATTTCGGAAACCTGCTTTCTTGAAACAATTTTGTATGGTTTCAGGCGTAATTTCTTGCCATGCCGCTGCAATGTTTAGGATCGCATCATGCACAGTCAAGGGTCGTTTGCTTTCAGGGTCGTCCATTTCTTTAAGATAGCGATGTATCAATCGTGTTCTGTAGCCTTGTTTGAGGACTTTTATAATGCCCTGATCCATCGGTTGCAACTTGCTTGTCGCATTCGAAGGTAAGAAAACAAGCTTGATGTTCTTTAGCTCAACATCTTTAGGGAGAGCGGGGCAATTACCAATCAAGAGAATTATGCGTCTACATTTAATCTGGAAGTGATGATCTAAAGCTTTTAACCAGTTAATAAAACGAAGGCCAGTCATCCAAGCTCGAAATTGTACATCATATATTACAGGGAGCGATTTCACGTTTTTGATGCAACGTGGATTTTTCGCCTTACCAATCACTAGCAAACGTAACTTTTCCGACCCATCAGAATTTGCACAGGCCAGGACAGTGAGTCTCTCTTTACTTGCTTTGCCACCATGGCAAGTTTCTCCCTTGAAGACATACGATTTATCTGGCATCAATTTTATAAAATAAACCGAATTCGTCTGCGTTAAAAATGTTTCGCGGTTCATAATTTTTCAACAATGCAGGAAGTTGAGCTATCCATGTATCAACATCTTGTTCTGCCACAATCTCCGATTCCCCACTGATTTGACGATACATAATGCCGTGACGATTTTTAAAACGATCGATCCAACCATTTGAAGCGGTAAAATCTGTGATTTGTAAGCTTTCAGCAATTTTACGCGCTTTTTCGCATAATATGGGGCCACTGATGGGCAGTTTTAAAGCTCGTGCTTAATGAAGCCATTCCACTAAAACTTTCTCTAATTGATCAAACTTTCCTACCTTTTGCTTTTTTCTCTTCACACCTCCCAATCCGTATTTTTTGTTAATTTCTTGTCTATTCTTTAAAATTGTACGTAACGTTGAAACTGTTAAGTGAAGTTCTACAGCTAACTCGGTTTGATTTTTAGTTTGAGATTTTTCATCAAAAACTTGCAATATCTTTACTTTATCTTCAAGTGACAATGCTTTTCGCTTAATTGTAGTCATTTTTAACAAACGCAGATACAATACGTAAGTAAAAAAATGATATAAAATGAATGGTGCGCGACAAATCACTTCAACTTAGTTAACTAAAGTGCGTGGGGTACGCATACACGCGGGGTAGGGCAGCAAGGCGGTAAGTAAGCGCGCTCGGCATCGGCAACTCTCGGCTCGGCTCGGGTGTTGCACAGATGGCGTTTTAGACTCGATGACAAATCGTATTAAGCGTGTTAAAAATTTATGAAAACATCCCTCAAGTTGCAGGGACTGATATAAAATGGCGTATTATGCGAGAAATCGTATTAAACGTGATCGTATTAAGCTAGTTTTACTGTATATATATATATAGATATATATTGATATATATATATATATATATTTCGTACTATATATATATATATATATATATATATATATATATATATATATATATATATATATATATAGTACGAAACCTATCCAACTGCAGAGAGTTGTAAGACAGGGTGACGTAATATCCCAGAAACTCTTCACCGCTGCATTGGAAGACGTTTTCAAGCTACTGGACTGGAAAGGATACGGTATTAACATCAATGGCGAGTACATCACTCACCTTCGATTTGACGACGATATAGTCCTTATGGCAGAATCGCTGGAGGACCTAAGCACTATGCTCAATGACCTCAATAGTGTCTCCCAACGGATAGGTCTCAAGATGAACATGGACAAAACAAAAATCATGTTTAATGTCCATGTCACACCTATGCCGGTAGTTGTTGGGAGCACTAAGCTCAGTTGTTGACGAATATGTTTACCTGGGACAAATAGTCCGACTAGGTAAGTCCAACTGACCGAGAGGTCAATCGACGGATTCAACTCGGCTGGGCAGCGTTCGGGAGATTACGACCCATCTTCTCGTCAGGCATACCTCAAAACCTCAAAACTAAATTGTACAACCAGTGCGTGTTGCCAGTGATGACATACGGAACTGAGACGTGGTCCTTCACTGCTGGCCGTATGAGGAAGCTCAAGGTCGCTCAGCGAGCTATGGAGAGCTATGCTCGGGGTTTCTCTGCGTGATAAACTTAGTAATGAGGATATCCACAGTAGA
The DNA here is from genome assembly GCA_029286625.1 of Parnassius orleans. Classification (NCBI taxonomy): domain Eukaryota; kingdom Metazoa; phylum Arthropoda; class Insecta; order Lepidoptera; family Papilionidae; genus Parnassius; species Parnassius orleans. The sequence continues at coordinate 2,071,274 of JAGSMP010000051.1, forward strand.
ACCAGAGTAACCGACATAGCCCAAAGGATTAGTAAGCTAAAGTGGCAATGGGCTGGCCATATAGCTCGAAGAACCGACAACCGATGGGGAAGAAAGGTTCTCGGTGGCAGCCTCATGCCGGCAGGCGAAGAGTGAGGGCGTCCCCACTAGATGGGTGACGACCTGGTAAGACATGCAGGAAGTCAATGGATGCAGGTGGCTCGGGACTGTGCTTTGAGGCATTCCGTGGGGAGGCCTATGTTCAGCAGTGGACTTGTGAAGGCTGTAATGATAATGATGATGATATACACACACACACACACACACATATATATATATATAAATAATTATATATACATACTAGAATACTGAATAAAAAGTTATTTCTGCATGGGTGTATTAAATATAAAAATCAAATGACTAACATTCACAACATAATGTGTTAGTTTAGCTTTATGTTGCCATAAAAAACATTAATTGTATTACTCATCACACAATCTGGACATGATAGGTTTGCTATGGTCAATTTATTCACCGTATTTAAGAATTAAAACTAAAGAATTATACCTTGTCAATTCACCCCGTCTTTCGTGGTATAACTCTTAACTATTGGTATTTATTGGTAAAACTTCCCCAATTATAATATAGTATCTATGCATATATCTAAACTAACAAGCAATCCGAGCTCTGCAGTGAATGATTCAGAAGCTATTTTTGTATTGCAGAACAGGGTCATACCAGCCCCGGTAAAAATCCATATCAGTTAGTTCAGTTACAACTGACAATAGACACCTTAAATCATATCATTAGATATTGTGACCACAAATTTCTCAATTTTAAAGCAAAAAAAAGGTTACTAGGTTAGCTAACATTAACGTAGTTTCTTTGACTCTTCATAAAAAAAAAAACATACTGTACTAACCTAGGCAAGTTACTTCAAAAGATGGCCCATTTAGATTTTAAAATGGTTTAATACGTATCACTTTTCATCCTTAAAAAATAAAATTAATTTGTTTTTCTGAAATACGACCTAAAATCAAAACAGTTTCACACCTACACCACAATACATTTTTATCTATTAAATATTTTATTCAACAAGTGCAAATTTATGAAAATTGCAAAAAAATATTGAAATTTAATATTTTATTGTTTCAATTGGCTTCATTACTGTTTTAATTTCTTGACACGGGCTGCTAAAAGCTTCGAGATTTTATATTACTATTATTTTATAATTATTTAATTTATGATTATTAATTTTTAAATATTAATTTATAAATTATAATTATTAATTTATAAATATCTATATATAATTTATAAATATCTATATATCTATATTATAAAATTAAATGGATGCAATTCTTTAATTTTTTTGCAGGTAAAATTTAACCTTGTGTGCGTATTGGATTTTCTGTAAGTCATAAGAATTTTGAATGAAATAAATAAATGAGACAGAAATGTTTTTGAATGAAACAGATAATGACGTCATCATGTGAGTTAGAGCGAGACAGGTAGAGATGCTATTTGATGTAATTGACTGAAACAGATGGTGACGCTTTGATGGTTGTTTGTCTTTTAATGGTCAGTACAGTACGCTACACTTCTTTGTTTAACGCGCATCTTTTGTATTTGTGTTGCTCCCTTTTCCGTACTAACTATTTTGGCTTTGTGAAATTGGACTTGATTCTTTTTTTTACTGACCTGGGTTTCTTCTGGACTTGCGATTTTGACACCTGGATATTGTGTTTTGCAAACTCTGCAGCCGTTAAAAAATCAGTGATTTGTGTTTTCGACGCTACTTAGGGTAATCCCAATCTTGCTTTATCTCTACTCAGCTGAAGAATATGCGAACATGCACCTCATCCACGGAGAATGTGGATGTAATGCTAGTGCCGCAGCCAGGCTTTATCGAGAAAGGTACCCGAATGCCGAACGTCATCCGGGTCAACACGTTTTCGTCCATGTACATTAGCGTATTCGGAGGGACGACTACCTGGTGTTCAAAAAGTTGGTGGAAGACCTCGAGGGGACTACGATGACGTAGTTTTGAATGAAATTCAAGACTACCCCAGTACTTCAGTACGTGCGATTCAAGAAAGTACGGGAGTACCTGAAACTGTCGTGCATCGAATTTTGAAACTTCATACATACCACCCCTATCATGAGCGTTACCCCTATCATGAGACGACTCGTCTCACATAATAGGGGTAACGCCTCAGACGAGTACAGAATTTACTACCGCGTGACTACTCTCTTAGAATAAACTTTTGCAGAACAGTATTAGCAAAAAATGGGGAAACCCGCAACTTTTGGATAAAATATTATGGACCGATGAAACAACATGCAAAAAAGATGGTTATTTCAACATTCACAATGTTCATGGTTGCCAAACTGAAAAGTGAAAACCTACATTTAATGCGAGAGAACCGATCGGAATACCAATTTAAAATTAATTTGTAGACTGGAATAATAAACGGTCAAATTGTTGGCCCTTATGAATTACCGGAGACCTTTACTTTTTATTTGAATTTCCTCGAAAACGATTTGCAAGACTTGTTAGAAGATGTACCGCTCAACATACTTCTAAGAATGTGGTTTCAACAATCAAGCGCGTTATGCACGTCCTGTACGGGACTATCTAAATAATGAATTTCCTGATAAATGGATTGGCCGTCTTGGTACAATTGCGTGGCCACCTTGCTCGCCTGATCTAAATCCTCTTGATTTTTTTTTACATAAAAGACAAAAATTATGCAAAACCTATTCAAAACATAACCGAACTACGCCAGAAAGTTAGAGCAGCTGCTCCAGAAATTAATTTAAAAAGATAAGGATGATTAGTAAAGGGATATTTTTTTTTAAAGATGTAGAGCGGGCATTAAAAAAAATCTGTCACATTTGCACTTGTTAAATTAAATATTTAATAGATGAAATATATTGTGGTGTAGGTGTGGAACTGTTTTGTTTTTAGGTCTTATTTCAGAAAATCAAATTAATTTTATTTTTAAGGATGAAAAGTGATACGTATTAGACCATTATGGAATCTAGGATAAATGGACCATCTTTTGAAGTAACTTGCCTCGGGTAGTACAGTATGTTTTTTTTCAACGAAGAATCAAATTTAGGTGATCTTATTTTTTCAACTACGAATAAAAGAAACTACGTTAATTTTAACTAACCTTTTTTTTTGCTTGATTTGTGATAGCACGTTTATTTAAAATTTGTGGTCACAATACCGAATGATATGAATTTAAGGTGTCGATTTTCCTCATTGTCATAAATTTGTCAGTTATAACTGAACTAACTGATATGGATTTTTTTTAGTGAGGCTGGTTTAAACTTTATATAACTATATATTTTATATATATATATATATATATATATATATATATATATATATATATATATATATATATAAATAAATAATTATATATACATACTAGAATACTGCAGAAAAAGTTATTTCTGCATGGGTGTATTAAATATAAAAAATCAAAATGACTAACATTCACAACATAATGTGTTGGTTTAGCTTTATGTTGCCATAAAAAACATTAATTGTATTACTCATCACACAATCTGGACATGATAGGTTTGCTACGGTTAATTTATTCACCGTATTTAAGAATTAAAATTAAACTAAAGAATTATACTATTCACCGTATTTAAGAATTAAAATTAAACTAAAGAATTATACCTTGTTAATTCACCCGTCTTTCGTGGTATAATTCTTAACTATTGGTATTTATTGGTAAAACTTCCCCAATTATAATATAGTATCTATGCATATATCTAAACTAACAAGCAATCCGAGCTCTGCAGTGAATGATTCAGAAGCTATTTTTGTACTGCAGAACAGGGTCATAAGTAATAGACATTTATAACTCAAAACAAAGTCTCCCAGTGAAAGTTTATAGTCTGTTCGCTAAAGCTTCGGTCACACACGGCGAATATTCGCTGCGAACAATACTCCCAGCGACAATTCGCTGCCTGCCTGTCACACACAGCGAGTACTACACGAGAATTATCGATAATATTAGGTATCTTTTATATTCTTAATATTTCTTTTCAATTGCTCTTGGGTTGCTATTTCGAATCCCAACTCAATTAATTCGATAAACAACTTTATGAAGGTTTTAAATTACTGTAATTGTATCCCATAGCTTCCCATTTTATGTATACACACCCAAGAAACGAATTATATCGTAATTTCCCCACTTTAGAGAATGGTTTTTTGGTTGACTCATTTGATTAACCTACACACAACACACGTATATATGCAGCAACGAAACGACCTATGCACGGCCGTGTAGTCTGGAGCGGCGCGCTGAGCGGAATTGCTACTCGCAGCGAGTACCCTGTCACACACAGCGAATTCTCGCAGCGAGTGCTCATTCGCAGGGAGTAAAATTGAACATGTTCAATTCAAATCGCGGCGAATGAATCAATTCGCATCGAATAGCCCAATAGTTGAAATTAAAAACGGCGGCGATGAATAGTAAATTCATGCTCGCACAAATATTAAAGGTGCTTGAACATAGAGAGATTTTTAAACTTAAAACTACAGTTATATTTTAATTATTATTACCAAAACCAGTGTGCTGAAATAGAAGCCACGGACGACTCCATGACGCAGTGGCTTAGCAATGGTTTGCGTCACTGAGGGCCGCGGTTTCAAATCCCACACAAAAAAATATTTGTATGGCCTACAAATAGTTGTTTCGGGACTGGATGTTTGTCCTTGTCCGTTGCAATTTATGTATGTAAACTGCCTCCATGATACATTATAAAATCTGACGTTTTTTAAAAAAGAAACTCAAACCTTCATCATTTTCATCACTAGAAAGACATATACGACAGATGTTAATTACCCAAACCAGCATCTGGGAGCAACTTTAGCAAATTCTTATCTTATTCAAAAGTGTGAAGCTTCTGTTATTGCGATCGACAAACCGTCCGCCAAACGTGGCGATTACGGCAAATTCTTCCTAAAACGGAAAGAGAAGAGAGATTGTTATGGAATGTTCGATATTATCATTGTATTTATGACGGCCTCATTATAATCGTTTTAGATCTTTAAATAATAACGAAATTCATTTTCATTTACAATAAACAATAACAAAACAATAAATTGTAAATTGAAATAAACTCCTAGAAGCGGTTTTCGAATTATTTAACTTCCACTGAATAACTACTTAATTACTATACTGCTTGGTTAACGAACTTTAAATTAAATTTTAATTTTGATGAAATTTGATACTTTAACGACTTTAAAATGTCTGGAAACGCTAGAATTTGCATCGAGAATTGTTAATTATGTTGTATTGTTGTATTAACATAATTAACAATTCTAAATAGTACTTATTTCGGGAGTGAAACGTAAGCGAAAGAGAAGGTGGTGGATGCGGAATTTCTTACTACAACGAGAAGAAAGAAGAATTAATATTTTAAGTGATCTCCGAATGTCTGACGGATTTTTTTGTGAATTTTACTCGAATGTCAGCATCTGATTTTGAATCTTTATTAAAAATGATCGGACCTTCCATAGCCAAACAGGATACAATACTACGGAACGCTGTTTGCCCTCATATCAGACTTGCCATTGTATTAAGATACTTGTCGACTGGAGATTCTTATGCTTCCTTGTTGTACACTTTTCGAGTACCGAAACAACTGATCGGCATAATAGTACCAGAAGTTTGTGGTTTGAAGTACACAAAACATGACTCTGATAAAGCTCAAGAAGTAAAAGTACGGTTTCGTTTCCGCGAGACACGTGCGCTCGCTCTCAGAGCGGGAACAAGCAACACTGTGCAACGTTGCATCGTCACTTAGATTGAGTGTTCCGCGTCATGTGGGGGGACAAAATGTCCCCTAGTGTACCAGGGGCTTTAAGTTTACTGATGTATTTTATTATTCATTTATAAAATATTACTAATTACTTACAAATGTAAATTATTTATTACTAGCTGTGCCCACGATTTAGTCCACACGAATACAGTAATTAAAAAAATATATTTTTTGGAACTGTTAAGACTATAACAAAAAATTGGTACCAAAGTTAACTATACAGAACGAGTGTTTTCTAGATAAATCGTTTGTACGGATAGCCAGACAAATTATTTGTAACGTTAAGTTCACATTACCAAATAATCCTAATAAACATGAATATGGAAGGAGAGTATAGGGACATATTCTACCTAACATTTTAAATAACATAACAATAACATTGTTTATATTTGTAATAGATAAATTCTAAGGTAAAGAAATTCAATTAAATCTAAAAAAAAAACACTTTATGAAGGGTATATGTGTCACTCTACTCACTCACCAAACCCAAATAATTTGAACTTAACAGCGAGTATTCGCTGTGTGTGACCGAGGCTTAAGATAGTGTCGGAACACCCGAAGGCGCACTTATTATTTTGCTTTCATTTTATTATTCTTTACTGTGTTTGTTAAATATATGTTTTTCTATTTTAAGAATAAAATAGAATACTAATAAATGTTCCCCCCTTTATATTTTTAGGGAGGAATGTTCCCCCCTAAAAATATAAAGCCCCTAAAAAATCCTATCCCACTTATTTACGACTAAATTTAGGGGGAAAACTCCTAAGTTGGGAACCCTGCTTTGCGGCGAACTTTGAACAAACTATAAAGTAATAAATTTACTTTAGCCTCTCATTATATTTACGAAAATGTAATGTATGTAGGTACATAAAAACAAAAGGCGGATTTTTCAATCCTTAGATAAAAGTTATCCATCACATAAATTAAAACCTGGCTAAATATTTAAGTAAAACAAATTTCTTTGTGTTGTATTGTGCTATGAATAACCTTTTTATGTGATTAAAAAATTAGCACCTAAGAAAAAGTAATCCTATACTTTAAGTGATCAATTCTTGAATAAAATGTAATTGGTTTCTCAGATACGGTTATAACGATTTCGATGAATTTTTTTATTTAGATAATGTTTTACTTTCCAAGTTTATCTAGATAGGTTTCATCATCCCTGAGAAAATGTATTGCTAACGCTCAGCAAAACTCTGTCACCCAGGTACTATAATAATACAAGCACTAGGAATAGGAACTAACTTATACTAGTTAGTGATACCAGTTACTCGACTCAAAAAAAGTCCCACGAAATAAACAAGGTTTGTCTAACGTTGTCTAACTTCACGTTAATTATTTTGATTTAACAAATTCTGTCTACAATGGGTTATTATAGAAAATGAATACATGGTTAATGTGTATATCATCCCAAGGATTGAGGTTACCTTTTAATAATAATTATGCAGCTTATTTCATTGAAAAATGTTACCATGTAAAAAAAACAGTAAAGCTGGGTTTCTTGCTGGTTCTTCCCATGACAGAGGACAGAACCATTGGTAAAAGAAAAATGATTTTCAATAAGAATGAATGTTATTCTATTTAACTCTAAAACGGAAAATAGACTAAATTTTTACCCATTTTTCCCAAGAAATAGGGTAATGTTTTTCGTGTATAGCGGAAATTCTTACACCGTCCCTAGCCGGTTTTACTATACTAATGAGAAAAAATTGTGTGATTGCATTTACTCACATTTTCTTAATAAAGCTATAAAATTTGTTGAGCCAGTGGGTGAGTTTATGTATTTATAATGTGTGATTAGCAGGGATGGTAGACATGGTAAGGATGTAGAACGAAAAGTGAACGCAGGACACGGAGTAAGTGGGCTCTACGGGCTCTCTACTCTATTGTGGGATGACTCTGAATGGTAGGGTGAGAAATTGTGTGATAAGTAAAAAGTATGGCATGCAAATTGTGAAAGACTAAAAAAATGAATGAGGAAAGAGTGACAAAGCAAATTTATGCTGCAGAACTGAGTAGCAGAGTCAATGAGGAACGCCGTAGACGGAAGTTTGTTGGCCAAGTTGGCGATATATTGAAGATAGGCTAAGTTAACTGTATGCGTAGTTATAACATGAATGTGAAGGAGGCGGGAGAGGTGTGTCAGGATCGTGCCGAATGGAAGTCCTTAGTCTCTGCCTATGTTATGTACGCGCTCCCAACATTGAATTAGTTTATTTATGAAATCTTTTGATAAAAAATAGCTTCGATTTTTTTTATTTATTTATTCTATTTGCGGCACAACAACGCACGGATATAGTGTAACATGATAAAAATACCATCTTGTCAGATGGCCCATAAACAAAACGGCCTGGTTTGCGCCGTCAGCGTGGCTGCGGACTCGCCATAACGTCACACTATCGACGTCTATATATAGAACTGAGGAAACTTTGAACGATACTTGACCCTATTTGCGTTTTTTTTATTTTCACTGTCGCATCATTTGCAATATTATAGGAGGTCAATGCCACGGATGGTCGCGGCCTTGACGGTGACGAACGGTGACCTTCAAGCAGTCAACGCGTCACGAGTTCAAAAGCCCGCGCTTTTTAAATGTTATCTGTCATTTTTTAATTATAATTATTTTTTATATTTTTTTTATATCTTTATTATAAATCTTAACGTTACAAATACATTATAAAATAAATTACATAATTTATTACTTCCTAATAAGTACTATCGACTAGTTTTTGATACTTTTTGTTATTGAATAAGTTTTGTGTATAAGTGTGTATGTATGTGTGTTTGAGACATCCGTTGTCACTTCGATGCGGCGAAAGCATAGCTGTAAGAAAAATTTTGGGGAGGGCATTCGTTTCATAGGGGAGGTGGTTTTAGTGTCATTCTTTATTCATCTTCATCCACTCCGACGCATGTTGGGCATACCGGCTTCCCTTCCATGGCATAAAATGATTTTCCTTTGACTGGGTTTTGACATTCCTGTGTGATCGAAACACAAAGTTAACTTTGTAAAATGCATACCTTCTAAACATTCATAGAGAGCATGTAGATTTTTATAGAAAGTTTTATACTTAACCTGGCAATAGACGCTAAGCTGAAAATTTTGAAATACTATACCTGTCATATAGCTGCTTTTTGACCTCGATTTTTTTCCTGATAATCAAGACTGATACTGACCTTGCAAACGAAGCAGTCTGGATGCCACTGGGTGTTAAGTGCGGAGATGTAGTTTTCCATGATAGGTTTACTGCATCCACCGCACTTAGGGGCAAACATGTCGAAGTAATCGGCGCGGCAATAAGGCTTTCCGTCCCGTTCGTGGAACCCTTCTTCCCCAAACTGCTGGCCGCATTGAGCACAGAAGAAGTGCTCTGTATGCCAGGTCTTCTCCAAAGCTGTCACGCATTTCTGTGAACAAAAATAATACAGTTTTGATGAGACTCGTGCATGTTTTCTTCTAAATTATAAGGATTGATGTCTTGAAACTAACGTCGAGGATTGGTCCGTTGCAGTATGCGCATCTTGGCGAGAACAGATTATGGTAATCCGGTTCGCAGTATGGCCTTCCATCGCGCTCGAAGAAATTCCTAGTTCCCAACTCTTGGTTGCAGTGAGCGCATGTGAAGTGCTCAGGATGCCATGTGCGACCCAAGGCGGTGATCACCTGCACAAAAATGAATATTGTAGCCACTTCGTTAACAACACTTTAACTAAAAGCCACGACTTGCTTCCACTAGTTAAATTTAAAAGTTATCGAATTTCCAAGTCGTGCTGTTTTCAAAGAAGTCTCCACCTGTCCGACGATGGGCTTCTCGCAGGCGTTGCAGCATCCCTTCTGGGGGGTTTGGACTCCTTGGCGGCTCATGTCTGCCCGGAGGGATCCGAGCATATGCTCCAAAGACGCGGACTCTGCTTGGCGCGGGTTGCTGCGGTACTGTTCCTGCCACGCGTGCTTCTCCCGGTAGACGTGAGCGCCACTATCCGTCGGCGCACTGCTCACCTGGGGGGAACAAACAAGATTTTTTCTTTACTGCCGCTTCAGATTTAACAGCAGTTAACAGGACGGCCCCGATCTTAAGATCGAAGTCGAAGTCTAGGATTGGTAACGTACAGAAAAGAAACCGGCCGGTCGTAGCGGACAAGAGTGAATGCGGCCCAAGTGAAATCTTTGACTATGTACTCTAATATTATATGCTCGCGGCCCCACTACGCCTGTGATGTAACAGTGCGTACTATCTTTGGACGCGAGCGTTAGAACGGGCGAGAGGGAGACAGCACCGCTGGAGTGGACCGCTCCCGCGGCTGGAAATAGCCGTCGACCAAGAAAGGCGACTTGTAAATATTATAATAAACGGAAAATCGGGTGTTCAGTGGTGCAGTGTGCCGAGACGAACCTGACAGTTGACTAGCTATTTTGGACTTTATGATTATGGGAATAGCATTGGTGTTTTCAAGGTAAAGACCTGGCCTTGCCATTGTTTGTCCTAATTAGAAATTAGGTCCTTCGCATTTACAAAGAAGCACCGAGAACATGAGCTTAGTAAGAGGTTACGTTTACATTTATTTCTGCCTTTGTAACGTCTTGCTAACGCGATGACTCATGCAAATGTGTTTATACTAATCTGTACACATGTATACGTTTACTTTAATGAAAACCGACAACTGTGGAGTAAATAAAAGCCGGTATTACGAACGAAATTCGGGTTATGATAAGGTGACGCGTTGAAAGTAATATATAAAAACAATCGTAATATGAGGTCAAGTATCTATCGTTTTGGCAGCTTCGTTTACTGCTGGGTGGTTAAGTCCACGACAAAGGTCGTTAAATAATAAAACGCTTTTGAAACTAAATTTATGTATTATGTGTGTAAACAATAACACAGATCTGTTAGCTTCAAAGTAGGAATTAGACAAATGAAATATAATGGTTTATAGATGGTTTCTATGCCAGTGGATGGTTAGTCTAATATTACTATGTTATTGTTTTTTTATTAATAATACAAATGGCCTAGTAATTTGTAAAATGTAATAGTAAAATTTTAAGAAAAATTGAAAATAAGTAATATGATTCTTATATTTTGCGGATTGTTTTCTCAAATTATCATAAGTTATGTATGCAATATTGTCATTTACAAAAATAGAAATGTAAATAACGGCCGTATAATTAAATCATTATACGCGCAATAGATTGATAATTTTTAAATTAGCTTTTAAACCAAGAATCCCAAAAGCCTTTCGGGCTACACAAGGATATGGGTTTACCAACCCGAAATTAGAATAATTAAAAAGTTAGTTTAATTAATTAATAATTACTGCTTCAAATCTTGCTGTCATCAAAATAAACAGTTTCGTTTCACGAAAATCGTATTTTAGACTCATTGAGAAAATCGATTTTAGTAGTGATTATTCATTCGGTTTCTTTCTTAATTCTAAATACGTCAGTAAGCGTCAATACAATCTCACCTTTCTTTCGTGTATAATAAGAACCCAAGTTCCTTATAGAGAAGCTGACCATCCGCTTGTCGTTATACCTAATAAACTAGAATAGAAGAGAACAGAAATAGGGCTACAAAACTCACGCATGCATTCTTAAATTATCAAACAAGCAACGGTAAGTTTCCAGCATTTGTTTTTCCTTCAAGGCAAGAGTGAATAGGCTTTTGTTGAGTCAGTGCGCTTCACCATCTTCGGCTGCATTACCACTTACCATCAGGTGGGATAGTCATCAAGCGCTGGCTTAAATAGTAAAAGAAAACGATTCATAAGTTATAAGCAGTATGTAGTCACCTTGAAGTCAGAGAGTGAAGCCATAAGATCATCGAGCTCCTTCGTAGCGCTGGATGCATGATGATGATGGCGGGTCGCGATGGTCGGTGGCGGTTGCTGTTGGGCTTGGGCTGGCTCCACCACGGTCTCTTGCACAGTCACCGTCACTTGTTTGGTGCCGGGACGCGGTAAAGTGCCTGACGATGGCGGAACCGGTGATACAGATGCTCGCCTAGAAAAGAAATCACTAGTTAGTAAGGCTAATGATTGGATTAAGATTGTAGTTTTATTTATGTTAAAAAAAGCTACTCCCACGAAAGCATATTGTTGAAGTTGAATTTTTCATAGAACTGTATCAATCTGACCCAAAAAATTTTTGTGTAGGCCAAACAAATACTTGTTTCGTGCAGTAGTCGAACCCCCGGCCCGCAGTGTCGTTAACAAATTGCTATTGCGCTACAGAGCTGTAAATTTGATTCGGACTCGGTTCAAAATAATTCTAATAATATTTTGATTTACCTTGTAGTAGCGGCCTAAAAGAATCCGCAACCCATTATTCAGCAGCATATCCGTGATAAAACTTAAAATCATAAAAAACTGCGGTTGTCAACCCAATAAGGCAATCTATGTGAGAGGCCGTGAATTCAAGCGTACACCGAACTCTCCCCACTTAAGCCTTACCAGGAAGTAGAACTCTTTTTCAGCCTAGGTGTCCGTCTGGGTATGAATCAACCTCTTACCTATGTCTGCCGCCAAATAACAGTGCCTGGGACTGCTGTGTTACAGTCTGAAGTGTAAAGAGAACCAGTATAATAACAGGCTGTGAGGCATTCAATCTTACTCCTAAGAACGGACAACGCACTCCTTCTTCATAGCATTCTCTGTTTGAGGTTGGCAGCAAGTGTCCACCACTCACCTATTACAACAACTAAAAGAAATAATAGAAATTTATATAAGCTTAGGATACCCTTCTCCAAATTAAAACTTGTTTCGACTAGCCCCACGTTATGTCAATAAAGATTTATAACCATTTACCGAATTCTATAAAATCCTAGAAAACCCTGCGCAATTTAATAAACAATTAAAAGCATTCCTTATTAATAAATGTTATTATACTTTGAATGAATTTTTGACGATAAATAATGACAAAGGAAGAATACTTCATCTATATTGTATTTCTAATTTAAGTAATTTATATAAAATAATATTGAATGTTGATGATATGATATTTTATAATTTATGTTTGAAAGTTATACAAAATTGTTAATCCTCTAGTGTTGCTATGCCCTTGCAGGGCGTCACATGTATACCTATCAAATGTAACATCTTTCATTTGTAATGTGACATGCAATAAACAATTTGAATTTGAATTTGAATCACACAGCAGCAGTATGGCAGCAAGTGTCAGTGGACAGCAGTAGCCACTTATTATCAGACTAGCTGTTCTCCGCGACTTCGCCCGCGTGTAATTTAGGTTTTGAATTTTTTTGCGCGCAACCCTAATTCTTTTTCTTAAATAAAAGGAGCCTACGTTACTCCTTATAACATCAGCTATCTGCCAGTGAAAGTCCCATCAAAATCAGTCCAGCCGTTTCGGAGATTAGCCGGAACAAACAGAAAGAATGACAGACAGACAAAAAATTTATAAATTGTATTTTTGTTATAAGTATCGTATATACTTTCATATGCATTTAGTAAAAAGCTTTTATTTTGACATTACAAACAGACACTTCAATTTTATTTATTTGTATGTAGTATGTATGTAAGTTCGATTTTCACTTCAGTTTTATAAAAGCGGTAGTCAAGGCAATTGCCCATGTTAAGACACAATAATATATGATATCAAATCCTAAGAATAACTTGGCAATAATTAGCGCTACATTATTTATGATCATTTATAACATTCAACGAAATTTGTAGCTATAGAAATAGATAAATCAATTTCGCGCCAGACAGCCAATTAATGCACACTTCTAAAATGAAGCATTAATGTAAATAATGTCATTGCAAAGTCGAATAGAACTCACATTGTGACATTGGACACTGCTTTATTTGTGATAGGTGAATTTTCTGAATTGTAAATTAACTCTACATAAATATGTAAGCCATTACATCCAAGGAATATATCTGATATCTCATATTATTTATGACCATATGCCATACGTCACATTTAGTCAAACTAAAAACTCATCTTCTTTTCTACTGTTTAATAGCGATCCGCTCCGGCTTCGCCTGGATAGGATCTATCAAAGACCTCGCCCTCGCCCACGCTGTAGCGTTCATTTTATCAATTTTTAGTTTTTTCATACAAAAATTAAGTTTTTCGCATAAAATAGTCTAGATCCTTTCTGGCATTGCTCTCTATCTGTTCGTAAAGTGTCATCACAATCGGTTCGGCTATAACGAAGATTAACCCGGAGAGATATACAGACAGACAAGCAAAAATTATACAAATGGCTATTTAAGTCTTAATGCCATGCAAATAATCCCCTGATTTCGATAAAAGGCAGTTATTTCGATATTACAGACAGACACTTCAATTTTATTTATATATTATGTTTAATAAGAAGAATTACTATTTTTGTTGTGGTAAATCTCAAATAGATAACGTGGTAGAGCCACGCTGTAGCGTTATTAATTTTTCTGCATAGTGCATCGCTCCAGGAAAGGACCAAGCTCGCACAGAATATGAGCGTAAAACAGTAGCATAACGTTTCCGTATTTCGTATGGTGAGTGATGAGACCGAGAAGTTCCTAAATGTAGATAACACAAAAACATTAAGTCCTCGGGTAACATCTCTCTATCTGTTCGTAAACTTTCTTCACAATCGGTTCGGCCATTCCGAAGATTAGCCCGGACAGAAAGACAGACAGAAAGACATAAATTTTAAAAATGGTTATTCCGGTCTTAATGGCGTGCAAATAACCCGCTTAGCTATATAAAAGGCAGTTATTTCGATGTTAGAGACAGACACTTAAATTTTATTTATAGGTATAATATGTTTAATAAGAAGAAGTATTATTTTTGTTGTGATAAATCTCAAATAGATAACGTGGTAGAGCCACGCTGTAGCGTCATTAATTTTTCTGCATAACGTATCTCCGGGAAAAGAGCAAGCTATCAAAGAATATGAGCGTAAAACAGCAGTATAACGCTTCCGTATTTCGTATGGTGAGTGATGAGACCGAGAAATTCCTAAATGCAGATAACACAGACCCTTTTTACTGGAAACGAGGCATACCATCTTAGTCCTCACGGGTGACAACGCATCTGCATTTTGATTCGTAAACGAGGATGAAAACGAAAAAATAAAAACGTGATTAAAAATGTATCATGGATATGTTAGGTAAACTTTTGTAGAGCATATGAACGTTGTTGCTTACTATTCATGTATTGCTCGAAATAATACGTAACATCAACATTTTGTCTAACAGCCTGTCTGCGTTTAGATGTTATCCGAGGACTTAATGTTTTTTTTTAATGATAAGGGTTACAAACGAGCACACAGTCCACCTGATGGTAAGTGGTTGCTGTGGCCCATAGACATCTACATCTATTCTCGTTAGCGAATCAAAATGCAGATGCGGTTCTCTACACTCACCATACGAAACACAGCAGCATTAAGCTGCTATTTTACGCTGGTATTCTGTGAGAGCGTGGTCCCTCCCCGGTCGAGCCGACCCATTCGTGCTACAACTATACAATGAATATAGCTGCAACATGGCTCTACCACGTACAGTATAGTAGTTTCAATTTTTCTATATGTATTATAAAAGGTAATGAATTCAGTTTTCGACAAGTCTGGATTATTAATTATTTTCTAACACCTTTCCTTTTCCAATCCTTTTTTTATTTCAACTCGCTTTCTTGTTTTCGTGGTATTTAGTAATTGATTTTAAACTAATTTCCTGATGAGAGACGAAAGATTTAACATTTTGTATATAGCTCAAAATCGGATGACAATGTAGGAATATGAAAAAACGTTCTATATTACAAATTTTTAAAAATTTGACTACTTAACAATTTACATGCGGAAGAATATTTTTCAGAGTTTTTGTCAGGTTTCTTTGATCGTCAATCGATGAATGACATGATATTTAAATCTGTAAAAATGTTGTATACTACTAACTACTCGCGATTTTTGTCAAACTTATAGTTTCACAAGTTGTCGCAGCGTTAAACAATAAAATTGGCACCTATTCAACCTTAAAACAAAAGTAGACGTCATAGACGTAGTACCGTAGTAAATAGTGAGGTGTGCATAAAACCATCGTTATTTTTACTTCGTTTCGTTAATTGACAAAACATTCGTAAGTTATCAATAGAGTTGGTAAAATACGTATACGGTATTTTGTACGTGGTAGAGCCATGCTGCAGCTATATTAGTAGTATAGTTGTAGCACGAATGGGTCGGCTCGACCGGGGAAGGACCACGCTCTCACAGAATACCAGCGTAAAATAGCAGCTTAACACTGCTGTGTTTCGTATGGTGAGTGTAGAGAACCGGAGACCCTTTTTACTGGAAAAGAGGCATTCCATCTTGGTTCTCACGGATGACAACGCGTCTGCATTTTGATTCTTAATCGAGGATAGATGTAGATGTCTATGGGTCACAGAAACCACTTACCATCAGGTGGACTGTGTGCTCCTTTGTCACCCTATCCTATAAAAAAAATAGTATAATAAACAGAATATATTTTTATTTAAACACCGACCAGGAAAAAAATACTCCGCTATTTAGCGGATATTCACTAATGTAATTTCAATTGCTAGAAATAATAATTATAGCTTATAGCGTTATCTGTCAACTTGTCAACTCGAGCCGCTCAAGTTTGACAGACTTTGGTTGATCGGCCACTATTTTTATGTTGTAAATTATAATATACGTTACAAATGTTATCACGTTTAACTTATTTTAAATTCCCGGTGTTAGGTACTAGTACTTCAGTGCGCCCATAGTCACGGGGGTCTGAGTTGTTTTTAGATTTACAGGAACTTCGGTGTTTCACGTTAGATTGTGACCATCTTTAAGACGGTACCCGCATTACGTAATACAATTTAATAGAACACAAATCCTCGCAAAAGAACACCGATCCTTATCAACGATGATTCGACAAACTATAGAAGTTATAAATCATCATTATTTCAATAGAGTTGGCTGGCGGCTATACTGTCTGTTTCATCTCTAAGAATAACTCCTAAACACATTGAACGAGTTTTTTTATTACTGTTCCAGTGACAAAACAAGCTAACAAACTATCTAAAGATAAGTGGCTAATACAACTCATAGCAAGCAACTGGAAACAAATAAAGTTACGGACACCTTTGGAGACTAGGATGAAATGCCACAGTGCAATAATTATACTGGTTCTAGATCCACTATTTAGCGACAGAAATCGCTAAGGGAAGGGAGTAGTACAAACCCAATCAGACAAAATAAAGATATATCGATTTTCTAATAAATTATCCTTTATATTGCGTATAAAGTATAATGAAACTACAGAAAAAAGTACATAGTAATAATCATAGATATAATTTTCTAGGTACTCTTTTTCTGCCTAGGAGACCGTCTGTGTAGGTACCACCCTCTTTACCTATTTCTGCTGCCAAATAGCAGTGCTGTGTTCAGAGAGCCAGTATAACAGGATGTGAGGCCTAGTCTTAGTTTTCAGAGGTGACAACGCGTCTTTAGCCGTCTTTGTTTGCAGTTGGCAGCAGGTGTCCAAGCGCAGCAGTAGCTATTTATCATTAAGTGGACTATAAGTTCAATTGTAACTTCAGCTTTATAAAAAATATATATATTAATGCGTCAACAGGTGCCGTTTCGAACAAACGCCAACTACGTTCTCGACCGCCAATTACAATCAATAACACAAAGTAAACTTGAAACTGCAACTGCAACGATTACTGTTTAATACACGAATTGTTTGGCAGACATTTACAGCGTCGTTAAATATAATTGGAACGAAGTTCTTTTTTCAGCGGGACTGTTTAAAAAAAAAGTCCCGCTAGGTTTCTTGCTGGTTCTTCCCAGGACAGAGGTATTTTCCGAACCAGTGGTAAATAAAAAATGACTTTCAATAAGTATTATGTAATAATCAATATTGAATAAAAAATCATTCAATAGGACGGTACGGATTTGGCGGATGGGGATGGATAGGCGACAAAAACTGTAAGATTTTTCCGTCACGACCCCTTCTGACGTACTGTAGATGCGGCTATAAGGAAGCGAGATGGAATAATATCCATCTCAAAAAAGAAATATTTTTTTTATTTTAAATGACGCTTCATTTTAATAGACGCTAGTAATTCATTTATTTGTATTTGTTAATCAATAATATAATACGTTTACCAATAATAATATACTAAGAAAGGAACTTCGTTCCAACCGAGTGTTTCACGACAGTCACGCATGTTTTTTAATTTATTTGTTCATTATTGCATTCTCTATTACAAAAAATAAATTTAATCGTAGAGGCCTTTTTTTATAGGATAGGGTGACAACCGAGCACATAGTCCACCTGATGGTAAGTGGTTGTTGTGACCCATAGACATCTACATCTATCTTTAATAAAGAATCAAAATGCAGATGCGTTGTGACCCGTGAGGACTAACATGGATTGCCTCTTTTCCATTAAAAAGGGTCTCCGGTTCTCTACACTCACCATACGAAACACTGCAGTGTTAAGCTGCTATTTTACGCTGGTATTCTGTGAGAGCGTGGTCCTTCCCCGGTCGAGCCGGCGAATCCCCGATGAAAATGTATGCAAATAAAAATTATTAATAAATTAAAATTTTAATAAGATTAAAGCTTAAATTAAGTTTTCTACAGAACCTTGAGCATGACGAAATTACGTACAACGTTCAAACAACAACGTCGTAATAATTTTATAACGCGATAGCTAGAGAGGAAATCATGAATTATAAAACATATTTTATTTGCGAACCTTGTTCCTGAAATTAACATAAATACATTTAATTTGGCAGAGATGCAGTTTAAATTTTTCTGTAGACAGTTAACTAAGCAGGCAAACTAGGATTTTGTAATACGATTATCAAAAAAAAAAACTATGACCTAAAATAAGTTATTTATCATTCATGACAGATAAAAAGAAATAAAAAGAAATTTTTGCAATTTTAGAAATTCATGTTATAATATTTCTGATTATATCTTGATAGTGTAGTGGCCAGTGTAATAATATTTAATACCCCATACCATTACGGTGTCGTAAGAGGCGACAGAGGGAAACACACCAGAAGGTGGGCAGCAGCATCTTCCTGATAGCAGTAGAATCTTTCAATCAAGAAATTCCCAGTAGCAGTCCGGAGTCAGGAAATTGACAGTGTTTTCAACCCCGTACCTCGGATCACGTAAAGCCGTTGATCCTGTGCCTCATCTCTCTTTGGTCTTGTCGAATTGCCGTCCCATTGGACTATGACAGTGAGGGAATAGAGAGTGAAACTGTGTGTGCGTATACACTCGTGCATTATAATCCTGTCCTGTGGAGACGACCAGTTTCCGATATGACTGGTCGCGGCGACCTAATTTTAATCTGGGGGACATTAATGTATTGTGCTCGTCAATTTACATTTGTAAAACGCCTTCATGGCGCTGGAATTATTCCTTTAATTGGGTAACGTTTCATTAAATTATAGTGATTTAATGATAGTATCATCGTTAAGATCATAGAACCATGCAGCTTTTTCTACTTTATTGGCCCGGAGCAGTTCAATGCTGTACACGGGTCTCTCCTATTGTAGGATGTGCTATGATAGCCACGCTTAACAGGTAGATTGTGGATCGCAGTATCAGATGTGTCGCAACATTGACAATGCCCCCGGTAATAGGTCACGATTCATTACATCTGGCATAATATATACGAGATTCTATGTCACTATCTTTCGGATGAAAATACATAATATATAATTGATTATTTTGGACACCATCTTAAAATAACAGCTTAATGCTGCTGTTTAGTATGGTAGTAAGTGAAGAAAACCGAGAAGAGGAAAAAAAAGGAAACACCTTTTTTACTGGAAACGAGGTATTCCTTAGACCTCAGGGACAACCTTACAACGCATTTACATTTTGATTATTAATCGATGATAAATGTACCTATGGGCAACAGCAACCACTTGCCATCAGGTGGACTGTGTGCTCGTTTGACACCCTTATTCTGTAAAAAATATTCTGGTCTCTTCTATGACGCAACTAGACAACCATTCAATTAAGTAAATATAAAATCTTAAAGGAGTGGAGTAGATAGAAATATATAAGGAATTTGTATAGAGCATTTTATACAAAGTATAATAAAGTTTGATACTTTAATATCTATAAATATTACATTTCATTCTTCAGAAAACGCTTGACTGTTTGATAAATCGATTATTAAATATTACGTTGCACGCATAAGTCACAGCCTCGATTTATTATTGCAATACGGTTATCTGACGTGGAATGATATTGCAAAATCGAAAGTGTTCCAACAAGATGCATAAGACCGTATGCAGAGTGAATAGTGAATGTTTACATTATTTTTTTATTTAGAACTAGCTATTCCTGGTATACAATTTTATAATGCATTTTTTGTCAGAAACATTAGCATTTCGTCGTAATTGTATGAATTCTGATAAAATAATTGATTTGACTAATCTTATTTTCCGTGATTGTGCAATCCATCCATCTACAACGTATCAAAAATCCGCCGCTGAACATAGGCCTCATTTGCCATAGTTGCCACGCATGACATTGCGGGTTGGGTTTTTGATTACTTTTGGTTATTATCAGGAAAATGCTGCGGCCCATCTCCTGGTTTGTTTTACTCTGTCGCCTTTTACGTCATCCCGTGATGATATGAGGTAGTAGATATTCTTACACCGCCGCTACACAACGAAATACCAAATCCAAATCTCACAAAACAGGTTATGGGCTACTGCCTAAATCTATCTAAAAAGCTCCTGCTTTCCCAGGGCCAGGGATACTGAGTTCACCAGCCCGCTTGCCGAACGTGGTGAGTATAGACAAATCAAACGGGCAGGTTAAGTGGTAATAAGTGCTTTGAATACAACTATTTTTACGGATTTTATCGCGTTTAATTTACTTATTTTTATTTCACGGCGTTTCGTGTGCTTTACGCACCCATGTTCACGGGGGGAACTGATATGTTTGACGTCCCGATGTCATAGTTAGCCCGGCTACCTTCAGTTTTTGAATATTAATTTTTGGTCCGATCTAAGCAGAACGAGCTTACAGTATGTTGAAGTCTAGCAGTGGTATGCTTGGGTTTTAGATTTAATTTCGTTTGCCTCCACTTCTATTAAAAAAACGCACTGGAGTAGCGCGGCAGACCTACTGCACCATAATCCTCTCAGAAATTAGTGGAGCTTGTGCATTGGGACGTATGTAGGATAGGTTGTTTTATTAAAATAATATTAGTTGTAGCAACAAAATATCAATACTATCGTGATATCGTCTCCATTCATTCACCCATGGTTGATTGATGTGATGTATAATTGCAAGCAATTGCCTAAAGTACTGATATTTTTTAATTAAATAATGTACTTATTTATTAAAGTAATACTATTGTAGTAACTGTATAGTTTATTTTTAAATATTTTTGTAATGAAGTTCCTTATTGCACGGTACAAATTTGGCGGATGGGGGCTAGGCGAGAAAAAGTGTAAGATTTTTCCGTCACGACGCTTTCTATAGTTCGAGCGGGATGGAATAATATCCATCTCCCTCGCACTTTTTCTTATCTTGCCATGAAAGAAATATTATTTTAAATGACACTTCATTTTAATAGACGCTAGTAATTAATTTATTCGTATTTGTTAACCGATTCGTTGCGGCACCAATTTTCGACAACTTTTAGCTGTGGCGGCGAACAAATATTAGCTGAAGGCACAATAGGCGTATCATCCATAGAAGTTGATGACACGCCTATTGTGCCATCAGCCATGTGTAAAAAAAAATCTTTTTTTATGCTTTTTTCACTTGTTTAGACCTAATTAAGTTTAGTTGACATCAAACATCAGTTGCAAACGGAAGGATACTGTTTTTAGTGGGTAACTACGTGTTTTTCTACGTGTTTTCCTTGAATTTGAGAGTAAGTGACTTTTTTTTTATGCAGAGATTACAAACCTTTTGTACTATTTTTTGTTTTATAAAAAAAAACATTTATATAAGTAGATACAGCTAAATCACCCTGGAAAACCTTGGTTTTTATTAAATTAAATTTTCACCTACCTAATAATAACATTTGTAAATATCAAACAATCAAGAGTTTATGAATCATTGATATTTACAAATGTTAAATATTATTTAATGTAATACAAATGTAAAACTAGTCGATCTGAAAACGTCTAATTAGTAAGAATAGCAAAACAAGTGTTTACAAAAGGAAAAAAAAACGCCAGCGCTGTACAGCGGCGGATGAACAAAAGACTATTTTGTTCCGAACGGGTTTGAACTGTTTCAAGCAAAAATAAACCTTATACCATATCACAAGAGCTCATGGTACTTCGTAGGTCTATTCGGCTATATGATAGTAATAAGACGGCAGTTCAAAAATTTTAAGCAAAATTAAACAATAAGCTGAAGTCTCCTGTCAAAAAGAAAACAATGCGAATTAAACAAACGCATTTTTTTCTTTTTAACAGGAGACTTGTTTTCCAGAAACTTATTTACAACTTGAATTTGTGAGCGATCGCAATGAGTGCTATTATTTGTTACTTATTAGACTATTTTTCCACAACATGATTTAAAAAATCCACAAAGTAAAAAGAGTACCATGTACAAGTTAAAAAAAGGTTGTCAACCCCTAAAAATTTCAAATTCTCAAAATTTCTAGAAACTAAGCTATAGACATGAACTACTTGCAAAATAATGAATATTTTGTTCTGGATAAATCTTCCAAAAACGCAATTTGAGCGAGTTACGTAGGTCACTTAATAAGTTTTGAGATATACAAAAAGTATTCTAGATACTATTAATATTTATTTTACATCTTTTCAAAATATTCTCCATCATGCTCTATACAAAGTTCCATTCGCCTAAACCAACTCTGAAAACACTTTTGCCAGTCTTGATCTGACTGGTCGGAAATCGCTTCTTCGTAGGCAGCCACGGCTTCTTCGGCGCTTGAAAAAAACTTGCCTTTTATTTTTTCTTTGACTCTTGGGAACAAAAAGAAATCACAAGGAGCTAAGTCAGGGCTGTAGGGTGGGTGACTTAGAGTTTCAACACCAGATTCCTCAATAAATGCTTTTGTTCTAAGGGAGGTATGTGAATAGGCGTTATCGTGATACAGCATGATTCCCCAGGCCGGTCTTTGGTCTTCTCTCCGCACAGCTTGAAAAGCTTTGGGTAATGCAAATGTAGTATACCATTCAGAGTTGACTGACCTACAATTTTCCAGCATTGACGTCGAGAATGTCCGCTCCACGAAAAAAACTAGCCACCATTTTTTGCTGACGTTGCGAGGTCTTTGCAGTTTTGTCGGTAACTGTCCTTCTGAGTAGACCCATACCGATGATTGCCTTTTATTTTCCGGATCATATTGATAGATCCATGTCTCGTCACCAGTAACGATTTCTGAAACACGCCTAGATGCTCCGTTTTCAAAACGTAGACGCATTTCATGGCACCAATCCACACGAGTCTGTTTTTCGCTTTCGGAGAGCAAACGAGGATCCATCGACAACAAAGCTTCCTCACTCCAAGATATTGATGTAGGATGGTATGAATGTCGAACTAATGCCTACAATCTTTTCGATGTCCGTATATGTGATTCGTGAGTCTTCTCGCACCAAAATTTCAGTAGTCCATACATTTTCTACCGTTACTGCTGTTTGCGGGGCCGCTGTTCTTTGGTCATCTTTAAGATTAATTTTACCCTTTTGAATTCAGCAAACCACCTAAAAATTGTTGCGGGTGATGGAGCTGAGTCCTCTAATGCTGATTGTAACCGTTGTAAACTTAATTGTTCGGTTAAACCAAATTTAAAATGATAATATATCATAGCGCGCAAATGTTCACGGTTAAGATCCATCGTTTTAAATGTTTTTCGAGTGTTACACTACACTCACGCATATTTTTTAACAAAAATATTTGTTTCCATAACAATAAAAAGAAAGATTTAAAACAAGCTATATTCACTGTATTTCAAAGAAATAAAGCCCATCATAATATAATGGAAGGAGCAAACAAAGTAGACCAGGACTATTTTAATATAAATGAATAATAGAACAAGGAAAATCATATAAAAGTCCGAAATAAAAATCGGAGTCAG
This sequence comes from Parnassius orleans, assembly GCA_029286625.1. Classification (NCBI taxonomy): domain Eukaryota; kingdom Metazoa; phylum Arthropoda; class Insecta; order Lepidoptera; family Papilionidae; genus Parnassius; species Parnassius orleans. Next base: position 2,095,160 of record JAGSMP010000051.1, read on the forward strand.
ACAATTTCTTTAACTTATATGAATAATGCTTTAAGCGATATTTTTTTTATTTACATGTAAACCAATGTTAAATTTATTTAGTTGATTGTGAGTCTTATAAATATTCCATATAGCAACCCCACGAAACGAAAGCGATTAACAACAACAGAACTGGCGAAGCGTGACGTATCGAAGTCGTGCTATTTTCGTCGCCATGCAAAAATATCCGTCGATTTTCACACGGCCCGTCGTCGTCGGCTCGATCGCGCCGAAATATCTTTATGGGACAACACTATGATGTATGATGACGATTTCAAATATAACGTTATTAACTTGACCAACAAGCAGCAGTGTATTTGAAAAAAATATTAATGTTCTAATGTTTTAGATTTTATTGTTTTAAAAAGATGAGAAAAAAAAGAGAATATCTCAATTTAGGGAATAGAACAATATTAGATAAATTAATTTTTATGCAATTCTAAATGAAATAACAGGAAGAATTTTTTCTACATTTCATACTTATAATTAAAAACCATTTTTAACAATTAATTAATTGTGTCGCTTCGCATCACTCACATTTTTATAAATAAAACAATAATTGTCTAGAAAGAACAGTTCTTACTAAATTCTTTCGGTTAAAATTATAACAACCACACTTTAAAAAAAAGTACTTAACAGCAACTTGGTTAATTTTTAAAGTATGCGTTTTTGTGCGTGTTAGCACAACGTGTAAACAACAGACAACGTTAGAATAATAATTTTGTAACAATGCAGTTTAATATAAATTTCTTTCTTCTCTTTATTCATTCATTACAACCTTTTTTATACGTGGTAGAGCCATACTGTAACTATATAAAGGTTGTAGCACGGTAGAGCCGACCCTCGACCGGACCACGCTCTCACAACGTAAAACAGCGTCTTACTCGTAATGATGCTGTGTTTCGTATGGTGAGTGTAGAGAACCGGAAAGTTACCATTAAAAAAGGGTCCTCTTCATATTTTAGTCCTCAGGGGTGACAACGCATCTGCATTTTGATTTTTAATCGAGAATAGATGTAGATGTCTATTTGCAATAGCATCCACTTATCGTCAGGTGGATTGTATGCTTGTATGTCATTATCGCTCGTATACCCTTATTCTATTAAAAATTCAAAATTCAAAATTCCAGATTTGGCATAGTAGCCATGCTTGGCAGGTGGGTTGGCAATTATTTTTTTAGTATTTTATTATTTTAAGCTTAAGCAGAGCCGTGGTAGCTCAGATGGTTAGCGCTCGCTGTAAATTTCACAGTACGCGAGCAAACCGGGTTCAATCCCCGCCGGCACCAATGAGATTGTTAATTGCAATTTTAAGTGCTGATTTTCCACGTGCTCGGAGATGAAGAAAAACATCGTGAGGAAACCTGCATGCTGCATGTCTGAGAAAAAGAAAAAAATCGAAGACGTGAAGTTCGCCAACACGCATTGGTACAGCGCGGCGGACACTTCCTTGCCCTAAAACCCTTTCAGAAATGAGGGGAGGGCTGTGCCTAGCAGAGGAACGTATATATAGGCTGTAAGTTAACTTTACTTTACTAAGCTTAAGCTGTTGTTATGTAAATGCTGCTGCTCATTTCCTGTCTTAGCTTCCCTCTGTTTCCTCCTACTATACCCACGGGATGTTACACGGCGAAATTTCTCTACATTATGAGAGAATAGAATAATCATGCAAATGATAGATATAAGGTTTAAATTTATATTTTCAGTTGTACTTTCTCTTACAGTTAGGTAAAATTACATACTACCGCTTTAATTTAGTTTGTCACATGTTGCCTCTTCGTTTTAAATATGTATGTTTGTTTAAAATATGATATTTTCGGCAAATTTTCCTGTTTATATAATAAAATCTGTATTTATTTTAATTGGCTAACCAGTAATTTGAGCGGACATAACTAATATTTATTTCGGTGGCAAAATATCAGGATCAAAATCAGCAATAGACGTAATATGTAATTAAAATGAAGTTTATATATGAAGTCTACGATTCATAATCTTTAAAATGAATTTAATATTAAAAAATGGCATATGTCAAGCAGAGACGCATATAAATGCTTATATAACAGTATTATAATACTAAATAACAATTGTAGAATCTTCGAAAAAGGCGAAAGATTCTGCAAAAGAAACTATACAAGCTCTATGTTAACATGACCAAATCAAAGTAGCCTTGAATTCGCATAAACGTCTTATTTAGAAGGAAATTGCATTATTTGCATTTGAGACAGTTTAGAACTCAAACAATGGTGATTTTTTATTTTTGTTCAATGAATGAAAGAAAGAAAGACATTTATAAACTGGTACTATATACATCCCATAAAAAAAGACAGTTACACGTAGGGCGGTTTAAGACTACAAGTGATGGGGTGTGTATCGGGCCAGTGAAAAGGTTACGACCGAACGTAATGCTGCAGGGTAATCTACAACGCTGATGACTTGATTGCGTTGATGATTATTCGTTACTATGTACATAAATGATTTTGTAAATTTACCACACAATAACTTCCCTCGCCACACGCGACGTAGACGTATTTAATTAATTAAAGTATGCCGTTGTTATCTATGCTTTTGCCATCTCATAGGTAGTTCATTGATCCCTTTACTAAAAACCATGAAGGCGTGAATCAATAAACTCTTTGAAGGCGGTTTGGACTGCCGCATCGCAGTTGAGTTTTTTTCCTTGTAAGAAGTTGTCCAAATTCCGGAAAAAATGGTGATCTGTTGGAGTAAGCTCCGGGGAGTACGGTGGATATCGCAGACATTCCAATTGTAGCTCATCTAACTTAGTGGTTGTTTGTTGTGCAGTGTGTTGTCTTGCGTTGTCGTGAAGCAGCAGTGGCCTAGAGCGATTGACCAATCTCGGTTGTTTAGCAGCTAGTTATTCCTTCGTGGTTTGTAGTTGCTGACAATAGATATCTGCCGTAATCGTTTGGCCAGATTTTAGAAAGCTGTAGTGAACGACACCGGCGCTAGTCCACGAAGCACTCACAAGTAACTTTTTCTGAGTCAATTTTCGTTTAGGGCAGGATTTGACTGGGTCTCCAGATTATCGTACAGTATCCACTTTTCATCACAAGTAATGATTCGATTTAAAATCCCTTCATTATTGTGTCGGTTGAGCAAAGTAACACAGCAGTCGACGCGTGTTTGCAAGTTCGATTCACTCAATTCATGAGGTACCCATCGTTCAAGTTATTTTACTTTCATGATTTGCTTCAAGTGGGTTAATACACTTTTTTCACTTACCCTGAAGTCTGCTGCTATCTCTGAAGTGCTTTGTGATGGATCCGCTTCCACAATAGCCTTTAATTCTTCATTTTCCACTTTGGTCTACGGCCGTCCACGGGGTTGATTCTGAAGGTCGAAATTTCCAAAACGAAAACGTTGAAACCAAAAACGTACCGTGCTTTTTTTTGCAACACCAGCGCCGTACACATCATTAATCCTTCGAGCTGTTTCTGCAGCACTGGTGCCACGGTACAACTCGTACTCGTAAATATACCAATATTTCATGTTTTACATTCTGCGGTAATAAGCGACGCCAAAGAATAAAATAATGAAGAAAAAACAAATGAATGACTGTTTTCAAAACTCAAATGTACCAGCTAAATGAATTTATAAATTTAAATTTGGAATTCTTAACCAAAGAGGAGATATTTCAGATCAAAATGGTCAGTACGACAAAACGCTAATTTCATATGTAAGGACCTAATTTATGAAAATAGCAATAATTCTATCATTTGCGAATATTTATATAATATAAACTTTTAAAACGATTCCCATATCTTGTAGAAAGTATGAGTGAGAATGTTTTTCTCATAGTAAAAGCTACATGGTTGCCATTTTATGCCGTAGTTGTCGAAGCGTCGTCTCTCTTCTAATTCTTCAACTGTTCATAAGGCTGAAACAGTTATCTTATCAGTTCGACTGAACAGTTTGATGTCCCATTTAAAAATAAAGTTTTGTAGCCTGCTTAAGAGAATAAATGATTAGGATAATTTTATATTATTTACTAGCGATCTGCTCCGGCTACGCACGGGTTATATCTGTTTTCTACAACAGCGCCACCAACCGGGTTCAACTATGCCTATAACCTTTGCGGAAGTGCAAGCAATATGTTGATAAAGTTTTACCGCAATCTAATGAACGATATGGCAGCATATAAAAGACATTTTCGTGGGCAGCTGTTATGCGCGTCAACTGAGATTGCGTTTATCTAAATTACTCCAGTTTCTTACTACGAAATACGAATTCAGGCTATGCATACAGGTTTAATCTTATTATTGCTCAAAAATGTTATGCAAGTTCTATTTATGTGCTTTACAAATAAGCAGGTTTCCATTAAAACTTCTAAGACAAAGCACAAATACAAAAATGATTTATTAAAAATAGATCAAGTTTTGGCATGTTTCACCAAATAAATTTACTATCAAATGACGTTAGCCTTATTTGATTGGTTTGAATCCACTTTTCGACTATAGTAGTGGACCACTCCTAAAACAAGCATGGTAAGCGTATCTAGAGTGGTTAACGGGAATATTAGCACATGAGTAAAGAAACCGTACAGAGGCAAAGCTTCTAAGGAACTGTCAAAATTTTTAAATATTTTTGTAGGCTTGGCACAGGAGGATAAAAATAAATACAAAACGTTTATCAGCTTTTATTATAATTTATATATAATGTAGAATATTTTTTTACAAACTATTTTTATTCTAAATATTTTATTTTTATAATTTTTGTTCTTCAAAAATTTGTTGCGCCTTTTAATTAAATAGTAAATTCTAACTCTAAGGTCGTTTTTTTTAAAATAATCTATTGGAAAGCACTCACATGGCATAACAAATATCTTGCATACGTTTTAATATTTCATTACCAATTTTTACAATGTTTCTTTCGAGATCAAAATATTCGCGAAATTTTTGCTCAAGCAATTCATACATTTATTTCAGATACATTCTTACATTGACTGGAACTCGAACAAGCACCGTCATTTATCGGCAAGTTGAGCGTTGGTGAAGCATTTTCAAATAAATATTTTACGGTCCTTTTTTTAAATTTAATACAGGTCTTTTCGAAGTGATCCTCACAATTTTTATAATCAAGAAGTTTTGAAAGGTTTCTTGTCGTCTAAAATAATAAGAAAAACATGCACCTATGTATTTAACTTATAAACGTAATTATTCAATTATAACCATTATAAAAATAACTATTAGGTACTACGAACGACTTTTTCTTTCAATGTTAATAGATACCTCATACATAATATACTTATATGTATGATGTATTTATCTATCACATTAAAAATAATAAATTATAGTCAAGTTACTTATCTAGTGGAGTCTTTAGGATAATTAAAAAAATTATATATTTTTATTTATTCTATTATTGTTCATACAAAAAGTATATTCAACCATATTTATACGTTTTTATATTTCGTTGAACACGAATAATTCTTTAAAAAACAAAATTTCACACTTATTATTCTTTACATAACCCTGAGTTTGAGCACTGGCCGAGCCGGTTTAAAGCAGTTTATCTCTATACGTGACGAGCCGCCAGTGCTCACGCACACACGCGCGTCTGGATTGTAGTAGTTGACCTATCATAGCGCGGTTATATGAAGCTTTGCCTCTGTACGGTACGGTTTCTTTACTCATGTGATATTTTGCTTGTATTTTATTTAAAAAAAAAGAATAATTCATAAAATTACATTTGTATGAGACTTTACATTAAAGGTGACGCAACGGTAATACATAGATGGACATTGGATGATGCTGCTAAAAAGACAAAACGCAAAACCAAGTCTCTCAGGCGCATTACACGTGTGATAAAAATCGCTAATACATTTCATAACGGTCGCGGAACATTGAATTTGCATAGCATTGTACATTTCGCCACAGTTAATTAACTGTCTGAGCTAATTGATTAAAACCCGTAAGTGAATTGATATGTGTCATCTAGTTTGAAAAGCATAACATCTGTATTATCCGAAATGGTAAGTGGAGTCCAAAGAGCAGCAAACTACTTGAACCAATTTTGGCCAAAAATAAGGGTAATTGCGAAAGAAGTAATAGGTGGCTAGTCTATCGTCTACACAATCACAAACCCAATGTCCCATTTGTCGCCTTTTATAATATGCTAGACAAGTAATATAGTTGGCTTACTATTTTTTGTTACAAGTCGCACAAAAACATTGGACATAAAGTCCCAGACCAACGTGGTACTAGTATGAAGAAGTTAATAAATTGTTTTGTAGTTAAAATACCATTTTCAAAAGCCTTTTAAATCCATTGTTGTAGTACTTGTACCTATTCTGTGGTTGTAGACAGACAACACAAAGAACTACGTTTATACGTAGGTCACTCAATAAGTTTTGAGATATACAAAAAGTATTCTAGATACTATTAATATTTATTTTACATCTTTTCAAAATATTCTCCATCATGCTCTATACAAAATTCCATTCGCCTAAACCAACTCTGAAAATACTTTTGCCAGTATTGATCTGACAGGTCGGAAATCGCTTCTTCGTAGGCAGCCACGGCTTCTTCGGCGCTTGGAAAAAACTTGCCTTTTATTTTTTCTTTGACTCTTGGGAACAAAAAGAAATCACAAGGAGCTAAATCAGGGCTGTAGGGTGAGTGACTTGTACGAGTGCCTTTTATTTTCCGGATCATATTGATAGATCCATGTCCCGTCACCAGTAACGATTTCTGAAACACGCCTAGATGCCCCGTTTTCAAAACGTAGACGCATTTCATGGCACCAATCCACACGAGTCTGTTTTTCGCTTTCGGAGAGCAAACGAGGGATCCATCGACAACAAAGCTTCCTCACTCCAAGATGTTGATGAAGGATGGTATGAATGCTCCCCGAACTAATGCCTACAATCTTTTCGATGTCCGTATATGTGATTCGTGGGTTTTCTCGCACCAACATTTCAGTAGTCCATACATTTTCTGCCGTTACTGCTGTTTGCGGGGCCCCGGTTCTTTGGTCATCTTTAAGATTAAATTTACCTCTTTTGAATTCAGCTAACCACCTAAAAATTGTTGCGCGTGATGGAGCTGAGTTCTCTAATGCTGATTGTAACCGTTGTAAACTTAATTGTTCGGTTTAACATAACTTAAAATCATAATATATCATAGCGCGCAAATGTTCACGGTTAAGATCCATCGTTTTAAATGAAAAGCGCGGGAAGCATTGCAGGAAAATTAATAGAACTTTGTTTTGTTTTTTTAATATTGAGCAATTGGCTTATGGAGTTCTATTTTTAAATAAATTTGCTTTTTAGAAACATATAACACGGGTGCGTTCCATTTTTAAATTCCGAGCATCTCAAAACTTATTGAGTGACCTACGTACGTACGTAATACTAGTAATGCTATTAAACATTACTAATATTCCCTTTAACCACTTCTGGTAAGCTTAAAATGCTTGTGTTAGAAGTGGTTCACGGCAGTAGTCGAATGGCGGTTTCGAACCCACGACCTTTCGAGTTCGCGGTCCGCGCCCTGCTATTAGGCTACTGACGCTTCAACACTCGTATGATTTTGATTCTTTACACTTCTCATGTCAAAAGTAAATGTGCGATAAGACTGAAGAAATAAGAAAATCTAGTAGTCATAAATAAAATATCCATCTGGAATATGCCGATAAATATCCATTAATTTTATACGTGGTAGAGCCATACTACAGCTGTATAAGTAGTATAGTTGTAGCTTGTAGCACGAATGGGTCGGCTCGACCGGGGAAGGACCACGCTCTCACAGAATACCAGCGTAAAATAACAGCTTAACGCTGCTGTGTTTCGTATGGTGAGTGTAGAGAACCGGAGACCCTTTTTACTGGAAACGAGGCATTCAATCTTAGTCCTCACGGCTGACAACGCATCAGCATTTTGATTCGCAAACGAGGATAGATGTAAATGTCTATGAGCCACAGCAACCACTTACCATCAGGTGGACTGTGTGCTCGTTTGTCACCCTTATCCAATAAAAAATAAAAACGTGAATAAAAGTATCATTTAATGGGCACGATTTTTCCGGTACCATACTCGCCATTTTTTTTAAACTGAAGTGATAAATAACTTACTCCACCTAATGGTTAGTGGTCACTGCAGTCCATAGACACCTGCAACCAACTTCAAACAAAGAAGTCTACAGATGCGTTATCACCTTTGAGGAATAAGATGGAATGCATCACAACCTGTAATTATACTGGCTCTCTATAACCTTTAGAACGGTATGCAGTGGTGCAAGTACTGCTCTTTGGTGGCAGAAATAGGCAAGAGGGTGATATCTACCCAGGCGGACTATTATGTAGAAAAGGGGAAAATATGTCTGCTGTGAGTGGCGTTAGGTGGCCAATTCTTATCCAGGAGAAGCTTCGGGCCGATGAGAATGATGACAATCGCAACACCACCTTCAAGAAAAGAGCCTACTCATTTTTAAAAGGCCGGCAACGCACCTGCAATTCCCCTTGTGTTGTAGTTGTTCATGGGCGGCGGTAGTCATTTACCATCAGGTGAGCCGCATGCTCGTTTGTCCCGTCTGATATAAAAATAAAACCAGCGGTGAAAGTTCCAATTCCTAATTACTTGCTGTATGACAGGCACCTTACAGTAATTTGATGTTATAGTGTCGGCTTTTATTACTTCATTGTACAGCTTACCCGTTAGGTACGTCGGTGCTGAGTTGGTCCAGAAGCGAGTCGACGGTCGGTCTGGACGATGCCGGACTGGTCGCGCCATTTGCTCTCCCGTAGCCGTCTGCGCCAAGAAAATTATATAGTACGTTTAAAAATATTAATTTTATTTGTATATAGGTTTATTTGTAACTAGTATATAGTTACAAAACCACAACCGTAATATAGATAGCATAATATGCAAAAAAGTTGTACACTAAAATTTCAATTGCGTATTTAAGACGAGGATTTCCTGCGATAAAAGGCTTTTGGCGCTCCTTTCTCCGCTGCATTCATATTTGTCATTCGGTGGACAAAAAGGTACTTAAACGTTTATGCTTATTATCAGGAAATAATGTATCTAATTAAAAATGAAGCCGCTAAAAAATCTAAATCACATGCCTTTCATACTATCCAAACATATTTCGCGGTTATCGCTTAAAAAAAACGAGAACTCGATCATCAAAGCTTTTATTTATAAAATCCATTCGATTAAGAATTTAATTGAGTATTTCATGTGTGCGAATTTTTTCCCGAGCATATACTATTTCAAGAAGTATTAATTCTCGAGTGTCATAATCGTGTTTAAAATACGATGTTTTTTTCCAACCTGGCCATAGGCTGGATTATCAAATTTAGTCATATTGATAAAAACGATGCGTCAACAAAAAAGTCAAAAAGTCTGGGAGTAGAAACTTATAAAAAAAAAATCCGAAAACTAGGTAATTGCAAATAATTGTCATTACAGTTCACTGATTATTTACAAATTTGATTTATTTCCTTTTAGAATTAAAGTCGTATTATATTCCAAATACTACCATTGTGTTATCTTTTTAGGACTTGATCGCAAAACGCGAACATTTCTCTAAAGTCTTTACCTTACATACCATTAAAGCCTATCAAAATCCTACTGCTGAACATAGGCCTCGTTCAGATTGCCCCTTATTTGCCATAGTTGCCACACTTGGCAGGTGGGTTGGCAACCGCAGTTTTTTATTTATTAATTGTTATTAGGAAGACGCTGTTGCCTATTTCCTTATTTCATTCCTTTTTTTCGCCTCTTACGATGCCCACGGGATAATATGGGGTAGTGGATATTCTTACACCGCCACTATACGGGGTCCATTACCTTACATAAAATATGCACACCTTCCTTCCTTCAACAAACAAAAAATGTATCAAGTAGTTTTAGAGTTATAAGCGAATTCATGTATGTATGTGACTTTGTTATATTTAGTGATTGACTTGTCGTTTGTCCCAAGTTTTATTTCAAATAAATATTAAAAGACGTCGAGAATTTTAAAGACGTACTTGTAAAAACATTAATTATAGTGCCAAAACAATGAGAATTGTTTCTATTATCACGGGAAGAACGGAGACAGGTGGATCCGGACATTTTGTTTCTGTGCCAAAATCTGTTGTTGTTCGAGGACTGATGTAAGTCGAGTAAATCTTATAAATAAAAGGATATGGCGTTTGCGGTAAATAAAGCATTATATGTACAGACTAGCGACCTGCCCCGGCTTCGTTTCGATCTATTATATATATGTGGCGTTAATTACATTTAAGATAACCATCAAAGACCCTTTATTTGAACAATTTTCGATTACTCAAGATATCTACAAGTTTTTCGGGTAAAATATAGCCTAGAACACTCCTGACATTGCTCTCTCTGTTCGTCAAGTTTTATTACAATCTGTTCAGCCATTCCAAAGAGTAACCCGGACAGACAGACAGACAATTTTTTTAAAAATGGTTATTATTCGGAATAAATACATGGAAATAACCAGCTCCCCTTCAGTCAACCTGCACGGCTCAATAAAAGGTAGTTATTTCGATATAACAGACAGTCACTTCAATTTTATTTATATGTAAAGATGTGGACCGTGTAGTCGTGGTGGTAAAGAATCCACCACCCCAGTTCGTCCCGTGAGCGTCGTAAGAGGCGCCTATAACAAATGCCAGTATGAATTTATAATAAAGACTTCGATAAATAAATCCAACTTACAATCGAAGAAGAAGAAAAAGGTTAAACAGAGATTTTTAAACAAAATTATCAAATATAAAAAGTTTCCTTTCAAAACTCGTTAAAATCATAGTGATACCGACATTTATTTTTTGAGGTACTGATACATTGACTCAAAATAATGAAAACAGTAAAAAAAAACAGTTTACTGGTAGAGTATGCCTCAAGGCATTAGGTCCGCCCTTTGTATTCTTTTATATTAAGGAATGCAATAATAAATAAATAAATATTATTTATCCGAAAAAAATAATTAAACTTAACTATCAGATGCACAGGTAGTCGAAACGAATTAGAACTCACGACTATTCAGTAATGTCTGTTTCCTAGTTACATCCATATCCAGTGTACCATATGAATTAATGTAATAGCAGAATTAAACGAATATATGGCTAAGAGTTCTGAAGCCTCCAACAAAGTATTACCCTGCATCTGTCTAAGTATAGTTACGAGTATAACGATACACAGTTGGCTTTGAAACTGGCTGATCGATCGATCATAGCTGGAAATTATTGTCCGTTGTGCAGCATGTCGTATATCATTCGCGCTTTATTTAGATTCCTGTCGTTGCCAAGCTTCTTATTAATAACTGACTTCGTCTTTATGTAATATTGCATTAGATGTCAATAAAACTTTGCCACTATATGTTCAACTAATATTCAAAAATGTTGTTATTTCTACACGTAATACTATTATTATATTGGTATATTCAAAGCGACAGAAGACAGTGGTGGTAAACATCATCTCTGTGACTGTTCATCTCCCTCTAAGTGGGGATACGGCGTAAGAGGCCGTACCTTAATCTTTGAATCCGTGATTAAAGATCCGTCCAGAAACGAGCTAATAAGCAGAAACGAGAGTGGATAGATCCCGCTTGAAGACCGCACCACAGGGGCGCTCTCGTGTCTCGTCACGGTGTGATCCTCTACCGTAAACGGGGCTCTTGCGGTATTGAGCAATTGGGTTGCGATTCGCGAACTTGAGGAGGACGATGACTCGTCGTGGTCTAGAACTTGTACCAGATCTGTTTCGGGGGCCATACACGGACACCCCCGGGACGGTACACACCAATCAATATTTGTTTGTTTGTTCATCTTCTATGTGAAACCATACCATTCATCCGATTACGACAAAAGATTGGCGAGATATCGTGCGCGTGTCCGCGAAGATTTCTAAGAAAAGGAAAAGGCACTGCGACGCATTCCGGGCTCATCTAGTACAATACAAATAAAAGATAGCGAGAAACGTGCAAGATATGTGATACGAATAACAATTCTCCCAAAAAAGGAGAGTGCTACATGACCTAATGGATTGTTTTTTAAGCTGTATAGCTTCAAAAAGAGAATATTTATAATAGTCTATTACTGTTAATTAAGCAGCTTTTTATACTTAGTAACTCATTAAGATTAAATATATCCTCCATGACGAATACGAAACGATAGAACCGTCATTAATGTTTATACTTTAATTATATTGCGATGCCAAAAAGTTGGCATTTCAGACAAATTAAGGTAAATAATAACAAGCTTAACAATATGTGTATGAATACTTGTTGACAACAATAACGCAGTTAGAAAGATGAAAGTAAATCATAGCTACGTTATTTTTATACAACGAAAGTGATGTGCATTGAAGGTTTATAAAAACAACACTGATCATCTTCTAAATTTGAAATGACAAAGCAAATGACCTGAATACCAAGTGGAGTTGACAAATTCAGGAATAATTTAGAACCATACTTTGTAGGTATGGTATCATCTATAGAACAAAATGTCTTTACGCAGTCATAAAAATATTCAATTACCGAAGGATGTAATATTTCTCTTTTATTTCTTGAAATCAACAGTAAATATTTAAAAAAAAACTGAGAAATCTTTTAATAGCACTCTTATGATAGATTCTAAACGAAACATTTTATGCAACAGATAAAACATTCTTCAAAGCAATGACAAGGATAGCGGAGCATTAATTTGAAATCTAAACAATCTGTAACGGCTTAAATCCGACGTCGGTCTATTTCTGCTGGAAGGGAAATGGAGATCGTGCCAAAGCTAACATTTCGGCAATGGCTTTCAGTTTACTAAGCGTATACGCTTTATTATGAACTCAAGTGGTTCAATCGTAAAACCGCAACGATTTAAATTGGATTTAAAGTGTTGCTGGTTTGTACGATATCTTCTGGTCAGTTCAACCCGAAACTGGAACATTATTCGGCTAAAGCCCATTAGTTCAAAAATCGTTTAGAAGATTTGTACGTACATTCAGAAAACATGGACATGGCACTATCCACAGCTTACTTACTCTCTGTCGGCATATTATATCCACTAGCTGATACCCTTTCGTTTTTTTGGGCGCACGGATGTAAAATATCAAGAAATTTTTTTTTGGACTATCGTAAAATCCGTTCTTAGTGAGCGCCTACATTGCGAAATGAGTAACTATACTAAATTTCAAGTCAATCGGGTGTATAGTTTTAGAGATCTCGTGACGAGTCAGTCAGTCAGTCGGTATATTTCGCTTATATATATATAGATTAACAGCGTATTAACGTAACAGTTAATATGATTAGGGATTGGGAAAAAAACCACATGGCTATGAAAGTGGATGGATATAACAGATGGATGGACTGTATTAGAGATGATATGCCTAAGAAAGAGCCGAGTGAAAAAATTACGGCTAATAGAGTTGAATGGAAGAGAAAGACATGATATGGCAATCCCAAATAACTTGGGTAATGGCAGAAGGAATAAGAAATGGATAAAAACCACACGGACCTAGAAGAATTTTTGTACTTCTGAATCCAAGATAGTTTATAAACAGAAATACACAACGATGGTCAAACCTATTTTTACCTCCTCAGCAACATTTTTAATTTTACATGACTGTAAAATCAATACAACTGATTGGTTTAATTTTATGAATGACCTCGAGTTGTGCTTACGCATAAACATCTGTCTGATGAAACTGGACAAGCTTATGTGATTTAATTTGTTTTCATTAATAGAGTATTTTTGTTGCTTTTTTAAAAAATTATATTTTTCAACACAACATGATGTTTTATAGCCTTCTAATACTGGACTTAATATAATATCGTCTAGGCAACTCAAATTACGGTATCCATGTATGAACTGTTCGACTTATAGTGTCTAGCTCGTCAATTCTGCCTTCGTTGAACGACTAAAAGATAAACTGCTCAGTATCCAATGCCAAGGAATCAATGGAAATATGTTCAATAAATTAAATCATTTGCAATCGCAGTTTTTATTACTAACGCCACTGGAGCCGGCAAGGTTTGTGCTTCCAAATTTTACATTTTCCCTGGCGGCTTGTTTGCTTTCTCGCGGATGTGAGCACAAAGGGTTCCCTTGGCCCTGCCTATATGTGACGAAAGTCAAATACCATACGGTTTTGGTTGTTACGAATCTTATTTTGAGTATTTGCCACCGCAAAGCGGGGCATATATATGGATAGGCATTGTTCCATGACTAAAAAAAGGAAAAGAAAAGGACCGACTCGTGGAAAATCCATCTGAATACGCCGTACTTAAGTTGCATCGACAAGTAATAAGGTCGACAGTATACGCTCTTTTACTTCTTTTTTCTGTAAGCGCTCACCAATCCGTCAGCACAGCTTGGTAAGTATTGGAAGGAATTTCAGCGGGAATTTGTGTATGTCTGTCTATCTGTCGTCATAGACTGTCTGTTGGCTTAAGCTGTCATATAATTTTCCCTAAAACTCCGCAAAGTGATTTATAATGTGGGAAAGTTTTTAATTCATTTGGTAAAGGATAATTTCCTATTGCTTAGAACTGGCAAAAGTACAACCGTCCGTACGAGTCCAATAAAAAAAGTATTGGCATTTTCCTCAAGAAATGTACTACCACTCACATGCCTTTGCATTTTAAAGGTCTTTATCCAGCAGTGGATTATCAAAGCTATCAAAATAAAAATAAATAAAAATTAAGCTCACCATTCCTCTCATTGTACGTTGTCTTCTCAACATAGTTCCCGTACCGTGCGTTGCTCAAATCGTCCAGCAATGTGTCCAATTCGGACAGGTTGCCTCTTCCGCCTGTAGTCCTGCCGTACCCGGTGGTCTGACTGTTTGTGTACCCCGGGGAATGGCTAGCGTAGCTCGTTTGGGTTGTGGTGTATTTCGATGGAACGATCTTTTCGTGAATGGTCGTTGTGTTCTGATACGTGGGCTGCAACAAGTAAAAGAAATAGAATATACAGTATATATTCATAGTATAAGAATTACATATTACACTTTCTATATTTTGTGTCCTATAAATATACGTGTTATTGGTTAAAGGTAAAGGCCTATGATGTTTTTACCTTCACGGTACGGGAGAAAATCCTAGTGTGGGATAACGTAATTAAAAAATACTAGTAATCATCGTCATCATCATCATCAGACTGCAACAGTCCTCTGGAACCCAAAGCTAGGAAGGATAAAACATCCAGACGCTAAAATACTTGTAACACAACGTAAATGGTATATTATTGCAATATTCTCACTTCTGATACATTTGGCTTTGATTTTAAAAATAAATTGGCTAATAAAACATATACTTAGACCAAGGCGACAGAATAAATAATAGTACTACGTAAGGGTTACGACAAAAAATACTTTAAAAGTATTTTAATTGCGTACAAGCGATGCTTAAAAATACAACATAATCGCTTATTTTAAAGCCGATATTACCTAAGTATAGTAAAATACTATAGTATACTAGCTGGTACCCGGCGCATTGCTGCCACAGAAAAAATAATTGTCGAAATATCGTTTTAAATTTGGATTTTTTAATTAGGAATAATAATACATTCATTGAAGTTGAGTGATGAATAACTTTTAAATAAATTTGTCGGTACGATACGCGCGTCACATATTGTAAGTTAGTTGTAATATGCCTATAACCTTCTTACAAGTGCAAGCAATAACTTGACAAAGTTTTAGCGCAATCTGATGAACGGTATGGCAGCGCATAAAATACGAACAAAGAAAAATTAATTTTCATTTATTAGATAATACTGTTTTAGCTGGACTAGCACAAGCTTTGACAAATTTATGATAATTTGTCCAAGTGTACAAGTGACATTATTTTCATGATAACGAGTAACGAAGGAATTTGTGCCAGTAGAGCTAATATACGTTATAACTATTTTATTACTTTATCTTTTTATTTAATTTTTAATATACAACATTAATGTGGGTGAATTTAATGCCTTGCAGAATTCTCTATATCTATATCTCTATCTCAATCGTCAGTTAAAGAAATAAAAAGTGTATTTTAATCATATTATTTCTTTAACCTCAAAAAATTATAGCAAATAATAGGAATCTGCCGTGGGAACACAAGCCACGCGAGCCACAACTGGCGATGGTCCCACGTTAGTCAATATTAAAGTGTAAAAATGTGTGTTTATTGATGTTTTTGATGTCATTGAAAATAATCATGAATTATGAAATAATTTGATAGTGTCCGAACGATGGAGTTATGAGACATTTTACGGTCTGTTAAATTGGAGCAAGGGTGAATAAGCATCTGATGGTGAATGGTCACTGTGACGTATAAACGTTATGTCACTCGTTATCGTTGAAGTATAAAATATAAGTGCATTATCCCCCTTTAAAATTATGTAAGACCTCACTATTAGTAATTAGGTTCTCCTTAATCTCTAATGACTATTTTTGTAATACTTTTTTGCGTTGGTATTCTGTAACAGATTAAGTCTCTCATTCGAACCAAATTAACCATACCTTCTATTGGGATTTTTTCCTATATCATGGAGGCATTTTACTTACAAAAATTGCACATGGATCCCAGACTTGAAAGAACGGTCCACCCAACCAGTATTTACAGCGTTGGTCTTATTCTTTTAAACAATTTATAAATTTTAGCGGTTGAAATTTCGTGAAGATCCTTTTGAAAGGAATCCGTCACTTACATGACGAGTTTGATTGAGAGATAAGAATCTGCAAAGATAGTGCTTGACCGTAATCCTATCTGATGGTAAGTGGCGGTGCCGATTTGAATTGTAAAACCATCATCGTCAACCTTCTTCGAAGTCCACAACGGGACATAGGCAATTTCAAGAATGTGTCATCAGTCGTGCATTTCTTGAAAGAGTTGCCATACTATGAATCATAGGCTGGGTTCAGGGTGGAAGCGCATCATTACTCATAACGTGCGTAGGGCGCGAAGTTACAAAGGGGCGCGCGCGGAAGTTATTAAACAATAAGAAATAAGTACCTACATTTTTACATAAAATTATACTATCTGTAGAGATGTAGAGCTTCGAAGCTTGCCCCCCCTATAATTGATCAGGTACTACTATATCGCCCTCACACTCATCATATTTTTCATTCACCTTTACGTGTCCTGGCCCACCAAACTATTTATTTATAATAATAATATAACCGCCAGAGGGATGTCGATGAAGTGCTAACCTACGGCGTTGTGGACATTTAATCCGTCTTTGTCGTTACTATAGTAATGCACTAGTAATGATGCCCCGCATGCCCAATCTGTGAAGTTTAGGTTCGACATTTTTGGTTAGATTTTCCGCTGTCAGAGCCTCATTCGTCAAACAGCAAGGTGCACCCACATACAGGTGACGATAAAATTTCGAGAAAAAGTTAGCATATTCCACCCTTTACACCAAAACTGATGCATTGCGGAATTACTATGATTCATACTGACGGATTGGGATTGTAGTTCAATCTAAATTACCGTCACGATTCATTAGGCATGCTATACTAGCACTAAGTATCGGGCTCTAATCAATGTTACAGCCAGTTCATTAATTCATTACGCTTATCATAGCCTCATAGGGGTGATATTTGGCATAGTCGCCACGCTTGGCAGACACGTTTATTTGTGTAGTGATCAGGTTTATGGTGCCTTCCATCTTCTGTTTCTTTATCCTATGTCGCCTTTTATGACACTCACGGGATGATATGGGTAGTGGATTCCCTTACGCAGTTACTAAACGACCAATATTTGTCTTCCGCAGCCAATATTTGTGCAAAATCAATAATTTCGGTTCCGTATGGAATTGTCCGTATGTTTTCAAAGATTGCAATCAAATAAGCAATAAACTGGTCCTAAGATAGTTTGAATAAGCTAGTGCCTCATTGTTACTACGTACATTGCGGCAATATAATATTCTGCGTAGTTGCTACCTTCTGCTGGAATTCGAGCTGGAATCCTCCCCAGCGATATCTTAAACTTTATTATGTCAAGATTTAGTAACAGATTGGTGACAATAATTAGCCACTTAAGCAAAAAAACTTGTGACTTAATACTTAAGAAGATATAGTCTTTTTTTTTGGGAGGATTCTAGATTGAATGCAAGCTAGCAGCCTTCCCATTTTTGCCTTCGTCTGAGATGTGATTTCTATTTTAAGATTTAGTGACTAATTGGTGACTCCATATACCGAGATTGAAACATATTGCTGCAACGGAACCGGGGATATTCAGTCTTAGGGATGATTTATTTATTTTATTTAAACTTTATTGAGCCTTACACATTAAGTACAGGAACAAAAGGCGGACTTAATGCTAAAAGCATTCTCTGCCAGTGAACCTTAGGGCAGTGATAAAACTACGAAGGCGGTTACAAAGAAATATACATACACACATACATATAATTTGGATTCTGGCTTGAAGATTATATACCATAGAATAACTCCAGAACGCCTGCCTTTCGTTGTGAAATATGTAAGCTTCATAAGAGTTATCTACTTACTCTACAACTTATATACCTATTTACAAACCGTCAAATAAGATAAGCTACCGTTTATCGTCAAGTGAGACAAGGGACAACGCTTTATCAGTATCGTTATCTATTGACATACACTGTATTCATAAATACAAGAAGCGACATCTATTGCGTAAACGCTTGAAGCAATATAACTTGGATGTTATTCAAACTGTAACGCGGGTTTTTCTGCACTAGTAACAGGAAACAACGCTAGATGGCGATTTTGAACTATATGTGAAAATTTAAAATGGAAAATCGGAAAGTTGAATAATATGTAATAACGACAGCGCAGAATCCGCCTGGAAGTGTACAACTTTCAAACACATAGATAACATCATTATGAAAGTTAAGATGGCTCACACTTTTTTTTTATAGAATAACGGCTACAAACGAGCACACAGTCCACATGATAGTAAGTGGATGCTGGGGCCTGTAGACATCTACATCCATCCTCGATTAAGAATCTAAACGCATATGCGTTGTAACCCCTAAGCACTAAGATAAAATGCTTCATTTCCATTAAAAAGGGTCTCCACTTTTTAAAATTACCATAAAAACACCTATTTTACTTGTTTTTTACGCTGGTATTCTGTGAGAGCGTGGTCCTTCCCGGATCGAGCCGACCCATTCGTGCTACAACCATAATATGGCTGCAGCGTGACTCTATCACCTAAAAACTTTCGGCAAATGTACGATTCAAATAAATATTAATTTAAAATTACAGTTGCAAGTGCAAGTTACCTACGATAAGAAAAAAAAATTAGGTGGCATATAATTTTGTTACAGCTATGTATTAGCAAAATTGATATTTATCAAAAAAAAACATGTTTCGGCAAAATTCACGCTAAAATGTGTAAAATTTATGACAGATATGACACATTAAACTCATAAACGTTAGAGCCCCATCATTTGGTATATTTTAAAACAATTAGATCACTTTCACTAGCTTACGGTCAAAATACAACCTAGTTAAAATATCTACTTTATGTACTATATCTAATGAATCTGGACTAAATAGGTAATAATGTGTTTGAAATGTAAATTATTTTTTCCTTCTTGTTTAATTACTTAATATCAGAGATAATCACTACATATGCGTTAGAATTACGTTAAATATGATATTACAAATAAAAAATTTAGAAAATCTGTGCGTGCTTTCGAGTAAAATTATCGTTTAATATCCGCAACCGAATCTTTGGTAAGTCATCCATATTTATATTGCAAATGGTAGTATCTACTGATTCTCCGAATCAAAGAATATCCAACCGAGCTCAAATTGCACTCGTCATTGACATATTAGCATTGGAATGACATCACTGTGAAGCAAACATTTCTTCGTTTTAAGACTATTGTGTGCTTAGGTGTTTTGAAACGGTGAGTTAATCCTTTATATTATATTTATGTAAATTAAATTTAAAAGAATTTAAATAGAAGTAAATTTAAAATAATTTAAATATTCGAAACAATCAAAACCAATAATTGATCATGGGTACGTTGGGACAAGTAAGTGCCCAATGTGTTTTATTACACGCACACACATGTGAATATAACATATTCTGCCTTGCTGAGATTTCAATAGTATTCGGAAGTTGTCGACGTAGTGGGAATCAGCCAGTAGAAAATAATCTACTCACATTATTAATTATATACAAAATATAATAATCAACATTAGTTCACCATTATGTCAGCGGCAGTCCACTGCTAGATAGGCTCTCACAAGGTACATCACTCACGCTGTCGCAGTCCACTCGGTCAAAAGTTGGAAAGTAATTATTTATTTGTAACTTAAAGAATACATATGTTTTGAAAATCTAAACCGATAACATTTTAAAAGTACAGCGGAAATAGCAGCATAATGCTGTATTGTTAGGTATTGGTGAGTTTAGAGAACTTCCTCAGGGGCAGGGGCGTAGCTACCGCCGTATCAGCCGTATCAATGATACGGGGCCCCCAAGCTACAGGGGCCACAAACGTGTGTAAGCAAAAATTCGTAAAATATTGTCCAGAATCTCACTAAACTCCTAGGTCATATTTGCCGAAAAAAAATTCATAAAAAGTGCCCAACGTGTCTAAAGAAGTTTTCAAACACAGAACGTCTCACGTTACGATTGCCCGCGACCACAAATTAAATCCGCGACGAGACAAGACGCGTGTCAGTATACATCAGTTATTGTGGGATTTCCCCGTTTAAGGCCGACCACATACATTCGAAATTCCGTTTCGAAAAGCCGTTTTGGAATATCGATTCGAGATTCCATAAATACACCACACACATACGTTTATTTCCCTTCGGAATATCAAGGCTCAGTTGAGAGACGCTAGCCATAGCGTCATAGCATATATAGACGACGATTTTCTGATTGCGATTGCATTGTTGCTGTATCATTGTTACTGGGTGCATCCCCTTAAGACCCTAAGATTGCAAGATAGTCAATATTATATAAAAGATCTATCCATCCAGAGATTTTTTTACAAATATGGATATCTATAAACTGTTTTGAATTGTTAAACAAAAATAAGATGAAAGGTTACGAAAAGAGATACACATATACGATTACATATTATAAAACATACATAAACACACCTACTCGCTTCAAATTTACGAATATGTGATGCGACTCATACAAAGCTATGGAAGATTTGCGTTCGAACGGCTTTTTCCGAGCGGAATTCCGAACGCACAGGCAATCATGCGGAATTCGAATCAAAGAAAATTGAACGGAAAACTACTGTACGTGTGATTTTATATGGATTTGTTGCGTTCGAAATCCGAATCGATATTCCGAAACGGTTTTTTGTAAAGGAATTTTGACTGTATGTGGCAGGCCTAACAAGGCTCAGTTGGTTAAGGTCCAGACATTCTGCCAGCGAATATGGACGACGATTTTCTGATTGCGAGCGTTTTTGTTCCTTTTGTGAAAATCTTTATCCTTTATTGGGCCCCAACAAATTTTGATACAGGGCCTGTCTAGGCTCGCTACGCCACTGCTCAGGGTGACATCGCATTAACATTTTGATTCTTAATCCAGAACTAGTGACGACGAAGAATTCATCGTAATTTACAGAATATTTTAGGACTTTGGTATCGATTAAAGAATAAGCCAATTATCCTTCAACAACAATCTAATAAAACTAATTATGTATGATTTTCTAAAGATAATTTGATTTCTATTGAAAGAAAAATAATAACATTTTATAATGAGATCCTTAGTCCACTGTAAAGGGCAAAAAATAACTTTAAGTAAATTCTGATAGATTAAAATAATTTCACGTTCTAAAGTCGGTCTTATGGTAAAGTGTATAGAAGAATGAAAGCCTCGAATTCAGAATGTGAAATTTTGATTTCGGTTTTACTTTTATTAAAAGTTTAATTGTAATGAGGATTCTCTGACAGGGTATAATAGTTTAAAAGAAGTCTGAAATTTTCTTCTTTATGGAGTTTTATCGTTTTCTTCTTTCTTTTTAATTTTTTTTATAAGAAATACTAGGAATGCATTCAAAATACTAACATTACTATTATTCGTAACCACTCCTGGTAAGCTTAAAATGCTTGAGTTGGGAGTGGTTCATGGCAGTAGTCGAATGGAGGATTAGAACCACGACCTTTAGAGTTCGCGGTCCGCACCCTGCCATTAGGCTACTGTCGTTTTAAAAATATATAAAATGATAATAAAACACGTGACTGGAGAAAGGTTCCATGACAAATCTACATCTATACATAATATAATAAATCTGTAGAAAGTCGTGTCTGTAATTCTAATATATTATTGAAAAACAAGTCCAGGGGACCAAAAGGTACTGAAGCCAAATTAGTGGTTTTTAGAATTTTGTCTGTCTGTCTGTCTGTATATTACTGATTCACGCAAAACTACTGGACAGATTTCCATTAAATTTTATATGTGGAAGTTAGTAACCCAAACTTATAGGCTACGTTTTATCTGATTACGGAACTTAAAAAGAAGGTTAAGTATTTTTCTTACTTTAGATGTTAATTTTTGTTATATATGATTATGTTAGTTAATAGGCGGGATGACGGGTGTTTTTTCAAATAAATATTATATTTGTATATAAAGTTTAAAATTAGTTTTAACCTTTGCATAACAATTTGAAACTCCGCTGACGATATACGTTTTAATTATCAAAACAGCGCCA
The DNA here is from genome assembly GCA_029286625.1 of Parnassius orleans. Lineage (NCBI taxonomy): Eukaryota > Metazoa > Arthropoda > Insecta > Lepidoptera > Papilionidae > Parnassius > Parnassius orleans. The sequence continues at coordinate 2,117,803 of JAGSMP010000051.1, forward strand.
TCTATCAAATGAAAAAACCTATATTTTGCCTTTAGTAACTAATAAATTATATAAATAACTTACATTTATATGTTTAAATAATTGCATTTATAAAATTATTTAAAAATCGTAACGTTTAATTTAATCGTTAAATCATTTTAAAAGTGTAATGATTAAAATATAAAAAATAATAGATAATAGTGATATCTATCAAACATGAAAATTTATATTTTTGAACTAAAACAGATCAGATATAGTATCAAACGTAGGAAGTTTGATACTATATCGTCGATTAAACGGAAAAGTGACATTATTAGAAAAGAGCAAATTATACACTACAAACATTTTAAGTTTATTTATTTCTTTAATTTATTCTCCGATCTTATGTTGAATTTTAACATAAAAGTTTTATGTATCATTCGAAAGGTATTTAAATGCTCATTAAGAGTGTCTACTTAATTTTAATAATATACCAAAAACATGCCATTTACAATTAGAAGTGTCATTTTCTACATAAATAAAAAAATATGTAGGTTGTACTTATAAAATTAAACACCACTGTAGCAGTAAAGAAGTTTTATTTAAGTGAAAATCTAGTTTTCATTAAATGAGGTACTATAAAATAATAATTTTACTGAGAAATATTATAAAATAACAATCAATAGAAAACTTTTGTTCCAAGAGACGTACTTCTTAGATTAGGAATGGTAATAATATTGAGATCAATCAGTTCGAACTTAAGTCTACTTATAATAACATAGAAAAGGTAATAATATACTTAAGATATAAATTCAATTTTTTAAGTACTTTATAAAAATCTATAAACTCTTTCAATTGTTAAACAAAATGAGATGAAAGGTTACGAAAAGAGATACACATATACGATTATATATTATAAAAACATACATAAACACACCTACTCGCTTCGGTCGTGCGACACACACTAAGCGCGTTCCGTACGGAATTTACGAATGTGTGATGCGACTCATACAAAATCTATGGAAGATTTGCGTTATGAACGGCTTTTGTCCGAGCGGAATTCCGAACGCACAGGCAAACATGTGGAATTCGAATCAAAGAAAAATTGGAACGGAAAACTACTGTACGTGATTTTATATGGATTTGTTGCGTTCGAAATCCCGAATCGATATACCGAAACGGTTTTTTGAAACGGAATTTCCACTGTATTTGGCAGGCCTAACAATGCTCAGTTGGTCCAGGTCCAGACATTCTGCCAGCGAATATGGACGACGATTTTCTGATTGCGAGCGTTTTTGTTCCCTTTGTGAAAAATCTTTATCCTTTATTTGGGCCCCCCAACAAATTTTGATACAGGGCCCGTCTAAGACTCGCTATGCCACTGCTCAGGGGTGACATCGCATTAACATTTTTATTCTTAATCCAAAACTAGTGACGACAAAGAATTCATCGTAATTTACAGAATATTTTAGGACTTTGGTAAAAAAGAAGGTTAAGTATTTTTCTTACTTTAGATGTTAATTTTCTGTTATATATGATTATGTTAGTTAATAGGCGGGATGACGGGTGTTTTTTCAAATAAATATTATATTTGTAAATAAACTTTAAAATTAGTTTTAACCTTTGCATAACAATTTGAAACTCCGCTGACGATATACGTTTTAATTATCAAAACAGCGCCATCTATCATCAAATGAAAAAAACCTATATTTTGCCTTTAGTAACTAATAAATTATATAAATAACTTACATTTATATGTTTAAATAATTACATTTATAAAATTATTTAAAAATCCTAACGTTTAATTTAATCGTTATTTCATTTTAAAAGTGTAATAATTAAAATTTAAAAAATAATAGATAATAGTGATATCTATCAAACATATGAAAATTTATATTTTTTTGAACTAAAAAACATATCTATTTTCATACGTTTGATACTATATCTGTATGTAAACTGATTAAAACTGGTCTGCCTGCAATGGTGTCATTTCATGATATTTATCACTGTTTGTTGACCATGTTATAATATAGCTTAGCCAAATCAATGAATAGAGATCGTTTAACGATATAAATAACTAAACACAACATTGATATTTCATGATATCATATCGTCAAATAGTTTTTCACCGCTAGCGGCGCTGATAGCGTGTTTTTTAACAGAAACAGATTTTTAACAGAAACAGATTTTTAACAGAATCAACATGACTTTATGCCTTTTTTATATGATAAATAAATGGTCCTGGCTTTGGGTTTTGGGCTCTTGAGCTAGTCGCACCCCAACCTTCTATAGCTGATATTACTAGATAGTATAGTTTTGAATTTCATAGTATTAATGTAATATAGCGCCTTCTACTTTCTGCTAAATAAACTAATGATAAGTAACTGATAAAATTAAATTTTAGAATGCTACTGAATACTTATTCGTGCAGCATCAAAAATTGTCACACTTCAAAATATCTAGATCGGTGGCCATTATCGGGATGATTTACCTCAATTACCACGTTTGGCAAATGGCTAACAACACTGTTATATACACGTGTGTTTTGTGTGCACAGTATCCAGTACTGTGTACACAAAACTGAGATTAGGAGAGAAGCTCTTTAGTTGATATATTGGGTGTCTGTCGTAATAGGTTCCATTTTACCAACTTCATATGTTATCACTTTATCTGATGTAAATAATTGTAAATTAAGTGCACTGTGTGATTTTATCTCTATTTGATGGAATAGTTCGTGGCATCGTTGAGTTTCTAATTACTAGGTAGATATGGTCAATAATGGTACAAAAGCTTTGTTTCAGTTTTTATGAATTTTATTTAAACAAATACGAGAGCCGTGTAGCTCGCCGTGAGATTTCATCACGGCAAGGGAGCAAAACGTGTACGAGTTCTTTGAGGACAAATGAATCTGTTATGGAAAATTTTACGTGCTGACTTACTACGTGCCCGGTGAAGTGGTGAAGAATAACTTCGTGGGCAAACCTAAATGTCTGAGTAGTAGTTGAAGGATTGCGGCATACTCTTTTCTACCCATAAACACTATAGGTAATGGGGAGCCATATGCACAGTAGTGAGACGTATGTAAGCTGCTACTTTAGTTTTTATACCTTTAATGAGACTTATCAATCAGTTTGTCATTTAAAATTTTTGTGTTTTCATATTATCAGACAAATGAAGATTTTTGTGAGATTTTGGTTTCATAGCTCACATGAGATATGTAAATGAACAGGTTGTTGCGAAAATCAGAGATAGAAGATTTTACTTAAACAAAGGTTTATTTTATTTTACTTGTCAAAGGCAATGGTAAATTTCATAGTACATAAGCATTATTATATATTTTTACATATATATTAATTGCAATTTGAAGTGTCGATTTACGCGCACGTTCTCGGCGGTGAAAGAAAACCTGCATATCTAAGAAGTTCCCCAGTTGAGGTGATCGCGCGTTGGCATTTTTTTTTGAACAAAATCTTTGTGGCCTGTGCCCAGTAGTGGCATGTATGTGGGCTGCTACTTTTTTTAGTTTTAATGGTGCAATTATGCTGTTTTTATATCATTCATATTTTCGGAGATGTTACTTTCTTGTTTCACACTACCGTAAATATTAACGGTAGCAAAGATTTGAAAGAATAGAACTCATCATCGTTATCATTACAACCTATCAAAAGTCCACTGAACTGAACATAGGTCTCCCCCATAAATTGTCAAATAGGCTGGATATTTGCTACAGTTACCACGCTTGGCAGGCGGGTTGGCAACCATAGCCTTTATTATTTTGAACTGTTGTCAGGAAGATGATGTTGCCCATCTCCTGTTTGTTTTCCTCTATAACTTCACAACAAGGCGAACATTTTACTGCTTCCGATCATGAGTGTAGTTCTACCTGAGGGGGTGGGGGTGGGGGGGGGGGCTGATTTGTTGTCTATCAGATCTGATATAATGGTTGGGACGATATGTAGTATTCATCATTATCAAAACTGCATTTATGAAATTTTGAAGTCTAATCGAACGTAGAAAAAATATCAGAATCTATTTTATGGTGCCAATCAATATTAAATGGGAACAATGATATGAATCAAATATCGCATATACGACCATGAATTCATCATTATTTTATACAACTAAATTAACCATAATTATGAATGAATGTAAAGAGTAAATAATAATAGTAAATTTTGATTCCAAGACAATTTATCTTTCTTATGGATACATCGGAAGACACGTCCAATATAAAAAAAATTGTAGATATTTCTAGACATATGATATTAATGCAATTCTGAAAAACTTATTTATTCACGTGTCCCTCACATCTAGGTCCAATAGTCTTTGGGAATTAAAAAAAATTCTTTGACAAACTGACATAGATACACAGACACTGACGTGACTCTAAAAATGATCGAATTTTGCTAAATTTGGCGCGGAATAGCATTTAATGATGTTTCTAAATTCAAGACCACGCGAGCGACGCTGCGGGTAAAAAGCTAGTAAATAAATATTTCTGTTAAAAAACCTTAAACAATAGGCATTGATCACGAGCTGTGATGTTCCTAGTGAAAGTCTAAGTCATGAAATTATTGTATAGACATCGGTTAAAAGTTTTTAGACTTTCGGAAGTGTAAGAAAACTGAATTCATTCTTACATACCTACATACAAATATAGAGAGCAAGACGGGCCCCCGGTGGCATGTGTTGCTCTATGTCTACATACGAATATGTCGAGCTAATAGCATAATAGCCAACCCGAGCTACCATAATATCATAAAGATAATCATAATAATATAATCCAGACATTACAATACGTCACTCTTTTCGCATTCCGTAAAAAATATACGCGTGCTTCGTTTGCAGTTCTCCTTAAACATATTTTAAGCGAATAGAGATTGTTAGTGTATACAAAAAGCAAATATATTAGGAGGAAATATAAATCTTTGTTGATTCCTGTGTATTCTTTGCGATATTTTTCGTGACTTTAGTGAACTATTATAAAGCTATTTTTTTGAAAAATGTTTAATAAAAAGTAAATCTCGCAATCAAAGATCTAAAAGGAATAAAATAATTTCACATTCTAGAGCCGGCGCTAAGTATATAAATGAAATAAAGGAATGTGATATTATTTTTAGCTCTTTGATATCGGCTTTAACTTTTTTTTAAGAATTTTTTACAAAAAAAAAAAGAACATGTAGCTTGACTTGATATACGTAGTTATAGCACAGAATAATTAATAGATTTTTTTATACTGCCAATATGTATTAAAAGGGAAAAGTACGGCTTTTTATTTGTTAATTTTTAGTAAATTTTATCGGCGATTCGTATGACATTTTTTTCTAGATAACGGTTTACTTTCCAAGTTGATCTGGATGTCAATACCTGTGATTTTTTTTTCTAACGCCGAGTAAAGCTCGGTCGCCCTGGTACTATAAATATTTATGTAATTATATGCTCGGAAAGATTTGGATGAAATTTTGCATTTAGATAATGTTTTACTTTCTAAGTTTATCTAGATAGATTTTACTCCAAAGAAAAAAAAATCTTCTAACGTCGAGACATGTTCAGTCATCCAGTTACTATTGTATTTATATAATATGATTAAAGTACTATTGTACATAACAGGGCGGCCCCCCACTAGATGGGAGTGACGACCTGGTAAGACATGCAGCAAGTCGATGTATGCAGGTTGCTCAGGACCGTGCTTTGTGGCGTTACTTGAGGGAGGCCTATGTTCAGCAGTGGACTTATGAAGGGCTGTAATGATGATGATGATGATGTACATAACATGTAGGTTTACTTAGCCGTGCCGAAATTCAAAGACTGTTTATAAAATTTATCGACGACGCAATAAAATACACGAAATTATATTACGTACACTGTGTAAATGTATGTTTATTATAATGAACAGTTTCATAACTTAATGCCATTATCAGCTAAGCCTTGAATGGCTCATCTTGAATCCAACTGACATATACAATCAGCAGTTAACTGGAATGTGCGTGAGTCATAAGATCAATATTGCACACAAACACGTATTTATTGGTAACAGCCGTAGCAATGTCCACTCTGTTCTTTATTCATAAACAACTCAAATATATTTTAATAAACTGGTAAGCACTGAAATAAATACGAAAATTATTCGTCCGGTTAATGGAAAAACGCATATATTTTTGATTTTATAGAAACAAACCCGTATAACGTAATTTATATAGAAATTCGTAGATTTTAAAACTCATAGGGGAAAAAAGACAAGATTTAACACAAGTAGAGTCAGTACAATAATAGGCTATGAGTAATTTCATCTTGATCCAAGAGACGACAACATATCTTGTGGCCTTCATGGTTTCAGGTATCCACGGGCTGCAGTAGCCACTAACGATAATGTGAACTGTTAGCTCGTCACCCTAATATTAAGAAAAAAGTCATTATGATTACACTCTTTGTGTATTTTATGCCATTAGATTAATTTAAGAAGATTTTGTAAAAAAAAAACACCAGGCACAGATAAATACAAATGTATGTTAATTATTTTTGAATTAATCGGTCAGTGCACTTTTAATTAAATGTAATCCTATATACGCCACGCTCGAGGATTCTAGCATTTTATATACATTAATAATTAAGAAAATACATTAATTCACAGACTCTGCTTGAATAAAAATCAATTGTGAACATAACGCCCCTTTGATGGATACACAGTTTATTACACAATCTTATTAGGATTCAATACAAGAATAAAATGCGGTGGAAGCATTTGCCACTAAATCACGCATCAAAGACAAAAGGACTATTCAAACAATGCCCGTATACGTATGCGTAACGGATGACTTGCTGTCGACTTCTTGATTTTAAATAAGAACTTTCGAATGAATTCCGAATTCCCGCTGAGTTTCTGGCTAATTCGTCACGAGAAGAGAGTTTTCCGAAACGGTTAATGTGTGACTTTTTTCAATTTTATAAATTTGTTGAAATTATTCTATTCAATAAAATTATAAAAATTCCAAGCAGTGAAGAAGATTGCAGATGAAAACAAAACGAAGTGATAGAAAATTAAAGTAAAGTATTGTATTAATTTGGTTTCCAAATTTCAACAACGCACATCGCGACAAAACTCACGGTACTATCCACATTATCTGTAACTAATAGGGAATAGAAAGTTTTGCAAGGTGTTTGTCGTTTTTACCTTAATCTATTAAAAATTTTCAAAATATAATTTTCCTAAAATTTATACTTTAGACCAGTTTCCCAATTAGTGGTAAGCGTACTGCCAGAAGTGCGTGAGGTTGCCTGAGGTGGTAAGCTCTTGACTGAGGTAAAAAAACTACGCGAAAAATAATCATCGTATTGTAAGTGAACATCATGCACATTTTTCCCATTGAACTTTAACCGATGTAATTTTAATTATTATTATTAAAATTGCTGAGAAGTTAACAATTATAATGCAAAATATGATTTTATTTTGTAGCTTGTGTTCTTTTTGGAAGTGGTAAGCAGAACAAAATGATTTTGAACTTTGAATTTGATAATGGACTACTCAAGGAAATGAAATCGATTCTATTCATTTAATATAAATCCTTTCTATTTTTAGTAATATATTAGTTCCTAAAATACCTTTCCAAAATTGGTTATCAGGTCTCGGATTACATTATGTTCTGCATAGCGAACCACTAAAGGTTCATTATTGTTTGTCCTTTCACAAATATATTATGTTCCTTTAAATTTATTTCCTACCATACATGTTTTCAAAATGCATTTTTTCATAAACAACTAAAATGAAGGAAACACTTACGGAGCTTGGTTTGTAATAATCCGATGAGATATTTTTGGTGCCGTTGATGGAACCGTAGCCGGTTGATGTGGGTGAACTGAGACTACCGCCGGGAGAGCTGAGGCGACCCGGGGAACTACCCCTGCCGATAGGCGAGGCAGTCCTGCCTGGGGACGTAGTTCTTGCACCGGGAGACCCTGTTCTTCCACTTGGACTTGATACTCGCCCGGGGTTTATGGAGTTTTGCAGGTCGGCGAGGAGGGCGTCTGAAATGGAATACAGTAAAATGTGAAAAATCTGTTTCGTTTCTATATTCTAATGTCAAATAGATGATTAGATTTATGGATTTATGTGGTATCAAACATGATAAGACTACCTTGTAGATCTAGTGGTCGTACACGCGATTGCTAATCATGAGGTCCCGGATTCGAATCCCGGGTCGGGATAAAATTAGTTTTTGGGATTTTCTAGCAAAATATTCTCAGTGGCAACCCGAAGTCAGGAAGTTGTCGGTGTTTCACCTCCGTGCCTCAGAAAGCTCGTTGAGCCGTTGGTCCTACGCCTGACCTCTCTCCGGTCATGTCGGATTACCATCCCATCGGACTATGAGAGTGAGGGAATAGAGAGTGCACCTGTGCTTGCCCATACATTCAGGCACTATAATCCTGTGCCGCGCAGATGGCTAGTCTCCGTTGAAACAAGTCTCAGGTATAGATATTACGTGGTAGAGCCACGCTGCAGCTGTATTATGACTCTACAATGTGTCAGCTCAACTGCGGAGCGACCAGAGTCGCACAGTATACCAACGTAAATTAGTAGTATAATTTAAAAGGTTCGTATGGTGTTTGACGAGAACCGGAGACTTTTTTTTCGTAATGTTGAATGAATACATTTTAAACAGGAAGTAACCAAAAAAGAGATTTCTTCTTTTTACTCAGAAAACTAAGTTGCTTACCACTAACCAAACAAAATAAATTTCATACACAATATAATATATGTTGATGGTAAGTTTTCCCGGCGCAATTGTTTACTCCGATCTATCCACATGACACAAAAAATCTGTCAATGGAATTAGAACCGTGCGGAAAAGTAAAACTTATATTAGAACCAAGGTTAAGAACCGTAGCGATCTTTGGAACCGGTTTTCAACACCATCTTTTAAAGTATGTAAAAGTTTTTACTTTAACAGGATTTCGAAAAGTAACTTTATTTAATAACTGTTTACAAAAATCTTAGCTTTTCTAAAGTAAATAGGTAATATGTTAAAGTTATGTCATAGATAATTTTACTCAGTTTCTAACGAAATGTATTTAACATTGCAGACCGCTAACACGAATTGAGGCAGGTGAATATAATTGCTCCAAAAACGTTCCCAGAAAAAGGAGACATAATATACTCGTAAACTTTTACCAAGGAAAGTTAAATGAAATGAAATTATTCCACAATTATATGAGTGTTAAATAATAATCTAAAAGGACTTCTGTCATAAGTGATAAGAATTAAACTTTGTATGTAATAGAAGGTAAATAACAAACTAACGGAAGATACTATTTTAGGACGAATTTGTTCTATCGGTATAAACAGATAAGTACGAAGTAAACTATTTAACCAGTGATGTCATGTTGTTAGAGTAAATCGAGCGACTCGTTTAATTGGTTGGCGCCATGGTCATGAATGTGACATTGTCACAGGCTTAATAAAGTTCTTAAATTTATAACAGACATTTAAATTTATAAAGTAATTAAATTAAATATATACCATTATGGAAATATACAAGATATTCATTACATACAATCACGGTTTTTATCTCTTCATATTACTTTATACATTCTTTTTTATCTTACTTCTCTTCTTAAAGGTCGCCGTGTCGGTTCAGAAAAATCGCTGGTGCAAGCTGATTCCCCATAGAGGTCGTGCGAAAAAGAAAACTTCTGGTAGATCGCACAGTGGAAGATCGCCAAGTATCCAGATGGTATTGCAAATATTGTCGCGATGTGCGTTAATTGAATTTGGCGACTGGAATTAATTCAAAATTCCTCTGAGCACTCAAAATGCGATAGAAAATGAAAAGGGATGCAAAGAATGCAACTCTTCAGCGTCAGTGAATCGAGCCGATAAGGCTTCGTCGTCGCTTCTCGCTAGATGCGGTCATTTCGAAGGAGCTGGCCGCTGGCACCTGGCACTGGGGTGCCGAACTTGCGTCTTGTAAAGTTGCAAGCGGTGTGCTGTCATTACTAATACTGTCCCGCTTTTCTGAGCACGCCAAGCTCTTTCAAGGCCAATTAGGAATTTCCTTCCTATGATATGTAGACGCCTAAGATATCGATGCTTGTTGGGGCAGCAAGGAGAATGCCCTAAAATTGAGGAGATACGACAAAGGGGTTCTTTTAGTGATAAATGCGCGAACTTTATCATCTAAGGGGCTAACTATATTTTGTCATTCCCAATCTGTAACTTTGTTGAACAAAGATTCGACTCTGGAGACAAGTTTGTTCAGGCTGGTGTAAAAAGCTTCAACAGTGCTGTCACATGGATAACAACGAATGGCACTGGTTTATTCTGTATATCATTAATATGCAGAAAAAACAGCGTAGGTGATAGCACGTAGCCTTGTGGAACACCAGCATTAATAAGGTTGTAGTCTGACCCGACAGAAATCGTATTGGCGGTCACTAATCAACTGGAGGACTCGATTATTTTAAAGAACAAGGAGACGATGACGACAGGCGTGTAGTTAAACGGGTTGAGTGGTCCACGTTTTAAGGGATCGGGTGCAAAAACTGTCAATGAATACAAAGTTCTAGATTATTTGAGTTCAAGACTATGTGTAGTGAGTAGGAGACTGAAAAAGACTCCGGTTCACCGGTTTAGATTGGTGTGTGACGGCTGACAGAAATAATGAACGGTATATAAAAATGTAAAATTATGCAATTATATTCATTAGAAAGGTTATGATTATTTTGAAACGGCCAATCATTTCTTTGCTTTATTGTAATTTCTTAATAAATTTTTCACTTCGTTAAATATTCAAGCAATACATGTATGCTGTATTTACATTGCCAAAGTTTCCTGTATTTCGCGTCGTGCAGTTTGAAAACTTGTTTTCATTTGGACGAGTTCATTGGTCTTCTTACGCCTCCAGATCCACTTAGTGACGATTTATACATAACTGCAAACTTCCGTCTGATTTACTTTTATGAAATATGATTATATCAATTGTCATCTTTCCGTCAAAAAGTCCCTTCTGACGTTTAAATTCATACGTCAAGTATTTTTAAAGATATAATAATATTGAAGAAACTGGGGGCCAAAACAAAACATTGTGTGATGCTAAACCTAAATTTAATTTGTTATCCTTACGAGCCTACGATGCACAGTAATAAAAATAGATAAAGGGTATATTTATTAAAGACCTGCAGTAAAAGTGAGATAACTGTAACGTGATAGATGAGTGATATCAAAATTGTAAAGAACTTGTTGATATATTGTGATCTTAATTTACTATAAACATTAGTCCTTCGAAAATTTATCAAAGTAAACTTGCAATTGTCAGTATCCTGCAACAGCAGTAATTCTTAATCTTAAACATTTCCAAAATTAGTTAGCCGATGGATCTAATGCATAGACAGAACACCAAAAACCTGTAGGGGGATCAAAATACAAAACAATTAAAGGTTAAGTTGCATATTATGTAACTTAAACACGTAAAGGCAAAAACGTTTAGGGGTTTTTGGTGTATCATCATTAACATTAACAATTAAAATTCAAACAATGTAAACAACCATTTTAAAATTAAACGAAATATAGGTTACCTAGTCCTTCGACTGCTTCAAAAACTTCTGCATAATCCGTGTCCGCATTTAAGTTAGGATTAGTTTTTAAAATCTTCCCGTAAACATCATCATTCACTGTATAATGTGCCCTTGACATTTCGAATTAAAAATCTGAACACAACCTAATACACTATGAGGTTGTTTCGTACTGGCCAAAACCGAAAAATTCGCACTAACACTTTAAAAAAATAAAAATAACAACGAAAGGGCGAAGAGTTCTAAATTTAAATATCTCCTTTGCCCTTAGTCGGCAACGAGGCGCGGGCGACTCTGTTATGGACTAATGTTATACTGATTCACCTCATCGTGTTGAGCGCTGACCGCAAAAATCGCTCAGTTTAACTCATTGTTCACATAAATATTAGTTTCCTAGGCTAATATATAATTTTTTAATACGTAGATCAATACGTAGCAGAAATATAAAAACAATATAATTTATTGGTTTCAATGACACTTCACAGTAATTTAATTACTGTACGAAGTGTTACTATAATTTTAGTGTGATATAACGTAATAACAGATATAATACAAGCTTTTTCCTTCATTCTACTCGCGTGGTTTTCGGCAGGATGTGAAGGGAGGTATGATATTATGAATATAAATAACTTCACAGCTTTTTGGCCAAAATTGGGAAATTGGCGCTTGGCAAATTTTAATTTATAACCTTTCAGCCCTTTAAATGATTGAGCGCTAAGAATTTAATTTTTTTTATATTTGTAAGTTTAAACTATAAAATAGCATTAGTGTTCAAGGAGGTAAGAGGTGGATAGTAAATATTTCTTAGTATTTTTCTTGTAATTGGTGATAATCTATACCAATAAAAGCGCTTTAAGGTATAACTTCAGGGCTGCTAGATTGTAAAATTAAAATTAGATACAGAAACCGTATTATTAGGCAGTTCTTTGTGTATTGAACACAAAATATAAACTTAAATTTTGTCTTTGAGCCTGAGGTCCATTTTTACTTTACGTCTGAAATTCAAATCAAACTAGAAATTATAAAATTGTATACAATATGTTTATTAAACTGTTTATATTATTATATGTTACTGCAACAGGATCAATCGTAGCTTATCTTGAAAAGTAACCTGAAAATTTAGGAAATCTTGAAATAGAAGAAATCAGGAAAGCTTGCCTAAAAGTGTACGTATACGTAGATGTTTTTAAAAGCAACGTAATCTAAATAAACAATGTTATTAATAATGATATTTTATATACTGAAAGTCAATTATGTATAATTAATTATAACCTTAAATCTCCTGGCAGCCCTGTATATCTCATCAATATACTTGCAGACGCTGCGCTGCGCTGGTCTGATAATCAAGGCGGCGCGGCGACGTCGGCGCGTTGTTGGATGACGTGCATCCCGTGGAATTTATTTTGCTTACTCTCTCTTTGTCTCTCAACAAGTTTGGTTTTATGATATTGTTTTTTGTAATAGCAAGTTATTTGCATAATGCAATATGCCAAATGAAATATAATGGTCCGAGAGCTCATGACGCATTTTTCTTGAAGTGTTTGATGCATCATGAAACTTTGTTGAAAAGTATCAGTCCACTCAATAAGCAGGTATTTGACTGTTCGCCTGGCCTACCTGGGTACACCTGGTACTGCGCAAACAGGTAGTCGCAAAAAAATTTGCCCAAAAAAAAGTGTTTGATTCAAATAATAATAATGACTATCCGTCAGCTAAGTTGATAAAAAATTAAGAAAAAAAATGGCAGACACTTCTGAAGGGTTTGAAATAGGGGCAGACTACCCCAAAGTTGTATTTTCAAAATTTCCAAAAAAAGTGTTTGATTTAATCTGCCATTTTTACAGCGCGTTTATTATATATAATAAACAAAAAATCTCACAAAAGGGCAGACAGTTTCTCCGGGGTTAATAATTAATTAATAATTACAGCTTTTTACTAAACGCATATGAGTTTAGTAAAAACTGTTATTTTGACATTACAAACAAACACTTCAATTTTATTTATTTGTATAGATTTTAAATTTTTAATGTTTATGTTTAATGTTTTATGACCATAATGCAAAATGTATTTTGATCATAAAAAGTGACGCAAGTAAAAATTAACAATTCGAATAATTTGATATGATTTATTTGTTAACTACGTGAACAATGTTTCTGATTATATATTAATTTTACTTTTAATATAAAAAGGTTTCGTGAAGACTTCACATAAATTTTCATCAATGTAAAACTTGGATATAAATTTATTATTAGTGAATAAAACACAGAATGATAAATATAAATAAAATATTACTTTGAGATAAATAATGAAAACGCCTTTCAATTATAAAGCAGCAAGCTTACCAGGTAATGTAGCGCCTGACACTTTTAATACAGCAACGAATTAGGGAATAGTAAGTTTAGATTTTGGTACCATAGGTAACAAAAATATGTGAAAGATGGAGGAGATTGATTAGTATTCTGTGAAAAAGATGTTACATCCCTCTGTCAACCTATAACTTATAACATTTTATTAAAATATATTATGCACAAAAATACTGTCACGTAAAAAATACTATGCAATATACAAAATCACAATATTTATAGAAGCGTCATATTTAATTCTTGTACTTACATAAAAGCTTTGATAACTAATCGATTAAATTTGCGTTTTATTTTGCGCTAAAATAGCTTCTAAGCAACGAATCTTTGAGAATAATTAAATATTTAGAATTGCTGCTACCGACGAATCAGTAATCTGAAGTGGCAATGGGCCTCTTCTGTTGTAGGAAAGTTTAATTTATTTATTTATTTAAACTTTTATGCACAAAAGAAAAATCCTATTTAATCCTTAATCGTCAAACTTTTTTTAGGGTTCCGTACCCAAAGGGTAACCAACGGGACCCTATTACTAAGCCTCCGCTGTCCGTCCGTCCGTCTGTCTGTAAGCGGGATGTATCCCATGATCTGTAATCTGTAGACAGTTGAAATTTTCACAGAATGTGTATTTCTGTTGAATGAAATAAATTAAAAATTAAAAGGGGCTCTTCTACTAGAAATATGTATTACGATGGTACGGACACTCTTCATGCGCGAGGCCGACTCGCACTTGGCCGGTTATTTTAATAGAATAAAGGAGATAAACGAGTATACAGTTCGCCTGATGGAAAGTGGATGCTGTGGCCCATAGACATCTACATCTATCCTCGATTAAGAATTAATATGCAGATGCGTTTCCACCCCTGAGAACTAAGATGGAATACCTCGTTTTCAGTGAAATGGGTCTACGGTTCTCTACACTCACCATACGAAACACAGCAGTATTAAGCTACTATTTTACGCTGGTGTTCTGTGAGAGCGTGGTCCTTACCCGGTCGAGCCAACCCATCCGTGCTACAACCATAATATAGCTGCAGCGTGGCTCTACCACGTAAAAAACAGGAGGCGGATTCACGATCGCATCGCAAAAACATTGTCCAGCATTTATTACGTTGTTGGTCGTCGCCGGTCTGAGTATAAAGTTTTAACGAGCACACAGTCCACCTGATGACAAGTAGATGCTGTGGCCTATAGACATCTACATTTGTCTTCGATTAAGAATCATAATGCAGATGCGTTGTCACCCCTGAGGACTAAGGTGGATTGCCTCGTTTCCAGTAAAAAGGGTCTCCGGTTCTCTAAACTCACCATACGAAACACAGCAGCGTGAGGCTGCTATTTTACGATGGTTTACTGTGAGAGAGTAGTCCTTCCCTGGTCGAACAGACCTATTAGTGCTACAACCATAATATAGCTGCAGTCTACGACGTATAATTTCCATCAGAGTTACGCAATCGCACTGCTGGTTTGTATTACATTTGAGCGCTAGGCATCTGCAAACCATCCAAGTGTGGTTACAATGAAGAAATGCGTGGCCTTCAAAAGCAAGACCAAGAGCCCATCAAATTGGATCCCGATACTACATTGAAACCAATCAACACAAATATTTATTGCGATTACGTGAAGTTTGTGTACTAAGTCGATTCCCGATCGCGCCACTGACACGAAACTGAAATAGCACAAGGGCAAACTATAAACGCGACCTGAATCATTCGAAAAATAAATCGGCTTCACTATACTCACCTAAGTATGAGCTGAAATCACTGAAGTACATTCGCCAGTCGGAACAGTTCAGCTCTGGCGGGCTGCTTGGTTCACATTTTACACTGTACTTTCTCTCGAGTACAGGGGAGAAAGAGACGGACTTGGGGGATGCAGAGCGCGTGCGCATCGAGGCCATCCCTGAAGCGTAGTATAAAAGCACTAGCAAGTCGAATTGCGGACAGTCGTGGTCGGACTGCGGCTAGGAGTAGACTGATTATTTTGGTATACACGCGCGACGTTAGATGATAGCGCGGTCGCACTACTGTTTTGACGTGAACTGTGCTATTCCCGTCAGGTAGTCACTTCCGCGGAATATTTCATACCTCGCGAACTGGCCCCGCTGACCTCTTTACTTAATTGTATAAGACGATCATCAATACTTATGACATGCAATAAGGTATTAAATGTATTGAGTTATTGTTATGTTTCCGTCATTTATTAGAATTTAACATTACGTTAGTCAGAATCAAATCAATTTTTTCGTGGTAGAGCCACGCTGCAGCTATATCATGGTTGTAGCACGAATGTGTCAGCTTAACCGGGGTAGGACCACAAGTATGGTGAGTGTAGAGAAACGGAGGCCCTTTTTACTGGAAAAGAGGCATTCCATCTTATTCCTCAGGGGTGACAACACATCTGCATTTTGATTCTTAATTCCACTTAATTCCATTCCACTTACCATCAGGTGGACTGTGTGCTCGTTTGTCACCCTATTCTATAAAAAAAAAATTTTTGAATTTAATATTTGGACTACTATGGTTTTAAACATAGTGGTCCCTAAATGATTATTAAGATACTTAACAATAATTTAACTGTAATGACTATTTCGTTTTAAACACTATTCTGAAAAAATAATGACACACACACACGTCACTAGCATGTATTTTATTCCAATTAGGTAGAAAGTAGGTAAGCTACTTTCTACCTACTCTAGTCAAAAATACTAACTATTACTACTGTAGTGCCGTTTTTAACAGGAACAAATTATGTCATTACACTATTTATCACGTCTTATAAGCTATAAATCTATTATTCGATATAATAATTCTATAGATATAATTATTTCTGTTTTAATATACAAAATAAATAAATTATTATTCGGTTCCCAGATAAGATTCAACAACCTTATTATTTCCTACACATGTAGATATTTATTATTTCCTACATATTTTTGTTTTATGGTTTGAGTCCTCAAAACGCGATCGAGGTATGCTATCGGTGCCGACTGACTGCAATTTAGGTGTTAACTCTAAATTGTATGTTTCAGAGTAAGTGGGCAAATTCATACAGACAACTCCTAAAAATTACCATGAAAAAAATATTTATTTAGTTTTTATAGTTATTTAGTTCTTATAAACTACATTAGAATTGAACGACTAAGAGATGATCAAATTAAGTATTCTAATATGTAGTTAAAATTAAATTAAAACGGTATTAATTAGAACATTAATTTAATAGAAATTAAATTATATTATGTACTTGAAAGAACTTTAATAGGTTATAGCAATATCGTAGGTACGTTATTGTACAAAAAAAATAAGATTGAAAATAAAATAGTAATTATGGTTAGTAACAAGTATAGGTTAATGATCGCACATAGAGTATAGTTTCACCAATAAATTGTTCTGCAGTTTGGCGATATTATTATGTCCGAAAGTCTTGTGTACATTTTTCTTAAAAAAATAAATAAAGATTGAATATAAATACTTCGAGGTTGCAAAGTCCGTCAATTCTATTCGCATTGGAGTCGTTCTTGCTGTATAACGCTCTCAGAATCGAGAGGCTTGATCTCAGCAGTGGAACATAATTACTTTATTCTTGCACTGGAAAATATTCTTATTTTTTTTCCCAGGATTAACTGGCAGAGAATGTCAAAAGGCATTAATATAATTAAACTAGGTAAGACACATCATTTTATTTTATTGCGCAGATCTTAGCTAATTAATTTTTAACACCTTAAAAAGGCCTTATGTTCATTACAAACTTTATCTTTAGGATGAAAGCAATAAATTTAATATATAAAAATTAATTTTTATTTGTTCGTATTTTATGCGCTGCCATACCGTTCATCATTGCGCATAAACCACAGAGTAAATAATAGTACAAGCTAAAACTTTGCCAACTTATTACTTGCTTTTGTAAGAAGGTTATAGGCATATTACAACTAACTTACAATAGGTGGCGCGCGTATCGTACCGACAAATTTATTTTAAAGTTATATACATAGAATAGTATAATACATAATACATCACTCAACTTCAATGAATGTATTAACATTCTAAATTAAACAATATAACTGTTCCAAATTTAAAATATTTCGACAATTATTTTTTCTGTGGCAGCAACGCGCCGAGTACCAGCTAGTAATAAATCAATTTATAATTTTAATACCAATTTTTGAGCAATATTGTACTAAAGAACATGCTTTTTTTCAATGTTTCTATGGCGTTACACCTGCGCGTTACATAAGCAAAAATTATATTTGTCTGCGTGGGTGTCAGTCAACTCACACTTCGGTGAAACTCATGTGGCTGTCGGCAAACACCATTAACCTATTTTTCATTGAAAATAAAGATTGTTGAACAGTGATAAGTACCAGAAGACGTTCCAGAGAAATTGAAAGATATATTTTTTATAGAATAAAGGTGACAAACGGGCACACAGTCCACCAGATGGTAAATGGATGCTTTGGCCCATAGACACCTTAATCTATCTTCGATTAAGGATCAAAATACAGATGCGTTGTCACCTCTGAGGATTAAGATGGATTGCCTCGGTTCCAGTAAAAAGGGTCTCCGGTTCTCTAAACTCACCATACGAAACACAGCAGCGTGAGGCTAATATAGCTGCAGTCTACCACGTATAATTTCCATCAGAGTTACGCAATCGCACTGCTGGTAAAACACCACATCATTAAGCTCCTATTTCATACTGGTATTATATGCGGTAGATATTTTTAAGACATCATCAATAATGATATGCTTTGGTCACTTTCAATATGAAAAAGAATACAATGACAGTAAGTTCTTCAGCACTGGTTTGTCAGACGTTGCTCGACATTTAACTAGCTGGACCGACAGTCACTGTAAAGCCCTATCCGGTAGGTGAGGCGATAAGCTTCATTCCAAATTAACTTCGGACTTTTTACAGTGTAAATAAAAACTATTAGTAAATTAACCACAGCGCCACCTATCCGTCCCAGTTTTAGTTAGTTTAGTTAAGTGCTTTTCTGTTTTGGGGATCAAGAGTCAGTCATTTTGGTCCATAATATTGTATAACAATAAATGATATGTATCAATTACAGACTACTTTTCTACTATTAATAAATAGGTTTTTAGACTATTTAAAGAGACACAAATATTACGACAGATAATATGTACATTGCTCCACACTAATATAATAATGTATGTATGTAGGTACTTACCAGTAATGTACTAAAAGTATATGGTCTTATGTTGTTTCAAGGACTAGTTTGCATTTATGAATTATAATCGACGTGTTAAAAAACGTATAAAAACAAAGCAATATTTAGTGGGGATTTATTACGCTGCGTTGTTAAGTTCGTAGGCGGCGCCCATAAGTGGGCGGAAAACGATCGAAGGTTAATAATTACTGAACTTATAGAATTTCTGTTGACATGCGAGAACGATAAATCAAAAAAATTAACTATTAATAAAAATTTAAAGCCTACTTCAAACAACTAAAAAGATAATAATTTCACATTCTGAAGTCGGTGCTAAGACATATTATATAGAAGAATTAAAGCCGCGACTTCAGAATCAAATAATTTTAATCTTTTTTCACTTTTTATTAAGTTTTTTTTACTCTTTTGAGTGGACTTAGGAATGTACAATATATATCGAAAAAACATATTCAAATTGCTAACCTCCTTTTTATTTAAAGTCGACGAAGATATTAAACATAACAGAAATGGCAAGTAGATCCTTTTATAATTTTAGTGCCTACCTTTAGATGTATCAGTTATTTAGCGTCCATATTTGATGACATCGCTTTTTTGGCCTGATGAAGAAATTATCTGAAGAACTTAGACCATGTGGTAATGCTTAAAGTATGGTCAAAATTCATATTGTATTTACTTTCTGTAGACTAGATTTTCAATATTTACAGAATAATATGATATCAAATATATCAGATATGTATCAACACTGTCATTGCACCTGAATGACGTATTCAGGACGAACAATGATCGAGGCCTAAATCGCGCTAGCAAAGTTTTGGAACAATTTCGGTTTGTATTTGTGCCCAAAAATGAATTGTCGAGAGACATCTTTGTGGACAGGTTTTCCTAGTGAGGGCTGGTTTTCTTAGGTTTATAATACATTTACGGCCAAATAGCTCCAAGAATCGGCAACCGATGGGGAAGAAAGGCCCTCACCCCTAGATGGAATGATGGCCTGGTAAGATATGTAGGAATTCGATTGACCGTGTTTTGTAGAATACCTTGGAAGCGGCCTATGAGGTTAAGCAGTGGACTTGTGAAGGGCTGTAATGAATGAATGTATAATTTTAAAGTTTTTTTTACGCTTTACGTTTCTTTTCAATATCGAAATTAATTAATTAATTTATACTCCAATGCACAAAGTAGTACATATGGCGGACTTAATACCATAGTGCAATCTCTCCCAGTCAACCATTAAGCTAAACAGATATATAAGAGACGATGCAGCAATAATCAAAATAGAAAGGGATGATAAGAAGTAAAACAATTACAATTTTAAAAAAAACCGACTTCAAATTGCTAAAAAAGAAATTACTTATTTGCTAACCTTAGGGGTGTAATTTTTTCTCCAAATTTATATGGGACCACTCTTGAAGTATAGCCTATTTAATAAAAAAAGAATCATTAAAATCGGTTCTCAATCTGCGAAGATATCGCGTAACATACATACAAAAAAAACATTACACTCGGATTGAGAGCCTCCTCCTTTTTGAAGTCGGTTAATTATAAACTTATACGACCATAAAAGGCAAATGAGTCGTTTCATTTTATTATTAGACAAGAAGTAATACGTACAGTTGCAAGAGAAAACCATGCTATTCTAATAATATTTAGTCTTAAATAGTATCATCATTACAGTCGTTTAAGATTTGATATTGTCTACACGAGGAACGCGTGATTGATCGCCTTCCAACGACAAGGTTTTTGTCCCGTCAACTCACTGGACCGAATCGAGTAATGACAATATGACGTGGTAAGATACTTCGACGGTAACCTTCGTTATTTGTGCCTACAATTAAACAGATTATACAACAGACTCAGAGCAATTAATAGTTTTTTTTCACAATTAAAAAAAATACTTTTTGTGGAAAATCTTTATTTAAAGGTAATTTTTATTCTTTTCAGTGGACTAAGTAATATCACAATCTTAATTTCATTAAAATCTTCACCCCTATTTTGTCACCCTGAGAGGTGGAATATATTTTTATTGGGACCCGAAGTACCTATAACCTATTAAAAAAAACATTAAAATTGGTCCACAATTGACGAAGATATCGCGTAATAATTTAAAATTAAAAATTTTGTACAACCGACTTCAATATAAATTATTAAGAATAACTCAAAAACTATTGGTTAGACCTTGATCAAATTTATATGGGACCACATGAGAAGCACCAGCTTTCAAATAAAAAAACAATCATCGAAATCGGTTCACCTAGAACACCTCTTTTTTTGAAGTCGGTTAAAAATAAGGCTTGAATGCATGTACCTTGGCTAGTGCCTAAATCAATATTTGAATACAATATTCTTTTAAATTTGATTTTGGTTAAAAAAACATCACATTCGCAATTTTAATGAATAATTCATTTGGTATTCAGTAGACATTTTATGTGGTCACCACACTAAACCACACTGTAACTGTAATATAGTTACATAATAGAAAAAATAGTCGGCTCGACCAGAGAAGGACCACGCACGGAATATTAGCTTTAGCATTATGCTGCTGTATTTCATATGGTGAGTGAAGAGAACCGGAGACCCTTTTACTGGTAACAAGGTATTCTAATTAAACCCTCAGGGGTGACAACACATGGGCATTTTTATTTTTAATCGATGATAGATTAGATTTAAGTGTATATGAGCTATAGTGTCCACTTATCATCAAGTGGAATCACCCTTCCTTCTAAAAAAGTTTATTAAGAAAGAAACCTTTGATGACTGACATCTGCTTTGATGACTACAACCCGAGGCTTTGTACTGAAAAGTTAAATCTTCATGAGAAACCAAATTCCAGAGATCGCGGCCTGAATCAAATGCTTTATAAATGTAAACACATGCATGTAATTAAAAGCTCTTCTTGCGTTGGTCTATGCTCGACTTTATAGTCAATTAAGTGGGATGTCTCACGCCTAACTACACGTCAATAAAAGCTTTTGATGGACATAATATTATTAAAAACGCAAACATGATTTAAAACGTACAAGTTTACAAAACGTACTCTTTTTTACCGATACTGAAATATGAATTATTGTAAACCAATGATGTGTCTTGACACACAATAAATAACGATAATTTAAACGTGGTAGAGTGCAGCTATATTATTAGTATAGATGTAGCACGAATGGGTCGGCTCGACCGGGGAAGGACCACGCTCTCACAGAATACCAGCGTAAAATAGCAGCTTAACACTGCTGTGTTTCGTATGGTGAGTGTAGAGAACCTGAGACCCTTTTTACTGGAAAAGAGGCATTCCATCTTAGTCCTCACGAGTGACAACACATCTGCATTTTGATTATTTATTGAGGATAGATGTAGATGTCTATGGGTCACAGTAACCACTTACCATCAGGTGGACTGTGTGCTCGTTTGTCACCCTATCCTATAAAAAAACAAACATGCAATTTTAAGTCGTATCTTTCTCTTCTCTCTATATGAGGCAAAATAATGGAATGTCATTATTTAGCATGAGTACAGGCATATATTGGCTTTCCTTTCCAACGTATTCATTATTAATTTTATACACAACCAATCTTGCTATTTCTAGGGATGAAGTTTTCATGTAACCATTTAGATTACATTGAGATTGTCATATTGTTTAATCCACTCAAAAGGCTAAAACAAAACTTTGAGTAAAAAGTAAAATTCATTTCAAACAACTAAAAAGAATAAGATAATTTCACATTACAATTAGGTACTTTATTCTTTTAGTTCTTTGAAGTGCCCTTTAATAAAAGTTATTTTTTTATAATATTGTAACGACAAACAAGCCTAAAATTCATGTGATGGTGAGTGACTAATGTAACCCATTGAGCCACAAACAACTTCAAACAAAGAAGGCTAAAGATACGTCGTAACCTGGGGGACTAAGATGAAGTGCAGCAAAGGAGTTCTATCCTAGAAGGATAGAGCGCAGAAAAACAATGTACACTATTTGTAATATTCATACTGTGTGATGGTGTAACACGCCAAGTCATAAAAGCTCATTTGATAAACTTTAAAAAATGTTCCCAGTCTAACAGACTGACAATATTAAAGTTTAATAAATAAACGACAAAAGTACGGTTTATATTAATATCAAAAAGCGTAAGTGAAGTAATCACAGAAACAATTTAATCTTAGTTTCAATACAACATCGCAAATCGTGTATTTTAGGCGAGTTCGGAGGCGAGGAAATATCGTCTATCCGCAAAAGGACTACCTCTTACAATCGTAGTATTTAAAATAGACTAAGAAAGCTATTTTTAAAATACGGTTCTATGAATCTATTCAAAACACACACAAACTTCAGTATCATTAACGAAAATGACACGCTGGTTTTCAAACGTCAATTATAAGCCTTTGTGAGGATTATTTTTAGTTCACCGCTCTCTAATTATTATTGGTTTGTTCTCCGAAAGGACGCTTAGTTTATCAACAGGTGCCAGCTCGCAGCGCGTATACGTTACCGGACACATAAATCTACGATTTCTCACACGTCCGTCACAAAATGCATCTTACTATTCACATTTACAGAATCGAATAATCGCTCACTGATAATTACAAAGATGTTACATGCGCAATAAGTCAGCACTATTCGAACGTTGGTAAAGCTCGGTTGCGACAGCGTAGTCGGATGGATGTCGCCGCGGCAACTGACAGCGGGTCGGACAGTTGCAGCATTCTATGGGTCGGTTTCTAATGATCTTCGGTTCATTGTGGCGCGACTAGTAATGGGGGCGTGTAGGCGATAAACGTACGCGGTAACGAGTGTCCAGGGAAGGTCACAGGCTCGCGTAGCGGATCTCCGCGCGTCGTTTCTCGGAAGCCGCCACGTATGGGAATCCGGGACGCAGCCGGCTACGTTGAGAATGTTACCATTTGCGCTTCCTAGGCACCGCAACGCAAAAACACCGTAGAGTAATACTAGATTTGAGCAACGCCGGTCTAGTCTGTATGGACATATGGAGAAAAAAAGCAAATAGAAACGCAAAAAAGTTGCAAGCAACGTTACCTGTGGCCTAAATTCCGCATTCGATCCGTAAATTTTAAGTAAAACATAGATGAAAATTTCGAAATTCGTAAACATCTTACAACAAAGAGCATTAACGAGTGGGATGAAGAACAAAGCGTGGCGAATGACGGTCAGTGCCGCTCCCATGCCCATCAGCCGTGAAGACGAAACGTTAAGATTATTAAGGGACACCGCTAACGACGTAGATTGATTTGTCTTCTATTGTCGCGTGAAATATAGCGCGTGAAGTTGTTGAAAGGTTTCTGATCGATTTTGATAATGGCGATCAAAAACAAATAGGAACTAACCAATAATCACTCATTACAGCCTATCAGAAGTCTACCACTGACCATAGACCTCTCACGAAAGAAGGGATATGTCCCATTGCCTGCCGTTAGTCTAGTGGTCATAAACGCGGATGCTGATCATGAGGTCGGGCCAAAATCAATTATTGAGTTTTTCCGTCAAGAATTTTTTAGTAGCTGCCCGGAGTCAGGAAGTTGGCGGTGTTTCACCCCCGCGCCTCTGGAAATCGGTTGGCCGTCCCATCGGACTATGAGAGTGAGGGAATAGAGAGTGCACTTGTACTTGGGCATACGCTCGGGCACTATAATCTTGCCCTGCGCAGATTTTTACGTGGTAGAGCCATGCTACAGCTGTATAAGTAGTATAGTTGTAGCTTGTAGCACGAATGGGTCGGCTTGACCGAGGAAGGACCACGCTCTCACAGAATACCAGCGTAAATTAACAGCTCAACACTGCTGTGTTTCGTATGGTGATTGTAGAGAACCGGAGACCCTTTTTACTAGAAACGAGGCATTCCATCTTATATCTACGAGGGGAGGTCAAAAAGTTCGCGGAATGACAGGGAAGGATAATGAAATGAAACATTAAACGATTTTTACTTTTCAATGTATTCTCCCTTAACCCTAATACATTTATTACATCTGTCAAATAACTTATTAATACCGTCTAAAAAAAATATTTGTCTTGGGCGTCAAAATAGGCCGAAATTGCCGACGTCACTTCATCATCGTCGCCAAATTTTTTCCCAAGCAGTTCTTTCTTCATTTTTGGAAACAAATAATAGTCGCTTGGGACCAGGTCTAGGCTGTAGGGTGGGTGGCGTAGTTGTTCAAAATCGCACCGGTGAAAAGCAGCCGTCGCAACATGGCTTGTGTGTACGGGCGCATTGTCGTGTGAAAATAGCTTCTTTTAATTGATCTAGTAAAAAAGCGCAGTATTCTCCCGTTATGGAAACACCAGGTTCCTTATAATCAATCAAAAGGATACCTTCTGTATCCCAAAAGATCGTCGCCATGATCTTTCCGGCCGATTGAGACACCTTATACTTCTTAGGAGGGGTGTGCCTTTTTTATGCCACTGCATCGACTCTTGCTTTGACTCAGGTTCATAATGGTGAACCCAAGTTTCATCGCCAGTTACAATTCGGGCCATAACTTTCTCCCTTTGCTCTCCACAGCGGTCTAAAAACTCGCGACAACTTTCGACGCGCTCGTGTTTTTGATGTGCAGAAAGCATTCTCGGAACCCATCTTGCACAGACTTTAGTCATGCCAAGGTGTTGATGTAGGATGTTTAAAATGGTTGTTTCTGATATTGCAAGCTACTAATGCTGCAAGCTGTTTTTTTCTTTAGCCGGTCATCTTCCGATACAAGTTTTTCAACTTTTCGATTATTTCTGGCGTGGTAGCCTCAATCGGCCGTCGGGGGTCGTCTTAAATGGAGTCCCTCCCTTGTTTGAAAAGAGCGTGCTTCATGGTTTTCCCAGGAGCGGAGTCCCCATAAACAGCTGACATCTTTTGAATAATGTTTTGAGGTGTCTTTCTTTGTTTGGTGAGAAACTTAATAACGGCGCGATATTCAATTTTCTCCATAGTGGTTAGTTTCTTCCCGATTGACTTGTTTACTCGTTGATAACTCAAAAACTAATGACCCAATTAGGCTGAAACTTGGTATATATACTCATACTAACAATGAGTCACGCAACTAGCGCCTACCTGGATGAGTAAACTCACCCTCGCCAACCCTGCCATTCCGCGAACTTTTTGACCTCCCCTCGTATAATATACAGGGTTATTTTTCAAAGAGTATCCAAATTTTATATTTCAGTTCAAATATATAAAAAATGATATACCGTTATTTCAGTTTTTGAAAATACGAGCAAATACGGCTTCTACTTTTATTTGAAATTATCCCAAATTGAATGTGATTTATGGGCAACAACTACGCGTACGCGCGCTCCTCTGTGTGCGATTTAATTCACAACGTTTTTGCCGACCGAGCGACCCTTACGAATGTGTGGGTGGGTAGTAAAATAGTAGCCGTTAGATATTTATGAATAAAAATCAGTTAAAATAATGGATTACCATGCATTCTGAATTTGAAAGATCAAAAGGACGGAATGTTTGAGATTTTTTTAAATAAATTTTTCTTTACCATTCGCCTATATTACTTATTCTGAACCTTCTCTGCAAATTTGGCCGTACATAGCAAAATAACCCTGTATATATACCCCATGTTGTCCCGTGAGTTTCGTAAGAAGCGACAGAAGGAAACAAACCAAGAGATAGGCAGCAGCGTCTTCCTAATAAAATCCAAAAATGCGGTGGCCAACAAGCCTGCCAAGCGTGTCAATATCCACCCTACGAGGCAATTTATGGGGGAGGCCTATGTTCAGCAGTTGTTGGCGGAGTTTAGATAGGCTTTTTTTTATAGAATATGGGTGACAAACGAGCACTCAGTCCAACTGATGGTAAGTGGATGCTGTGGCCCATAGACATCTACATTTATCCCCGATCAAGAATCAAAATGTAGATGCGTTGCCACC
Organism: Parnassius orleans; assembly: GCA_029286625.1. NCBI lineage: Eukaryota > Metazoa > Arthropoda > Insecta > Lepidoptera > Papilionidae > Parnassius > Parnassius orleans. The sequence continues at coordinate 2,144,747 of JAGSMP010000051.1, forward strand.
CTGAGGACTAAGACGGAATGCCTCGTTTTCAGTAAAAAGGTTTTAATTTTATATGCAGATCTTAGAAATATAGCTTAAAATGAACCATTGATTTGATCTCTGATATTTCTTTTGTATCTTAATCGGCAAAATCGGTTATTGGGTTTTTCTGTTATAAATTCTTAGTAGCAACCCGAGTCAGGAAGTTGGTGGTGTTTTACTCCAATGCCGCGGAAAGCACGTAATGCCGTTGGTCCTGCGCCTGATCTCTCTCCGGTGGAGTTGTATAACCATCTAATCGAACAATGAGTGTAAGGGCAACCTTAGATTATAGTGCACACACTGGTGCACTATAATACTACCTTGCGCAGATGGCTAGTCTCCGCTGAAACTGGCCGCCGTGACCGACATCCGGTCTGGAGGATATACTCGTATGTAATTATATTGTGATATCAGGGGCCCCGTCCAATATTAACAAATCTAAGTATACGAGTTTAACTTCAGTGTTAGATTAGATAAAAATCGGTAACTTCTGGGCTTGTTGTGGACGAACAGGTTGTTCGTAGTACAAATATTTATCATAATTTATTAACTACAAAAATATTATTATTACAAGTAAGGTGTGGTAGCGGCGTATGAAATCCATCATCTCATTTCGTCCCGTGGCTCTCGATGTCGTGAAGAGGCTCCCATGGAAAATTCCTTATGGCTTCTAATAGATGCCCGTATAACCATTACGTTTGCGTCAAACGAAAAACACCCAAAACGGCGACTGACAAAGGATTTAGACGTCTGTAGTACTGCAAACAAAACCATAGTGGTTATAATAGGTAAGTACTCTTTGACTGCGACCGTCAATCCGTCAACCACCAAGCCAAGTACCAAGCGTGAGGATTAAGGCAAATCCACCTCCAACGGTCTACGTTTGCAGCGTGGTTATACGATATAAAGAATTTAGACTATGTTATTGTCAAACAAGTATGTAAGAGGGATGTATGAGAGGAAATTTTTCTCCAAATGTCAACCTCACCTACGGGACTCGGGCTATAAGAGTGAGGGAGTAAAGAGTTCACTTGTACTTGGACACATATTCGTACATATGACCGTGTCCTGCACAAATGGCTAGCCTCCATTAGGAAAGGCCGCCGTGAACGAAACTTCGGTCTGGAGGACATTATAATAGTAGTGTATAATATAATATATTATAGACTACTATGGTGTGACGTTCTTAACAAAAGTCCAAATCAGTAAAAATATTCCTTCAAAAATTTTATATTTTTGATTTAGCCATTTACAATATATTTACGTTTAATAACCTCGAAAATACCATATTTTTTACTTTTTTTATGTAAAGAGCTGGCAATCTTATGTAGCAGCGTTAACAGTGCGATCGGATCCGTGCTCACAACCCGCCTGTGTAGTCAAAGTCAAAGTCGAAGACAAAGTATTTTAATTCAATTGGTCTTTACAAAGTTAAAAACTATGCCATCGCTTCAATAAGTCCATACTACTGGAACTCTATGAGAGAAACAGCAAGAAACTTACAAGTAGACAATTTTTCTCCCAATAGTTACAATTTAACCTCGTAAAATATATATTGGTTAATGTGTGGTGTTTAAAGTAAGTGTGCAGTTTTAAGAAATTCTCGTCTAATAGCGCTTTCTTATATTCTCTAAGCCGTAGTCTTACAGTTATTATCCACCTTTATAGAAAACACATTAAGCAACAATGAGTCGGAAAACTCATTAGGTGTGAGTATACCAACTTGTTCTTTAATCTACTACAGATTACAACAAATTAAGCCCGGTTGAGATTTCTCGCATATTTGCTGCCCACTACTAACGCCCATAATTGGAAGTACAGTGTGCTGCTCCAATAGCTCGCGAGATCCCTACAAGTCATGGCTACTAGATGTAAATATAAAATTACAATAAAACGAATCTATACTTGTTTTATGAGACATTGCATGAATTTTGTCAGAATTTTACATAATATACAAAACTGAGAAAATTAAAAATACCATTCAAATGAGAAAACTCAAAGTTCGAACATATTTGCTTAAACAGATTTGAAACAACATTTCGTATGAACACATTATTAATATAAAAAGATGAGACTGTGATTTTATGTTTGTAACAATTATAAAGTAGCGGATAAAATGACTGATAAGGTCATCAAAATCTGCAAAACGTCTAATGACTATTTTATAACGTAATGTATTATACATTAAGTTTTTTTTTCTAAATATAGCTACCGTACGTATTCGTAACATTTGAGTGTGAAACAGATATTTTTACATCAAGGGCACTGAATAGCCTTCAATCAGTTAAAATATATAAGTATATTAAGTCCCAAATTGAAAGCAAACATACGAAACATTTCAAAAAACTTTTCAATGTTAATAATGCATTTTTTTTACATACCTGTCATTTCACTGGATCAGCAGTCACCTATGACTATCTCGGGCACCTTCGGGCACACGATTTTACGCAAAATATTGCAGAACTCAAACTAACACAACACACACTAAAAACGTACTTTCCTAGGATAGGTTTCGTATATGAATGACCAAGTTAAGTCGGGATCGGGAGCTATGCAAACTATAGTACACAGCTGGTTTAATACAAATCCAGAAAATTCCTTGTTTATACGAACGTTCCGAAACGCCTGCATCAAGTGAAGAGCTAGGTTATTTATTATAAATAGAGTTTTAACAGAAAAGAGTTAAAAAGAAAATAACAGTATTTGTATTGTATTGTATAAATTATAACAACTGTAACAGTAATAACAGTTGTTATAATTTATTCACCCGTTTATTTTGTACACAATACGCAACTAAAATATATATATACTTAGGTATAAACAAAATTAATGATAAACAGGTTGGTAATTTAAGTCTTAAAAAAGTGTAGGGATTACTGCTGTTAATTAAAAAACATGGAACAATACAATATTTTAGTTTTAAAGCTTAGCACAATAGAGTATTTATAAGCACAAAGCCTAGAACAAAATACGTAAGAGTTGCCAAGAGACGCGGATTGTAAGGTTCAAGGGCACAAAAACATTTGTGTGAGCAAAGATGAAGCCTGAAGTGCGCAAGTTCTCTTTGATTTTATATAATTACATATGTATAATTGTATATAATGCAAGCGCAGGTTGCACTTTTTTAATACGGACTGGACGCAGTTTAATGCAATGCACTAGTGATATCACGAGACGCAATGCAGTGATAACGATCGATAGACAAAACGATGTCGCAATTTGTAATAAAAGTTAAAAAAAATTAAAATATTCTAAATGTGCTGAAAATCATACAACGCCATCGGACGCACAATTACTGCAATGAACTGACGAACGAAACCGTGCAGTGTGATTTTTCCTGTAAGTTTACAGTGATGACTATAGATGGCGTTGTATTAAAACTAATTTGTAAAACATATTTTCGTTCCTTTTTATTTTTATAATGATATAAAAAATTGTGAATGAATTTGATACAAAAGCATGAACCTATGTAACTCGTTTAATGGCTCTCTGCAATATAGTTACAGGTTACTGGCATGAAGAATCTAATATTACAACTGTATATAGTCTTCTCTACCTGCCTGTAAATATCACAGAATAGCAACGATATCCAACCGTGTAGTGGAACGTAAGAAAATCTATCACCTTATTTCGTCCCGTAGGTGTAGTAAGTCGTCTCGACTATGGAAAATGCCAGAAATGTTCCAAGGCAAAGGTTTTGTTTGTTTGGTAGACGGCAGAGTAATCATCTCATTTAAGTCAGTCCAGAACATTGCTGGACTTAGATCTCTACCATAGGTGTGAGGATTTGTATGGTCGCCACTCTGAGTCGATGCCAGTGTCCGACATCGCGCACCTGCGATATTACATCCCGTCACTTGATTTTGCATAGGTACAAAAAGACAGTTATTAGGATCAATTAGAATATAAGTGGTCTTATACTTACGCTACGCTAATTCTAGCGGCGGCAGAAATAGGACTTCTTTCCTATTTCTGCCGCCAAGCAAAAGTCCGTGTTTTGGCCTGAAGAGTTTAAAGAGCCAGTATATCTACATAAATACAAGCTGGGAGGTATTCCATCTTAGTCCGCAGCGGTGACAACGCATCTGTAGCCTTCTTTGTTTGAAGTTGGTTGCAGATGTCCATGGGCTGCAGTAGCCACTTATTATCAGGTGGTTTGTAAGTTCGTTTTTCACTTCAGTTCTTTAAAAAAGCTTTAGCTCTTTTTTTTAAAACTGGTGTAAAATAAATATTTATAAATGCTTAGACATTCGCCTCTCCTCAAAAAATCATTTATTTACAAACTGCAGTTACAATCAATCAATCAATTGTGCATTTTGTTTTTTTTTTGTTCGCACTTTGTTTATTCGCAATGAACACTTCTTAATCAGCCCTTAAAAGCCCACTGCCGGACATGGGCCTCTTTTTAATTAGTTGCATAATAAATTGTTTGGCAGACAAAGGGAAAGGTCTCATAACATACATAGATACTAAGAACATCAAACAACGTTATTAGCCCTTTGTCTGATGTCATAATAAAAATACGGGTTACGTATCATGTTGTTGGTTTGGTAATACAAACTTTGGATTGCATAATTAAGCCACAGTTATATCGCGGGTGATGATTTAGTAAAGCTTTTTAAAAAGCGAATATTATACAGAGACAAAAATAAAAGTAAAACGTGGGGGAATTTGGCAACAGAGCACGAGTTAATGAGGACGTTCACCGGGATTTGTTTCCGAGGAAAACAAATTAGTGGTTTAAGTATTTATTTATACTGTAGAAAAAACGTGATAGAGCCATGCTGCAGCTATATTAATGGTATAGTTGTAGCACGAATGGGTCGGCTCGACCAGGGAAGGACCACGCTCTCACAGAATACCAGCGTGAAATAGCAGCTTAATGCTGCTGTGTTTCGTATGGTGAGTGTAGAGAACCGGAGACCCTATTTACTGGAAAAGAGGCATTCCATCTTAGTCCTAAAGGCTGACAACGCATCTGCATTTTTATTCGCAAACGAGGATAGATGTAGATGTTTATGGGCCACAGCAACCACTTACCATCAGGTGGACTGTGTGCTCGCTTGTCACACTTATCCTATAAAAAAAAATGATTTTGATCACGAAATAATCTTCCTGACACTAACAGAACATGTTATGACGAAATATCGCAATCAATTACTCGATGATAGACTGTTGTACCTTGTAATTGTAACTGTGTAGTGGCGGTGTAACAATATCCTCTACCCCATATCGTCCCGTGGATGTCGTAAGAGGCGACAGACGGAAACTAAAACAGGAGATGGACAGCAGCATCTCCCTCATAACAACTCAAAATAATAAAAAACTGCGGTTTGGTGGCCAACTATGGCCAAATCCTCCCTATGACACAATCGACGGGAGAGGTACGTTCAGCTGCACTTTTAAAGACTGTAATGGTGACTATTGTACCTGATAAACATTGAATTCACATTTTTATTTTATTTCGTCGCTTATGTTAAGAATTACAACGCGAAGGTGCTAGGTACGACTGCCCGACTGTGTTTGCACCAATACTTGCAATAATATATTTTGACGGATTTTGTGATCATTTGATCAGAGTTTAGAGAATAGGCTAAAGGTTTAAGATTTTACCGTGTGGTGGCGGCTTAAAGTATACATATTAAGCACTTATGTATATTCAAGGTAGGCTTGGGCGAAAAATATCGATATATCGATATTTATTTTAGAGTATCGAATTCGTATCAATTTAGATATATTTTAAGATTTTGTATTAATGGACAAAACATGAAGCAACAAAAGCATTCATGGGCGGTTGTCGTTTTCTTTTTTTCGTCGTCAATCGTCAGTAATTAAATTTTGGGCACATTCCTAGTACATCATGCAAATGATAACGATATATCGACATTTGACACGCGATATATATCGACACTGCTTAAAAATATCGATACGATATATATCGATATTTTTTTCACTTGCCCATCCCTATTCTAAGGGTGGCGACGTAAGAAGAATCAACACTCTATAGAGCTGTGGGTGTCATCAGAGTTAACTACGGGAATCGCCAGAAAGGTCTTCCGGTTCCGACAGATGGCGGTATAATAAATAATCTATTAGATTTGCATTATGTCTAATCAAATCGATATTGGTGCATTTAACATTATTGTTATCTATTCTAAGCAGTCGTTAGGAGCAACATCCTACTAACTTCTATTAAGGATTTAGTATATGAATTAAATTAATTCAACTGAATGGAGTGACAATCTGGTAAGTAAAGGAGGAAGTTGAGGGATGCAGCATTCAGATAATGGAGTTCCTAGGGAGAAGCCTATGTTCAACAGTGGATTTTTGAAGGTTATAATAATGATGATGATATGGATTTGGAGAAGAGTTTTAAATGTATTCACTCAAAATATAATTCTCATGGCATCATATATTTTTTTTATAGAATGAGGGTGACAAACGAACACACAGCCCACCTGATGGTAAGTGGATGCTGGGGCCCATAGACATCTACATTTATCCTCGATTAAAATCAAAATTCAGATGCGTTGTCACCCCTGAGGACTAATATGAAATGCCTCGTTTCCAGTAAATAAGGTCTCCGGTTCTCTACACTCCCCATACGAAATACAGCAGGATTAGGCTGCAATTTTACGCCGGTATTCTGTGAGAGCGTGGTCCTACCCCAGTCGAGCGGACTCATTCGTGCTAGAACCATAATATAGCTGCAGCGTGGCTCTACCACGTATAAAATCAAACAAATAATAAGAGCTAACTCTTCCTGCTTTGGGTGATCCACGTCCAACATTGAACTGTATACGAGTTGATGACAAAAAGAACAAAAGATAAAAATCTAAAAGAAGCAGAAGTAAAATATTCTTTAAGTATCGAGGTACATACAACTATATTTTTTTTTCATACAATATTTCATATTCAAAAATCGTTTGATGGATAGAAGTAAGTCGGGAATCAAAATTAGTAAAATTAAACGCGATAAAATCCGTAAAAATAGTTTTATTCAATTTATTCAAAAAAGAAAGATAAAAACGACATAATGGTGTTCTTTAAACAAATGAGTTAGTTATCAACTCTTATTTAATATATCCAAACGACCTCGGACATATGTACATGCAAATAGTCTGTATAAGCGTACGATATTTCATAGCATAATAGTAATTAATAAGTAATGACATTAGAAATGTAAATAAAGTGTAATTTAAGTCAAGGACATGAAAAAAACACAAACAATGTATCCAGTTTAAAAAATGGACTTAGCAAGGCTAAGATTTATCTCATTGAGAAGAGAACAACCAAAGAAAGTAAACACTTGTATTTTCGTATAATATTGTTTTATAAACTCCCCCCCACCCCCCCTCCTATGAGGTAATCTATGGGGAGGCCTAAGTTCAGCAGTGGACTTCAATAGGCTGTAACGATAACGGTAACACTACATGGAGTGACGTCCTGGTAAGAGATGCAGAGAGTCGATGGATGCAGGAGGCTTAGTAACGTGCTTTGTGGCATTTCTTGGTGGATACTTATGTTCAACAGTGGACTTCTGAAGACTGGATAATATAGAATGATAAAATTAAGTTACTTAGAAAAAAAAAGAAATAGACCCATAGGTAACTAACAGTTTTAAAACAATTCTATACAAACGAAGTCGCAGGCACAACTGGTCTTTAATAAAATAATAATACGTTGAGCACATAGGTGCACCGCAAACCCGAGCAGTTCAGCTTTCACAAGCAGCACTTGTTCACAAGTATGACGCATGTGTGAGCAATCGCTCTTCTCAAGTATTCTAAAATTCTAATGTGTTTGTCACTGAACTTCTAAACGGCTAGTATCTAATATATTTTTAAAAAAAAACACGTCGAATATATGACCTTCTCACCGTTCATTAACTCGGTTAAAATACTTGGGCTGTATACATCATACCTGGGCTGAAAAATAAACAGTGATAACCGAACATGTAAAGCGCGACACACATGGTCAGTTAAACTGATCAGTTAAACCGGATGTAAGCCAAATCGATTTCTCCACTCTCTGGCTTCAACTTAAGATTTCACACTCACCATCATCGGTCAGTTTTTGGATGTACGTCAGTTCAACTGATCAGTTTAACTGACCGTGTGTGTCGGCCATAAGAGTAAGATCAAAGTGATTACAAATCTATAGAATTTTCGATTGCAGTACTTATAAGTTAAAGTTCCTTTTTAATTTATAGATAACGAAGTATAAAACAAGTGGAATTTTTAATAATTAAGTACCTAGGTATTAACGATTTTAATAAACCACTTTTTTGTTTTGTTTTCATATTCTTACATTGTCATCCGATTCTGAGCTATGTTCAAAATTTCAAATCTCTAACTCATCGGGAAGTTAGTTTAAAATCAATTCATAAATCGAGAAAGCGTGTTAATAAAAACTTGGTAATAGAGAAATTTGATTATTATTCAAATATGTATTGTTCTTTTTTGAAGTTATACTTATAATTTTTTACGATGCGCGCGCACACCGACAGCTAAAAACGACACCATGAAGTTTTACGATGCGCGCGCACACTGACACCTCAAAGCGACAACTTCATTGGGTAACTGTCTCTCAAGTTTTCGTGGGAACTGATAACTATATTTAAGGTTGCAGTTTTATATACTTCCTACGTGCGTTTTTAAGTACACACACACGTTTTTTAATATATTTACCTATATGTAACCGATTTAAAAGGCAACGCCACCGATTTCACATTAAGTCTGCCGCGACCTATTAAATGTAAACATACTAACCCATACTTTTCCGAGAGGCAGATTATTCTGAAATTTTAGTAGTAGGTCGATGTGAAATGTCGCAATAATGCAAAAAACAATTTAAAATTTTCAGTCGCCCTTTTTTAGGAACTCTGCTACATTATGTCTGATCAAAGTGTGTCATCTTGAATTCGCAATCAAGATCCAGTAACCTCGATGGAATAGGACACCTAGATTAAAACAAAATAATAATAGTCTGAATTTCAATTGATACTAATCAGCATCTAATTGGCAAGGTTCAATACGCGATGTTAATCTACCACGTGCAGCATGGATAACGATGTCAATGCCCGGCTCATATTTTTTACAATATTACTTTTATGCCTGCAAATTTATAATGTATGTTTTTTTTTAAATATAAACTATGACAAACTAGTACACAGTCCAACTGATGGTAAGTGGATGCTGTAGCCCATAGAAACCTACATCTATCCTCGATTAAGAATCAAAATATACATGCGTTGTCTCCTCTTGGGACTAAGATGGAATGCCTCATTTTCAATTAAAAGGTTCTCCGGTACTCTTATACTACGAAACTATACGAAACACAGCAGCAATAAGCTGCTATTTCACGCTGGTATTACGTAAGAACGTGGTCTTTTCCCGATAGAGCCTTTGTTTTGCATATAGCTTAGATATACGGAATCAAACCCACATGCCGGGACATACACATGATCGAAATTAGTTTTAAATTACACAAGGTACTTCTATTTCAAGTCTTTTTCAATTGAGTAACGAAATATAAGACGGGATGAATTCTAAAGAAATTAAAAACTTATATCAGCGGAAGTTTCAAGTACTTTACAGCACTTCACGGCTCTTCACGGTCACGAGGGACCTTCAGTTCAAAATTATTAATTTTCGGTCCAATCTACGCAGAATATAAATTGAACGAGATAAAATCCGTAAGTTAATACAAATATAATAGTAATCCGTAGTTTCATTCAATATTTGTATTGTGTTTCTATAAATGGAGATAAGGCTACACATTTAGGTCACGGCGGCCAGTCTCAACGAAGATTAGTCATCTGCGCAGGACAGGATTATAGTGCATGCGTGTGTGTGTGTGTGTGTATGCGCAAGTACAAATTCAAATTTATTTTTATTTGTAATCTCTATGGTGTGCACAGGCGCACTCTCTATTCCCTGACTCTCATAGTCCGATAGGACGGTAACCCGGCACGACCGGAGAGAGATCAGGCGCAGGACCTACGGCTTTACGTGCTTTGGTGTGAAGCACCGCCGACTTCCTGACTCCTGGCTGCTACTGATAATTTCTTGACAAAAAACCCAATAACTGATTTTGGTCCGACCCGGCATTTGATCCCAGGACATTATGATCAGCAACCGCGTTTACGTACGAGGCAGTCACAGTACAAAAGGAGAAAACGCAAAGCCACGTAAAAAGCATGAACCGCTGGTACCTATACCTATACAAAAGGCAATTTACAATTGATTCCATTTGCAAATTTTCGAAACAAACACGATTTGAAAGAGCATCCGCTAGCCTGTTACCTTTTAGCATGCATGAATCGACTCAAGCAGTAGTTAGCTTACTGAGACGTGTTAATTGAATCCTTAGTGGAAACATTGTTGGCACAGATGAGGCATTGTTTAAACTATATACTAAGCTATTGCGACTTGTAGCTTCTCTGTGTAAGTATAAAAATATCTGGACTCGGTCTTCTCCTCTTGATAATAGAATTTACTATAATCATCACAATTAGCAGGCGAATTGGCAATCGCAGTACCAAACGTTTCTCAACTTTCACGCTGGCACGAAATATTTGCCATAGTTACCACGCTCGACAAGCGGGTTGGCAACCGCAGTTTTTATTTTTAATCGTTATTAGGAAGACACTGCTGCACTTATCCTGATTTGTTTTCCTCTGTCGCCTCTCACGACACCTACGGGATGATATGGGGTAGTTGATATTATTACACCGCCACTACACGGTCATTTAAATTATTTCTATATATTAAATATTTATATTATATAGCCGACTTCAAAAAGAAAGAGGATTACAATTTGACTGTGTTTTATTTTGTATGTACCTTACGCGAAATCTTCGTCAATTGTGAACCAATTTTGATTATTTCCGTTTTCATTAAAAGGGTATAATTCAGGGTTGGGTCCATATAAATTTGGAGAAAAATTCCGTACCTAAGGGTGCCACCCTTAATAGGAGATGAAATTTTTAATGGCACTATTTAGACGACGTTAAAATTGTGATATTATTCCTTAGTTCACTCAATAGATAAACAAATGCAATAAAAAGTAAAAGCCGACTTCAAACAACTAAGAAAGAGTAAAATAATATCACAATCTGAATACAATTTGTCTTGCAACCGACTTCAGAATGTGAAATTATTTTACTTTTAATAAAAGTTAATTTATTACTTTTTTAATAGAATAAGGATGACAAGCGAGCACTCAGCCCACCTGATGGTAAGTGGATACTGTGGCCCATAGGCATCTGAATCTATCCTCGATTAAGAATCCAAATGCAGATGCGTTGTCACCCCGGAGGACTAAGATGGAATGCCTCCTATCCAGTAAAAATGGTTCTCTACACTCACCATACGAAACACAGCAGCATTGAGCTGTTATTTCACGCCGGTATTCTGTGAGCGTGGTCCTACCCCAGTCGAGCAGACCCATTCGCGCTACAACCATAATATAGCTGCTGCATGGCTCTACCACGCATACTAAATTAAAAATCTATACTGCCATACTGGAAAGAAAAGCAAAGCGTTTCCTAGAACAGAGTGACTTCCTCTTCTTTTTATCAGCCCGTAAAAGTCCGCTGCTAGATATACTGCCAATGCCTTCTTCGTTAACGCTTGGCAGGCAAGTTGACGTTTGCAGAACCAGACGTCTGGCACCTTGGACGCGGCACCCCATCTGAGGATCTGGGTATTTTATGATTATATAGCCATCTATCGAAGCCGTAAAATCTTTCCAGCAGTTTCTATAGCTGCCTCTTACGACACTCACAGAACGAATTTGGATGATAGATGCACCTACGCGGTTATCACACCGGTTAGCGCAAATTATTGTGTACTTTTGCAAAAATAAGAAGGCCTTTCTTTCGTCTTACGTAGGGAAGACCCAGCATTCAGTCAGTTCTAATTTCGAAATGAAGTTAATTTTGCTACTCCAAGTCAAATAACAACAAGTAGAAGCGATAGCCGACTACGAGCCGATGACTTTTACAATATTTATTAATAGATAATGGTCTGCAAACAGTGACTTCATAACATTTCAAGGCAATAAAATATTTATGTTTGGTCATAACAGTCTAAACGACGCACTATCAAGTTTCCAACATTTCAATAGCAACAGCGGGCACAATGGATAAAATTAAACATTATGCTGGTATAAAACAACGTGTGATACATCATTGCGGTTTTAATTGCGAGAAGAGATGAAATAATACAAGTGTTGGTACTAAGAATTTCATTAATGATGAATTGTACTACAATTTTACACTACATACGAAGATTGTCCTTTGTTAGCATTTTTATTACACTCTAATTACGTATAGTTACTATTATAGTCGTCGACTAAATAACGATAAACATAATAATCAAATAATGTTATCATCATCGAATAAATCAAATTTTATGAATTTTAACTCTCGTTCAAATATTTTGTAGTTGGTCAATCCTTTTCTGCCTAGGCCCAGACAGACGTCTGGGGAAGTACCACCCTTTTTTTATTTATGTATACACAACAAGATACAGAAACAGTCTTATAGTGAGTTTGTACAAAAGTTCTGCTTATTCCATAATTTGCTGAAATATCTTCCAGTAGACCCACAAAAGTAAAAAAAGTAAAGTAAAGTTACAGCCTATATACGCCCCACTGCTGGGCACAGGCCTCCTCTCATTTCTGAGAGGGTTATAGGCCAAGGAAATGTCCGCCGCGCTGCCCCAATGCGTGTTGGCGAACTTCACATGTCTTCGAAATTTTTTTTTGATTTCACAGACATGCAGGTTTCCTCACGATGTTTGCCTTCACCGCCGAGCACGTGGTAAATCAGCACTTAAAATTGCAACTAACAATTTCATTGGTGCCGGCGGGGATCGAACCCGGGTTGCTCGCGTACTGTGTAACTTACAGCGAGCGCTAACCATCTGAGCTACCACGGCTCTTCCCAGACCCACAAAGGAAAATATATTAAAAAGGCTGACCTTTTATTTATTTCTGCGGCTAAATAGCTGTTTGCACTACTGTGTTCCGGTGCGAAAGGTAGAGAGACAGTATACTCGTAATTACAGGCTGTAAGGCATTCCATCTTAGTTCTCCGAGGTGACAATGTAGCTTTCTTTTCTTGCAGGTATCCATGGACTGCAGTAACCACCATCAGGTAGACTGTAAGTTCCTTTATCACTTCAGTTCTTTTTTTAAGAAGATATAATCAATAATAAAAATATTAATCCATAAATATTACTATCAATGATCTATAAAAATATAGTTTAAAAAGCAATCAATATCTTAACAACATAAACAAGATTCCCTTGGATAAAGGTCGACTACGTGGATATCGCCTTTGGCTGAAAAGACTGATAAGGCAAAATCCGATTGGTTGGGTTACCATAACGGGACTCGTTTAGCCTTGACCTTCCGTAGAACGTGAAGTATCTGATAGGACTCTTTATTATGTAACTGGCTAACTTATATCGGACTTTATCAACAACATCGAATCGCGAGTGAAATTTAAAGCAGGTAAATATCAAGGCAAAAAAAAACAAAGTAAATACGTATGTGTATGTAGGTAAATAAATTTGCTTTGTCAGTGTTTTTTCATTCATTCTATTTACGTGTACAAACCACCTAAGCCTAGTCTTAGTCACAACATCGTCTTGCAAACTACACTTTTCTTTTCACAATTTCCCTATCATTTAGAGTTACACGTAACATACTTCTTGAACGCATTTCTAAATCACTTTTTATATATATATACGTGGTAGATCCATGCTGCAGCTATATTAATAGTATAGTTGTAGCACGAATGGGTCGGCTCGACCGGGAAGGACCACACTCGCACAGAATACCAGCGTAAAATAGCAGCTTAATGCTGCTGTGTTTTGTATGGTGAGTGTAGAGAACCGGAGACCCTTTTTACTGGAAAAGAGGCTTTCCATTTTAGTCCTCACGGCTGACAACGCACCTGCATTTCGATTCGCCAACGAGGATAGATGTAGATGTCTATGGGCCACAGCAACCACTTACCGTCAGGTGGAATGTGTGCTTGTTTGTCCCCTTATTCTATAAAAATAAAAAAAAAACATTTTTACTCTCATGCTTCTTCTACCCCATTAAGCTCGATAAGCTTGACAAGTGAATTGGCAGTCACAGTACCAGACGTCTCGCAGCTGATGGTTAATGCCTTCTAAAGGACATAACTATTACGAAATCCACCGAATGAAATGAATTCATAGATTAGTTTATACTGCCACCACATGGTAATTGGAAATACACACCTAAAAGTAATATGTATAACAAAATTAAAAATGACTGAGCTTGTGAATAGAGGCAACGATTAAAGATTATTATACGCATCTCAGTTTTTAATCGTTTTAGAGGACAACATTATACAATGTGTTAATTTTACACTTGATCAAACGAAATGTGCGGATACTAGATAAAAATATTCGGTAAAAAAGAAAAAATTTTTAATGTAAACTATTTAAAAATAAAAGCATTTTAATTTTATTTGGTAAAATTCCCATCCTTCGGTTTTAAATTATTTTCTCTTTAAGTAAACGGTGTATTTTTTCAAAGTAGTTTTATTTGAAAGTTAGAAAGATTAACTAGCAATAAAAATTTAAAACCTACGATATCAAGCAGGAAATTTGTCAAAAATAATAAGATAATTTTTTGTTAAAAAATACTTTTCTTTTTAATTTTGGTCTGTAACTTCAAAACTAGTACGTTAAGATAACCTTTTAGCATGTTTTATTAAACTACGTAGCTTACTGTACAAGTTTTCCAAAATAACATGCGTTCTATCTCTTTTCGTTTTAAAATAATAATCATCAAAGAATGCCATCGGTATGTTGATTTGCGCTATGCGCCGCGCCTACCTCTAATTTTCGATTTTTTACCGATAATTTTTATCTAGTATCCGCACATTTCGTTTGATCAAGTGTAAAATTAACACACTGTAGAACAAGAGTTTAAAAAGATTTCATTGTAACGTACTTGATTGATAGACGCACAAAGCCAACCAATTGGCAATCTCTATGTGTAATTAATGGGAACGTATTGAAGGACACACCTTATTGAATGCAAGTTAATTAGCTATGTATCTAATGCCTCGGATTAGCATAAAAGTTAGAGTGATGATTTATAACTCACGGATATCTATTCAGATATTAGGGCGCATATACGTAATAAAGTAGGCAATGTGTGTGTGTGTGTGTGCATTGTGTACGAATGTAGTAGCAATTTATTGGAATTTATTATAGGAACAGTTAATATTATTTAACAATTATAGAGGACTTAAAAAGGAGATGTATGAAATTGGGTGCTTGACATCGTTCGTAACAGTAATACAAAAATATGTAGGTAATAAAACGATAAATTATAAGTATAAATAAATAGTTTTTTATTTCTGTAATACTTGGGACAATCATAAAAACATTTTTAAAACTGTAAAACGAAAGCTAATGTTTTTACTATAGCAAAAACGAAACGTTTTTAAATATTTTCTGTATCTTTTATTATAAAATAGCGTTCCTTATCAAAAAAATCATAATATTGAAACATTGAGGCGAATCTGTAGAGATTAATACTGAATAAATGAAATATATTTAGAAAACGATTGAATAGGCTATGTTATTAACTAAAAGAACATTTGAATATTATCCTACACGACTGAATAGGCTGTATGGTCATTGATCATTGCCTATTCCGAAGGAGACTTGGTAACTTCGAGTTTCAACTTGTCATTCGGCATGCGCATTTGGCATTGTGGCTGTGTTTTTGGATAGATTTCATGTTTTTACTTTCGTGGATTTATTTAACTTGACCCTTGGCTTTTCTCTTGGATCACAGGACAGTAGGTTGTTGCGCCCACATAATGACAATAATGTGGTACTTTAGTTTTGAGAGGAATAGAACAGAAAATGTACAGCCACTGGCTGCTTTTCTAGATGACATTTTATTAATAATTGCACAAAATAGTACTCAACAAGTAGTAGTAAAATAAAACTCAACATTAAAAGGTTCAGTTTTATTTTACTTTATTTAATAATAACTACAAAACAGCAATATTTTGTGTTCTTTTCAATTTATTCAAACAACTTATCACAAGAACGAGTTATTTTACTACATAACCTACAAATCATAAAACATAAAATAAAAACAAAACCCCAGGTCCTGCAAAAATATGATTTTTTGACATAAGTAGCAAATGTTTAAATCTTCAAACTAAGACATATTTTAAGTTTGTTCACGCCGGGCCCAAGCTTGTATGGAATCAAGTTCATCTCCTTTCTCTTTATATTCGTAATTCAAATAACAATTAAATTGTTCTAGTAAAAAAAAACCCGAAACAAAAAGAGCTGATGATCTTCAAACGTCTGAACAGATTTTCTTGAAACATAGCTAAGAACACTCTCGATTAAGACACCTTTCAAACGAAAAAAAACTTCTATGATGACACAGACCGACATACAGATACAAAACTACACACTACAAACTTATTTTTCGTCGGGGTTAAATATATCGCGATGATTAAAAATATAATCAACACAATTCATTCATAATTGAAAAAATAGAGTAAAGACAATGACAATGTAACATTTGACTCTCTTTAGCGTGGCGATGACTACAATCTAAATTGGGAGACTTATAAATAGTTTTCGACTATTAATGCTTTAAGTTTATGATGTTATTATATTATAGTTTCCATGTTTAGCAAGTAATTTGGCAACCGTCGCATGGTTTTACATTAAAATAATGCAAATCCATTATTAAGAATGGGTTGTTTCGAAGCAACAGCGAGAATATCAAAGCCATGCTGCAGCTATGTTATGGTTGTAGCACGAATGGGTCGGCTCGACCGGGGAAGGGCCACGCTCTCACAGAAAACCAGCGTAAAATAGCAGCTTAAGGCTGCTGTGTTTCGTACGTATGGTGAGTGTAGAGAACCGGAGACCTTTTTTACTGGAAACGAGACATTCCATCTTAGTCCTCAGGGGTTACAACGCATCTGCATTTTGTGTAGATAAATGTAGATGTTTAGGGGCCACAGCATCCACTTGCCATCTGGTGGACTGTGTGCTTGTTTGTCGCCCTTATTCCATAAAAAAAGTTCTACAACATCTGTCACGATATCGTCACCGCAACCATGACGTAACTGCAGACCTACAATGACATGAAAAGAATTCACCGAAAACACGTTCGTAAATGATTTCAAACTAGTTTTCATTGAGCAGCGGCATAAGTAAACTTGACTCACGATTCGCAAAAGGCTGACATTTACAAGGTCGGTTGGCGTAATGCGTGTAACACAGATGGTTAGTTCACGCATATTATTCAATACAGAAATTTATTTATTTTTAGGCCTCAATGAAAAAATATGAGTGCACATACTTTTAAAAGTAATTGACGGACGATAGCGGGCTTCAGCCATCGCCTTTCAGCCATCCATTACACCCGTGGCACAGTGGCGAAGCTAGGGTTCCAAACTAGGGCAAGCCCAAGATATGGTTTTGTTGTTTTTAGCAGTTTTATAAAAATTTACCTTTTCTCTTTTTCGATTTAACATTTTCCTCGCCGATTAGCACTTTAACACACTTCAATTCATCACAAGGAACACTATTATCCTCCATTTTCACTAAAATCTATAAAAAAGCATAAATTTTCAACTCACAATATTTATTCCCTCAAGTAAACACATAGAGTAAACATTGAAATGTGAAGTGAAGTTGCAAACGTATCGCCCGCTCGCCCCCGCGCTTGACTAACTTCACACTAAAAGCCGGGCTTTATCGCTCCATACAAATTGCTATATAAACAATTGTAGTTTATATATTTCATTATAGAACATTTTGCCACAGGTTAGGAAGGGAGCGATCGTCTTCTCGAAAGCCCGGTAAAAGCCCACGCGGAGAGACGACTAATTTTTATGAAAGCAGTATCGCGCAGTTTTGCCGCGTGTTGGCGTTACATAATAAGGCTACGAGGTCATGACCTGTGTAGAACAGAGTAGCGCGCGGGAAATTTGAAATAGTTTGAAAGGGCAAGCCCGGCTTCTCGGCTTCTATGGAGGCTTCGCTACCGCCGTTGCAGAAACCTCAGGCTAAGCGTGACAACTATTGCAAATATTCCCCTTATGAGGGGATCTATGGGGAGGCCTCTGTTCAGCAGAGGACTTCGATAAGTTATAATGAATATATGAAAAAATATATACTTATCTAACAACCGTGGCAGAAACTTCTTGTCATTGTAGGTACATTCGAATACAACGTTACATGGTCACAGCTTTTTCAAATCATAATCGTGGGTAGAAATGTAAATCGATAGGCATAGACATCTACTCGTATATCCATAACATCCACTAACCATCAGTAGGACTGCGTGCTCGTCTGTCACTCTATCTTGAATGAAAATTAGTTTGATAGACTCACTTAAGAAAAAATACTCATATGAAAAATACGACCCATTCATGCCGCACCCATAATACAGCAGCAGCTTGACTATCACATAAATATGAATTTAAAAATAATACAATTATCACACTAACAGCCCATTTAAGTCAATGACTGGCCATAGGTCTTTGCAAGAATACGCCAGCTGGCATTACTCGGCTGGCCATAAGTCTTTTCAAGAATATACTTGCTGGCATTACAAGGTTTTCACCATTTTCACCACGTGTGCAGGCGGCTTAATTGGTGTAGAGCCAACACTTGCATTCAAATAACGCTGCTGCCGGTCACTAAATTCTCTATGTGTCACTCTTACTAGTCGTGTTGAGTTCAATGTTTTTGAATGCATTTTACGCCAGCATGGCGGAGTATTCTATTTTTGGGGAAGGCGGAAGAAAGGTGAAGTGACCTTTACGCCAGCTACAGAGGTAACCAACCTTGTTACCTCTTGTGGTCCTATAAAATTTAAAGTCTATCAATAATATCAATGCTAGAAAAATAATAAACATGTTATTTGACATTTGTATGTCTAAAGAGACTTTAACAATTGGAAAAAAAAATAGTTACACGTGTTTATCGCATCCCTTACACTAGTTTAGATATAATTCAATTCAATCTTCATTCTAGAGCGGAATGAGCTACGCTTTGTTCCTATTCAGGTAATCGTCCCGCATGAGCTACGCTTTGTCCGTATTCCTCAATGATGCATGTTTTCCTTCACTGCGAACATGTGGTAAATCAGCACTTAAAATTGCTATTAACAATTTCATTGGTGCCGGCGGGGATCGAGACCTCCTCGCTTACTGTGAAACTTATAGCGAGCAAAAGCCACTAGCTACTACGCCTCCATATTATTTTAATAAAATTATAGTTTTCTACAAATGACAACCTCACCTGCAAGCGGTACACTATGACGTTTCATGGATGAGGCACTGGAGAACGAGTGATACAGGTTTCTAAAAGATATTTTCAACTTTGAATGCCACAATATAACCAGCACACCAACAAATTACAACAAATGAGTCGTATATCACGGTTGAAACAAACGGACCGACTGTCAGATTGAATCACTGGAACATTAACAATTCTAATAACTAGTGAACCACTGGCAGTATTTTCAATCGTATTGTGTTTTGTGCACCTACTGCACTGTCATACGAATATCTTTAGTTTTGTAATAAATTATTATTTAATATTTGAAAACACCTTAGAAGAGGCCTATGTCCACCAGTAGACTGCCGCGGGCTGATGTTGATGGGAAAGCACTTCCAATATACAATTTTTAATATAATTTAATATATACATGTATGGTCTGACTGACCGCCCCATTGGTCTAGTGGTTGCAAACGCGACTGCTGATCATGAGGTCTCGGGTTCGGATCCCGGGTCGGCCCAAAAAATTGGTTATTGAGTTTTATCCGTCAAAAAATTCTCAGTAGCTGCCCAGTCAGGAAGTTGGCGGTGTTTCACCCCCGTGCTTCGTAAAGCCGTTGGTCCTGCGCCTGATCTCTCGCCGGTCGTGCCGGGTTACCGTCCTATCGGACTATGAGACTCAGGTAATAGAGTGCACCTGTGCTTGCGCATTCACTTGGGCATTATAATCCTGCCCTGCGCCGATGGCTAGTCTCCGTTGAGGCCGGCCGCCGTGACCGAAATTCGGCCTGAAGGACATTATTATATACGTATAATTCTATTTTACAGCAGTGCACAATAAAAAGTAGAATACGATAATACATCTTATTGATGAAGATAGCATACCTACATCCAGACACCTCATGAAAAGTTGGGTATACTAGGTACATTAATTTCCATCCGATTACAATCCGGTATCATCGAGGGTAAAGTGAAAAGACTTTTGTTGAGTTAAATGTGTGCGCTTTACCATCTTAGGCTGCATCACCACTTACCATCAAGTTAGATAGTCAAGGACTGGCTTAGTATAGTTAAAACATCTCTTGGCTACAGGAATAAAAATAAGCATAATGCTTAACTGAAGAAGGACTAAAGCACCAATAAAATCATCAATAAGGTTAGAGGTAATAGAGTTATCTTATAAATCAATGAGTTGCAGCGCTAAGGGTCGCGGGTTCGAATCCCGCACGGAACAAGTATTTGTATGGCCTACAAATAATTGTTCTGGGTCTGGATGTTTGTACTTGGGAAATCTATGTATGTAAACTGCCCTCGCTATATAAGAGAAAATCCTAGTGTGGAGGTAACGTTTTAAAAAAAAAATATTATAGAATGGGTTTGATAAACTAGCACACAGGCCCCCTGGTGGTAAATGAATGCCGTGGCCCATAGACATCTACATTTATCTTCGATTAACAATCAAAATGCAGATGCATTGTCACCCCTGAGGACTACGATGGAATGCCTAGTTTCCAGTAAAAAGGGTATCTGGTTCTCTACACTCACTATACGAAACAGCAGCATTAAGCTGCTATTTTACGCTGGTATTCTGTGAGAGCGTGGTCCTTCCCCGGTCGAGCCGGCCCATTCGTGCTACAAACCATAATATAGCTGCAGCGTGGCACTACTACATAAAATATTGTATATTAACATATATTGCTACGTTGCAGATATTCGCTTTACAATTAATACCTCAGCTTTATTCACACTCATATGTATTGTCACTAGGCCTATCATTAGTTGTCTTATAAGTATAAACATGACAGTTCGAAGGACGTAAGTCAAATCGCAAAAGTGATTCAGCAAGCCCTACAATCGCAAACACAAAATACGGTGGACTGCCCACGCGCTAAACAAATGCACCCGAACCCAAACTGCAATTATTGGCAGATATTTCAGCATTGAAAAAAAAAAATTTTTACGCACCCGAACCTAAACTACAATAATTGCTGATCTTTCACCTTTTTCAATTTCAAAAAATCTATTTTCACAAATGTTGCATTTAAGTATCCAGTTAAAATTAAGCCAAGAAGTTGCCAACTACACCAGATCATAGAAGCCGTAAGTTACGCGTATTCGCTCGTTAGTTGGTGTACCCGAGTACACTGACCCGGTCAAATAAATATACAGATACTCTGATAAGAGTATCTGTATATTTAGACATAGGTGTAAAGCTAAAGCTAGAGCAGGCCTCTGTCACTCTTGCTACCTGCGTGAAATAATTACCTACAATCGCGAGGCGCCCCCGGGATAGAACGCAGTCGGGGCTAGCGCGTTCTAGGCGATTGAATGTTAAAGTTTTTTAACGCTGTTTACGTAAATAGTTTTTTGTAAATACTTGTTGAAATACTCGTCGAAATAGTTTTTGTTTAGTGTTTAGTATATTTAATTGTATGATAAAACAGTTGAAAAAGTTTTAATGTAATTTAAGAATAAAATATATGTATATGTATATTACCTATCTATTTGATAAATTATAATAGTAAAACGTCGTTCCTACTATAATTGTTGCGTGGATGGATGCTTATTGAGTAATGAGCAAACAAAAGGATTCAGGTATATCATTTTTTAAGTTACCGAAGGATAATAAAAGGTGAACATATTTCTTTTTTTTTTGTTAGATAGGTACTTATAGCGAAAAAAGAATTAAGTAATAATTTAACTACAGAAGTAATACCCAAGTACTTTATCACAAAACTTAGTTGAAATTTACTTCACTATCCAAGTATCTACCTACTTACATACCTATATTTGTCTTTTGTAACTAAAATATTTTAAGTTATAATAACACAAAATTTTGAAATTAAAACTTTGTTTAGAACGTTTTTAACTAAGTAGAATACAATCACATTTCTGTTAGGAAACGTATTTTGGGTTTATTTCTTGTTTACACTATCTACCTATTTCTTACGAGCCAAACATTGCGATTCCCGACGAACGGCCTTGCAAGTTGCATGCGTTGGGCATCACAAAACTCATATAGTAGCGGAAATATGGTCGATCATAGTCAGAATAGGTACTTTACCTAAGTAACTTACTTGCCATTTCACAATGTATTTTTTTACTCTTTATTAACAGCCCTTAGTAACCACGGAAAGTCCATCGTGACGTAGGAAGGGAAAAAGATGCAAAGTAATACGGACACTCGCGCGCAGCGATAAAGTTTTATTTAGCTTGCGTGCGCGATTTATCTGATTAATAATAATTATTAAAACGTCGGCAAGCAGTCAACATCAAAGGAGTGTAACTTCTGTACGTAGTACTATTATTTATTCTGTAGCTACTTGTTTTTCCGGATATAAGCCAATATATTCACAGACAGTAACATACTTAAACGGTAAAAACAAATAAAAGAAACAGAAAAGCGAATAACTCAAGCTGTAAAACTTAAGACAAAATAAAGAGCAGTTGATACGGATAAAAGCACTATCTAGACTTAGTGCTCCCTCAAACGATTTCGTAACGGTTTGCAGTAAAAGAGACTCAAAAACACCAACTTTAAACTAATAAAGCAGTAATTTATTAATAGAAACCCTTTGTTTACATAAGATAAAGAAAATTTTATTTCTGGATACAGATTTTCCTCTATATTATTATCATTTATTAACTCTTTTCCGCGTCTTTGCCCGCTTTACAAACATCATATTATTATGTATTTTATAACAAAATTCGCCATCCATACCGTAATCACCTCGTTGTCTGTGTGTCTGTAAGTCTATTACAAACGTTGACCTTACCCCTTGATAATAATATGATCACTCTGTAATTTTTTTACAGTGCAAATATAAAATTTATTAATAACTCGACCACAGCGCCACCTATCGCGTCTTCAGATTTTGTGATTTGGCACTAAACCAACAATATATTGCGAACATTGATCATTATGGTCCATAAAAATATAGAATTTGTTAACAAATTGATTACAGCGTCACCACCATAGGATCCGGTTGATCCTAGCATAGCTATGAACGATCGTTTCCACAAAATCAATATATTGTGTGTATATGACCACAATCGGTCAAGTAGTTAAGATTCGGAAGTTACACGGTCACTAACAGACGCACCACCGATTATATAATATAATATATAAATAAAATGATAGAGGTTTGCAGTTGTGCGCGTATCACGAAAAAACTACTGGATAGATTTCAATAAGGTTTTCTAAGTTTTATTTCTTAGACCCTTATCTAAAAAATTATTGCGATATCTTCATTTAATATAAAGTTATTAAAGTTTTAAGAAACAACGATTTTGTAAGCAAAGTATATTTTGCTTGCGATTTTTTTAATGTTTTGCGAAGGATCGCACATATGAAAACTTTGTTAATATATCAAGCAACGCGGACGAATTCGCGGGTATCAGCTAGTAATATATAAAGATAAATGAGCAACGGAGCGTGCGGTACACCTAATGGCAAGTGGCCACCCAGTATTTTACATTTGCCGTATATTTTATATTTATTAAATAAACATCCTATATTCACTATAGTGTATAACCGTCACAGGCCGGAGAGGGAACACAAACGTTAAAATATTACTCTAAAACTAACTACTCTTGTGTCATAACAGACGACAGAGAGAAACTGAAACAGGAGATGGGTAGCAGCATCTCCCTGATAACAACTCAAATTTATAAAATACTACGGTTGCCAACCCGCATGCCAAGCGTGGCAACTATGGTAAAATCATGTAACATAGGCCCCATAGACTGCCTCATAGAGGAGTCTATGAGGCAGTCTATGGGGCCTATGTTCAGCAGTGGACTTTTCTAGGCTGTAATGGAATAACTATCGCACCAGCTGCTTCTTCTATCTATACAAATAAATAAAATTGAAGTGTCTGTTTGTGATGTTCAAATAACAGCTTTTACTTAATGCATATAAAAGTATTTACGGTACTTACATCAAAAAAACAATTATTAAAATGTTTGTCCGTCTGTCTGTTTGTTCCGGCTAATCTCCGAAACGGCTGGACCTATTTTGACGGGATTTTCACTGGCAGATAGCTGATGTAATAAGGAGTAACTTCAGCTGCTTTTATTTTAGAAAAATAATTAAGGTTCCGCGCACAACCCATGAAATCCATCGTAATAAATTCCACGCGGGCGAAGACGGGGAACAGCTAGTCGATAATAATTATAACTACAAAATATAATTCGGATCGAATTGCCTATAAAACTGGCCATCAACATAATATCTCCACCCACGGATTCATCCACAAATAGAGCAACCGTCGTGAACACAGTAAACAAAGCACATCTAACCGGTGTTAATGAAATCAAATCGACCTGTGGTTCATAACCACTTCGATGACTTCACGCTTGATGATGCCACGCGCACAATGAATTTGACCGTAACACTAAGCATAAGTTTTCTTTTTCATTATAGTAAAACAAGTGGTAAAATTAAAAAAAAATTGTACAACCGACTTCAATATAAATAAAATGAGAACATCATCAATGTAGTCAAAGTCAATTAAATACGCATTATTAGGGATAACTTAAAAACTACTGGTCAGATCTTGATCAAATTTATATGGGACCACATGATAAGCACCAGCTTTCAAATAAAAAAAAAGAATCATCAAAATCGGTTTACCTAGAAAAAAGTTCTGAGGTAACACACATAAAAAATTACAGTCGAATTGAGAACCTCCCCCTTTTTTGTAGTCGGTTGAAAAGTAATGAGCCTATTATAAGTACACTCATTACTGAGGGTTTTAGTGAGACGCAGAATCCGCTGCGCTACCCGAATGTCTGTTGCAAAATATCACATCATATTCTAGGAATGTTTCTTAATTTCTTAGATATTGAGCCTCCTTAACTATGTTTTCTTTCACTGACGTGAACATGGTAAATGAGCAATTAATAGTGGCGCCGACAGGGGTCGAACACGGCCGGCTGTATGTTTACGGTAGTCGAGTAACCCCGACTCCAACTCCAACGTGACTGTCTCGTTGGTTAAGCGGTCTTAAACGCGGTTACTGTCCATAAGTTCTCGGGTCGGGGTAAAGTTAATGGATTTATCTGTTAAGTAATTATTAGTAGGAGCTCGGAGTTAGGAAGTTGGCGGTGTTTCACCCCCGTGCCTTGGAAAGCACGTAAAGCCGTTGCTCCTGCGCCTGATCTCTCTCCGGTCGTGTCGGAATACCGTCCCATCGGACTATGAGAGTCAGGGAATAGAGAGAGCACCTATGTTTGCACTATAATCATGTCCTACGCAGATGTCTACTTTTGTTGTGACCAGCCGCCGTGACCAAAATTCGGTCTGGAGGACACATCATGGTTTGAAAGTCGGCACTTAAGGAAGTAGAAAATTTTCAGTAGGTACTTTACGTTAACGATTCACGTTAAAATTTGTCGACACGGAAAGCTTTCGAACGAGACTAAAATAATAAAGTGGGCTACGTACGAGAGACATTCAAGAGGTACTTGTATATAAAGACACAAGTACATCGATCAATGCCGTAGTAAACAAACATGCAATGTAATTAGGGTTGGCATTTTCTTCTAAATATAGTGTTTTCCCAAAAATACGGTAGATCAGAAAAAAATTAAAAATTGCGGGTTTTAAATTTTAATAAGGTAGTTAGCACTGCGCATAAATTTTAATAAGGTACATAGTTAGCATCCGAGTACAGAACCAGAGTACAAAACCTATCCAACTGCAGACAGGTGTAAGACAGGGTGACGTTATATCCCCGAAACTCTTCACCGCTGCATTGGAAGACGTTTTCAAGCTTCTGGACTGGAAAGGATACGGTATTAACATCAACGGCGAGTATATCACTCACCTTCGATTTGTCGACGCTATAGTCCTTACGGCAGATTCGCTGGAGGACCTAAGCACTATACTCGATGACCTCAATAGTGCCTCCCAACGGATAGGTCTTAAGATGAACATGGACAAAACAAAGATCATGCATAACGTCCATGTCACACCTATGCCGGTAGTTGTTGGGAGCACTAAGCTCGAAGTTGTTGACGAGTATGTTTACCTGGAGCAAATAGCCCGACTAGGTAAGTCCAACTTCGACCGAGAGGTCAATCGATGGATTCAACTCGGCTGGGCAGCGTTCGGGAAATTATGGCACATCTTCTCGTTGGGTATACCTCAAAACTTGAAAACGAGACTGTACAACCAGTGCGTGTTGCCAGTGATGACCTATGGAACTGAGACGTGGTCCTCCACTGCTGGCCGGATGAGGAAGCTCGAGGTCGCTCAGCGAGCCATGGAGAGGGCTATGCTCGGAGTTTCTCTGCGTGATAAACTTAGAAATGAGGATATCCGCAGTAGAACCAGAGTGGCCGACATAGCCCTACGGATTAGTAAGCTGAAGTAGCAATGGGCCGGCCATATAGCTCGAAGAACCGACAACCGATGGGGAAAAAAGGTTCTCGAGTGGCGGCCTCGTACCGGCGTACGAAGTGTAGGACGTCCCTCCACTAGATGGAGTGAAGACCTGGTAAGACATGCAGGAAGTCGATGGATGCAGGTGGCTCAGGACCGTGCTTTGTGGCATTCCTTGGGGGAGGCCTATGTTCAGCAGTGGACTTGTGAAGGGCTGTAATGATGATGATGAGTGCTAAACTCATTACAACTGAAATAATATTGACGAGTTATTGAAAATGGACTTATTATATCGTGGTTTCTTCAAATAAATATTTAGATTCGACTTCAAATAAATATCTTCGGTATATATCTTAAGTTATTTAAAGAATAAAATGCAACACAAACAAATTTAAAATTACAGTGGTGTGAATAAAATAGTTGAATTTCTCCACTATTAGGTATATTTAATCAGGTGATCATTTATTTGATGGATAACTTTTATCTGACGATCGAAAAATCAATCTTATTTAATTAAAAACGGAAAGCCGACCAAGTTTTAACACAATTAAATTAATGTAAAAAAATCAAATTATATGATATAGTAATTTATTAAAGATACAAAAACACTTTATGGTTTTTCTTATGCGATCTTTTTATAATAATTTAATTTGTAGCGAAAGCGTTACTATTGCTTAAGTTAAACTCACATTTCCAGAAAATAAATTACTCGAATTTAATAAGATTGAATAACTTTTCTTAAAAAAATACAATTATTTATATTTTTTTATCTGTGTCATTTTATTGATACTTGCCATCACAAGTTTAAGAATATATTTACGAAAATATTTATATATCATATAGTAGAGACTGCAACCCTAAAAAATACTCGAACATGCACTATGCGCTCTAGCACGTTATAAAAATAAACCCACCGGATGGCTAAATGAAATCGTAAGTAAGAGTAATCATTTGTAATCTAAACATGCGTACGCGCGATACAGTAGTAAACAAACATTGAACGAATTATATAATACTAACATATAGAAAAGGAAACATTTAGAAATATGTTTACGCTTCTTATTGTCCCATGGGACCATAAGAAATACCATAGGAAACAATAAAACATAATATAACACGATAGTCGGCCACAAATCCAATTCTTCCGGTAATTAATACATGAATTTTAATAAAAAAATGTGGCAATCCGTTATACTTAAATTTAAATTTTTTTATTTGTATATTCATCCAAATGTTATCACATTTCATTTAAATATTTTTTAGACTATAGGGTCAACCTCAACTCCTTGTCATAATATCTAATATCTCAAAACATTTCTTGTCGTATTAATAATTCCATGAAAAATTTAAAACATACTAGAACAAAATCACAAACGCTAGTTGTAAATTGGAAAGCCTTTAGAATATGAATTTTTAAAACATTCAGCTAAAACATATTCCGTCTTAGTACAAAAAGTAGTTTATAATTATTCAGGTTTAAACAAGAGCCTGTTAAAATAAATAAATCGAGAGAAAAATATTCAAACTATTACATTGTACTTAGTAGTATGGAATTCGACAACAAATGTTAAAATTTGGCGAAGTGTGGCGCCGCGGCTAAGGGACTTTAAAGCTCTAATTTAAACTCAAAATTATTTTAAACTACGTTTTGTAATACGACCCATTGAATCCACAGTACATACTTAGCATCACTATCATATCAATTGTAAATTAAAAATAAAAGAAACAATACTCACAGCCCGGCGATATTCCGTTCTCCTTCATCGCGCAGCGGAACGGATAATAAGTGCCTGGCAGCACCTTGCCGTACATTGTCCGATCCATCTTCGACCAATCGCTAAGCCGTTTTTTACAATAAAACTCCCACGTCAGCGACACTACGATCAACACACCATAATCACAACCTACGGATTTGTACGACGTCCTACTACACGTAATGCAAAGCGCACTTGCAGTCCTTACGTCCTTACGAGTACGTCCTTACGTTAATGTTTGACCGTGACAACAAGCGCGATCTAATTCAAGGGCGCCAATGCACTGTGCGCGTTCGATTTTACATATCGATATTGATGTACAACCGGTTATCGATAAGCGCGGCGATAAATGATAATGCAATGTCATTAGGACGAGGCCACGGGTAGCTGCTCAACGAGTTGGGTAATCGTCAACGCGTCCCAGTCACGACTAAAGTCGCGCTACGTCGAACGTCGGCGCCAGCGCACGCCACTCCAGAAGCCTGAAGATTATATTGGTGTACGCGATCTCGTTCACTAATCAGCTGCATTCGTCAAATCTGCATTATAGTTACGGCGTCAAAGGCAGATGTATTGCGTAAGCGTTGACACTCCACATGAATGTTGTGTATTTAATTACGTAGCACGCGTGTTTAGTATTTCACTTTTATACGCGATATAAATTCGTAGTCGAAGGCAAAATAAACGACCTGTCAAAGTGAGATCGATGACAAGGGACTGATCAAAGCGGTTCTCGTGTCTAGCGAATATAAAGCGGTCTCAAAAGAGGAATTCTTAAGATTACCGCCGCAGAGATAGCGCCTTGACGGAAGACGTGAGTCCATTCCATCACGCGTTCCCTAGCGGTAAATTCTAATTTAGTCCGCTGTTAACGCCAAATTTTACCGCGCCCAACCGCATCCGGTGACGAGTGTCTATTGTCAAAAGATGCTCGCTCATCAACCCACACCGTCACGGTGTTTATGATGGTAATTAGAAGAATACCAGAGCTTCTTTGATCAACAGTACTACCGGTCGTCCCTTTATAACACACATTAATTATCTCTTAGCAATTTATAACAAAACTAAATCGAAATAACACATTTAATCACTTCCAAACGCTTAGCTGCGTATGAAATGAAATATATTACAATAATCATACAGGTAACCGAATTCGTAGAGTTCCGCCGACTCTACTTATTCGTTTAACCGTATGATTCGAACTTATTTTTTAGGTTTATTTAATCCAGTAACTTTGTCGCCTGAAAGTATGGGGTAGTATGCGTCAAATCCGGTAGTTCTGATTTTTTGCAGACTTGTTTATGATGTTGGCCTAATAAATAATCCAAGTTTGTGACCTCGAGCGCCGAACGCAACTTTGTCAAAAATCGAAAAAACCGCGATAAAATAGTTTTTTTCAAATTTTGGCGATTATAACCCTAAAGGACTAGTTTTTGAAAAAACTTCCTTAAAACGTTTTTAAAGTAGACTAAATTTGCTACAATATGATACTAGAACTGTCTATGTAGACCAAATAGTTTCCGAGATTAAGCCTTTCAAAGTTTATCATTTTTTTCGAATTTCGCAATTTTTTGCAATTCTGTCGTTCTGAATGAATTTTGACCCTGATTATACTATCGAGGCCCTGTACTTTCATGATGGGATGTTAAAAAAGAAAATGAGAATGGATTAATTGTACACTTACAAACTTTTTTTATTTATTTTATTATTTACAAATTATTAATTATTATACAACATTAAAAGATAAAAGATGGTAGAAGAGTCCGTGTATTGACATTACCTTATATTATATATTAAAAGTTAATTAAATAATAATATTAAAGGTCCTTTTAATATTATTATTTATAATAAGGGTGACAAACGAGCACTAAATTTGATGTGGCCTATAGACAGACATCAACATCTATCCCCGATTAAAATCAACATGTAGATGTGTTCCACCCTCAGGACTTCGATGGAGTGCCTCGTTACCAGTAAAAGGTGTCTCCGGTTATCTACACTTACCATAGTAAACACATTAGCTTTATTTGGTTATTTCACGATGGTATTCTGTACGAGTGTGATCCTTTCCCGGTCGAGTCGACCCATTCGTGCTGCATTCATAAAATAGCTGCAGCGTGGTTCCACCACATAATTATAAGCTATATTTCTACCACCTGGCAGCAGTGCATTCATTGTGGTGTTCCCGTTTGAAGGCTAAAAGAGTCAGTATAATTATATACTAGACTGTCATCATCATCAGGTGTAAAAGCATGTAGCTTTCATTGTTCGAAGTTGTTTACGGGTAACAGACCGCAGTAATCACTTACCATTAGACTGTTAGATCGGGTCAATATAATATAATACAATATTATAAAAAATTACTTCGATTAAAAGTATTTCCATGCCTTTCCGGCAGATTTAATCTCATGATCAGCCAGTAAGGAGTTCATAGCTGGAAAATAATAACCGTAATCGCCTCATTTTATAGGTGACCTGGTAATGACAATATTAGAAATTTAGCACCATACATCTTGAGACTTGAGAAGTTCATGCCGCACTTATGGGAAACTACGCTCGGGCCCTCTCTGATGCCAGAAACCAACAACTGGATAAGCAAATCCAAATGATGATGATAAAAAATAGAAAACTACATTCATGCACAATTCGTTTTAAAAAGTGTAATAACTCCTACACGGCCATTATTGGAACGAAGTTCCTTATCGGATAGTACGAATTTGGCGGATGGGGGCTAGGCGAGAAAAAGTGTAAGATTTTTTCGTCACGACCCCTTCTGACGTAGTGTAGACGGCCTTGGCGGCTATAAGGAAGCGAGATGGAATAATATCCATCTACCTCGCACTTTTTCTTACCTTTCCATGAAAGAAGTATTATTTTATTTTAAATGACGCTTTATTTTAATAGACGCTAGTGATTCATTTATTATTTGTATTTGTTAATCAATAATATAATACCATGGTAACGGCGGGGCAGGGGTGCTAAGAATCTCCGGAGGTTCGGTTGCCACCCACGACGACTCGACCTGGCAACTTATAACGCACGCACTCTGAGGACTGACGAGAAGATCCTGGAGCTGGAAGAAGAGATAGACAAGTTGCGCTGGAATATTATAGGATTATCCGAGGTCCGAAAAGAGGGGAGAACACGGTAATCCTCGAATCCGGCAACTTGTTCTATCACCGGGAGGCGACCATCTGTCCCAAG
The DNA here is from genome assembly GCA_029286625.1 of Parnassius orleans. NCBI lineage: Eukaryota > Metazoa > Arthropoda > Insecta > Lepidoptera > Papilionidae > Parnassius > Parnassius orleans. The sequence continues at coordinate 2,176,441 of JAGSMP010000051.1, forward strand.
GAGGTGTCGGATTTATCGTCCACAAGTCTCGTTAACAACGTTGTAAAATTGGGAGTGTGTCGACGAGGGTTGCGTACCTTATACTCAGAATCACCAAACGGTATTCGCTGAAGGTCATACAGGTTTACGCACCAACTTCGGCACACCCGATGAGGAGGTGGAGGAAATGTATGAGGATATCTCTAGAGCTATGCATTCCTCTAAAACCCACTATACGGTGTTAATGGAGACTGCAACGCAAAGCTAGGCACAAGAGAGAACGGTGAGCTGAAAGTAGGAAATTCGGATTAGGGCAACGGAACCCAAGGGCCAGCAGCTGGCCGACTTCATGGAGAAAGAGGACTCTTTATGATGAACTCTTTATTCCAGAAGCGGCCCCACAGGAAGTGGACCTGGTCGAGCCCCGACGGTTCGACAAAAATGAGATTGACTTCATTATGACGACCAGACGCCAACTATTCAGTGATGTCTCAGTGATCGCGAGGTGAAAACTGGTAGCGATCACCAAATGGTTAGAGGCACACTGAACCTAAACGTTAAGTTGGAGAGGTATCGTCTAATGAAGTCAACGCTCCGTCCCCTCGTGCTCTAATCCAAAGTCCCGAAACCCAGCTCGAGTTACAAAACCGTTTTCAGTGCCTAGAAGATTGCAATGCAGTGGACGATATGAATGACAAGCTCGTGGAAACTGTCCATGTGGTCGGAGCTAAGTTTGTAAGACCCGCCATAAGAAAAATTTTAAAAACTCTCGATCACACTCTTAATCTCATGGCTGTTAGATGGGAAATAAGCTGCAATCTTCAGTAGATTTGATAACATACAGGCAGCTGAACAGACAGATCTCAAAATGCATGCGGCGGGACTTGCAACTTCAATACAGCTCGTATTGAAGCGATCGAGCGGAACCAGGGCTCAAAGTCTTTGCCAGAGATCTCTGCCAGAAAAGCCAACTGTCGAAGCTGAGAAGACCGGTGTGGCAGCGTCGTTTCCAGGACACCTGAGTTTTGAGTGAGATTGAGAGGTTCTAGGCAGCTGTACACATCATCGTTGGAGCCACGCAAGTGTGGTAACGATCAAGGCGAGTCTTATCCGACACTATTCCGATGATATCCCGGACGTCAGTCTGAGCGAGATTAGAATGGCTCTCAGCACCTTAAAACGGCAAGGCCCCAGGCGAGGATGGAATTACAGCGGAGCTTCTGAAAGCGTGGAAACCGGTACAGAAGTCCTTCAGAGCTCTTTAATTCCGTCTACATGGTAACACCACCGGAGGCGTGGAGCAGAAGTGCGGTGGTCTTGTTCTTCAAGAAAGGCGACAATGCTCTCTTGAAGAACCAGACCGATTTCCCTTCTGAGCCGCGTCACGTGCTGTTTTCGAGTCATTACGAATCGTCTCGCACGCAGACTCGACGACTTCCAGCCTCGAACAAGCCGGTTTCCGAAAGGCTTTGCACCATAGACCACCACATACCCTTCGGCAAATTGTACAGAAGTCAGGAGTACAATTTGCTACTATAACTGGCATGTGGACTATGAGAAAGCCTTTGATTCCGTCGAAATTGGGCGGTGCTGCGGTCCTTCAGCGGTGCCAAGTTGACTGTCGGTATATCGAAGTGCTGAAGTGCTTGTACAGTAGGGCTACGATGGCTATCCGAGTACAGAACCACAGTACGAAACCTATCCAACTGCAGAGAGGTGTAAGACAGGGTGACGTTATATCCCCGAAACTCTTCACCGCCATTGGAGACGTTTTCAAGCTTCTGGACTGGAAAGGATACGGCATTAACATCAATGGAGTACATCACTCACCCGATTTGCCGATGATATAGTCCTTATGGCAGAATCGCTGGAGGACCCGCGCACAATGCCGACTCAATAGTGCCTCCCAACGGATAGGTCTTAAGATGAACATGGACAAAACAAAGATCATGTTTAATGTCCATGTCACACCTATGCCGGTAGTTGTTGGGGCACTAAGCTCGAAAATTGTTGACGAGTATGTTAACAGATTAGTAAGCTGAAGTGGCAATGGGTCCGGCCATATAGCTCGAAGAACCGACAACCATGGGAAAAAAGTTCTCGAGTGGCGGCTCGTGCCGGCGGACGAAGTGTAGGGCGTCCCACACAGATGGTGACGACCTGGTAAGACATGCAGGAAGTCGATGGATGCGGGTGGCTCAGGACCGTGCTTTGTGGCATTCCTGGAGGAGGCCTATGTTCAGCAGTGGACTTGTGAAGGGCTGTAATGAATGTATAGAAAGGTCAGCAAGAGCAAATACGTCTATGCCATATATTTGAGGGCTCTTTAAGAGAATAGAGAGTAAGCTAATATGATATGATGCCAATATAGGGACGAAACAAATCTAAAAACAGTCGCTTTAAAATGTATTCAACAACTGTTGACTTTGATAGAATTAATTAATTAATAGAATTGCATTGACGATGGTTTGTCTACATCTGCTATGTGGCATTTCGTCTTATGAAGACTCAAAGGGCACTCTATTTCGCAAGAATGTTGTTTCGACAATACATCATGTACACAAATGACAATGGAGTGCTCTAAAATTTCATTTTTTAATTAGATATATTTCAAACTCCCCTAACATGTGTGAAATTAAATAGTAGGTATCAACAAGCAATTTGTCCTTGTGAAGTCCCAAGAAATGTATCTTACGGAATATTCAGTTTTAGACATATATCATATAATAAAAAAAATATTTTGTAAAGTAATCAATGATTACAATCGCAGACACATTAAGTCTAGACTGGACAGAGTACGATCTTTGAAACCGAGCCAAGATACACACAAACTGCCAAGGATGATGAACACTAGTAAATAAACAAGAAAGAAAATCAACCATGTTGCGCTATCACTACACAAAAAATATAGGTCCACCATGAAATTAACAGTGATAAATATAGATAAAATCAAACACTGTTGCGATAAAACCTAACATGCTATTTTGAACTTTTTATTTACATATTATGTTAATCATTTATTGTTATTATTTTTAATTGCAAAAATTAATAATTTTTTTTTTACACTGAAGTATTTTTTATTACCACTGCAACGTTATACAAACAACCGAGGAAAATCCTCAACGCAAATTAAAATTGGTGCGTTCCGCGTTTACGCGAGCAACTCCGACTGACAGATGTCGACCGTGGATTGTACGCAACTCATGGAAAAACGCCCCGTGACGCGCCAGTGAGGTCACTTTGGGCTTAATTAACGAATATTATCGGTAAAACCATAGAATGGGTAAAACTTCCATATTATGCAAACTACAGCCTTAACGAGTCTAACATAAAAATACACAACATAAATATAAAAGTTTTTCAGTGTTATCAAAAATAATACTAACTGCCCAGTTTACTTCTTTTAAATATTACATATACTAATTTTGTAGACTAAAAATCACAATTGCACTCGTTATTGAACGAATTAACACGCAAAAACTGCGTATGAAATGAAATATATTACAATAATCATACAGGTAACCGAATTCGTAGAGTTCCGCCGACTCTACTTATTCGTTTAACCGTATGATTCGAACTTATTTTTTAGGTTTATTTAATCCAGTAACTTTGTCGCCTGAAAGTATGGGGTAGTATGCGTCAAATCCGGTAGTTCTGATTTTTTGCAGACTTGTTTATGATGTTGGCCTAATAAATAATCCAAGTTTGTGACCTCGAGCGCCGAACGCAACTTTGTCAAAATCGAAAAAACCGCGAAAAAATAGTTTTTTTTTCAAATTTTGGCGATTATAACCCTAAAGGACTAGTTTTTGAAAAAACTTTCTATAAACGTTTTTAAAGTAGACTAAATTTGCTACAATATGATACTAGAACTGTCTCTGTAGACCCAATAGTTTCCGAGATTAAGCCTTTCAAAGTTTATCATTTTTTTCGAATTTCGCAATTTTTTGCAATTCTGTCGTTCTGAATGAATTTTGACCCTGATTATACTATCGAGGCCCTGTACTTTCATTATGGGATGTTAAAAAAGAAAATGAGAATGGATTAATTGTACACTTACAAACTTTTTTTATTTATTTTATTATTTACAAATTATTAATTATTATACAACATTAAAATATAAAAGATGGTAGAAGAGTTCGTGTATTGATATTACCTTATATTATATATTAAAAAAGTTAATTAAATAATAATATTAAAAGGTCCTTTTAATATTATTATTTATACAATAAGGGTGACAAACGAGCACTAAATTTGATGTGGCCTATAGACAGACATCAACATCTATCCCCGATTAAAAATCAACATGTAGATGTGTTCCCACCCTCAAGACTTCGATGGAGTGCCTCGTTACCAGTAAAAGGTGTCTCCGGTTATCTACACTTACCATAGTAAACACATTAGCTTTATTTGGTTATTTCACGATGGTATTCTGTACGAGTGTGATCCTTTCCCGGTCGAGTCGACCCATTCGTGCTGCATTCATAAAATAGCTGCAGCGTGGCTCCACGACATGATTATAACCTATATTTCTACCACCTAGCAGCAGTGCATTCATTGTGGTGTTCCCGTTTGAAGGCTAAAAGAGTCAGTATAATTATATACTAGACTGTCATCATCATCAGGTGTAAAAGCATCATCTACCATTAGACTGTAAGATCGGGTCAATATAATATAATACAATATTATAAAAAATAACTTCGATTAAAAGTATTTCCATGCCTTTCCGGCAGATTTAATCTCATGATCAGCCAGTAAGGAGTTCATAGCTGGAAAATAATAACCGTAATCGCCTCATTTTATAGGTGACCTGGTAATGACAATATTATAAATTTAGCACCGTAGATAATGCCATACATCTTGAGACTTGAGAAATTCATGACGCACTCATGGGAAACTACGCTCGGGCCCTCTCTGATGCCAGAAACCAACAACTGGATAAGCAAATCCAAATGATGATGATAAAAAATAGAAAACTACATTTATGCACAATTCGTTTTAAAAAAATTTGGCGGATGGGGGCTAGGCGAGAAAAAGTGTAAGATTTTTTCGTCACGACCCCTTCTGACGTAGTGTAGACGGCCTTGGCGGCTATAAGGAAGCGAGATGGAATAATATCCATCTACCTCGCACTTTTCTTACCTTTCCATGAAAGTATTATTTTATTTTAAATGACGCTTTATTTTAATAGACGCTAGTGATTCATTTATTATTTGTATTTGTTAATCAATAATATAATACGTTTATCAATAATAATATACTACGAAACGAACTTCGTTCCAAATTAGTGTTACACAACAATCACGCGTGTTATTATTAATTAGCATTTAAATTTTTCTAATCTACTAATTCTAATATCATATAAAGTAAATCGTAATGGGAAGAGAAGTGTAGGGCGGTAAGAAATACAAGAAGTCGATGGATGTTGGCGGCTCAGGACCGTGCTTTGTGGCATTCTTTGGGGAAAGGCTATGTCATCAATTATCAGTAGTGGAGTAGACTTGTGATAGGATGTCTGATAAAGTAAGTCGCCCTATTAAAAAATCTTTTTAAGAGGAATCAGACAATATTTTCTTCAACAAAATGCAATTCGTAGTTGAATAAGACTATATAAAGTATGTTACTCGTCGTATATAAACAACATGTTTCAAATGCAGTCTATAAAAGGTGCGTCTACATTCGTCACATCAGTCCCCAACGAAGCATGACGCACGATATCAGCTCAATTAAGCCAGGTGGGGAAATGAAATTGCGTAATAACGAAACCCTCAATGACGACACGAAAGGTCTAATGGGCTTTTGAAGTGCAAAGAAGGCATGTTGTAAATTGTGTGCTCTACAATGTAATTAACTTTTAGATTTGTTACTTTGATATTGTCGATGTAAAGGCTTATTAATTAATGATTGTGCGCGCATCACGGAAAAACTACTGGATAGATTTCAATTAGGTTTTCTAAGTTTTATTTCTTAGACACTTGGCCCTTATCTAAAAAAAACATGCGTGAGTGTCGTGGAACACTCGGTTGGAACAAAGTTCCTTTCGTAGTATATTATTATTGATAAACGTATTATATTATTGATTAACAAATACAAATAATAAATGAATCACTAGCGTCTATTAAAATAAAGCGTCATTTAAAATAAAATAATACTTCTTTCATGGAAAGGTAAGAAAAAGTGCGAGGTAGATGGATATTATTCCATCTCGCTTCCTTATAGCAGGGGTCAGAAGGGGTCGTGACGAAAAAATCTTACACTTTTTCTCGCCTAGCCCCCATCCGCCAAATTCGTATCGTCCGATAAGGAACTTCGTTCCAAAAATATTGCGATATCTTCATTTAATATAAAGTTATTAATGTTTTAAGTTTAAGATACAACGATTTTTATAAGCACTACGTGTTCAGTGATGTGTGTTTTGTTTGTTAATATATTAAGCAACGTGGACGAAGTCACGGGTAACAGCTAGTATTAAATAACATTTCAAACATTTCGCACCTTAGGCGCGGTTTTGGTCGATCACCGTACTTAATATTTAGGTCTGGCATATTCTTACAAGGTGGTAGACTACTTTTCCATGTGGGTAGGTATCACCCTCTAACTTATTTCTGGCGCCACATAACTTTAATAACTGTATACCCATCAGACCGGAACATAGAATGCAAGCAGCATTACTGTGTTCCAGTCTGATGTGTAAAGAGAGACAATATAATTAAGACAGTGCGGCATGAACTTCTCAATAGGCATTCCAAGAAACAGCTGGTAGCCGAAGATCGGGCTAAGTGGCGCGCCTTGGGAGAGCCTTTGTCCAGCAATGGACTGCCGCAGGCTGATGATAATGATGATGATAATGAGACATTCCACCTTAGTCCTCATAGGTGACAACGCATCTGTAGCCTTCTTTGTTTTAAGTTGATTGCAGGTGTCTATGGACCGCAGTAGCCACTTATCATCAAGTGGACCGTAAGTTCGTTTGTCATTTCAGTTTTATAAAAAAAATCTTGTTAACAATATTGCATTCCGCCGGAGGCTACAAGATTTTTCTCGCTATTAGAGGTAAAAGAACAATATGACGCTATTTTTTTTTACATAATTTGATTTTTAAGAAAATCCAATTTTATTACGAAAGCAAAGAGTGGAGAATTACAGTTTCACTGATCAGTTAAGAATGTGAAGTCTGCTTTATATTTGTGTTTCTGGTGTTTGTGATTGTGACTCATTTTCATTACAGCCTATCAAAAGTCCACAGATGGACTGCCTCATCCATAGATTGCCTTACAGGGAGCATATTTAATCATAGTTACCAGACTTTTATACATACATATATTTATACTTTTTTAAATTGGGGCAGCGCAGCGGACACTTCCTTGCTCTAAATCCTTCTCAGAAATGAGGGGAGGCCTGTGCCCAGCTATGGGACGTACATAGGCTGTTACTTTACTTTACTTTACCATACATTTTAGATGTCATCAGGAAAATGCTAGTGGCCCATCTTATGTTTCATTTCCCTCTGTCGCCTCTTACCGACACCCACGGGATGATATGGGATAGTGGATTCTATTACACCGCAATGCACTATTTTATTGACAACAAGTGGTAAAATTAACATTTTTGTACAACCGACTTCAATATAAATAATTTAATGTTGATTTTTTAAAAACCGTTCGACCGATTTCGATAAAATTTAAATGGGATCACCTGGGAAGTATACCCCTTGAAACAAAAAAATAATTTTCCAAATCGGTTCAGGCATCTTCGAGTAATCGGTGAACATACATAAAAAAGAATATTCCGACGAATTGGGAACCTCCTCCTTTTTTGAAGTCGGTTGAAAAAGAGGCGTACCAAAGTTTCACTGATCAGTCAAGGATGTGACGTCTCCTTACTGTCAAAAGAATGTGCTTTAGTGTTTGTGAGACTATTTAATAAATATAAATATCTTATAACATTGTCTCATTGCCAGTAGCGGTGATAGCTGTCAGTATTGCAGTCACACCACACAATGTACCTATAATACAGAATACAAACGACCTTATTACCAAACGTTGTTTATTGATAGTCTTGAGTTCAAACTACGGTTTATGAGTCTTTCACAAAAGAAGCCACTCAGCTGCGGCACAACAGTTTCGCGGAATTTGACATTAGCTGTTCAATTCCATACTTTACATTTTAGTTCACGTATTTCCACGGGACTTCTTTTGTGAAACAGATTCTAGTTTAAGCCTGAGACTAATCACCTATGTCCCACTTTTTCTAATAAGACGGATAGAGTTCTAGTGTTCATTTTCTTTTTGCATCGGGTACGACTATTCGGCTCTAATATGTAATATCGGACCGGCGCGTCAACAAATTACTTTATAGGTGACATCAGAAATCAGCCTTACAAAAGCCTGATAGTAACTCAGATTTATCTATTTATTTTTGTTTACACAACAAATTAGGGAAAATATTTGCACTTAATGACATAGAGAAAACATCCGTTACACCGTTACAGCCTATAAATTCCACTTCTGAACATAGGCCTCCCCATATATTACCTTACAGGAGGGGGAGGAGTATATGCCATAGTTGCCGCACTTGGCACGCGGGTTGGCAACCGTTTTATTTTATTTTTAGTCGTTATTAGGAAGACGCTGCTGCCCATCTGATTTGTTTCCCTCTATCGTATGCTCGTATGATATGGGATGGTGGATATTCTTAAACCGCCTCTACACGGTAAGGGATAGAACATGGAGAAAATATAAAAAAGAATAAAAAATAAATGAAGTGGAAACTCTAATTATAAAATATTTATTATAAAATGATTGGTTCAGTCGCACCAATCATTTTATAATAAATAATATATATATGATCGTGTAATTTCTCTACGACTTGACCGATTGAGGTCACATTTACACAATACTATATTGGTCCAACGACGATCCGATAGGTGATACTGTAGTCAAGTTATTAACAAATTCTATATTTATGGACCAAAATGACTTCTAACATATTGATATTATCAATTTGCTTTTAATACTTTTTCCTTATGTACTTAAGCTACTTACTTGTATATGCTTATTATATACATGTTAAAGTCATGTAACGGTAACATTACCGTGTTACAGCAACAGTACGCTTTTTGCATATTAATATTATAATTAAAGCTACAGCAGCCTCCATGTAGAGATAAGAGTCGCGGCTGCTCAAGAGATAATCGATCTCCTTAAGTTCCACGTACGTGAGAAATGCGAGCTCAGTCACCACTAGCACCAATAAAATTATTATAATGTTTTCATACCTGTTGCCTGTGTGTCCCTGTAAGAGGTATGTTCGACCCAAAATGTACCACGCTCTCACAGAATAACAGCGTAACGTACAACGTAATGGTGTGTTTCGTATCGTGAGTGTAGAAAACGGGAGACCATTTTTACTAGCAACGAGGCATTACATTTTATTCCTCAAGGGTGACAACACATCTACATTTTGATTCTTAATCAGGGATAGATGAGGCGTCTATGAGCTGCAGCACCTTCTTGACATCGGGTGGACTGTGTGCTTGTTTGTCTACTTCTAAATAAATAAATGCAATTTTAGGTGCTGATTACCACGTGCTGGACAGTAGAGTAACAGTAGAAATTCCAAGCAACTAAAGATATTTCAAGCACATGTGAAGCTCACCTTTGTGGTACAAATTGGGGTTGCACGGCGGACTTTTTCTTGCTACAAAACGACCTCTCTCGAGAAGTTCTGAGTCAGAACACATTTCTGCGGGCTGTGTAAAGCATTGGAACGTATATAGGCTGTTTTATTACTTTTACTTTTTTACAGTAGCCTGATGGTTTATGTTACGAATATCTAACATTCTATTACTGTTGTAAAACACTTTTGACACAGACTGTAACTTCTTTGGAATGGTTAATAATGGCTAATCAAATGCTGTGGCCCATAGACATCTACATTTATCCTCAATTAAGAATCAAAATGCAATTGCGTTGTCACCCCTGAGGACTGAGTTGGAATGCCTCGTTTCCAGTAAAAAGGGTCTCCGGTTCTCTACACTCACCATACTAAACACAGCAGCATTAAGCTGCTATTTTACGCTGGTATTCTGTGAGCGCGTGGTCCCATCCCGGTCGAGTCGACCCATTCGTGCTGCAACCACAATATAGCTGCAGCATAGCTCTACCACGTATAAACACTACACTTCGCCTGGCGATACAAGGCTGCCACTCGAGAACTTTTCTTCCCCATCGGTTGTCAGTTCTTCGAGCTCTATGGCCGGCCTATTGCCACTTCAGTTTACTAATCCGATGGACTATGTCGGTTACTCTGGTTCTACTGCGGATATCCTCATTTTTAGGGATCCGTAGTTACACAACAAGGAACCTTTGGTAGTTATTGTAGGCCTCATTGAAAGTATTCATACAATCATGTAGCCTCATACAGTTTCATTCGTCACACTCTTGGTTTACGCGGGCGACCTCAGGATAATTTAGGGCAGTGGTGGTTTACGTGAAGGTTCGTTACGTTCATATATGTATAGGGTTGCACTGCCAGGAATATATAGATAGATAGTCAACTATGATTATCTTTGTACCTTGGCATGTGAATGATTTGTTGTAAATTATATTTTTTTCAAAATCGCAAAGTTTTTTAATCTTTTTTGAATACCACTTCCTATAAGTCTGATTTTAAAATAAGTCCTTCAGTTACGATCTTCCTATTTGGGCCCATTTTAGTCGTTATAGCGGTCAAACCGCGACCTCACTTATTATGCTCATTATCAAGAAAGCCCACGTGTTGTGACGGGCAACTACGGAACCCTACCTCTACATTGTGCGTGGCCCGACACGCACTTGGCCAGTTTTTAAGTCACGCAGAGAAACCTGAGTACAGCCCTCTTCATAGCTCACTGAGCACCCTTGAGCTTCTTCATACGGCGAGCAGTAGAAATATACGATAGATGTCGTAAAATACCCAGACCGTGTAGTGGCGATGTAAGAATATCAACTAGCCCATATCATCCCGAGGGTATCGTAAGAGGCGACAGAGGGAAACAAACAGGGAATGGGCAGCAGCGTCTTCCTAAAAACAACTCAAAATAAAAAACAGCGGTTGCAACCAGTATAACAAGAACCAAGAGTGACAACTATAGCAAATATGAGGGAGACCTATGTTCAGCAGTGGACTTTTTGATAAGCTGCAATGGTAACGGTAAAATATCTAGTCTGGAGATGGGCAGCAGCGTCAAAGGTGCGAAACATCTGGTACTACGATCGTCTCGTCAACAGTTATTGGGTTTTCCTGTCAAGAAATTCTCAGTAGCAGCCCGCAGTCAGAAAGTGGGCGGTGTTTCACACCCGCGCTTCGAAAAGCACGTAAAGCCGTTGACCCTGCGCCTGATCTCTCTACGGTCGTGTCGGATTGCCGTCCCATCGGGGTATAAGAGTTGAATACACTTGTGCTTGCGCATACACTTGGGCACTATATAATTCTGTCCTGCGCACATGACTAGTCTCCGTTGGGACTTTCTGCTGTGACCGAAATTCGGTCTGGAGAACATTACTATTATTACGGGCTGGTGTTAGAATATATTTTTACAACACGTGATAATACAAAAGCACATAGAAACAGAAATAATTTTTCCTGTTTATAAACATCAATCTAAAGATTTTACCAACAATGAAAATTTTATCAACTAAATCATGTAATCCTTTCGTAGGAACCGGGATAATCGGTCACAATTAGTGGAATCGTTAAAATAACTGCAGCCAGGTGGAAGGAACTTGTTGGAACGAAACCCCGCTGTTACAAAACGCGGTGTCAAAATATCTATGTTTATACACTTCGCAGGGTATTACGTGGAAATCGTTTCAACTAGCTTAATTACAAAGCGTGTCTACATCGTTATTTGTAGAATTCGATCAAAGATTAAGCATCAAAGGGTACAGATTGCGAAACTCAACCGTCGTGGGCTCGTGGGTTCAAATCAGCAAAAACATAAAAATATCGTAATTAAAGAGAATATAAAAAGTGTTAACAACACTGCTAATTGTTAAAAAATAACAAAAAAAAATGTCTACAGCCAAAATGATGTAGGTTTTCACTGGTTAATTTCGATTATGGTAACAACTTCCAATACTGTTCCATTCCATTGAATTACAGCCTATAAAAGTTTACTGCTGAACTTAGGCCCCCCATACATTGCCTCAAAGGTGGGACTTGGCTATAGTTGCCACACTTGGTAACCGCACATTTTTTAATATTTTTAATAGAAAGATCCTGCTGGCTCTGTTGCTTCTTACGGCAGCCACAGGACGATTTGGGGTAGAGGATATTCCTACACCGCCACTACACGGTTTAAAACTGTTGGAACCTCCAATACTGTTGGAGTTTATTCAATATCAATTGTATTATAGTGCAAAAGAAAGTATATGCGCTTACCGTGTGGTAGCAGCGTAGGAGAATCACCCCATTTCATCCCGTGACTGTCCTAAGAGTCGACTATGGGAAATGCTAGAAAAATCATATGACTTCCAATTCCAATAGATGGCAGTATAAGCAAACGTCAGACGTAAAATACCGAGAACGACGGGCAGCAGCGTCAAAGGTGCGAGACGTCTGGTACTGCGATCGTGAATCCGTCTGTGATACGTGACGATTAAGGTAAATTCTTCCTAAAATGGTTGCGAGCCAAGTCCAGCTGTGGAATGTAATGGGCCGATAAAGAAGAAATTGATCTGCTTAATCAGTCACTCACTCACTTTAGCCCACTCGTGCCCATGGCAAAGCTAAAGCAATAACATCGCCGCAATTTTTCCGGTGGATGTTCGTCTATGTGCAATTTACGAGTATGTATAATATAAAATGCCTCTACAACAAATTATATAATCCTACTTTTGGTGGTAACATTTCTTTATATGAGATCCGTCTCAGAGTCTCAGATACAGGGACAACATTAACGTTGCGTATCCGTTTTGTATGGTACTGTCCCTTTTTTCTATACTCCGCCCCGGTATGCCCGAAGTGAGCATCGCGACGAAAAATTATTCCGTTTTATAGCAACTGCAAGATTAAAATAGTTTAGAAAACACAAAAGTGCACGCCTCATCAGCGTTTCATTTAATTTTGATGACAAAAAAAAAATTGTGACGATAATTTTTACAAGAAAAAAAAACAGAGAATCTGATCCTTCGTTAATAACTTTTAAACGGTGTTGAGATCAATAACAAAAATATTTAATTCTATATACCTTTCATCTATTGCTTACATTTCTATTAAGCGAGAAGACTCACCGACGCATAGACCAACGGACAGCAGTTCATATATTTTTTCAATTACATTTTTTGTTATGTAATCTAAAGTAACTCAATTAGAAAATAAACTAATCTTATAATTCGATGTCTGTAGTTATTGTAACGTTAATAATAATATGGATTTGATGTCTAGCTAAAAGTATAAGAACGATTTTATGTAGCGAAATTGAGGTATGGCCAAATATCGAGAGTAGAGCACTCTCTCACGTTGTGAGTCGTGCTCGTGCAATAATGCGAAAAACTTTAAGCAGCGAGTAAAAACTTTAGGAGGCGATGGGTGGCGGCTGGAGCCGAAACTGGGCGAGTTTGCTTATCTGTTTAGCTGGTAGTGTGGAGCAACGGAAAATAGGCGTTAAGCAAGTAAAAATCCTTCATATCAAATGCGAAAATAGTGGTTCCATTAATGGTTCACATATTAAAATTTACTTGATATAAAATCTATTCCGATATTATGAAAAAAATAATACATGATAACCAAATATGTAATATCAATTTGATTATTAAATCTACGTATATACAGCATAGATAGGGTACTTTCTTTAAAAAATGTCTGGAGTGAGACTATTCTTGATGTCCTTGGCGATAACATATTTTAAGAGATTGCTAGGCGGGAAGGACTCTATGGACGTCATTAATCATCCTGCCAGTCCAGCGCCTATTTGGCGCTACAACTACCTACGAGGCATTTAATTCCACAAAGTAGACAGATCGCTATTATTATCGCATTAATCTTTTAACGTCCTGTACCTATACATTATAGAATCAAGTAGCAAAGTAATTAGTACTAAAAGATGGGTGCAGTAAGTAGCTGTATTGGTTTGATTTTTAATATATGGATTTTAAGTGTTTTTTTTTTAATGAGCTCAATCGAAGAAGGTTACTAAAGCTTGAAGCTTTGGAAAGGATCAAGGCGAACGAAGATTTTAAGTCAAAATATTTTTTTAAGATTGGCCTTTACTTTGGAAATCATTCAACTTCATTTTTGAAGTTGAAGATGTAAAAAATTGGTATATTACGTTTATGAAAATAAATAACAAAATATGAATTTTATAGGGGTTTTTAGAAATTCCATTCCTAAGATGTTTTTTAGTTTTTGAAGATAAGTAATTGAATATAGAAAATTGATGCTTAGATTTTTTTTTAATTAATAATACACAAATGTAAAACGTAGCTTCAGTGACACGATGGCCGGGATTGAATGTGCGCTCCTCCCCAATTCTAATTCCAAGCGAGCGATAACACGTGTACACTGTACAGCAAGTGGTTATTATGTTAATTTAGTTTAATTAGTGGTTATATATCTTAGAAAATGTAGAAGCCCCAAATGTATTGATAAAAATAATGTAAATACGTCATAATTATAATTTGTCGAACCGAACTCATTTGGATATGAACAGTTGTAGATAACGCGAAAATGGAGCAAAATGAAGGGAGGCCTGCGATCAAGGAAAAAGAAAATTAATTGATGTATGTAATTTTATATGTAACAGAACTTCACTTCACCCAGGCGTTCGCAATGCAGCAGTGGTAGGGTTGCAGGAGGTGTCGGTGATATGATCCGACTACCCTCCGCGGCCGAAACGTGGTTGGCGATGGAGCCAAAGGCCTTATATCCTTGCTGGAGTCGGGAGGGTTGGTGCTTTAGAATGGCCGTTTTCCTGCCCCATTGATTTCGCGTTACGGTCCTCACTCTCCTGGTGAAGGGAGTTCCTTGTGCTGATAAGAGATGAAGGAGAGGTAGGAACGCGTCCTTTGAATTATGCTTTTTTTTGAGGAATAGAGGAAAAATTGTTTTCTTCCAAAGAGGAGCACCAAAGTGCGACTGGCGCTGATAGGGCCGCAAATGTATGCAAAAACAAGCAAAAGAAGAGGTAGGTTGATATGTCCATAACAAGTCTCAAAAGCTATCAGGCTGACCCAATAATGTTTACCTCATCTAATTGACCTTTTATTTTGAATTGGATGAGACTTGGATCCATCACTTAATGAGAAACGGACCATAGCTTGGAAACAACCACTCTCAGGAATGCCGATGTGAACTGGCTATAAAGGTTATGATTCTAAAGAAAAATATTGATGTACTAACCTGAAAAGGGAGTTATCATAGGCCACTACTACACAAAACAAATAAAAAGATTGCATGAAGCTATCAAAAAATAGACAAAGCCAACTACAAGACTGATTGGATGATGTTTTACAGAAGAAGTTGCATGGAAATACTAATAAATGGTGTCACGGTTATTTATGGGCTAATAATAATAAACATTTGACTTAAAACATTTAAAAAAAACTTTGTCCTCAAAAAGGAAACCTAACAAGTAACCATCTGCGTAGATCGGACCAAAATTAATAATTAAAAAGCTGACGGTACTCCGGATTAACTCTGACATCGTCAGAAACCTAACAAGTTTTGAAACATTAGTAAAATTCACTCATTAGAAATAAATGATGTAGTAATTTAAGAATGATTGTATCAACTATCCAATTTAAGTCGATAAACAATGTTCAACATTCATGATCACTACCCTTTTGCTTGTATAACCTTACTACAACAAATTCTTTTTGAACTATTTATTGACTTTACTCCCTGCAAAATTAATAGTAAAAATAACAGTAAGGTAAAAATTATAATCAATAATTATACTTTTATTTGTTAAAAGAACCAGATAGCTTATATTGCAACCAATTGTCATATACTGTAAAATTAGTCTAAAATAATCTCATTGTTTAAAAGGACAAAAAAATTATTTTCTGGTGTATTGGGATTTGACTAGTAACTAATTGGCGATAGTCTAGCATGTTCCGAGTCTGCCAAGGCCAATTAGGTCAGCTGTAGTACTTGTGGTAAAATGTTTCAAGAATAGAGAAAGAAAGGGGTTGAATTTAGAATTGTTTGGCAGGAATTTGGGGGAGTAGGGCGTTCTATTTAGCAGAGGTTTGGTCCCCGATTATAACAATACGACTCGCATTAAAAGATAATGCACCGTTTTAGAGGAAATAAAAAAACTATTATAACCTAAAATGTGTAAAACATGGAAATATGTAGCAATATTACTGTGAAAGCTGGATAGCATACAGAATTTTGTGTAAGTGCGACAAGGATGTAAGACCATGTCAAAGACTAGTGTCATATACTTCTAGGGTATTTAAAAAAAAAATACTGACTTGATATATGAATATTTATGGAGAAGGAAAATTATAAAGAATAAAAGAGATTGTTTTGAGGAATTAATAAAAATAATGAATTAAGTTTACAAACAATAAAGAAATAATTATGATAAACCCTTTATGATATAACCCTTTTTACTGGAAACGAGGCATTCCATCTGTCCTCAAGAGTGACAACGCATCTGCATTTCGATTTAAGTACCGACGTGCATTTTTTGTAACGTTAGTACCGACGTGAGACCTGAGAGGCCGCGTATATTATGTAGTGTTTTTTAAAGAAAGTGATGATTTAAATATCCGTCTTTGCATTATGATGAAAAATAGAGGGATTTAAGTAAAAATAAGTATAAAAAGGAATTCAACTTTATTAAATTTTTAAATATAAGACTACAATAATATTTGGCTTGAATTTTGGGGAAAAATCAGACTATTAGATATAAAAATCAAAAACAAAGAATAATCTTCTCAGAATAACAAAAAATAGTATTTCTTACTTTATGACTTATATAACTTTTATAAAAAAAATTGAGTAGGAACATAAACCTTCTGGAAAAAAAATGACCACAGTCCAACTACACCTTAAAATCTAAGCACAGTCAGGGCACACTTGTTTCGCGCACTGTAAACAAATGTGTTTTTTGCACAAATAGCATCTATATATCGATATTCTTTTCAGTTTAGGTTGACATGAGAGAAGTCTTTCGTGTCTTGACTTCCTCAGCTTCATCTTCAGATGTCTCTGGCTTATCAGAACCAAGTACTCTTGCCAAACTCATCCTTAGTTCACGGGTTCAGATCTCTTAGATTGCTATAAACCTATCGCAGAACTATTTCTTTTACTACTTGAAGTCTCTAGTATATTCATAGTTCACAATATCTGTAAAAATAACAATTTACCTTAAAAAAAAACAGTTACGTAAGTACCGACGTGCGGCCTGAGAGGCCGCGTCAGAACTTCAAATCGTAATTACTCACCAAATGCGCGTGCGACGACACCACTTCCTGCTCCGACGTCAACGTGGGCACTGTCCTTGCAGCTACTTAAAAGCGGGGATCGGTATTACGCGGGGAAAGGGGTAAACTAGCAAGTCAAGTGCCTGCCGGGGCCTCTCATCAGTACTTAAAGGTTAATTGAGAATAAATGTAGAAGTCTATGGGCCACAGTATCCACTTACCATCAGGTGGACTGTGGACTGTGTGCTTGTTTGCCACCCTTATTCTATTCAATAAAAAAAATTATAAATACTGATATTTTAAAACTGTTTAAAACTGCCCAGATATACTTTCAGTTATAATAGGTTAGAAGGTTGTGTGAGAAGGAAAAAAAAGGGGAAGCTACACTTCCCCCCTTGTGGAAATGTATAGTTTATGAGTAATAATTTTTTTGTAAAATTATAATGTCACTTTTTTACATAAGCTGTGGAGGTGAGCGGGCGGGAGCTGCTCTCCCTCCATGCCTATGGCTTTACAAAAACACTCTAGGTGTAAGGCAGACAAGACTACGTGGAGTCGGGGCGTGCTGATTCGGTTTTAGTACAGATTCGACCTATCTTATCTATAAAGTCAGGTTGCCCTAAACTCTGCTATGATAGTGGTAAATGAAACAATGTAATGTGAATTGTTATAATTTTTTTTCTGAAAAAACTTGTCTGGGTCCGATTTATTTGATTTTAATTAACTTTGTTATGGTTAACTTTGTTATCGTTATATGCAATTTTTAGTTAGTGAAAATTATTTTTATCGCAATTAATTCAAAGCACATTTCCGAGCAGTGGTAGCTCAGATGGTTAGCGCTCGCTGTAAGTTACACAGTACGCGAGCAACCCGGGTTCGATCCCCACCGACACCAATGAAATTGTTAATTGCAATTTTCTGATTTACCACGTGCTCGGCGGTGAAGGAAAACATCGTGAGGAAACCTGTATGTCTGAGTAATCAAAAAAAAAAATTTTGGGGCAGCGCGGCAGACATTTCCTTGCCCTAAAACCCTCTCAGAAATGAGAGGAGGCCTGTGCCCAGCAGTGGGACGTATATAGGTTGTAACTTTACTTTACTTTTACATTTCCGAAAACCAAAAACAGTGCAAAAGGTTCAAGTTTAACCCTGTCAAGCCTACTAAACTAAAAACATATTTAAAATCAAATACCGGACGTCTACTTCATAATACCAGAGCAAATTAACATATTTGCGTTTGTTATACGCAATTTTTAGTGAAATTTATTTTTATCGTAATTAATTCAAAACACATTTCTGACATCCAAATACAGTGTAAAAAGTTCTTGTTTAACCCTGTCAAGCCTCCTAAACCGAAAACATAATTAAAATCAAGTACCTGACGTCTATAGCCAACCCGTGAAATTTATTTTTATCGTAATTAATTCAAAACGATATCAGACATCCAAAAACAGTGTAAAAGGTTCAAGCTTAACCCTGACAAGCCTCCTAAACTGAAAACATAATTAAAATCAAGTACCGGACGTCTATAGCCAACCCATAGTTGGCTCAACTAACAAAAGTAAACTAACTAGCAAATATTTTTTTTTAAATTAAATTAACTAATTAACTCAAAGCAATTCAGATTTGCAGTAGTAAATTAAGGTCTTTCAGCCCATAATATGTTAAATAATTCTAAATTAGTAAATATCTGATAAGAAATAAAAATAATCATAATATAAACACTTTGAAGCTATTGTTGATAACAACTTATGAAGTCATCATCTTAATCAGGAATGTCAAAAGCATGCAAAAACTTAACTACACTAATCTTTTTTACTATTAATATGTTTCTTTCTACCGAATGCAACAAATATTATTCACTAAACACGTCATTTCATTAGAAACAAGTCAAACAGGTTGGAATTAAACTTACCCAAGTCATCCATTGTGAATTTTAAACAAGTGTTATACACGAGACTGCCACTTTCACTGTTAGTTTTTTCGACACAGTGTTATTCTACTCTACTCAAAGTTATATTTCTAATGATAAAATAATGACAAAATAATTATTTAAACACAAATCAAAGCAAAAAGTATGTAGGTAATTATTATTAGATTGGCGAAATTGAGAAACTGTCAGTAAGGTTTACTTTATCAGCCTCCCGGCTGTCAAAATTTTTAGAGCACTTATCAGTTCAAAAACAATGTAGTATTTAATACAAATAAATTGACGCAATTTATTATTTAGATTTTAAATTTATTAATTATAGTTAAATTATTAATGGTCAAGAAGAAATGAAAACAAACATGTTCACAAACACAAACAAGAAAAATAAAAAACAGTAAAATGGATGGATAAGAAAATTTTTGAACGTTTTGATGTTTGACAGCTAGTTTATGTTGAATGTTGATATCGATCAGAAGTCAGCAGAATAGTTTTCTTCTATTAAGAACAAAATACGCCTTCTTTACTTTCGATAATTTTGTTGTTCAGAAATTACAACAATATGACGTCTACGGGTGAACAGTTGACCTTAGCAAGAGACATAAAAAGAGCAATAGAATTACTAGAAAAGTTACAGCAAAGTGGTGAAGTACCTGCTACAAAATTGGCAGCTTTGCAGAAAGTGTTACAGAGTGATTTTTTAAACGCTGTTAGGGAAGTATATGAACATGTTTATGAAACTGTCGACATTCAAGGCTCGGCAGACATACGAGCATCAGCTACGGCTAAGGCAACGGTGGCAGCTTTCGCAGCAGCAGAAGGCCACGCACATCCCAGAGTTGTCGAGCTTCCAAAAACTGAAGAAGGATTAGGTTTTAATGTCATGGGTGGCAAGGAACAGAATTCACCCATATACATATCACGAATAATCCCTGGTGGAGTAGCAGACCGCCATGGGGGACTAAAGAGAGGTGATCAATTATTGTCTGTAAATGGTGTGTCGGTTGAAGGAGAAAATCACGAAAAAGCTGTAGAGCTATTGAAGCAAGCAGTTGGGTCAGTTAAACTTGTCGTCCGCTACACTCCAAAAGTATTAGAAGAAATGGAAATGCGATTCGACAAGCAAAGAACTGGAAGACGACGCCAGAATTATAATTGAATTGTTATTTGTGTTGATTGAAATCCAACATTTTTATGTTTCCTTTTACTTGTGTTTAGTAATTAAGTCATAATTATGTATGTTAAACAGTATGTGTACCTTTAGCATAATTGAATATATATGAAATTACTCCTTAGAACCAATAAATATTCCTTCTTTAAGATATACCTAAGCTTTTTGTCTTATAGGCCAGTATAAGGCCCTAGTTGGTAAATTGTACTGTCTTAGCATAACAAAGCCTATCCACCCTTGCCTTGAAGATGCCCAGATTGTATTTGAACAGAAAGACATGCCGGCAAATTATTACACTCCTTACTCCTCCTTTTTACTATTTACACTCCTCAAACTGTTTTTATCTATTCAAAAATTTGTTATGGGATGGGCTTTTCTTATAAAATTTTATATAGTAATTATAATAGAATACGTATATATATATATATATTTACATCCCATGAGTTGTTGCGTCCAGTATACGGACGCAAGATTGACCCACCCTCATAATCAGCCAACAGACTTGGTATTATCGGTAAACCATCTGGGCAAAAAATTGACATGGACGTTATTTCATCATTGCAATGAATTTCGGCGAATATTTTAGTTCAGCGACTTGCCGCACAACATTTGTAGGTCGCTTCTTATCGACGTATATCGGCGCTGTGTATATTCGACTTTTTTCGCCATCTGTTATTCCGCGTATCTTGCTACCGTATATTGTAAAGATTTTGAAAGTTTTTATCAACTCAAATCAATGATTTAATTACTTCCTCAAAATGAGCTCCCGATATGTGCTGTACGGGGAAGTAAAAACGACAGGGGGCGGGAGGCACTTACGATTCGCATTCGGGCACGTGGCGAATATTTATTTATTAGATAATGGTCTCGTGGTTGGTCATTTGGAGTCAGTTTGGAGCGGTCGCTGCAAAATCTTAAAAGTGAAGTGAGAATTTTGAGATTGTCTTGTTTACTCAACTACCAGCGTGAAGTAGTAGAAGTTTACTTCTGCGTTTCACCTCGTAAGTGAAAGTGGCCGGAGGGCCAATCCCCCCCCCCCCTCCTTAACATGGTAACAATGTTAAACATTGCGGGTAGATTTGTTTATGACTTTGCCTTGGCATATGGTCTGGCAAAACTAGTTACTTCGCCTACAGGAATCCTAAATATGGAAGATTATGCACCTTCGCTGTTGGACCTTCTGCTGACCTCTCATCCAGACGGATATAAGGTGTCCGTCGATGCCCCTCTTGGGTCTTGGCTCTTATAACTAATGTCTGATCGACTTCGACAGCCATCCCTCCCATCTCTGCACAGAGAGGACGACTTACTGGCCCATGCCGCAAAGGAGAAAGCAGATCTACTGGGCTCTCTCTTTGCGTCCAACTCGACTCTCGATGACGGGGGGAACACACCGCCAACCATCCCGCGGTGTGAGCGCTCCATGCAGGATGTGCTGTTTACACAGCGCTCGTTGCGCAAAGCAATCCTCTCCCTGGACCACAACAAGTCGAGTGGGCCTGATGGAGTCCCTCCTATTGTGCTGAAGATGTGTGTTCCGGAGTTGGAACCGATTTTAACGAGTCTTTTCCGTTACTCCTACTCCCTAGGCGTAGCCGCGCTCCCGAATTCATGAGCAAGATCCAAGAGCAAGTCTTATCTGACACTATTCCGATAATATCCCGGACGTCAGTCTGAGTGAGATTAGAATGGCACTCCAGCAGCTTAAAAACGGCAAGTCCCCGGGCGAGGATGGAGTTGCAGCGGAGCTTCTGAAAGCGTGTGAATCTATTCTCTCAAATGATGATAAATACCCATAGTATAGTAACTGTGGCGTCCGACATTTGTACGCTTTTGCGTTTGCTCGAGACCTCGGATGATACAAGAGATTGCATTTTCTCCTACGATATTGCATTTTTTAATAAGTGATAATTTGTCGTGGAAATAATTAGTCATGGTTTCGGAATCTTTTTTGTTTCTTGCTAACATCTCTTCGAGCCTGCTGACGAAGTCAATGGATCGTATCACTTCTGAAATGTGACAGAGTGTGGTTGTCGATTTTCAAATAAAACTTTGATATTGTTTTACTCTAATATATAATTGACAGAGTTTCTGCTTAAGGCAAATAAGTAACTTACAATGAATCTAGTCGGGAGTCCTGCATTTGTTTTTATACCCGCATTATGCGGTTTACAATTATTCATAAACGGAAATAGTTTAAAATCACCTACATTATTTATTACATCCGGAATCTTATTTTATAATGTAATTAAATAAATAATAAATGAAATAATTATGCATTTATTTAATCAAGTAATTTTAATTAAGTTAAATTTATTTAATCAAGTAATGTTTAATAATAAGAGGTTTAAGTAAGTTTATAATTGTGGCTGAGGACGGGAAACATTTGCCAACACCTGTTTTCCCATTCTGGGGGTTTATATCATAGGGTAATCAAGGATATTATGGGCTGATTTGTCTTGTTAAGGTATTGAACAATGTCCGATTCCAACATATTTTTATACACATTAGTTATAAACAGAGTTGCATTTCTCTCTAAATATCTCACCCGCTTAAACCACAGCTGTGCCTTTAACAGGTTAACTGCCAAGCACATACCGAGGCCTGGTGCAAGCGAGAGCCGACCGTGCACCAGTATGTTCACTCACCAAACATTCTTAATTTATTATGTAAGCTGGCATTGCACTTGAATTTTCTTAGTTTTTCCCGTGTTTTTTTTTTATAGGATAGGGTGACAAACGAGCACTCAGTCCACCTGATGGTAAGTGGTTGCTGTGACCCATAGACATCTACATCTATCCTCAATAAAGAATCAAAATGCAGATGCGTTGTCACCCATGAGGACTAAGATGGAAAGCCTCCTTTCCAGTAAAAAGGGTCTCCGGTTTGTAGATATGTTTATTAGTTTAGTTACCAAACAGGGTTAAGATTATCATGGAAAATAATAAAACGACAAAACAATAACTAACATACTGGAAGCAGGAGTAAGAAATGCTTTAATGCAATGTGTACCCACTTACGAAGCAATCTATGAGTAGGCCTATGTTCAGCTGTGGACTCTTATAGGCTGTAAGGGAAGGATGGAGATATATTAGCATTAAAATATTGCTCTCAGCGAAAGCTTTCTGAAACTGGATTACATCAAACTGGCGAGTAGTAAAGAAGCTCTGAAGGAGTTAAACGATTTATTGGCTACCGGCGTCATAATTTGTGTATAAACTTTTTCATTGCCAGCTTATTTAATGCAAAGGAAGAGTATGTATTTGTATGGAGAGATAAAACTGGTTTGGATATTATGCCTATTCGAAAAAAGCTTTCATTTAGGTCCATACGTAGTTCAGATCACTTTAATTAGTATATTTTTGCAGATAAATTAATTCTGATGTATTTGAATAAGTTTACATAGGTAGATAAATGTCTGTTAACACCTATTAGGGAAACGGAACTTCCTGGTTTTAAAATCTTTTTAAAAATGGGAGGAAACAGTAAGAGGAGGAGAAGAGTATGTAGACTGTAACATTTTTTAAAAATAAAACGCATTAAAATTTATTATATTTATTTATAATATTTATATATTTATAAATTCTACCATGCGTCAAAACTGCCAAAATTATAATTCCCTTCCTTTTTTGGCTTCTTAGCTGGTAACTCGTCTGGTTTAGAAGTAATTTTAGTACTAGTAGATACCTCTTGCAAGTTTAAGTATTTGCCAACTCCCTCCCTGAACACTTTTAGTGGTTGTTGGACTGCTTTTTTCGGTTTCACGCCTGACCCTTCAGCTTCTGCTTGTCTTTTTAACTCTTCAGACCTTTCAGCTATCAACTGAATAAAAATAATTTTAATTTTACAGTTTATTAAGATAATGAAGTCGCTAGATTCTCATTAAACATTGAAGGCAATGGACGCATTTCTATTTTATTAAGCCTGACAAAGCACACAGTTTACCAAGTTCTAGGGTAAAATCAACTGCTAGATATAGGCCTCTATCGTTGCAGGATTTTTTATAGGATAAGGTAGGATAAGACAAACGAGCACACAGTACACCTAATGGTAAGTGAATGCTGTGCCCGTTGAAATTTACACCATGCATGGCTCTACTACGTAAAACGCGGATTTGCCTTAATCGTAACACTTGGCAGGCGGATCGACGATCGCAGTTTAGAGGTCTCGCACCTTTGATGCTACTCCTCGCCGCCGGTTTTGTTATTTTACGTCTGGCGTAAACGGTGGTGGATGGTAATACCGCCATCTTTCGGAGGCCATAAGATCTTACTGGCATTTTCTATAGTCAACTCTTACGACACCAACGGGACGAAATGGGATGATTCTCGTACGCAGCCAAACTAATTAATGCCTAAATATATTTTCAGTTAGCTTTCTGTTCTGAACATTTTGTTCAGAACTCTGTGCCTGTGACACATGCGGTGATCTAATATTGAATTAATAAAATGTAGCGACATATGCTTATGTAGCGTCAGAGGGACTTGGGGAGTGTGGCAGCTGGTTTGGCTTCATCCTATAATTATATTTAGGTAGCTAATCGTTAGGTAGCAAAATTATTAAACGATTAAAATTTGCATACAAGAACATGGATCACATAATACATACATATATAAACACTCACGCCTGTCACCCAGAGAGGTAGGCAGACTCCGTAGTCTATGCAACGGACTTCCATTTGGCACGATCCTAACACACCTCTCTCGCCTCCTTTACATCCATATACCTACATACATGCTCGTTGGTTAAGGGTACTCTTAATTTTCAATATATCGCCAATTTGGTTCATAAACTTTCATCTAGGGCGTCCCTTCCGACTCTGCCGTTCACTTCTGCAACATTGATTTGCTTTGTCATTCTTTCCTCATTCATTCTTTCTACATGACCAAACTACCGAAGAATTCCTTTCTTAATCCTGGTCAAAACATCTTGCAAACCACACTTTTCTCTTATCACACAATTTCTCACCCTGTCATTCAGATTCAGCCCCAACATACTCCTTAATGACCGTCTTTCTACAGCATCTATTCTACTCTCGTGCTTCTTCTGCCACACCCAACTTTCATTACCATACATTAAAGTAGCGACGTGCCTTTTTTGACTCAATCTGTCTTTTCAGAATAGAGTGTAGAGCCCCATTCACTCTATTTTTTCCTGCGTTCACTCGTCGTTCTATATCGTTATCATATCTACCATCCCTGCTAAATAAACATCCCAAATACACAAACTCATCCACTTGCTCAACCAATTCCCTTTCAATTCTTATTTCACATATCGTTTTACTTTCTTCTCTTTCAAAAACCATCACTTTCGTCTTACTTTTTTTTGATCACATTTTGGCATTTGATAAATTAATTCAAAATATTGAAGATATAATGACAAAATAGACTTTAATCATTAGATATATTTAAAGTTCCCTCTAAGTAGCTTATGCATACATCAATGGCTCTTATTTTTTATTTCAACAACAACAAGCAATATTTTAACTGTTATAAATAAACAACATTGAAAATTTATGCGATTTTTGAGATTATTTTTAGTTGAGAATAAATAATAATTATTATTTCCAAATATTGTTTAAGTGGTAAAATATTGGGTTTATCTTTTTAAATAACGCCGAGTCGAGTCCCTAGAAGAGGACCTCTACTTGACTACACAACACAGTTGGTATAGAAGAAAATATTATCAAATAAAAAGTATTGGATTATTAGTGAGATATTGACCTATTGGACAATTTTAGCACTCCACATTCAGATCTATTTATTTGTTACAAGTACTCACTTGTTCTTCGGCCTCTGCAAAAGGATCTACAAATACTTGAGCGACTTCAATAATAATATCCGCAATAGGTCTGTCTTTGTTATCCACTTCTATCTGTTCAATCGCATTCAATGTGTCCAGGCCACCTACGACTTTTCCGAATATTGTGTGTTTTCCGTCTAGTTGCTTGCAAGAGCGAAACGTTATAAAACTGTAAATATAAGAATCGATTATAGTCCAGACAAATAATTAAAAAAATCTGTATCTCTAAAATTAAAGATAAGACTTTTTAAGCAATTTAAAAAAATATAAAATTCGCTTATTTTTCTACTACCTACGATTTTCCCTTAAACTTAAAACTTAACTCGGTTAATTTTGGCCGGAGGAAAAAAAATCATAAAACCTTTTTTATGTAAAATTTTAAGCTCTACACATTTTTATTACAACTTTTTGTAAAATTTTTACCGTTTTCGAGTAATTGTGAAAACACTTTTGACAATTTTTTTTCAACCCTGTCGGAGGTTGCAGACAGGAAAACCTTTACACATTATTTTTGTATCATTAAAACTACATTACATCAAAAATGCAAAGTTGAGTGCCAAATTTTGATTTCAGACCTTATTTGACTGGACTATTAGTTGTTCGACTGTATGTTTTTTTTATGATTCCTTAATATTATATATTTGGAAAAAATAGGGAATTAAGTGTCTTGTAATATTCCTACTTGATATTTTTTATCCACTTGAAATTTGATATTCCTTATTCCACTTAAAAAGGTCAAAAACTTACAGTTTAATAAAAAGTAAAAGCCGACTATAAAGAAGTAATTAAGAAATGCGTGGTAGAGGCACGCTGCAGCTATTAGTTGCAAAATGGTTTGTTTCGACTAGGGCGAATGGTTGGTATGATAAGGCTTTCACAGAATACCAGCGTAAAATAGCAGCTTACGGCTGCTGTGTTTGGTATGGTGAATGTAGAGAACTGTAGAGCCTTTTTACTGGAAACGGGGCATTTCATCTTAGTACTCACGAGGTGACAACGCATCTGCATTTTGATTTTTAAACGAGGATAAATGTAGAATACTATGGGCCAAAGCATCCACTTACTATCGGGTGGACTGTGTGCTCGTTTGTTACCCTTATTCTTTAAAAAAATACTACGTTTCCCTGAACGATTCTTTTTCAACCAACTTCAGAAAGGAGGTTAACAATTCGACTTCGTCAATTGTAAACCAATATTTTTATTAAATAGGTTATATTTCTGCAGTGGTCCCGTATGAATTTGGAGAAAATTTTCTACGCCTAAGGGCTAAGAGTGGCAAAATAGGGGATAAAGATTTTTAATGGAACTATTTAGACGACATTGAAATGGTGATGTTCCTTAAAGTTAAAGTTACAGCTTATATACGTCTCACTGCTGGGCACAGGCCTCCTCTCATTTCTGAGATGGTTTTAGTGCAAGGAAATGTCCGCCACGCTGCCCCAATGCGTGTTAACGAACTTCACATCTCTTTAAAATATTTTTTCTTATTTCTCAGAGACGCAGGTTTCCTCACGATGTTTTCCTTCAACGCCGAGTACCTATTTACCAATCAGCACTTAAAATTGCAATTAACAATTACTGTGAATGAACTCGTACTGTGAAATTTACAGCGAGCACTTATCCCCTGAGCTACTTCTTCTTCTCCTTCCCTAGTCCAGTCAAAAGGATAAAAAATTAACTTTTTTCTTTTATTTATATTAAAAGTATATTATATTTTTTATGATAAGAGTGACAGCAATTTTGATGTAAATTGATATGGTTCCATCCCTAATATTTTCAGATTTTTTCTTTGTAATTCTTACGAAGATAATGGTACAGAATTTTTTTAGTAACTTTTCGAAAGAATTTAAAAAAAGGCAAAATATTTTTAAAATAGTGCTCTAAAAAGCTTTTAATAAACATTCCAAACGATGATCTATATATTTTAATAATTTTTTTACACTTCAAAATTAAACCGTTATGTAGAAAATTCCAATTTCAAATTTCAAATCTGAGTAACCATATTTTATAGCTATGTTATCTACGATTTCAATAATCTATGTGAAACAGCCACCAAGGTCAAGAATCCCATTACTCTTTATTTCACTTTGCTATTTTTGGCACCTAACACAAAATACGAAGTATTATGAAAAAGTATGGCGTTTTATCGGCAAAAGCCTGTCTACCTTCGACTAAGAATTTAACTGCAGATGACGGATGGAAATGTAACGAAGTGAAAATGAAATTAAATATATTTATATCTTCGACGTGAGCAAATAAAATTTCATATGTCAAAATAATATTTTTTTCACATCTACTTTACTATCAGGTATGAAATTAAGTTCCACTGCCCGGAGACACAACAGCAAAAAAAAATCCGGAGGTAGGTTTCCTCTTTTTGGTTACTTTTGTGAAGTTATTTTAAAATAACTACAGCATAGTATATACAGTATGGAAAACATTAAAAGATCCATCGGTGACTGAAGCACGTTCTATGATTCACTCGTATAAAAAACACGTATAAAAAAAATTGGAGCTTATCAGTGCATAGCATATGTAAGCCGACCAGCCACTACAAGCAAGACCTGATCACAAGTATGACGCACGCGGCCGTCTACTCCCTTTAAATGGCCACAGCTGGGTTTAGCATGTTCTTATTCTATTGAGCCACACACTCAATAGAATGGGAAAACGCTAAGCCCAGTTGTAGGTTCGTGTGATATTTATAGGTTATTATTATTATTTCACTTTGTACTTACAACTGCGATCCATTTGTGTTCGGTCCAGAATTAGCCATTGACAACACTCCCCTGCCGGTATGATGCAGATTAGGTCTGATCTCGTCCTCGAATGGTTTCTTCCAAATGGACTCACCGCCGAGGCCTGTGCCTGTTGGATCACCGCCTTGAATCTGTTGAGTATATTTTGTTTACATACATCATTTATTGGATTTAAAAAAATAGATAATTATAAATGATAAATGACGTTACCGCGTAGTGGCGGTGTAAGAATATGCACTACTCCATATCATCCCGTGGGTGTCGTAAGAGGCGACAGAGGAAATAATTCATGTCTTACTAATATCGACTAAAATAAAAACTGCGGTAGCCAACTCACCTTCCAAGCATGCCAACTATGGCAAATATCCCCTATGAGGAATATAACAATTTAATAATAATAATTTAATGAAGTAACAGACGAGTTCACAGTTTTCCTAATGGTAAGTGGTCACTGCACTCCATAGACATTAGCAGTCACAGCCAGCCAACCAGCCGAAGAAGGCTATGACTGAATTGTCAACCTTAAGGATAAGGGTGGAATGCATCACAGACCGTTATTAAACAAACTCCTCACAGATTAGAAGACAACAATAGGTGGTGTTTTATAAAAGTAAAATACATCAGTAACCACCCAAATGTTTTAATCAAAAGTAAGCCCATTACCGCCAGTAAATTGATTTAACATTAGGCAATTTTTTTTTAAATCTTCATTTAATCTTTAAGACCGGTGGTAGTGGATAAGCGTTCCACGCCAGCACAATTTGAGCTGGCTCGGTGGGGAAGGAAAAAATCGTGAGGAAACCTACATGTCTAGGAAATTAAAAAATATTTCGAGGCCATGTGATGTCCCCAATACACTGGGATAGCGCGGCGGGCTCTTTTCTTTTTCTATAACCATCTCAAAATCGAGACGAGGCCTGTGGCCTTAATTAGCTTTTAGATTCATTAATAAAATTTACAATTAATACGCACCATGAAATTCCTTATGGATCTATGAAACTTAGTTCCATTGTAGTATCCATTATGGCAATGTTTGATAAAATTGTCGCAAGCTTTAGGCGTCACATCGCAGTACAGCTCAAAATTCAACGGCCCGAAATTCGTTACTAATCTGACGTAACCTGTTTGAAAAATATACATTTAACTGTTTTCTGACGTCAACATAAAATACTATCAGACAATTTGAAATGCGCAGGACAAGACATGCACAATTTACAACTTGTAACTTGTAAGTTGTAAGCGCAAATAAAAAAGCTTTGACAACTCAAAGCATGGAATATATAGCATGGGTATGCGTTACATTAGAGCATACTGAAAGTTCTGCGCTCCTGAATTTTGAATTTCGAATGTTATATTTTTTTAAACATAAGAAACTCATAATATTATATTGATTAAAATATTTTTGGCCGAAAGTCGCCTGTCTATTGTTTTTTTTTATCACAAGTTGAACTTCGTTATCGGTAAATCCAGAATTAACGCGAAAAGATTTTAGGGTGATGATTTTTTTACGATTTTAATAGTTTACTCTCTCCGCAAGACGCAAAAGCACTTCTCGTCTTTCAAATGCTTTTGGGAGGAGAGCACGTCATTTGAGCACCGTAAGGCCTTGGTACGCAGAATTAGATCGTAGTCGTGTTTCTTCTTCTACATGATGAAATTCTTGAAGGTCGACTGTCAACTTGATCACTTAGGAAAATGTGGCTACTGTCAGGCGACCAATTGAAGAAAACCGGCGCATCACCTATGAAGAGATTTTAGGACATTTATGTATTGATATGAGCCAAATTCAAAAATTTTACATCAACATTTAAAAGTTAGAAAACTTTGTAACGCAAGAACAAAACCGGGCTCGAGTTGATTGGTGTAAAAAAATTTTGTTAATGTATGATCACGGACTTTCAGTTCACACCGAGACATGATAAGTAAATTAAGCTCGTGATACAAAATATAACTTTATATTTACTACACAGAGATAAACACTTTATTGTGATAATTCTAAAATGCCGCGCGGCGTCGCGCGACGCATCACGACGCAGCGTTGCTTCTTTTAGCTTAGATGTTTAGATCATCGTCATGTCATCATCATCGTGGTCATTATCTTAATCACCGTCATAGCCATCGTCAACATTATCACCGTCATCATCGTCTTCGTCATCATAATCATCGTCATCGTTATTATCATCATCATTGTCATCGTCATCATTGTAATTTTCATTGTCATCGTCATTATCATCGTCATTGTCATCGTCGTTGTCATTGTCAGTCATCGTCATTGTAATCGACATTGTCAACGTCATTATCATCGTCATTGTCATCGTCATTGTCATTGTTAGTGCCGTCGTCATTGTCATATTCATCGTCATTGTCTTCGTCATAATCGTCATCATAATCATCGTCATCGTCATTATCATCGCCATCGTCATAATCTTCGTCGTCGTCATCATACCCCCGCAATACTTATGCTATTCTATTAATAGAATATTTTTGAGTTTATACCTTTCTTTTTCACCCTCTCGTATTTGACTTCATCCTCGCAGATTATAGCGGCCTCATGCACTGTCTCTGGCACCATGGCTGTGGAAGTAAAACTGGCTGCTACTATGCCAGTCGAATAGTGTGCGGCATTGAACTTGTCAGCAACCTAAATTAGAAGACACAATAAGACAACAAATATTACTAATGAGATTTTAAACTGCGATCATACTGCAACTTCATATAATGTATATGTTGAAAATAGATACGAGTAGTTATTGCCTAAATATTCAAACGCTACTTAATTTTGCTGTTGTAGCAACATGTTAAGCCTCGTGCTGTCTCTATTACTTTAAGTCAACGTGACTGTGACACCACGAGACTTAACGACATCTTAAATGTATTTGGCCATTTGTCACCTCAACTTACAGATTGTATGAATTATGTCCGTAATACTAACTCAATGCCTATTACGTTTGGCTGTACGACACATTATGTTACAACAAAACTGAGTTTCTGTGAAACTTCAGATTTATCTAGTCAATTGAATTTTACCTTTAAAACAAGGTATTATGAACCTTTGACCAATAGTTGAATATACTTACAAAATATGTCTTGACCAAATATATTTGAGCAAATGAGTAGAGTAGCAGTGGGGCTTTAAATGTAGGTGTTAAGTACTTTTCAACCGACATCAAAATAGAAAATTAACACGTCGACTGTATGTATTATTTTGTATGTGGGTCTGAGCCTGACACCTCGATTATATGCGGCTAGGATAATGCGCAAAGTTCGCGCGCCGAGCCGAGTGTTGAATGATTTAATTTTTCATTATCTCCTTAACTCTATCATCATCATTACGGCCCTTCACAAGTCCACCGCGGAACATAGGCCTCCCCCAAGGAATGCCACAAAGCACGGTCCTGAGCCACCTGCATCTATCGACATGTCTTACCGGGTCGTAACTCCATCTAGTGGGGGGTCGCCCTACACTTCGCCTACCGGTACGAGGCTGCCACTCGAGAACCTTTTTTCCCCATCGGTTGTCGGTTCTTCGAGCTATATGGCCGGCCCATTGCCACTTCAGCTTACTAATCCGTTGGGCTATGTGGGTCACTCTGGTTCTACTGGGGATATCCTCATTTCTAAGTTTATCACGCAAAGAAACCCCGAGCATAGCCCTCTAGCAATGAAGGACCACGTCTCAGATCCAGAAGTCATCACTGGCAACACGCACTGGTTGTACAATCTCGTTTTCAGATTTTGAGGTATACCTGACGAGAAGATGCGTCGTAATTTCCCGAACATTGCCCAGCCGAGTTGAATCCGTCGATTGACCTCTCGGTCGAAGTTGGACTTACCTAGTCGGACTATTTGTCCCAGGTAAACATACTCGTCATCAACTTCGAGCTTAGTGCTCCTAACAACTACCGGCATAGGTGTGACATGGACATTAAACATGATCTTTGTTTTGTCCATGTTCATCTTAAGACCAATCCGTTGGGAGACGCTATTGAGGTCATAGAGCATAGTGCTTAGGTCCTCCAGCGATTCTGCCATAAGGACTATATCGTCGGCAAATCAAAGGTGAGTGATGTACTCGCTATTGATGTTGATACCGTATCCTTTCCAGTCCAGTAGCTTGAAAAGATCTTCCAATGCAGCGGTGAAGAGTTTCGGGGATATAACGTCACCCTGTCTTACACCTCTTTGCAGTAGGATAGTTTACGACAAACACTTCACCACTTCGATATACCGACAGTCAACTTGGCACCGCTGAAGGGACTGTAGCATCGCCCAAATTTCGACGGAATCAAAAGCTTTTTCATAGTCCACATACGCAAGGCAAAGTGGAAGATTGTACTCTTCCGTCTTTTGTACAATTTGCCGAAGGTATGTATGAGGTCTATATATCTTAGCGGTCAGCCACCGCACCTGATGATGCCTCGTGTAGAGGCGAAACACGTGTCGTATTGTCATCGGTGGTGTGTCTTTCCTAGTGTAGTGGTGGTGGGAGTAGTGGTGCTGGGATTAGTGGTGACGGGGATAGTGCACGCAATTGAGGGAGGGCGGGAGGTGCTCTTCAAACTAGGTAAGACACATCATTTTATTTTATTAAGCGGATATTTGCAAAGTAAATATTTACAACTTTAATATAATGGATTTCCGCAAAGTAACGCCTGATTCTATTAATTAGCTATGGAGAGGGCTATCCTCGGAGTTTCTCTGCGTGATAAACTTAGAAATGAGGATATCCGCAGTAGAACCAGAGTAACCGACATAGCCCAACGGATTAGTAAGCTGAAGTGGCAATAGGCCGGCCATATAGCTCGAATAACCGACAACCGATGGGGAAAGAAGGTTCTCGAGTGGCAGCCTCGTACCGGTAGGCCAAGTGTAGGGCGACCCCCCACTAGATGGATTAACGACCTGGTAAGACATGCAGGAAGTCATTGGATGCAGGTGGCTCAGGACCGTGCTGTGTGGCATTCCTTGGGGGAGGCCTATGTTCAGCAGTGGACTTGTGAAGGGCTGTAATGATGATGATGATGATGTATGTGGTCTATGGTACTAAAGCCTTTTTGGAAACAGGCTTGTTCGGAATGCTGGAAGTCGTCCAGTCTGCGTGCGAGACGATTCGTAATGACTCTCGAAAACAGCACGTAGACGCGGCTCAGAAAGCAAATCAGTCTCCAGCACCTTAAAGACGGCAAGGCCCCAGGCGAGGATGGAATTACAGCGGAGCTTTTGAAAGCGGGTGGAAAACCGGTACTTGAAGTCCTTCAGAAGCTCTTTAATTCCGTCCTCCATGGTGGCACTACACCGGAGGCGTGGAGCCATTCTAATCTCGGTCAGACTGACGTCCGGGATATCATCGGAATAGTGTCGACTTGCTCTTGGATCTCACACTTTCGTGTGGCTCGAACTCAAAATCTCAGGTGTCCCGGAAACGATACTGCCACACTCGGTCTTCAACTTCGACAGTTGGCTCTTTCTGGCAGACAGATCTCTGGCAAAGACTTTGGAGCCTTGGTTCCGCTCGAGCCCTTCTTCAGTACAAGCTGTATTGAAGTTGCGTAAGTCCCGTCGCATACATTTGGAGATCTGTCTGTTCAGTTGCCTATATGCTGTCAAATCTGTTGACGACTGCAGCTTCATTTCCCGTCTAATAGCCATGGACAGTTTCCACGAGCTTTTTATTCATATCGTCCACTGTATTGCAGTCTTCTAGGCTCTGAAAATGGTTTTGTAACTCGAGCTGAAAAGTTTCGGGACTTTGGATTAGAGCACGAGGGGGACGGAGCGTTGACTTCATAAGACGAGACCTCTCCAACTTAACGTATAGGTTCAGTGTACCTCTAACCATTCGGTGATCGCTACCAGTTTTCACTCTCGCGATCACTGAGACATCACTGAACAGTTGTCGTCTGCTTGTCATAATGAAGACAATCTCATTCTTTGTCGAACCGTCGGGGCTCGACCAGGTCCACGTCCTGTGGGTCCGCTTCTGAAAGAAAGAGTTCATCATAAAGAGTCCCTCTTTCTCCATGAAGTCGGCCAGCTGCTGGGCCCTTGGGTTCCGTTCTCCTTAAGTATGCGTCGAAAAACCTTGCTATAATGAGCAAAGTTCATTTTCATAAAATTGTCTTGATGATAAAGTAACTTTCGTTCGTAAGGATTAATATGCCATGACTAATAATAACGCTCATAAATCAATTTACATATTTTTTTGTCACAAAATACCTTATTATGACCTAAGTATAAAAAATCTATATATTTTATTTTTGTAACTATTACGACTACCTAACATAAGATGGAATCATGGCAATTCAATATTTAGAAATTAAATTGATTTAATAAGTAATTTCAGTACAGCCCTGAATCAAAATATCTTTTCTGTAAAATTTCTAGTTGGTGAAAGGTTTGTTGTGCAACTGTATCACAGAATGATATGCAGTATAAATTAGGTCATTAGGTCTTTGTGGCCTTTCCTATAGTCACCTCTTATTACACCCACAGTTCAAAATGAGGTGAGAATTATTTTAAGCTACACATGACAATTTTATAGCTTGACAAGTTTGTGTTATTTACAAAATAGACAAGATAAAATATAATAAAAACTATGAATTGTACTTGCTTCCTTTTTAGGTGCCTTAACTTCAGGTGCTTTGTATTCTTTTTCAAGCTCTTCAAGTATATCTTTGGTCTCAGCCGACACTGTTTTTAATCGTGCATGTGGATCTTTTTTCATTGCAATTTCCTCTGTAATAAAAGATGAGAAGCAATTATCAATGACAATCGAAAATCAAATTTTAACAGCATATAATATTGAATAATTTGTAAAACCTTTCATTCAACATCAGGAAGAGCCTTTTCAAGTTCACAGCTAGACCGGTAACCCTGCAGATACTAATGTGTTTGCTTTCAACAGGGATATGTTTTGATGGATTTTTCACTCACATTGTTTTTTAACCAACCAGGAAGATTGCATGCAGGTTAGGTTGGTATTTAGATATCATTGTCATCATCATCATTATTACACAAGTCCACTGCTGAACATAGACCTCCCCAATGAATGCCACAAAACACGGTCTTGAGCCACCTGTATTGAACAAACAGTGCATGTTGCCAGTGATGACTTATGGATCTGAGACGTGGTCCTTATCTGCTGGCCGTATGAGGAAGCTCAAGGTCACTCAGCAAGCTATGGAGAGGGCTATGCTCGGGGTTTCTCTGCATGATAAGACTTTAAAATGAGGATATCCACAGTAGAACCAATGTAACCGACATAGCCCAAAGAATTAGTAAGCTGAAGTGGCAATGGGCTGGCCATATAGCTCGAAGAACCGACAACCGATGGTGAAAAAAGGTTCTCGAGTGGCAGCCTCGCACCAGTAGAAAGTGTAGAGCAGCCCCCCACTAGATGGAGTGACGACCTGGTAAGATATACAGGAAGTCGATGGATGCAGGGGTATTTAGGTAGGTTGCATATTCTAATATATAAAAATTAATTTTGTTTGTTCGTATTTTATGGGTTACCATACCATTCATCAGTTTGTGGTAAAACTTTGTCAGCTTATTGCTCACACTTACGCGAAGGTTATAGACATAGTACAATTAACTTACAGTAGGTGGCGCGCGGTCGTACCGACAAATTTATTTGATTGTTATAATATATCATTCAACTTCAATGAATGTATTATCATTCCCGATTAAACAAAATTGAAACAATATTTCCGTAATTATTTCTTCTGCGGTTGCAACGCACTGGGTATCAGCTAGTAAATTATAAAATTTCTACATACGAGGGGTGATCCAAAAGTAATGATAATCGGTTACTTCAGGTCCGCATAAAAATCCAAAAAAAATATTTTTTGCTTGCTTATATACTCACTACGTCAGCCTAAAAAAATCATATAAATAGATCACGATTTCCGGGGGATACATTCATTTGAATACGAACTGTCAAAGAGATAATATCAACATGGAGAAAAACGAAATTAGAGCTGTCATCAAGTACCTCTGTTTGAAAAAAATGTCTTCAAAAGACATACACAGTGACTTAGTGGAAACATTGGGGACTCTGCCTCCATATTCTACAGTTGCACGCTGGGCCAAGGAGTTTAAACTGGGCAGAACATCCACTGAAGATGAACATCGCGAAGGACGCCCATCCACGTCCCTCACTGAAGACAACGTGAAAAAGTCGAAGATGTTGTGTTGGCAGATCAAGAGTGACCATCAGGCATGTAGCTGAGGTCACAGGGATCTCATATGGCAGCGTTCAATTTCAATCCTTGCGAACGAGTTGCATATGAAAAGGTCTCTGCGCGTTGGGTACCCAGAATGTTAACCGACGAGCAAAAGAAAATCGAGTTGACATTTCGAGGTCAATCTCGAAAAGTTCCAAGCAGATCAAGAAAATTTTTGTTCCGTTTTGTGACTATGGACGAGACCTGGATCCACCATTTTGATCCTGAAACGAAACAACAATCGATGACTTGGAAGCGAGCTCCTCATCGACGCCAAAGAAATTCAAAGTTTCAAGTTCAAGGGAAAGGTTATGGCATCTGTGTTTTGGGACGCTCAAGGCATAATTATGGTGGAATATTTGGAAAAGCGAGCCACTATTATGGGCTCTTACTACGCAGACCAAATAAGAAGATTACGGGAGGCCATTAAGGAAAAAAGACGCGGCAAACTGCGAGCTGGAGTGTTGTTTCACCAAGACAACGCACCGGCTCACAAAGCCGCAGTTGCGATGGCTGCCATTCAAGAAACGGGATTCGAACTGCTCGAACACCCTCCCTATTCGCCAGATCTAGCTCCTAGTGATTTCTACCTCTTTCCTCGGCTCAAGGAACGCCTCCGAGGCAAGAAATTCAAAGACGATAGCTAAGTAATGGCCGCTGTTGAAGCGTTTTGGGAGGGTCAAGACAAAGAATTTTTTTCAAAGGGAATCCTGGGTTTAGAAAAAAGATGGACTAAATGTATTGATTTGTTAGGAGACTATGTACAAAAATAAATTATTATTTTAACTTTAATTACCGTGTTTTATTTTCATTATCATTACTTTTGGATCAGCCCTCGTAATAGAGATTCTTACCTTCTGTTTCAACTCTCAAGTTATTTTTAATATGATGAAAATTGGAAATATTAAATTTCTTCAAATTGTTTGGATCTTGTATTGTAATAATATCACTCCTAGTGAATGGTGTGTCATTGACGAGATCCTTCCAGTTCTTACCCTTAATATTAAGTTGTTCCACTGCCTCATAACAGTATACATTTCCAGTTGTACGAATAGCGACAATATGAGAGTTTTTAGTAAATGGCTTAAATAAAACAGGGCAGTGATAGTCATCTTGGGAATTTTTGAAAAAGTTTAACTTTGTTAATGTTTTTACATCAAATTTCTGAAAAAAGAAGGATCATACTTAGTAGTGGTGTAGATTTTGACACTTTAAATAAGCCTAATGTGAATAAATTAGTTTTGACTTAAACTTATGATCATTGAGTATAGAACAGATTATTAAGCTAAATAAAAATCTATTTAGCTTTTCTATTTAACATACTAAAAACAAATAAGAAACCCAGAGTATTTTTTTAATATACAATTTTATATTAGTAGTGTACAATTATTTTTATGAACAATTACAAATACAGATTGGTAGATCACCTCATTTCCAGGAATTATTTTAATTAGTATATTCCTTTAGATTATAATAA
Organism: Parnassius orleans; assembly: GCA_029286625.1. Classification (NCBI taxonomy): domain Eukaryota; kingdom Metazoa; phylum Arthropoda; class Insecta; order Lepidoptera; family Papilionidae; genus Parnassius; species Parnassius orleans. The sequence continues at coordinate 2,215,198 of JAGSMP010000051.1, forward strand.
CTTTTTTCTTAGTTTTTGTTTAATGAAATTTTGAAACTTACTAATTTACAATAATTCTTGGTTTCTGGGATTTTCTGGGAATATTAAAAGAATCACTAACTGCACTGACTGCATACTAATTAGGTGAGCATAATCTTACACATGTTTTTAGAATAAACATATCTTGACAATTTTGTTATTGAAAAATCCTGACTCATTATTCAAATTCAAATTTCAAGTATTTTATGTTAAGTGTTTATATTAACCATCCTTTTTGGGTATTACAATATTTGTTTTATAGGCCTGGCCTTTGGTGCCTAACATAAGTTACATACTGTATTAATGTTATCAAATAAAGTTGATAGATTAAATTATCAATTAAAATTATAAAAAAGTAATATTTTTTACATTATATAAAATATTAAATAAAGAACACATAATTGGGTTTACTGTAGAGTATTTTAATTTTGTAGATATTCTTCTGAATCATAAAAACTGCTTTGCATTAAGTATTGTTTTAATTTCTTATTAAATGGACACAATTTGTTTTCATTTCTAATATACGGAGGTAATTTATTACTGCGTGACCAAAACAATTAGGCACATGAACTAAGACGTCATCAGAACTAGAGGGAACACTGGAACAGTGATTGGTCACTAGGGGAAGCCGAGGAAGATAGAGGTGGGGTGCAGGCGGCAAAACCGCATTCCTATCATGCACCTAATTGTTTTGGTCAAGTTGTAAATTTATTATTCTAAATCCCATAGAGCCATGGTAGCTCAGATGGTTTGCGCTTGCTGTAAATTTTACAGTATCGCGAGCAACCTGGGTTCGATCCCCTCCGGCACCAATGAAATTGTTATTTGCCATTTTAAGTGCTGATTTACCACATGCTCGGCGGAGAAGGAAAACATCGTGAAGAAACCTGTAACTTTAACTTTTAAATCCCATATTAATCACTATCAGCCTTTCTTATAGCAGTGCAGCACTTTATATTTTTTGTATAATAAATTATGGTGTTTAAAAGTAGTTCTTATTACTTAATTGTTCCTACATAAAAATAAATATTGTACCTATAAATTTATTCAAAGACTAATCTTTGAATAAATTTATAGTTATGTTTTAACTTATATATATGGACTATACCATACATTTTGATTTTTATATGTGACTAAATATAAAATGCTACAGAAATTTTTGTTAAATATTTAGGAATTATATACCAACACAATAATACCTTTCCAGTTACAGGATTAACTTTAAACTTTTTAATAAATGCAATGATAGCTTCTGATTCAAAAACATTTCCATCTCCATCACAGAAAGGATCGTCAAAAGGTTGTAAACATAGACAACAATGGTCAAAAGGAAGTCTTTTAAAGGATGTATCTTCTTCAACTGAAGTACCAGATCTTTTGCCTCCATATAGTGTTGTCCATTCAGTATATGTAATGTACCTACAAGATAAATGTAGACATTACTGAAATTGAATCATATTAAATAAATCGAATTAAGAGTAATAAACACTAACATTTTATCCTTTTGATGCTGTCTTTTACCCATATTTATATATTATTTATTATTCTTTTAACTTCAGAAGAATAGTCCTTGGTTTAAAAGAAGTTTGGAAGAAAAATTTCTTCAGCAATTAGGTTAAATCTAATAATAACACAAGTTTATTCTATTTATTATGCCTTTTACCAAAGAGTAATTGCAAGATATCATGCATAGAGCATATTTATACAATTGGAATTAACAAGTAATCACTATCTAGCATATTTTATTTGTTTGTAAACAACATATGTAATATGTGAATTTAATAAATAAATATTAATTTGTATTTTGTAAGTTCCTAAATATTTAGGACGAAAGTCAATGTGACATTGACAGTCAAAGAGTTGCTGTAGTTGTTATTACTATTTCCTTATTAAGGCAGGCAAAAGTTAAAGATCATACACCTTAGCCTTCTGTGTAGTCTATTTATAAAATTTTCACAATATATTTTTGCCACGTTACATTGTAAAGTTTTTGGGAGATATTGGCAACCAGCAGAAAGTTTATGCCTATAGTATAAGACGTTTAAGCAGAGCTCCACACCAAATAAACTACTTGTAAGAGTTTGTAGTCTACTCCTTGATAATAACTGCTCGTCCTACTCCACAATAAACGTATTAATTTTAATCTATTCCATGATCTTACTCTTACTGTTGGCTCTACATAAAAAGTATTTATTCACTACGTTTTAGCTTCTCACTCCACAACATGGTAACCAACTTAAGAAAATGATCCTAAACAATAATGTTTTATGATAATTAATTTAAAATACTGGCCCCATGAAAAATATTACTTATTTTATAGCTATATTTTTATTGTTGGGTCCAAAATAAGTAACATAGATGATTGGTAAAAAATCAAACATTCTGTTCTTTTTATGTTTTAAATTCAGAATGCGCGGTATTGCATTATTTTAACTGCTTGTCATTCATAAATATCTATCGCCTACTATTTTACTACGCACGCACACGTTCGTAACGGTCGCTCGGTTTAGGTACCTTGTCGCGCATCTTCCCGCGCCCTTCCCTTCTGTTAACCGTTACATCGCTAGGTACCTACGTCCGCCCGGCCGGCCGACAGCTGATAGTGTTGACCGTGGCCTCATTACATACGAGCAAGCGTATGCGTAGTTTTTGCCCATAAATCACATTCAATTTGGGATAATTTCAAATAAAAGTAGAAGCCTTATTTACTCGTATTTTCAAAAACTGCATTGAAGGTATATCATTATTTATATCATCACATCATTACAGCCCTTCACAAGTCCACTGCTGAACATAGGCCTCCCTCAAGGAATGCCACAAAGCACGGTCCTGACCCACCAGCATGTCTTACCAGGTCGTCACTCCATCTAGTGGGGGGTCGTCCTACACTTAGCCTGCCGGTACGAGGCTGCCACTCGAGAACATTTTTTCCCAATCGGTTGTCGGTTCTTCGAGCTATATGGCCGGCCCATTGCCACTTCAGCTTACTAATCCAACGGATTATTTATATATTTGAACTTAAATATAAAATTTGGATACTCTTTGAAAAATAACCCTGTATTACATAATGGCTGTAGAGACTATCGGTCCGTGGGGTCCACGTGCGATGAAGTTCTTAAAGGAACTCCATCCGCGGCTGGTTGTTGCTGCTGGTGATAAGAGGGCTGGCTCTTTTCTCGCTCAAAGGCTAAGTATAGCCATTCAGCGGGGAAACGCAGCCAGCGTTCTTGGCACGATACCGCGTGGAGTAGGACTGTTTGATAATTAAATTACTAGTTTTAGTTATTTTTTTAATTATAGTTTTTAATATTGTATATAATAAAATATTGTATATTGTGTTATGTAAATAAATGTATATTTGCAAATACATTTATATTTTATTTTATTTTTACGCAGATCTTAGCTTATTCATTTTTAAAATCTTTAATAAAACTTTTTCGTTCATAGTTCTTTAGTAAATAAATATAATTTCATAAATATCTGTTTTGCTCACCCTACCTAACCTTGGCACGTAGCAGATTTGAATTAACAGCTAAGCCATCACAATATGGCGCAAATTCATTCCTATTCTTATTTGGGTAGCATAATGTTTAAATGATGTCTGTGCAATATTAAGAGCGCTGTAGACAGCATATCCAGAAAGAGCCCTGAAGAAGCACTGTGTAGTGGCGGTGTAAAAACATCTATTACCCTATATCATCCCATGGGTGTCGTAATAGGAACATAGAGAAGTCAGAAGATGAGCAGTAGCATCCTAATGAAAACTAAAAAAAGAAACATGTGTGCAGTTCACACGCGGTAGAAGTGAAACCTCCAAATGAAATGAAATATAATACAAACATATCTTACAGCAAAAGAAAAAAATTTTCAACCACAAGTGCGTCATAAAATATAAGACAAAAGTTTAATTTTATAGCAAATAAATGTTACAATCCTTATTTTTAGATAGGTAGAGCCTAAATTTTGGTGTGTAAAATCGAAAGAATATTTTCTTTCGACTACAATTGCTTTATAATAGCTACGTCTACTTCATTCTATAGGTGTAAAATAATTTTATCGAACAAAAATTAGATGGCCGTAACACGACTAATTTAATATAAATCGGTAAGATATTATGAAATCGTGGATTGTTAAGAATGGTTTGGATATGATAATTTTATTCAATATAATTAATTTATTTAAAAATAAATTTGTAATTTTATAATTGTTTATTTTAACATCATCATCATCATTACAGCCTTTCACAAGTCCACTGCTGAACATAAGGCCTCCCCCAAGGAATGCCACAAAGCACGGTCCTGAGCAACCTGCATCCATCGGCTTCCTGCATGTCTTACCAGGTCGTCACTCCATCTAATGGGGGGACGCTCTACACTTCGTCCACCGGTAAGAGGCCGCCACTCCAGAAGTTTTTTTCACCATCGGTTGTCGGTTCTCCGAGCTATATGGCCGGCCCATTGCCACTTCAGCTTACTAATCTGTTGGGCTATGTCGGTCATTCTGGTTCTACTGTGGAGTGGATATCCTCATTTCTAAGTTTATCACGCAGAGAAACCCCGAGCATAGCCCTCTCCATAGCTCGCTGAGCGACTTTGAGCTTCCTCATACGGCCAGCATTGAAGGACCACGTCTCAGTTCCATAGGTCATCACTGGCAACACGCACTGGTTGTACAGTCTCGTTTTCGAGTTTTGAGGTATACCTGACGAGAAGATGTGCCGTAATTTACCGAACGCTGCCCAGCCGAAATCCGTCGATTGACCTCTCGGTCGAAGTTGGACTTACCAAGTCGGACTATTTGTCCCAGGTAAACATACTCGTCAACAACTTCGAGCTTAGTGCTCCCAACAAATACCGGCATAGGTGTGACATGGACATTAAACATGATCTTTGTTTTGTCCATGTTCATCTTAAGACCTATCCGTTGGGAGGCACTATTGAGGTCATTGAGCATAGTGCTTAAGTCCTACAGCGATTCTGCCATAAAGACTATATCATCGGCAAATCGAAGGTGAGTGATGTACTCGCTATTGATGTTCATACCGTATCCTTTCCAGTCCAGTAGCTTGAAAACGTCTTCCAATACAGCGGTGAAGAGTTTCTGGGAGATAACGTCATCCTGTCTTACACCTCTCTGCAGTTGGATAGTTTTCGTACTCTGGTTCTGTACTCGGATAGCCATCGTAGCCCTACTGTACAGACACTTCGATATACCGACAGTAAACTTGGCACCGCTGAAGGGACTGCAGCACCGCCCAAATTTCGACGGAATCAATGGCTTTCTCATAGTCCACATACGCAAGACAAAGTTGCAAATTGTACTCCTCGGACTTCTGCACAATTTGCCGAAGGGTATGTATGTGGTCTATGGTGCTAAAGCCTTTTTGGAAACCGGCTTGTTCGGGAGACTGGAAGTCGTCGAGTCTGCATTCGAGACGATTCGTAATGACTCTCGAAAACAGCACGTCGACGCGGTTCAGAAGCGAAATCGGTCTGTAGTTCTTCAAGAGAGCGTTGTCGCCTTTCTTGAAGAACAAGACCACCGCACTTCTGCTCCACGCCTCCGGCGTAGTGAATTAAACGGTAAAGTAACGGAATTAAAGAGCTTCTGAAGGACTTCAAGTACCGGTTTTCCACCCGCTTTCAGAAGCTGTAATTCCATCCTCGCCGGGGGCCTTGTCGTTTTTAAGGTGCTGGAGAGCCATTCTAATCTCGGTCAGACTGTCCGGGATTATCCGGGATATCATCGGAATAGTGTCGGATAAGACTTGCTCTTGGATCGTTACTCACACTTGCGTGTTGGCTCCAACAATGATGTGTACACCTGCCCATAGAACCTCTTGTAGCGGCGCTGTCGTCGCGCCACAAGCGAAATACTTCGAAGCCTAAATCGCACTATCAAAGTTCCGAAGTAAAAGTTGTATAAATAGAATAACTCCGAACTACCACTCAGAGCGTTTGCTGCTCCCCGGGCAGAACACCTTGCCCGGCGGGAGATCCCCCTTTTCCTTCCACGGCCACAATGGTGACCCCGACGTGATATGAACACCCAACTAACAACCTTCGGAAAACTACAACTTCAAGCCTTTGTCATTATCCTCAAGAACCCCTACCATTCGCTCCCGAACAAATATTGTCTGCAGTCTTCACATCCTGCAAGCCATTGCTTTACAAGGTTCACACAAGGTACAAGGCACTGGAATAATGCTTCCTGTTCCGTCAAGCTACTCTCTGCGCTACAGTGTTCAGCACAGCTCTGAGCCTTACTGCTCGCCTCTGCTTCACGGCACTCGCAGATTACTTGCCTTCTTCTCGACTCACCGCAGACTACAAGGCAATTTCCTGGCACTTGCACATTCGTCGACATCTAGACTGCACTATCGACCTCCGGTCTGAGCATATGGGTGATGTGGCGGCGCTGTCGTTGCACCACAAGCGAAATACATCGAAGCCTAAATCGCACTATCAAAGTTCCGAAGTAAAAGCTGTATATATAAAATAGATCCCAATTACCAGAACATGGCAGAACACCTTGCCCGGCGGGAGATCTTCCTTTTCCTTCCACTGGCCACACTCTCAATCTCACTCAAAATCTCAGGTGTCCCGGAAACGACGCTGCCACACTCGGTCTTCAGCTTCAACAGTTGGCTTTTTCTGGCAGACAGTCTCTAGCAAAGACTTTGCTTTCTTGCTTACTTTCGCTTTTTCAATACGAGCTGTATTGAAGTTGCGTAAGTCCCGCCGCATGTATTTGGAGATCTGTCTGTTCAGGTGCCTGTACGCTGTCAAATCTGTTGAAGACTGCAGCTTCACTTCCCGTCTAACAGCCACAAGATTAAGAGTGTGATCGGAGAGTTTTTGTGTTCTTCTGCGGCGGGTCTTGCAGAACTTAGCTCCGACCGCATGGACAGTTTCCACGAGCTTGTCATTCATATCGTCCACTGCATTGCAGTCTTCTAGGCACTGAAATCGGTTTTGTAGCTCGAGCTGAAAGGTTTCGGGACTTTGGATCAGAGCACGAGGGGGACGGAGCATTGACTTCATTAGACGAGACCTCTCCAACTCAACGTTTAGGGTCAGTGTGCCTCTCACCATTCGGTGATCGGTGCCGGTTTTCACCCCTCGCGATCACTGAGACATCACTGAACAGTTGTTGTCTGGTATAGTGGATTTTGGAGGAATGCATGACTCTAGATATATCCTCATACATTTCCTCCACCTCCTCATCGGGATGTGCCGAGGTTGGTGCGTAAACCATACAGGTTTACGCACCAACCTCGGCACAACCTTCAGCGAATACCGTATTCTGAGTATAAGGTACGCACACGACACACTCTTAATCTTTACAACGTTGTTAACGAGAGACTTGTGGACAATAAATCCGACACCTCCTTGGGACGGATGGTCGCCCTCCCGGTGATAGAACAAGTTGCCGGATTCGAGGATTACCGTGTCCTCCCCCTTTCTTCGGACCTCGGATAATCTTATAATATTCCAGCGCAACTTGTCTATCTCTTCTTCCAGCTCCAGGATCTTCTCGTCAGTCCTCAGGGTGCGTGCGTTACAAGTTGCCAGGTCGAGTCGTCGTAGGTGGTAACCGAACCTCCACCGGAGATTCTTAGCAACCCCTGCGCCGCCATTACCATGGTCGCCACCGTAGCCAGGAATACCATAGACCATAGTTGCCATGCTTGGCGAGTGGGTTGGCAACCGCAGATTTTTATTGTTGTTTTGCTGTTATCAGGAAGATGCTGCTGCCCATATTCTGCCTCAGTTTCCCTCTGTCGCCTCTTACGACACCCACGGGAAGATATGGGGTAGTGGGTATTCTTACCCGCCACTAATTAGGGATATTTAAACAGTTAAAAACTATATTAACCATATTCAAAGCACCGACTACAGTCCTCTGTAATAAAATGACCAAGATAATAGCTATATACATTGTTATAGTTATACAAGACTAGAGGAGCAAACCACATTACCGCGCGTCGATAAAAGTGAAACCACTATCTAACCGCGACGACGTAGCTTTGAAACCACTAAACATTTTAAAGTAAACATATATCTGTCACACCTACACAAGTCGCGAAAACAATACTGTCGCTAAGATTAGATAAAGATAGACACACAAACATGCAATGGCGGGTTGGTATTGCCTACTATATGAAATTTTACCCAAAATCCATGTTTATTTGTTTGTCCTTCTTTTACGTCGCAACAGAGCGTCGGCATGGCATGATTTTTTGTATGGGGATAGTTCGGTGGCTGTAGAGTGACATAGGCTACTTTTTTCCGCGGTAAAACATATTCCCGTGGGAAAATCGAATATTTTGCACAAGTTTGTCCTTCTTTCACGTCGTAACAGAGCGTCGGCATGGCATGATTATTTGTATGGGGATAGTTCGGTGGCTGTAGAGTGACATAGGCTACTTTTTTCAGCGGAAGAACATATCATTCCCGTGGGAAAATCGAATATGTTGCAAAATTAAATTCAGCTAGGTGGCGCCACCGTGATTCTACAAGACGGACGACGGTACGATGGACGAACACAGAAGGTCAGAATATCTGGATTATTATGTCTTTTACCAAAATTAAGATAAAAATGTATGGATCTGTATTTTCCACGCAGGACCGGGAAGAGCGATAAAAACATAAAATTCACCAGCTGATTTTCTTCAAACGTTTTGGTGCATCGTAATTCACAGAATACGCGATAACCTCGCAGACGATATTAAGTAATCCGTTGATGCTCTGCCTACCTCGCAAGGGTTACAGGCGTGATTATAAGTATGGATCAGAAATACTATCACCACCTGTCACGCTTTCACCCTTAACTATTATTTAACAATGGTAGAAACAGTTCTTAGTAAGCCTCATTAATAAGCCTTAGTAATATTTATTGAACGGAAATGAATACAGTTCTTATATGTGGTTATGAATAAATCGGTATTACAATAAGAAAAATTGTGCAAAATTATAAGAAAATATTTTTGAGAGTTCTTATTAACTAACGTATACATAGTTTAAATTGATTCCGCTAGATGTCGTTACTAGGTTTTAAAACGCGGTAACGAAATGTTTCCTGACATGTACTTAACTCCCGCCGTTGAGCCGCGTCAACTTATAGTGCATACGGTACCTATACGCTTAAATTGTTTCTATTTCGTAGCTTATTCGACTACCTGCTTTCGATTTCGGTTGTTTGTTATTTGCTTTGTGATTTGGTTAAGGTTGAATGGATTTATATTGGCTTTCATTTTCGGATTTGTGTATTTTCTTGGATCGGTTTTGTTGATTTGGTTGGTATTCCTTTATATATATTTAGACTCTGGCTTTGATTTTGGATTTTGTTTATTTAGAATCGTGAATTGGTTTTCGTTGTTTTAGGTTGTTTAACAATATTTCAAAGGAATATTAATAGTATAGATAGTGTATACGGTACCTATACACTTACTTCTTTTTTCGTTGGTTATATTTATATTGACTGGCTTTATATTGACTGGCTTTCGATTTCGGTTTTCTGCGATTTGTTTTGTGATTTGGTTTAAGTTGATTCGATTTTTTTGGCTATCGTTTTCGGATTCGTGTTGTGTCTTGAATTGGTTTTGTTGTTTTGATTTTAAAAAATATTTAATAGGAATATTTATTCCTTTTAGATATTTTGGATTTGCTTTAAAAAATATTTAAAATTTAATTCCTTTTAGGTATTTTAACGTTTTTTATAAATAGGTTTTCTTACTTCATAATGCCTCGCAAACGTAAGTCCAGCCTTTCAAGAGTATCTTCTCAAAGACAAGCGAAAAGATTAGCTCGATCGCTAGAATCTTTAGAAGATGCTGAACTGAGAAGGCAAGAACAAGCAGAGCGTCAGGCTGCTTTTAGAGCATCTGAGACACCTTCTCAACTTCAGCAAAGGCGTCTTGAACAGACAGAGCGTCAGGCTGCTTTAAGAGCTTCCGAAACACCTTCTCAAAGTCAGGAAAGTCGTCTTGAACAGGCAGAGCGTCAAGCTACTTTAAGAGCTTCTGAAACACCTTCTCAAAGTCAGCGACGGCGTCTTGAACAGGCAGAGCGTCAATCTACTTTAAGAGCTACTGAAACACCTGCTCAAAGTCAGCAAAGGCGTCTTGAACAGGCAGAGCGTCAAGCTACTTTAAGAGCTACTGAAACACCTGATCAAAGTCAGCAAAGGCGTCTTGAACAGGCAGAGTGTCAATTTATCATCTGGGCATCTGAAACACCAGAACAGACACAGGCGCGAAGAGATGCAAATGCACAGCTCCAAGCTGAACGTCGACAAAATTTTCAAAGAAACAATTGGTCGGTTTTTAATGACGCAGCATTCAATTATGATCCGTTGATTGATTATAAAAATCATAGGTTAGTTGTTATCGGACTGATGGACAAGGCGTGTCGATTTTGCAGCGCTTTAAAATGGAAAGATGAGACCGCAGGCATGTGCTGTTCCAATGGCAAAGTGTCTCTTCCGTTACTTGGGGAACCAGAAGAACCTTTGAAAACTCTCTTTTTATATGATGCTAATGAGTCACGGCGCTTTTAAACAGGATCCGGAAATATAACTCATGCTTTCAAATGACGTCCTTCGAGTTGACCGGGAAATAATAATGCCGGGATTTTCGCCTACATTTACGGTGCAAGGGCAAATTTATCATAGAATAGGTTCACTTTTTCCAGCTGAAAACGAACAGCATAAATTTTTACAAGTATATTTTATGGGTGACGAAGAAATTGAGGTAGACCGTCGCTGCCAATTTATCCAGGGAGTTAAGAGAGACGCAGTGTTCAAAATTCAAAGATTACAGTAAAATTTTAGTCAAAACATTTAAAACTGCTTTAGAAAACCTACCTGAAGAGGATTATAAAGTCGTCATTCACGCAGATCGGACCCCTCGAGGAGAGCATGAAAGGCGCTACAATGCACCTTTGATAAACGAAATAGCAGCCGTAATTAGTGGTGATCAATTTTCTTCACGAGACATTGTCTTGCGAGCACGTGATGATACGTTGCAACGGGTAGCCGATACACACAAGTTTTATTTAGACAAGAGGGTTATCATTTTCAAATTCCACTCATTAACCCGGTCACAAAGGAGCCTACTCCGAACAAAAAAGTATCATGTATGGATTTTTATGCGTATCATATGATGTTGCGAGAAAATGATTTTAACCTCTTAGCTCGGTGTAGACAATTATTTCATCAATTTTTGTTAGACATGTATGTGAAGGTAGAAAGTGAACGTCTCCGTTATATATCTTTAAATCAAAAAAAGCTGCGCGTTGAGAATTATATACATTTACAAGATGCAGTTTCTAGCGACGCCAATGTAAACCCCAGAGATTTAGGTAAAATGGTAATTCTGCCCTCATCATTCGTTAACAGTCCCGCTACCTACATGAGTACACACAAGACGCATTCGCCTATGTACGAACTTACGGAAGACCTGATCTTTTGTTACTTTTACTTGCAATCCCATGGAAAGAAATAACCGAGGAGCTAATGCCGGGCCAAAAAGTACTGACAGACACGATTTAGTTGCTAGAGTATTTAGATTAAAAGTACAAAAATAATGTATGTAATTAACAAAGGAAAATTTTCGGAGGTGCAGTGCTTCATGTAATCAATTGAATGGCAAAAGAGGATTACCGCATGCCCACATTCTAATATGGCTTAAAGAAGTTGCGGCCCAGCCAAATAGACGACATAATATGCATGCACCGTCTACAACGACCTTGATGCTCCGATCTGCAAGAAAGCTGGTGATCAATTGCACAATTTCTCAGGAAGCCCATAGGAAGGGAGCTTCGTAAGAAGCGCTTTGTGCCAAACCCGATCGAAAGCCTTCGCAATGTCAAACTAACGTAATGCCTCCTTGGACTCTACTGCTCCGCCCATCTATGAGTCAGGTAGACCAGAAGATCACCACCTGATCGACCCCGACGAAAACCGTATTGGCGGTCACTAATCAGGTGGTGATCCTCAAGGTACCGCATGAGCTGGCAGTTTATAATGGATTCCATTATTTTGGAGAACAAGGGGTGATGGCGATAGGCCTGTAGTTGGACGGTCTGAGCGGTCGCCTTTTAGGGATCGGTTGGACAAAAGCTGTCTTCCATGATTTCGGGACTACGCCTAGGGAGTAGGAGTACCGGAAAAGACGCGTTAGAACCGGTGCCAACTCCGGAGCACACGTCCTCAGCACAATTGGGGGGATTCCTTCAGGCCCACTCGACTTGTGGATGTCCAGGGAGAGGAGTGTTTTGCGAACCGAGCGCTGTGAGAACGGAACATCCGGCATGGAGCACTCACACCGCGGGATGGCCGGCGGTGTGTTCTCCCCGTCATCAAGAGTCGAGTTGGACGCAAAAAGTGAGCCTAAAAGGTCGGCTTTCTCTTTTGCGGCGTGGGCCAGTGAGTCGTCCTCCTTGTGCAGAGATGGTAGTGATGTGAGTACACACAAGACGCATTCGCCTATGTACGAACTTACGGAAGACCTGATCTTTTTGTTACTTTTACTTGCAATCCCACATGGAAAGAAATAACCGAGGAGCTAATGCCGGGCCAAAAAAGTACTGACAGACACGATTTAGTTGCTAGAGTATTTAGATTAAAAGTACAAAATTAATGTATGTAATTAACAAAGGAAAATTTTCGGAGAGGTGCAGTGCTTCATGTAATCAATTGAATGGCAAAAAGAGGATTACCGCATGCCCACATTCTAATATGGCTTAAAGAGAAGTTGCGGCCCAGCCAAATAGACGACATAATAAGCGCTGAGATTCCGGATCCTGAGCAAGATAAAGAATTGTATGATACCATCGTCCGAAATATGATTCACGGTCCATGTAGAGCACGAAATTCAATATCGCCATGTATGAAAGAAGGAAAATGTACAAAGAAATTCCTAAACAGCTATTAAAAGAAACAGTGCACAATGACAATGGCTACCCTTTATACAGACGCAGAGCTCCGAAGATGGTGGCAGAAAGTTACAATCAAATCTCGCTCTGGAGCGTTCGAAACCTTAGATAACAGCTGGATTGTCCCGTATTCGCCCATTCTATGTAAAATGTTTAATGCCCACATTAATGTAGAAGCATGTAGCTCTGTCCGCGCAATCAAGTATATCTGTAAGTACATAAATAAAGGAAGCGACCAAGCAATATTTAATCTCAGGGTGAAGGTGAGGCAAATCCGTTAATGAAGTACAGACCTTTCAAGCAGAGCGTTATGTCAGCAGTAACGAGGCAGCGTGGCGTCTCCTTGGCTTCCCTTTACACGAAAGACACCCAACAGTTACTCACCTTGCTGTGCACTTAGAAAATGGAGAGCGTGTATATTTCACCGAAAAAATTTCCAAGAAAGAATTGCATCATCGCCAAAAACTACACTAACAGCCTTCTTTCAACTTTGTCAAACCGACCCTTTGCAAAAACGTTGTTATATTCTGAAGTCCCCGCTATTATACTTGGAACACATCTAGGAAGGAGGAAACGCTGTATTCAAGGCGCGCCTGTTGCAAATTGGCCCGGTGTAAAGTCATCAGATGCCCTTGGTCGTGTGTATACCGTCCATGTAACTAATTTTGAATGTTTCTGTTTACGATTGCTGCCGCACCATGTTCGGGGTCCTACAGGATATAAAGACCTTAAAACTGTCAACGGTCAGGAATGCGCAACTTATAGAGAAGCATGTGAAGCTCTGCATCTTTTAGAAAACGATAATCACTGGGATGAAACCATGGAGGAAGCTGTGCAGTGCCAGTCACCAGCCAAAATTAGGGATCTTTATGCAACTCTCATATCATCTTGCGGGCTATCTAATGCACATAAATTGTGGGACAAATATAAAGAGTACATGGCGGAAGATATTTTGCGAAAGTTACAGCAGACACACGCGAACATGACATACAATGAACACATTTATAATGAAGCACTTGGAAAAATTGAAGATAAAGTAATGGCAATGGTAGGCAAAAAATTACGCGACTTTGGAATGATAAGTCCTCAGCGAACAATCGAAAATGAACTAAGTGATGAAATTATACGTGAAACAAACTACGATATACGTATACCAGCTTTGCAGCAGCAAGTAGCCGAATTTGTACCCCGCTTGCTTCCCGAAATAAAACGAGTTTTTAACAAAGTATTAGGACAAATTGAATCTGGAAATGGTGCACTTTTCCTTTTAGATGCCCCTGGAGTAACTGGGAAGACATTTTTGTTAAATTTATTATTAGCGCAAGTACCGAAAGATAAAAACATTGCTGTGGCCGTAGCTTCCTCCGGTATAGCCGCCACGCTGCTAAGCGGGGGCCGCACTGCACATTCTGTTTTAAAACTCCCTCTAAATCTAGCCCAGGAAGAATCGCCGATCTGCAACTTTAGCAAAAATAGTGCACGAGGTATAATGCTACGACAATGCAAACTTTTAGTGTGGGACGAAAGTACAATGTCGCATAAAAAAGCTGTAGAAGCACTAAATCGAACGCTCCAGGATTTGCGCAGCAATACCGATGTAATGGGAGGAATGGTGGTTTTACTGGCTGGTGACTTTCGCCAAACTTTACCTGTCATTCAAAAGGGCACACCTGCAGATGAAATTAAAGCATGCCTCAAGTTGTCTATTTTATGGAACAAGGTGACAAAAATCAGTTTAACTACGAATATGAGAGTGCATTTGTATAATGATATCAATGCTGGAAACTATGCTGACACACTATTAAAAATTGGCGATGGGCGGTTGGAAACGGATGCTGAGGGCTGCGTTAAATTGACGAGAGATTTTTGTAATTTAGTACAGAGTCATTCCGAATTAATTGCGAGCGTTTATTCAGATTTAACGAACAACATGCATGAAGACAAATGGTTATGTGAAAGGGCGATTCTTGCACCAAAAAATGAGAGCGTTAACAAAATAAATTCAGATATATTCAGCGAAGTAGCAGGAGAAATAACAGAGTATTTGTGAGTAGACACAGTTATGGACACAAAACAGAGCACTTCATATCCCGTAGAGTTTCTAAATTCTCTAGAGTTGTCAGGTGTGCTCTCACATAAGCTTCAATTAAAATTAGGCATCCCAGTCATGCTAATGCGAAATTTAGATGCTCCTCGGTTATGTAACGGGACAAGGCTGCGTGTGACACATCTTGGACGGAACATAATCGGTGCTACAATTTTGACAGGCGTAGGAAAAGGTGAAAATGTTATTATACCACGGATCCCTATAATTCCCACAGATCTTCCTTTTCAATTCAAAAGGTTGCAGTAGCGTCTTAAAATAGTGTTCAGTTAGTTTTTTTTCCAAAATTCCCACAATCAATTAATCAGAATTCCCACAGATCTTCCCTTTCAATTCAAAATTTCCTATTTGGCTCAGTTTCTTTTCAATTCCAAATCCTGCACCTCTGACGGACCTATTAAGCTCAGTTTCCTTTCAACTCAAAAGGCTGCATCTCTGACGGATCTTTTATTTGGCTCAGTTTCCTTTCAATTCAGAAAACTGCATCTCTGACGAATCAATTTAGCTCAGTTTCTTTTCAAAAGTCTGCATCCCTGACGGATAATTATGCTCCGTTTCCTTTAATTAAAAATATCCCATTTCCATTTGGAATAAACAGGCTATTTTCATGCTTTCCTATACGCTGCGTTTCAAAACATTTAAATAGGCTGACGAATCAATTTTGCTCAGTTTCCTTTTAATGGCTGCATCTCTGACAAATCTATAAAACTCAGTTTTCTTTCAATTCAAAAAGCAATGGATAGTTCATTTCCCAGTGACCATGCGGGCGAAGCCGCGGGTAACAGCTAGTAAGCAATAAAAATGAGTTTTTTTTAAAGCAGCTGTTATTTGTTTTTATTTTAAATATGTATCTTTTCGTATCCGATGAAAAGAAATAAGCATAACTAATGAAATAAAAGATTTTTTTTTTCAAAGTATTTTTTATTGTACTAATAATTCAAACAAAGTAAAAAAAAAAATTTGGTTTTCTTAATCATGAATTGTGAAAGCATCGGTAAGTCTTTGTCTCCTAAATTTGGTCTCATGACATTAGCTACAAAAACTGTGATTATTAATAAATTTCGTTGATTTTTTTGTTTATAGAATTTCCATACTATTTAACAACTTTAAAAGTTTTATTTTTTTTGCAACAATACTGAAGATAGTTAATTGATTCAGGCTTGACTTTGCGGAAGTCCATTTTAAAGATAATACTAAATGGTGTTAATTTGTAGTACTAATTCACTTAAATAAACACGGTCGCAATCGCTTTTTGGTCCTAGTTTGTCTTGATCCCGGAAGTGCTTAAAACAAATGAGAGTAGATTTCGAAGGAACCCAGTGAGTCCTTTCTCAGCAATCGTATTATTTCCACCCACTTCTTACGGTGTGCTGCATCTTTAGGTACCCTGCAAAATCAGTAATATAAAATAGGTAATAAAATATAATTAATAGATCATTCATGAATATTCTAAAATAAGAATAATTAATTCCTTTGTATAAAGGTTGAAACATAGTTTTTATTATAATTACCAAAATATTTTAAATCAGAGGTAACAAGTTAACTTATTCCATAAATTATATAGTCGTAGAGGTGTAATGTGGCAAAATTGCAAAGGCGGAAAAGTGGCAACATTGAACCTAAATTGCAATATTCGATATTTTATTTCATTTTTTTGTGTTTTTTTTACGTTAATATGAAAACATAAATTAAAACTTACGTGTGGAAAGTTATTCCGCTTGATTAATTATGTTTTTGTGTATTTTATGCCCCGTGTAGTGGCGGGTAAGAATACCCACTACCCCATATCTTCCCGTGGGTGTCGTAAGAGGCGACAGAGGTAAACTAAGGCAGAAGATGGGCAGCAGCATCTTTCTGATAAAAGCAAACCAACAATAAAGAAACTGCAGTTGTCAACCCGCTCGCCAAGCGTGGCAACTATGGCAGTATACCCCCCATGAGCAACGACACTAATAAACGGCCCCCAGTCCCCGGCGGCCCCGCTATTCCTGGCTAGGGTGGCGACCATGGTAACGGCGGGGCAGGGGGTGCTAAGAATCTCCGGTGGAGGTTCGGTTGCCACCTACGACGACTCGACCTGGCAACTTATAACGCACGCACCCTGTGGACTGACGAGAAGAGTAAGGACCAGAGGGGAAGCTTCCTAACAACGTCGAAAATTTATACCTATTTTGATATGGTTATCACCTGATGCATGTGAAAATTTTAAGGTAAAAATAAAAATATTATATACTGTGGCCGGTGGTGCTACAATACTATAAAATAACAAGTGTATTCATTGTAACTTACGTTAATATAATAACATGTCTATTATTTGTAACTAAAATTGAAACTGCAAAAATTGTATATTTTGCTTATTGCCATGCATAGCTTCAGATTATATCTACTGGGTGGCGCTTAGGTTATCACGTTAAATAGCACAGCAGTTAATACAAGTTGATATATGTCTGTTAAAATAATAAAATAAATAATAATAAAAGAAAATAAAAAATGCATTTTTCAAACAAAATAAATAGCGTAAAAAATTGACAAGAAATAAATCATCCTTGATAATATTACTTATTAAGATCCTGGAGCTGGAAGAAAAGATAGACAAGTTGCGCTGGAATATTATAGGATTATCCGAGGTCCGAAGAGAGGAGGACACGGTAATCCTCGAATCCGCAACTTGTTCTATCACCGGGAGGCGACCATCTGTCCCAAGGAGGTGTCGGATTTATCGTCCACAAGTCTCGTTAACAACGTTGTAAAATTGGGAGTGTGTCGACGAGGGTTGCGTACCTTATACTCAGAATCACCAAACGGTATTCGCTGAAGGTCATACAGGTTTACGCACCAACTTCGGCACACCCGATGTGGAGGTGGAGGAAATGTATGAGGATATCTCTAGAGCCATGCATTCCTCTAAAACCCACTATACGGTGTTAATGGGAGACTTCAACGCAAAGCTAGGCACAAGAGAGAACGGTGAGCTGAAAGTAGGGAAATTCGGATTAGGCAACGGAACCCAAGGGGCCAGCAGCTGGCCGACTTCATGGAGAAAGAGGGACTCTTTATGATGAACTCTTTCTTCCAGAAGCGGCCCCACAGGAAGTGGACCTGGTCGAGCCCCGACGGTTCGACAAAAAATGAGATTGACTTCATTATGACGACTAGACGCCAACTGTTCAGTGATGTCTCAGTGATCGCGAGGGTGAAAACTGGTAGCGATCACCGAATGGTTAGAGGCACACTGAACCTAAACGTTGTTGGAGAGGTGTCGTCTAATGAAGTCAACGCCCGTCCCCTCGTGCTCTAATCCAAAGTCCCGAAACCTTTCAGCTCGAGTTACAAAACCGTTTTCAGTGCCTAGAAGATTGCAATGCAGTGGACGATATGAATGACAAGCTCGTGGAAACTGTCCATGGTCGGAGCTAAGTTTTGTAAGACCCGCCGCAGAAGAACACAAAACTCTCCGATCACACTTAATCTCATGGCTGTTAGACGGGAAATGAAGCTGCAATCTTCAGTAGATTTGATAGCATACAGGCAACTGAACAGACAGATCTCCAAATGCATGCGGCGGGACTTGCGCAACTTCAATACAGCTCGTATTGAAGAAGCGATCGAGCGGAACCAGGGCTCCAAAGTCTTTGCCAGAGATCTGTCTGCCAGAAAGAGCCAACTGTCGAAGCTGAAGACCGAGTGTGGCAGCGTCGTTTCCGGGACACCTGAGATTTTGAGTGAGATTGAGATGTTCTATGGGCAGCTGTACACATCATCGTTGGAGCCACACGCAAGTGTGAGTAACGATCCAAGAGCGAGTCTTATCCGACACTATTCCGATGATATCCCGGACGTCAGTCTGAGCGAGATTAGAATAGCTCTCCAGCACCTTAAAAACGGCAAGGCCCCAGGCGAGGATGGAATTACAGCGGAGCTTCTGAAAGCGGGTGGAAAACCGGTACTTGAAGTCCTTCAGAAGCTCTTTAATTCCGTCCTACATGGTGGCACTACACCGGAGGCGTGGAGCAGAAGTGCGGTGGTCTTGTTCTTCAAGAAAGGCGACAACGCTCTCTTGAAGAACTACAGACCGATTTCCCTTCTGAGCCGCGTCTACGTGCTGTTTTCGAGTCATTACGAATCATCTCGCACGCAGACTCGACGACTTCCAGCCTCCCGAACAAGCCGGTTTCCGAAAAGGCTTTAGCACCATAGACCACATACATACCCTTCGGCAAATTGTACAGAAGTCCGAGGAGTACAATTTGCCACTATGTATGGCGTATGTGGACTATGAGAAAGCCTTTGATTCCGTCGAAATTTGGGCGGTGCTGCAGTCCCTTCAGCGGTGCCAAGTTGACTGTCGGTATATCGAAGTGCTGAAGTGTTTGTACAGTAGGGCTACGATGGCTATCCGAGTACAGAACCAGAGTACAAAACCTATCCAACTGCAGAGAGGTGTAAGACAGGGTGACGTTATATCCCGAAACTCTTCACCGCTGCATTGGAAGACGTTTTCAAGCTTCTGGACTGGAAAGGATACGGCATTAACATCAATGGCGAGTACATCACTCACCTTCGATTTGCCGATGATATAGTCCTTATGGCAGAATCGCTGGAGGACCTAAGCACTATGCTCAATGACCTCAATAGTGCCTCCCAACGGATAGGTCTTAAGATGAACATGGACAAAACAAAGATCATGTTTAATGTCCATGTCACACCTATGCCGGTAGTTGTTGGGAGCACTAAGCTCGAAGTTGTTGACGAATATGTTTACCTGGGACAAATAGTCCGACTAGGTAAGTCCAACTTCGACCGAGAGGTCAATCGACGGATTCAACTCGGCTGGGCAGCGTTCGGGAAATTACGGCACATCTTCTCGTCAGGTATACCTCAAAACTTGAAAACGAGGCTGTACAACCAGTGCGTGTTGCCAGTGATGACCTACGGAACTGAGACGTGGTCCTTCACTGCTGGCCGGATGAGGAAGCTCAAGGTCGCTCAGCGAGCTATGGAGAGGGCTATGCTCGGGGTCTCACTGCGTGATAAACTTAGAAATGAGGATATCCGCAGTAGAACCAGAGTGACCGACATAGCCCAACAGATTAGTAAGCTGAAGTGGCAATGGGCCGGCCATATAGCTCGAAGAACCGACAACCGATGGGGAAAAAGGTTCTCGAGTGGCGGCCTCGTACCGGCGGACGAAGTGTAGGGCATCCCCCCACTAGATGGAGTGACGACCTGGTAAGACATGCAGGAAGTCGATGGATGCGGGTGGCTCAGGACCGTGCTTTGTGGCATTCCTTGGGGGAGGCCTATGTTCAGCAGTGGACTTGTGAAGGGCTGTAATGATGATGATGATGATGATAATATTAGTTTACTGACCTGAAGTGACCTGTAAAAGCGGCAACGCCGCACAGTGCTCACGCGACATTGACATAGGTAATTATAATACCTACACTTGCCCATAATTAGGCATGCGTAGGGTGATGCTAATCCGATGTTATCAACGAATCACAAATTTAATGGTATTGTTTGTATCCAAATAATCACTTTAATCTTGAAATCATTCAAGTTTAATCATCAAAACAAATCAAAATTAAAAAAAAAAATCATATCAATCTATTCCGATTACGTAAAATTGATACGAGGCATCTTAAATTTAAAAAAAAGTTAAGACGTTAAAAAAATAAAAGCGTGCAATTGCGCACGTGCTTTCACACCACTAAGTTATTAAATATGATTATCTAGCGTATTATTAACGTGTCCTGTCACAAATAATAAATACAATACAGTAAAAGAAAGCGTTCAATTTCGCACAAACTGTCACACCACCTTGTTATCACAACTATCATTACCGTATTAACGTGTCCTATCACAAACAAATTAAGAAACTTATTAAAATGTCCACAAAACAAAAAAAAACAACAATTAAAACTCAAAGGACGTGTACGCGAAAAACGAAAATTAGGTCAAGCGACTCATTAACTATCCCCAAGGACGCCGGCGTCGGACTAAGTGACTTACTTTCTTACTAATCGTCGCACGCGCCAGAGAAATATGAATTTCGACACCCCGTCCCATTTCTTGTCACTTCGCGCATAGAGAACGTCTTTATTTTAAGTAAATTTTTCGCTTAAACTTGTTTTCGCACACCCGCAAAGCGCGGTCCCTTTGTTTTTAATTTCGCGCATAAAATTATGTCTTAAACTGTTAGCTGTAAGTACATTTTTTGCTTGATTTTTTACTTTATTTGAGTAATTCGAATTGGCTACGTTTAAACTAGGTATCTTCGCCTTCAAAGGCCATGGGTCTTTGACCTTCTACTATTCATCAGGTGATATCTGTATGCATTTACATGATGTTTAATATTAAAACGAAAAAAATGCTACCGCGACTAGAATGTTAATTGTTATATTTTTTTTAGTTGTGTATGTTTAAAGAACTTTATGTAGGATACGTCTTTTCATTTAATGTGATAACTTCATCGTCACTCGGTATATTTCTATCAATATATTTTTCGTAAGACTACGTATTCATGAGTACAAAAAATCGGGTGGTGGTAGTAATGACTGTGATGATGGTAGTGGGCAGTAGCGGTGGTGGTGGCGTTGATACACCACCACCACCAATGATACTACCAGGATGATGGTGGCGGTAGTAGGGGCTGTGGTGGTGATGCTGGTCATGGTGGTGGTGCCAGTAGTGGTCCACTGTCCACCACCACCACCAATGATACTACTAGCACCACCACAATCACTGACACCATTACCAGCACGATCAGCACCACCATCCACCGCCACCAACACCGCACGATCAGCACTACTTTCCACCATCACCAACATCAACACTACTGTCACTAACACTAGCTCCACCACTGTCTGGCGATTGTATTATTTTCTCTCGAATTTTTTATACATACTGTACAACTTAAGCATTTAGTTTATACGAACACTAATTATCTAATATAAATATATATAAATCTATAATGTCTCATTTTATAGTACACAATCTCTAAACTTAACTGTAATTGTAAAAAAAAAACTTAATAAAGTTATTAAACTATAAAATCACGAAATATTATTCGTCTATTTATTTCAATGCGCATGACCAACAGCCTTTTCATTCATACTCCGACTGAGCCGGCGCAAACCGGTTTGTACCCCGACCAAAGAGTATAGTAACTGTCCTAACCCCGACGGAGCGTCGGTGATTATGTTCTGTGGTCGGTGAACCTGTCGGTGAGAGCTCACGCAACATCGCTGCTGTGGGTGTGTGTGGGTGTACCCGCAGCGAGACGTTTGTATGTAGCTTCCCCTCTGGTCGGTTTTTTTACTTATGTGTAGCGGTGGGTTGTAGCGGCTTTTTTGAGTAACGAAACGAAACTATCTATCGAATATCAATAACGGCTTTTGAAACACTCTATTTTAATAGCGGCTTCAATAGAGTGTTTCACGTCGTGTTTAATTGAAAAACGTTGCGAATGAAACGATGTCCGTTTTACGAGAAAACTTGTTTGGTTTTACCGTTTCGTATAGAATTAGACATGGTGTTAATGGTTAAATTTATTTATTTGTTAAATCATTTCGTACGGTTTAATAAAAATACCACTTCAAAAGATTTAAAGGTAAATGATTTGTTTTAATAATTATGATAATGATAATTTTAATCACAAGTTCAGCATAAAATATTGAATTTAAGTTTATTTTTATAGCAAATAATTATTACAATGCTTATTTTTAGCCATTACATGTGAAGCCTAAATTTTAATGCAAAAGAATACATTTATTGATGTTTTTATGGAATATTTTCATTCGAATAACATTGCCTTGTAAACCGCCATCTACTCCATTCTACAGGTATTAAAGTCATTTTATCGAACGAAAATTAATTGACTCTTAAGGTGGTACGTAAAGAAGACGCTAGATGGCATAATTACGGCTAATTGAATATAAAATTGTAAATCGGTAAAGTAAGAAATCGATCGTGGATTGTTTTGAATGGACTGAAATATAATAATTTCATTCATTATGGGTAATTTACACTGGCATTGCTTCGAGACAATTTTGATAACTTTCACATAAAGTTTGTTATCAAAATTGTCTCGAAGCAATGCCAGTGTAAAATTACCCATAATGAATGAAATTATTATAATCCTAACAACGTCGAAAATTATAACATAAATTTTCGACGTTGTTAGGAAGCTTCCCCTCTGGTCCTTACTCTTCTCGTCAGTCCACAGGGTGCGTGCGTTATAAGTTGCCAGGTCGAGTCGTCGTAGGTGGCAACCGAACCTCCACCGGAGATTCTTAGCACCCCCTGCCCCGCCGTTACCATGGTCGCCACCCTAGCCAGGAATAGCGGGGCCGCCGGGGACTGGGGGCCGTTTATTAGTGTCGTTGCTCATGGGGGGTATACTGCCATAGTTGCCACGCTTGGCGAGCGGGTTGACAACTGCAGTTTCTTTATTGTTGGTTTGCTTTTATCAGAAAGATGCTGCTGCCCATCTTCTGCCTTAGTTTACCTCTGTCGCCTCTTACGACACCCACGGGAAGGTATGGGGTAGTGGGTATTCTTACCCGCCACTACACGGGGCATAAAATACACAAAAACATAATTAATCAAGCGGAATCACTTTCCACACGTAAGTTTTAATTTATGTTTTCATATTAACGTAAAAAAAAAAAAAAACACAAAAAAATGAAATATAATATCGAATATTGCAATTTAGGTTCAATGTTGCCACTTTTCCGCCTTTGCAATTTTGCCACATTACACCTCTACGACTATATAATTTATGGAATAAGTTAACTTGTTACCTCTGATATAAAATATTTTGGAAATTATAATAAAAACTATGTTTCAACCTTTATACAAAGGAATTAATTATTCTTATTTTAGAATATTCATGAATGATCTATTAATTATATTTTATTACCTATTTTATATTAATAATTTTGCAGGGTACCTAAAGATGCAGCACACCGTAAGAAGTGGGTGGAAATAATACGATTGCTGAGAAAGGAGACACACTGGGTGCCTTCGAAATCTACTCTCATTTGTTTTAAGCACTTCCGGGATCAAGACAAACTAGGACCAAAAAGCGATTGCGACCGTGTTTATTTAAGCGAATTAGTACTACAGATTAACACCATTTAGTATTATCTTAAAAATGGACTTCCGCAAAGTCAAGCCTGAATCAATTAACTATCTTCAGTATTGTTGCAAAAAATATAAAAACTTTTTAAAGTTGTTAAATAGTATGGAAATTCTATAAACAAAAAAATCAACGAAATTTATTAATAATCACAGTTTTTGTAGCTAATGTCATGAGACCAAATTTAGGAGACAAAGACTTACCGATGCTTTCACAATTCATGATTAAGAAAACCAAATTTTTTTTTTACTTTGTTTGAATTATTAGTACAATAAAAAATACTTTGAAAAAAAAATCTTTTATTTCATTAGTTATGCTTATTTCTTTTCATCGGATACGAAAAGATACATATTTAAAATAAAAACAAATAACAGCTGCTTTAAAAAAAACTCATTTTTATTGCTTACTAGCTGTTACCCGCGGCTTCGCCCGCATGGTCACTGGGAAATGAACTATCCATTGCTTTTTGAATTGAAAGAAAACTGAGTTTTATAGATTTGTCAGAGATGCAGCCATTAAAAGGAAACTGAGCAAAATTGATTCGTCAGCCTATTTAAATGTTTTGAAACGCAGCGTATAGGAAAGCATGAAAATAGCCTGTTTATTCCAAATGGAAATGGGATATTTTTTAATTAAAGGAAACGGAGCATAATTATCCGTCAGGGATGCAGACTTTTGAAAAGAAACTGAGCTAAATTGATTCGTCAGAGATGCAGTTTTCTGAATTGAAAGGAAACTGAGCCAAATAAAAGATCCGTCAGAGATGCAGCCTTTTGAGTTGAAAGGAAACTGAGCTTAATAGGTCCGTCAGAGGTGCAGGATTTGGAATTGAAAAGAAACTGAGCCAAATAGGAAATTTTGAATTGAAAGGGAAGATCTGTGGGAATTCTGATTAATTGATTGTGGGAATTTTGGAAAAAAACTAACTGAACACTATTTTAAGACGCTACTGCAACCTTTTGAATTGAAAAGGAAGATCTGTGGGAATTATAGGGATCCGTGGTATAATAACATTTTCACCTTTTCCTACGCCTGTCAAAAATGTAGCACCGATTATGTTCCGTCCAAGATGTGTCACACGCAGCCTTGTCCCGTTACATAACCGAGGAGCATCTAAATTTCGCATTAGCATGACTGGGACGCCTAATTTTAATTGAAGCTTATGTGAGAGCACACCTGACAACTCTAGAGAATTTAGAAACTCTACGGGATATGAAGTGCTCTGTTTTGTGTCCATAACTGTGTCTACTCACAAATACTCTGTTATTTCTCCTGCTACTTCGCTGAATATATCTGAATTTATTTTGTTAACGCTCTCATTTTTTGGTGCAAGAATCGCCCTTTCACATAACCATTTGTCTTCATGCATGTTGTTCGTTAAATCTGAATAAACGCTCGCAATTAATTCGGAATGACTCTGTACTAAATTACAAAATCTCTCGTCAATTTAACGCAGCCTCAGCATCCGTTTCCAACCGCCCATCGCCAATTTTTAATAGTGTGTCAGCATAGTTTCCAGCATTGATATCATTATACAAATGCACTCTCATATTCGTACTTAAACTGATTTTTGTCACCTTGTTCCATAAAATAGACAACTTGAGGCATGCTTTAATTTCATCTGCAGGTGTGCCTTTTGAATGACAGGTAAAGTTTGGCGAAAGTCACCAGCCAGTAAAATCACCATTCCTCCCATTACATCGGTATTGCTGCGCAAATCCTGGAGCGTTCGATTTAGTGCTTCTACAGCTTTTTATGCGACATTGTACTTTCGTCCCACACTAAAAGTTTGCATTGTCGTAGCATTATACCTCGTGCACTATTTTTGCTAAAGTTTCAGATCGGCGATTCTTCCTGGGCTAGATTTAGAGGAGTTTTAAAACAGAATGTGCAGTGCGGCCCCGCTTAGCAGCGTGGCGGCTATACCGGAGGAAGCTACGCCACAGCAATGTTTTTATCTTTCGGTACTTGCGCTAATAATAAATTTAACAAAATGTCTTCCCAGTTACTCCAGGGGCATCTAAAAGAAAAGTGCACCATTTCCAGATTCAATTTGTCCTAATACTTTGTTAAAAACTCGTTTTATTTCGGGAAGCAAGCGGGGTACAAATTCGGCTACTTGCTGCTGCAAAGCTGGTATACGTATATCGTAGTTTGTTTCACGTATAATTTCATCACTTAGTTCATTTTCGATTGTTCGCTGAGGACTTATCATTCCAAAGTCGCGTAATTTTTTGCCTACCATTGCCATTACTTTATCTTCAATTTTTCCAAGTGCTTCATTATAAATGTGTTCATTGTATGTCATGTTCGCGTGTGTCTGCTGTAACTTGCAAAATATCTTCCGCCATGTACTTTTACATTTGTCCCACAATTTATGTGCATTAGATAGCCGCAAGATGATATGAGAGTTGCATAAAGATCCCTAATTTTGGCTGGTGACTGGCACTGCACAGCTTCCTCCATGGTTTCATCCCAGTGATTATCGTTTTCAAAAGATGCAGAGCTTCACATGCTTCTATAAGTTGCGCATTCCTGACCGTTGACAGTTTTAAGGTCTTTATATCCTGTAGGACCCCGAACATGGTGCGGCAGCAATCGTAAACAGAAACATTCAAAATTAGTTACATGGACGGTATACACGACCAAGGGCATCTGATGACTTTACACCGCCAATTTGCAACAGGCGCGCCTTGAATACGGCGTTTCCAATCCTTCCTAGATGTGTTCCAAGTATAATAGCGGGGACTTCAGAATATAACAACGTTTTTGCAAAGGGTCGGTTTGACAAAGTTGAAAGAAGGCTGTTAGTGTAGTTTTGGCGATGATGCAATTCTTTCTTGGAAATTTCTTTCGGTGAAATATACACGCTCTCCATTTTCTAAGTGCACAGCAAGGTGAGTAACTGTTGTGCCTTTCGTGTAAAGGAAGCCAAGGAGACGCCACGCTGCCTCGTTACTGCTGACATAACGCTCTGCTTGAAAGGTCTGTACTTCATTAACGGATTTGCCTCACCTTCACTCCTGAGATTAAATATTGCTTGGTCGCTTCCTTTATTTATGTACTTACAGATATACTTGATTGCGCGGACAGAGCTACATGCTTCTACATTAATGTGGGCATTAAACATTTTACATAGAATGGGCGAATACGGGACAATCCAGCTGTTATCTAAGGTTTCGAACGCTCCAGAGCGAGATTTGATTGTAACTTTCCTGCCACCATCTTCGGGAGCTCTGCGTCTGTATAAAGGGTAGCCATTGTCATTGTGCACTGTTTCTTTTAATAGCTGTTTAGGGAATTTCTTTGTACATTTTCCTTCTTTCATACATGGCGATATTGAATTTCGTGCTCCACATGGACCGTGAATCATATTTCGGACGATGGTATTATACAATTCTTTATCTTGCTCAGGATCCGGAATCTCAGCGCTTATTATGTCGTCTATTTGGCTGGGCCGCAACTTCTCTTTAAGCCATATTAGAATGTGGGCATGCGGTAATCCTCTTTTTTGCCATTCAATTGAATACATGAAGCACTGCACCTCTCCGAAAATTTTCCCTTTGTTAATTACATACATTAATTTTTGTACTTTTAATCTAAATACTCTAGCAACTAAATCGTGTCTGTCAGTACTTTTTTGGCCCGGCATTAGCTCCTCGGTTATTTCTTTCCATGTGGGATTGCAAGTAAAGTAACAAAAGATCAGGTCTTCCGTAAGTTCGTACATAGGCGAATGCGTCTTGTGTGTACTCATCACTACCATCTCTGCACAGGAGGACGACTCACTGGCCCACGCCGCAAAAGAGAAAGCCGACCTTTAGGCTCACTTTTGCGTCCAACTCGACTCTTGATGACGGGAGAACACACCGCCGGCCATCCCGCGGTGTGAGTGCTCCATGCCGGATGTTCCGTTCTCACAGCGCTCGGTTCGCAAAACACTCCTCTCCTGGACATACACAAGTCAGTGGGCCTGACGGAATCCCCAATTGTGCTGAGGACGTGTGCTCCAGGTTGGCACCGGTTCTAACGCGTCTTTTCCGGTACTCCTACTCCTAGGCGTAGTCCCGAAATCATGGAAGACAGCTTTTGTCCAACCGATCCCTAAAAGGCGACCGCTCAGACCCGTCCAACTACAGGCCTATCGCCATCACCCCTTGTTCTCCAAAATAATGGAATCCATTATAAACTGCCAGCTCATGCGGTACCTGAGGATCACCACCTGATTAGTGACCGCCAATACGGTTTTCGTCGGGGTCGATCATGTGGTGATCTTCTGGTCTACCTGACTCATAGATGGGCGGAGGCAGTAGAGTCCAAGGGGAGGCATTGGCCGTTAGTTTGACATTGCGAAGGCTTTCGATCGGGTTTGGCACAAAGCGCTTCTTACAAGCTCCTTCCTATGGGCTTCCCGAGAAATTGTGCAATTGGATCACCAGCTTTCTTGCAGATCGGAGCATCAAGGTCGTTGTAGACGGTGCATGCTCCGACTACAACTTATTAACGCTGGTGTTCTACAAGGCTGCGTGCTATCACCAACGCTGTTTCTTCTGCATATCAATGATATATTGCAAACCGGTAGCATTCATTGCTATGCGGATGATAGCACTGGTGATGCTCTATACGCCGGCCGTGCGAATATTTCTCGGGAAAACGTCGCCGAGTACCGGAATAAACTTGTGTCTGAAGTCGAGTCTTTGCTGAACAAAGTCTCGGATTGGGGGCGACTAAATCTAGTCCAGTTTAATCCTCAGAACACACAAGTTTGCGCGTTTACCGCTAAAAAGAACCCCTTTGTCGTATCTCCTCAGTTTCAAGGCACTCCCCTTGTTGCCTCAGCCAGTATCGGAATCCTCGGCGTCGACATATCGAGTGACGTGCAGTTTCGCGGTCACTTGGAAGAAGGCCAAATTGGCCTCTAAAAGCTTGGCGTGCTCAGCAGAGCGGGACAGTATTTCATGCCGGCACAACGCCTGCAACTTTACAAGGCGCAGGTTCGGCCTCACATGGAATACTGTTCCCATCTCTGGGCTGGGGCTCCCAGTGCCAGCTCCTTCCACTTGACCGCATCCAGCGCAGAGCGGCTCGAATCGTCGACGACCGAGTCCTTTCCGATCGGCTCGATTCATGGCGCTGCGAAGAGATGTTGCATCTCTTTGCATTTTCTTTCGCATTTACCACGGGAGTGCTCTGAGGAATTGTTCGGATTAATCCCAGCCGCCACATTTCACGAACGCACATCGCGGCAGAACTCCCGATACCATCCACACCATCTGGATGATTGGCGGTCCACCACTGTGCGATTTAGAAGATGTTTTCTTCCTCGCACAACTTCCTTGTGGAATAGTTTACCACCAGCGATTTTTCCGGACCGATACGACTTAGGGACCTTCAAGAAAAGAGCCTACTCCTTTTTAAAAGGCCGGCAACGCATCTGCAATTCCTCTGGTTCCCCTGGTGTTGCAGTTGTTCATGGGCGGCGGTAGTCACTTACCATCAGGTGAGCCGCATGCTCGTTTGCCCCCTCTCCTATTAAAAAAAAAATCACAGGTTAAATAAACCAAATAACTGGTTCGATTCCCCGCTAATGAAAAAAAAACTTAAATAAAATGTTAACAAGGTTAGAGTTATGCGTTTTTATTCATCGTGTAGGTATGTTTATTATTCTGATGTATTCAGTTATGTACCTATTCGGATCAGTTCAGTACCAAGTTATTTAAAAAAAAATAGGTATGAAACAGCTCACCGCTCTAAATCCTCCGTGGTCTTATGAGATGCGGCTCAAATTGTGCTCCATTCATTTCGAGGCAGATGTGGGCTCGGTGTTGCGTCTCCTCGTGAAGGCGGGGCATCATCGTGTGATCTTCGACACAGTCCGCACGTAGTTTGTCGAAAACATCCACGATCCTTTGGCGCATTTCGTCAGCACTATCACACTCACGATTAAAAACCCTTTCTTTCACATACCCCCACAGAAAGAAGTCTAACGGGGTCAGATCTGGTGAGCGAGGTGGCCAAGCGTGTGGTCCTAGTCTGCCAATCCAGCGATCATCAAATAATTCGGTAAGGCGCTCACGGACGAACCTCACGACATGTGGAGGTGCACCATCATGCTGGAACCATGTGCGGCGATATTCATCCAACGATAGGTCGTCTAAAATGTCAACCAACTGTTCATTTATAAAGTTTAGGTACGATACTTCGTGTACCTAGGTTCGGATACCGGCGAACGACATCTAAAATGCGCTCCTCGGAGTGAACAGTCATTTGACTTCCACTTCCTGCCGCTACCGGAGCAATGGGCCGATTTTCCAACACTCGCTGAAATGCTGCTGTTATCAGACGAGAGTCAGTTGGGTGTCGAGCGGTCAGAATTTCTCTCGATAAATTCGTAATGCACGCGAAACATTCCCGCAAGCTTCTCCAAGGTACATTAACATGTTGGCGTATTCACGAGCACTATAAACGTACGCGTTAGGCATTATTAAAACAAAAAAGAAACACAAAACGTAACAACAAGAATAACACGTAATAACAAGTAGGTAACACCAAGTAATAACAATAAGAATTTAATAAAAAAAACAATTGAACTGTCGCTCGCGCATGCGTGTCCAAAGTCAACACGGAACTGTCTCAAAAACTAAAATTAATAATTAATCCCGCCAAAACTGAAGCCTACTGCGTCCTAGCGTCCTTGCGGTAAACACTTTGAACATTCCCACAGACCGTCAAATGTTATGACATTGCCAACTTTTATTTTATAAGTTTAGTTTCCATATGATCCCTACGACTAGACTTTCATATGGAATTTAGAAGTTATAGTTGTAATTTTTTTAATACAATCAGACAATCAATTGTACCCTGACGAAACAAGCAGTTCGTTACTACAAAAATGATATTGAAATTAATAAACGTACTTACTTGGGTTTGGTTATCTTTGATTTTGTACAAGAAAATAGAAATAAAATGGTATTGAATAATTTAATAGTTAAAATCAATTGCAATTATGATCGACAGTTAATTAATCTAAAAAATAATTATTTTACTTTACTTTTATTGACTTTCCGTTTTTAATCCATCCAATACTTTGATTTGAAAAGAGGTACGTCAAAACTATTAAAAATTACTTGCAAGTTTTATTTTAATTGCCGCCTCTAATTCTTATGTCACTTGCAAACAAATCTTAGTACTTAGGTAAAGGAGACAGTTTCTTTTTGTATGGAGAATGGGCCCACCACGAATTTTAGTGAACCTCAATGAAATGTATGTTGATTTATTCTTAATAATCTATAGATTACAAAATTAATATTAGTTTTATCGCATCTAACGGGATTTCTGCATCTGCGTTCAACATAAATCTACAAAATCCAATCTTCTAACTGGATCTCCTTCTTCCATCACATGCACTGGTGTGTAGTGGTACGGATAAAGCCCCGCAGTATGCACAGTAGACCAGACCTTCCACTGCGATACACCTAAGCGACGAGCAACTATGTTCGTGGAAGTGGTTGATCTTCTTGAAATTTACTCAAAGTTTCTTCATCTTCCGCACTCGGTATACGGGTATGCCACGTGGCCTGCCAGCATCACGTTGTTGCCTTTGAACATTTCCAGTCCTCGTACTCACGATACACTGCACTAAACACTGTGATATGGGGTGGTCGGCGATTAGGTAGCGTTGTAGGTATTCACGGCGAGCAGCTGCAGCGTCACCGTCACAATATCCATAGAGATAAAAGATATCTGCGTATTCCTCGTTGGAAAATGATTGCCTTGCATGATCTCCGCGTCTTGGTGGTTCCGCCGCCATAAAACTTTGAAACTCAACTTTAAGTGTAACAGGAGGATATGCGCGCGTGTGTACGATGCCTGTAATACTGATGACTGATTGAACAGTTTCTTCTTGTTTAACTTGTTTCTAATTTCACACTAAATGTAAACAATAGCGTAAGTTCAAACGCACAATCTTTACGAGCATTCCTGCAGTTGTTGATAAGGTTCCGAGAAGCGATTGTTTGGGATTACCCAAAACATTGCTACTCGGATCTTGTCTACCTGACCCTTTTTTCAAGTTTTTCTGTACTATTTAAGTTACAAGTTAAATTGATACTTCGTTGGGTAGCTAGATAAGTAGGGATGTTTTAACATGATTTGCACAATTGGTCACATACAATTATTTTCACAAAATCATTTTTATTTTTAATTACTTATCTTTGTTTGGAAAAAGTTGTACTTTTAGTAGCGTTACTTGAAAATGATGAGACTTTTGCACACTGTAGTATTGATAAATAAGTATCCAGGTTTTCATTAAGTAAAAATAATAAAATGAAAATAATACAGCTGTAAGTTATTTTTTTAGAAATTTTTGACACCAGACTTTTGGGATTTTTGAAAAAAAAAATTAAACCTAAATATCTCGAAATTGGTCCACATTTGCATAATGCATTTTATGGTTCATTTGATAGGTTATGACACCAACTATCACGCCTTGGCGGGAATACGTCGAATTACCAGTAACCCTGTATGAATAATGCAATAACCTTAAAACAAACTAAAAGCGATTTTCTAGTAGTTTTCACCGATATTATGAGTTAGAATAGTGTATATAGAATAGAATAGCTTAATAATTAATAGTATTAAACAAAGTTGTAGGTACATTCAGCAATTATAGATATTTTAAGATAGATGCAAAATCCTTTTAGCAGTTCCGGCAAAACAGTGCACAGACAAACCAACGTGGTGTGGAGACTATTTTTTACAGGTATTAATTGATTAGTGAATATACATCACACACACCATTACAGTATAATTAAATAAATATGATTAAAGCCAAGATGAATAACGGATAATATGTCTATTTATATTACCTTTAAATGCTATATAGTAAGAAAGCTGTTTTGAACTGGTTGTATAAGGATAAAACACAAAGTAAAATGCCACTGCATATATTGTTGTAATTATTTCCAAAGCAGTCTATAGTGTAATCTAATAGTGGAACAGACAGACAGACAGGTGCGGTGTCAAGACTTTGTTTTAATATGTTTTGGTTGATTAGTAAAGGTGCAGTGTATAAACTTTGTTTTAAAATATATTAACTGATTAGTTATCATACCCCAAACACCATTATAGCCAAAATGACTAGGTAATATCATGTTTATCTATGTTATTACACACTGATAAATATGAAGTAAGATGTTTTAAACTGGTTGTGTAAGGATAACAAAAACACATGTGTAATTTAATTGTATTTATTATTATCAGTCATTATCATTTCAAAAGATATTTTCAAAATAACTTGATAATAACATGAATCAGAAGGATATTATCAATGTTGTGAGATATGATATAAAACTGTTGTATTCAATATCCATATACTTTTGTCTCTGCCTACGAGCAGCTCTGCAAGATTTCAGCCTACAAGACATACACATTTATTCTAAGCGATCCACCTGAAAAAATTTAATGAATATTGTATAAGACTATAATATATACACTATACTTCAATGTCAATAAACTACATTCCCATATTTCTGTCAGTATTTTGTTGTCTCTGCCTGTATGTTAAATAAATAAGAAATTATTATAAAATATACACCATTAATCAGCTCCATATGATCAAATACACAAATAGTAGTTATGGATTTACATCAACAATATTTGACTATGTAAAAATTGTCTGATTTCTTATTTTCACTAGTTTCATGTAGGGGAAAAGGATATTATTTTTATATTAATTATCTGATAGCAGATGACAAAATAATATTCCTTTCTGCAGAGTTAAAAACACATCAGTCTAAGGATAATAGAAGCATCTGATCAACAAGGATATAACCATTACACAAGTAAAAATGGCTTAACTAAGTTACAATACTTATGCAAACTGTATATTTGCTTCTAGTACAAGTAATAAGTACTGATTTACACATAAATATATGTACTATCTATACTATCTATCTACTATGGCTGGCATAAATTCAGGATCCATGTTTGATGCCATTTGGTATTGGCAACTTGCTGAATACATAAGGTATTTATACCTAAATGCAGTTAAATGAATCGCTCTTCAAAGCCGCTGAAGCTACATCAAATAGAGAAATCTTTAAATCCCTCGACCCATAGATTCTAATTTTTTTATAAGATACAGAAAAACTTCATTTATGTATTTATTCTATCTATTATTTAATTTAGATTTTACTAATAACATAAAACTTTAATACTTTGTCACTTTTAACATACTAATAAGGTTCTAAGACCTGTGTTTGTCATTTTTTTTTAGGTAATTCATTATAAATTATAGATCTTATTTAGATTTTCCAAAATTCTAGGTGTAAAAGTAAACTCTTGTGTTACATACTCGTACATACCTTAGAGAGTAATTGTGTTCTGTGATACATACTCTTATATTAATTAACTAAACTCATTAGTTTTCATCATTTTTCAATTTCGAATGTCATTGGCAATTTTACCATGCGACCACAAAAAAATAAAAAGGAAAAATAGATATTATCCATTATATGTTAAACACTTGTGCATCGATGAGACGATATTTATTATATTGTCTTGTAAACAAACACGTATAAACTTTTTAGCTATTAATTAATTTTGCTACTTTGCTACTAAAAATTATTTTAAAGTATATAACAATTAATCACAGACTTTATTCTTAAAGTAGTGATGCAACTCGAACTCTGTTTTCACTCGATTCAATCGAGTGAATCTGTGTAACTCGGTACTCGAGTGAAAATAAATTTTACTCGAGTCCGCTTGCACTCGAGTTATCGAGTCAACTCGACGCACCGTGTGGATTCGGATCAGAGGATTCGCTAGATAGATGTCAGTTCACTAATTCATTAATTCTATCATCTAATCAACTAATTCACATAGTATAAGGCGCCGCGGGCGTGAAACTTGCATCTGGCATGTTGTAGTCAAATATGAACTTAGTTTGATTTATAATATCGTGATTGTGCTATCATTGTTATTTTTTTACTTCGTATAAGTAGTGCATAACATAAAAGGTGATTTAAATATACTTGTTTGTTTAAAGTATGAATGATAACAATGAAACAACAAAACAAAAATCGTCAGTGTGACTTATTTTGAAAAATGGAAGCGATTTGTAAGATATGCGAAAAGCAGTTTATAGATTTTGAAATGCTACACATGTCTATAGTAAATAAAAAGCATGGAATTACTACAAATAAATAAATAATAAATATTTGTATTTTATTTCATATTGTCACATATTACTTATTTAATAAAGGTACCCATTTAAAAAGTATATTAATATAGAAATTCCACTTTATATTGTATTAAAAAATATAATAAAAAAAACTTAAACTAGTAATTTAATTATCAAACAATATAATTATTATTATTATTTAAAAATGCTTTAAGTAAGGTAATCGCTATTATCAACTCGAGTGATAAACTTCAATCGATGCAGGGAATGTAAATAGTTAATTCGCATAACTCAAAAACTCGAGTACAACTACAGTGACATGATAAAACCCGAGTGACTCGAGTCACAAAATTCTACTCGAGTCGCATCTTTATCTTACGGTCAATTTAGTGTCTGTCTACAATTTAGTGATGAACTCGACTTACTAATTCGAACAATTTATTGATATATTATGTAATATCAACAAGCTGATTAAGTATAATATTTGATAGTTAAATTATTAATAACATTAACTATACGCTACGTCATAAAGTTAGAGTGATATTATTTTATGAAAATTGTCTATACGCAAACCAATAAAATATAACTACCTATTAAGTTAAGTAATAACAATTATCTTGGATGGAGGAACAAATATAAAAATAATTTGTAACAAACTGACAAAACTTCGTTCCGCCAATTCGAGTTGCGTAACTCGAGTACTATTCGAGTTACGTGAATTTCAACTCAAGTTAACTCGAGTCGAGTTTCTTCCGAGTTGGCACATCTCTACTACAATTTTTTTTAATATTACATTATCTGAACCAATGACAAGAACACAAATATCAAAACAACTCTTTTTTTTAAGATTTCTTAATCCCGTTTAGATTTTCATAAAATCTTTATGCTATTTACAATAATAAATTGGTATCTTTTTTTTGTATATAATACCATTAAGGGTCGCGAAAATTTCTAGTGGGCCCAAAAACGATTGACTCCTTTGGGGAATTTCCCATATGTTGGCGCTGACGCGAGGTGACACACAGTCGGCCGGGCGGCGGCAGCGCGTGGTATGAAGGGGGCGCGACGGGGGCATGCTCGCCAGTATTACTGTGCGCGCACGCTATTGGTTCCTCATTCTTCCCGCGCTTTGAAAAAGCGATGTTTCCCTATGTACAGTCGCACACACAGCTTTCTTTGCACGACGCGCTACGATGGTTTTAAAAAGGAAGGAAAGAAAAATTATTTATATCTATTGTTTTATGACTGAACTAGTGAACGAAAAGGTAAATAGAAGGTGAATTTTTTTTTTTTTATAGCAGAGGGTGACAAACGAGCACACAGTCCACCTGATGGTAAGTGGGTACTGTGGCCCATAGACATCTACATTTATCCTCAATTAAGAATCAAGATGCACATGCGTTGTCACCCGTGAGGACTAAGATGGAATGCCTCTTTTCCAGTAAGAAGGGTCTCCGGTTCTCTGCACTCACCATACGAAACACAGCAGCATTGAGCTGCTATTTTACGCTGGTATTCTGTGAGAGTGTGGTCCTACCCCGGTCGAGCCGACCCATTCGTGCTACAATTATAATATAGTTGCAGCGTGGCTCTACCACGTAAAAATTGTGCAGTAAAGTTAATATGTATTGAGGAAGAATACCGAAAAAATTACCATGTGGTCAACCTGATGACGGAAACATTTATCATTCGCATTGATGATGATGATTCTGATGAGTGATGATGAAGTAGCATCCAGTAACACCAATACACCATCGACATCTGGCTTCCATGTTCCATGTTCCAACGGTATAATGGACGGCGTGTCACCCTTAGCTTAAGTTTTCTTGTTACAAACTACTTTATTTTACGATAGAAATAAAAAATAATGCTCAAGCAAACATTATCCATTTTTAATTTCAACCTCTTCCAAAGTTCTAAGTAGCTAATAAAGTACCTATTATGATTCTACAATAAAACCATTAATTACTATTATAATATTATAAAACAACAGCATAGTACCATGTAGTACTTTAGAACGCGACTGTACCCATGCGCAGACACACCCCCTCCACTATCGCTCAGCGTTCTTTTTACGTGACGGGACCTGTACCGAGCTAGATAAAAGATTTTGGCTTCGACGCGGATATTGACCCTAGTCAGCTGATTTTATGATTTATTTATTTTAAATTCCACTGCTGGTTTAATGTTTAAGTATTTTCATGTTTTATTTTAATGAAATTAACGTTTTATTTAACTATAATAACACGATTGAGCGTGAATAAAGCTAATAAAACGTTGTGAAAAGATGATTTTTTTTTCATCAGGATCGATTTTATATTCCACCCATCATCTAAGATTTAGTTAGTACTGTCGTCTGTCTTCGTTTTCGGGAGCGTTTCAAAAATACCCTGTATAAAAGGCAAACCTGACTGACTCATCTATCAACACACAGCCGAAACTACTAAACGGATTTCGCTGAAATTTGGCATACATATAGCTGTAATGACGTAGGCATCCGCTAAGAAAGGATTTAAGTGAAAAATGGGTAAAAGTTTGTATGGAAGTCCGTCATTTTTAGAGCTAGAAGCCTGAAATTTTGTTTTTAAGTTAACAATTAAAAATAAACAATTACGTGTCCTAGGGGTTTTGAAAATTCAACCCCTAAAGGGGTGAAAAAGGGTTGTATGGGGAAACAAGATTAGTTAAACTATTTTATTCGAAACTTCACAGAATTACTCCTATTAATAAATGAGTAAACAAGTGTTTCAGGCTCTTTCAGAATTCAACCCCTAAAATGTGGAAAAGGGGTGAGAAATTCTGAAAATCAACATGGGTATCGTTTTTATGGTTTATCGGGTCGCTGATTACGAAAACAACAACTATTTCAAAATTCAACGTAGCAGACGGGAAATACCTACCATCAAGCCCTGCGATGTGGCTGAAATGTCAATATGGGTGTCGTTTTATGGTTTTTTGGGACGTTAATTACGAAAATGGCATCGATTATGGTTTGAAACCAACATGGATGGAAGGATGAATGGATGTATCTTTGTATGTAAAAATCATCATGGGTTGGGTGACTTGGGTGTCATTTTTAAGGTTTTTGGGTCGTAAATAACGTAAATGATATTGATAAATATTTTAAACTTAATTTCTCAGAATAGAATAGAATATACTTTTATTGCACAAAAACATAAAACGAAATAGACAAGAAAATTTGTACAAAAAATTTGCACAAAATTACACCTGAACAAAAAAATACTAATTTAAAAATTAAAAACACAATGAAAATAAACAACCAAACCAAATATATTTTTCTGAATGAATGGTGAATGAGCGCTTCAATCTGTACCACATACGGTACCTATTCACTGTTAACGAATATTTGATTAGACCTTAACTTTGTTTGCTTGCTTACGGTTTAAGATTTGCTTCGTGTTTCGGATTAGTTGCTTGATTTTGTCTTTCTTACAACCACTGTTCAAACTTGGAATTCGATTTGCTTTGTGATTAGATATTGTTGATAGAAGTATTTTTTCTCAGTGAAAAAATGACTACAGAAGCTCTTAATATTAAAGGAAAAATGGAAGAACATACTGTCGTCCCTATTTTAGGTGACGGCGCCTGTTTGTTTCGTGCTCTTTTATTTTTATTTTACGGAACCCAAGAAAATGCGATGGTGGTGCGTTCAAAAATTGTTAGATTTGTGGTAAATGATTGGCCTAGGTTTTCAGTTACGATCCACGACAGAAATGGCGGTAATTATTCAACAGCAAATGAATATTCAGCCGATATGTTAAAAAGTGCAACTTACGGTGGACTTTGTGAATTGGTAGCTGCAGGATTAATATTTCCGTTTCGGTTTGAAGTATATTGGAACGGTCTGCTATACACAGAGTCCGGAACAGATATCTGTCCAGTAAGGCGATTACGATTTAGCCATGATTTATCTAATGGACATTTTGACGCCTATCTGCCTATTGTTGCGAAGAAAATTACACAGCGTCGCCATCATCTCCAACCAGCGGAACAGATCAATCTGTATCGTCGACATTAAAATATGAAAAAAAGAAAAATAAACCAAGGTCGAGATTTACTAATTACACAAGAAAAGTCAATTAAAAAGTGCACAAGAAAGATATAGGCAGAACAAGCCAGATTCAAATCGTAAAGCTGTGTCCGCTTATCAGAAAAAAAAAATCTCGATGTACACAGGCAAGCTGTTGCAAATTACCAAACTGCGAATCCACAAGTGCATAGAGCAATTCAGTCACGGTATGAGGAAAACATTACACTGCGTTTATGGAAAAACAAGGTCCATTCCGCTATGGAGCATGACCCTGATATTGCTTA
This sequence comes from Parnassius orleans, assembly GCA_029286625.1. Lineage (NCBI taxonomy): Eukaryota > Metazoa > Arthropoda > Insecta > Lepidoptera > Papilionidae > Parnassius > Parnassius orleans. The sequence continues at coordinate 2,254,917 of JAGSMP010000051.1, forward strand.
TAGAACTGACAGCAGTTTAGCCTTGGGTTCTATGACATACAAGTGTCAGTGGTGCAATGCGCTGAAATGGAAGGATGAGACACCTGGTATATGTCGCAGCGATGGAAAAGTGCAACTTGATCGGTTGAAACAACTGCCTGAACCCCTCTTTAGTTTGATTAATGATCTACACCCAGATCATGACCATTTTATGGGTAATATTCGTAAATATAATGCCTGTTTCCAGATGACTTCCTTTGGTGGTAAACGGGTAACAGCAGATGGTTTTTCACCGACTTTTAAAGTACAAGGCCAGGTCTACCATTTAATTGGAAGTATATTACCAGAAGCCGAACATGACGCTCAGTACCTTCAAATATGTTTTGTAGATGAAGGTGATCGAGAAGCAAAGATTCGATGTTCGAAATTTCCTAACTTAAAGCCAAATTTAATCAAACAATTGCAGAATATGCTGCATCAAGTGCCGTATATAAAAGATCTGAAAAGTGCCATTGATAAAGCCCCTCCTTCAGAGTCATACAAAGTTGTCATACATGCTGATAAAAAACCACCAGAAGAACATAGAGGTAGGTACAATGCACCAACTACAAATGAAGTGGCTTTAGTGTTAGTGGATCAACAATTTGATCGAAGGGACATCATCCTCGAGAGCCGAAGTAATTCACTTCAGCGTATTAGTGAGATATATCGTGCATATGATGTGCTACAGTATCCATTGATGTTATGCTGGGGGGATGATGGGTATTCAATCAACATACCACAACGCGATCCCACAATCAAGTTGCCCCTTAATAAAACTGTCTCTTCTGCAAGTTTCTATTCGTATAGAATAATGATTAAAGAAGGAGAAGATAACTATTTAGTCAACTATCGTGCCCTTTTTAGTAAATATTTGGTGGATGAATACGCCAAAATAGAAACAGAGAGATTAAATTATATCAAAAATAATCAAGCCAAATTAAAAGATGCTATTGGACGACAAGACGCAGAAGCAAACCAACTAGGACAAATGGTTATCCTTCCATCATCTTTTACGGGGGGACCTAGGTATATGCACGAAAGAACACAGGACGCTATGACCTATGTTAGGAATTACGGCCTGCCTGATCTTTTTATCACTTTCACATGCAATCCTCGCTGGGACGAGATAAAAGAGCAATTGCTTCAAGGACAACAATCTCATGATATATACGATATAATTTCGAGGGCGTTTCGACTAAAGGTGAAAAAGATCATGAACTTATTGACAAAGGGCAAAATATTTGGTGAAGTGCGATTCTACATGTACTCAACGGTATGGCAAAAGAGAGGTCTTCCACATATTCATATTTTTTTATGGCTTCACAAACGTATTACTCCGGATCAAATCGACAATATAATTTGTGCTGAAATACCGGATCCCAAACGTGAGCCAGAGCTTCACGAAATCGTTAAATATAATATGATACATGGTCCATGTGGAACTTTAAATCGAAAGTCACCATGTATTAAAGATAACATGTGCAGTAAACGATACTCCAGGGCTCTCATAAGGAAAACTCAAACTGGTGAAGACGGTTATCCGCAGTACAAGAGACGTTTACTAGATGACGGTGGGTTCTCTGTTGATATCAAAGGCACAACCATAGATAATCGCTAGGTAGTCCCTTATAATCCAGTATTATTAAAAACATTTAACGCTCACTTAAATGTGGAATATTGTCATTCGGTGAAATCAATAAAATACGTCTGTAAATACGTAAATAAAGGTTCAAACCAGGCATCGTTTAAAACCTACACAAGTGGAAGATATATAAGTTCATCAGAGGTAGTATGGCGAATCCTTGAATTTCCCATTCATGAGCGTTTCTCTCCCGTAGTTCACCTCGCTGTTCATTTGGAAAATGGGCAAAGGGTTTATTTTAATGAGCAAAATCTGAGTGAAAGAGTGAATAGTCCTCCAACAACCACACACCTATCCTTTTTCGATTTGTGTAAAGTGCATAACTTTGCAAAAACATTGCTCTACCTAGAAGTACCTGCATACTACGTTTGGGATAAAAGAAAGTTCCAAAGGAAGGCTGGCCAGGGGTCAAAAAAGAGCACGTTCTGGGCAGGGTTTATACTGTGCATCCGAACAATACAGAATGCTATCACCTTCGCATACTTCTTCATGAGATCCGGGGCGCAATTTCGTTTGAAGCGTTAAAAACTGTAGATGGTCATGTATATTCCACGTTCCAATCGGCGTGCAAAGCTCTCGGCTTGCTTGAAGATGATCAGCATTTGTTCGCAGCAATAGAAGAGGCAGCACTTTGCCAATCACCGCAAACGATTCGGGATGTTTTACGATTATTTTAGTGTTCTACCAACTACCAGACCCTTTAAGCCTTTGGGAGAAATTCAAAGAATACCTATCTGAAAATTTTAAAAGGCAATTAGAAAGACAGAGAGATGTGGATGTAGAGCACATAACACATGTTGTATTTAACAAATGCCTTTCGGTAATAGAAGATGACGTATTAGCGTTGGATGGTCGGCTACTAAAAGAGTATAGGTTACCTCAGCGAAGCAAAGAACAACAATTTGAAAATAGAGAGTTTCTTAAAAAGACAAGTTACGACTTAGCATCATTAGAAAACACAGTTAAAAATAATGAAGGATCACTGAATGACGAACAAAGAGCAGTTTACAATCAAATTAACACAAAAATTGAATCAAATGAGGGTGGAATATTCTTTTTAGATGCTCCCGGTGGAACAGGCAAAACATTCCTCATAAATTTGCTATTAGCAAAAGTTAGAAGTACTCGCGGAATTGCTTTGGCTGTGGCTTCTTCTGGGATCGCAGCTACACTGCTTGAGGGTGGACGAACTGCTCATGCTACCTTCAAGTTACCACTCAATTTAACAACAGCTGATACTCCCATTTGTAATATATCGAAACAAAGTAATTTTGCTGAAGTATTAAAACATACGAAAATGATAGTGTGGGATGAAATAACCATGGCTCATAAGGGTGGCGTAGAGGCTTTAAACAGAACTCTACAAGATATAAGAGGAAATAAGAAGTTAATGGGTGGTGTAACAGTTTTGCTGGCTGGAGATTTTAGACAGACTCTACCAGTAGTGCCAAAAGGAACTAGAGCAGATGAAGTTAAGGCGTGTCTTAAGAGATCCACTTTATGGACTCTAATTAAAATCCTCAAGCTCTCGATATATATGCGGGTACACTTAGGAGAAAAAGAGTCTGCTGGTGGATTTGCGAATCTCCTACTTGAAATCGGCAACGGTGATTACCCGATAAATGACGGAATGATAACCATCCCTGATAATTTGTGCATACTTGTATTTACGTTACAGGAGTTAATATCCAAAATATACCCAGATATTGCTCATATCCACGATAAGCCAATGGAATGGTTGTGTGAACGTGCCATACTAACCCCGAAAAACGACCAAGCAGCGGCAATTAACGATTTACTGTAAATGTCTTTTGAGGGGGAAGAAATGGTGTACACGTCAATAGACTCTGTGGTCAACACAGATGACGCAATTCACTACCCTGTCGAATTTATTAATTCACTGAAACCATCGGATCTTCCACATCATAAGCTTATTCTGCGCGTGGGCACTCCTGTTATGTTGTTGCGAAATTTAAAACCTCCTCAACTGTGCAACGGAACCAGACTAAATGTAAAAGCGTTACATCGCAATGTAGTGGAAGCCACAATTATAACTGTATTTGTACCAAGAATTCCCTTGATCCCGAATGATCTTCCCTTTGAATTCAAACGAATACAGTTTCCCCTCAAAGTCTGCTTTGCAATGACCATAAACAAATCACAAGGGCAGACATTAAAATTTGCGGGTATAGACTTGAGAGAAAATTGTTTTTTCACACGGGCAATTCTATGTGGCTTGCTCACGCGTAAGCTCGCCCAGTAGTCTGATAATTTTGGCACACAGTAATAGATTAGCAAAAAATGTGGTGTATAAAGAAGTTTTGTAGTTTTGTAGTTTGTAGCTTTTGCCCGTGACATCCAGTTATAATTGTGGCTTGTACCAGCAGATTCTTTTTCACACTTGGGCGCGATATAACCGAACTCCGCGTGCAAAAGCTAGTATAAAAATAAAGTTCTAAATCTGAAAACTAAAACTATATTTTATTGTAATAAACTGATTTATATTTATATGATAATAATAAAAAAAATTTTTTTTCTGCAAGCGCTTATTTAATTACTGACTCTTTTTAGTGTAGTAATATAATGAGTATTTAATCATTTATTTTTAGGAATATTTAGTACCTGCCTTAATCCTTTTAATAAAGTGTTGTTGCTTTCAGATAAAATCGAAAATCGAAATAAAAAATATAAAAATAAAATTCTAAATCTGAAAACTAAAAACTATATTTTATTATAATAAACTGATATATATTTATATCATAATAATAAAAAAAGTTTTTCTGCAAGCGCTTATCTAATTACTGACTCTTTTTAGTGTAGTAACATAATGAGTATTTAATCATTTATTTTTAGAAATATTTAGTACCTGCCTTAATCCTTTCAATAACGTGTTGTTGCTTTCAGATAAAATCGAAAATCGAAATAAAACTATAAACTAAAATTCTAAATCTAATAACTAAAACTATATTTATTAGAATAAACTGATCTATATTCATAATAATAAAAAAAATGTTTTTCTGCAAGCCCTGCGGCGTATATGTTAAACATTATTCCTCTCACCAAAAGTCCTATATTCACAAGTCTAACTGTTTACTACAAACCGAGTTTGACAATGTAAGTATAATAGCATGTGCTTTCAAGAACAGGTCAGATTGGAACTCTCTTTGGAAAAAAACTCAGAAGAGTATCGGTAAATATTATGCAGAACTCCAACCTGACATCCCCTCCAAACCATGGTTTTTTAAATTCAGAAATGGCTCCAAACATAGTACATCTGTCATATGTAGAATTAGATTGGGACACACTTGTTCACCTGTATTTTTGGCAAAACTTAAGATTGAAGATAGCTCAATTTGTGAGTGTGGATTAGACGAAGGTACGATCGATCATAATTTTTTTAACTGCCCTAACCTCTCCGTTTCATTATACAATTTTCTTCCTAATAACATCCCTCGTCCTATAAATCTTAAGTCTTTGTTAAATTTAGTTTACACTCCTTTTGTACAAACTTTATTAGACTTCATATCCATTAATAACATTAAACTATAGTACTTTTGCTACTTACCTATATCCATTTTATTATATTAGCAATAATTTTGTAAGAATATTATATGTTAATTCATTCGAAAATAACTACCTATGTAACTTGTAACTTCGTAACATAAAACTAAGTAAGCATTTCTACGGAAACGGAAACTAGCCGAATACTCTGTGTGACTTTCATGAAATACTTGACGCTGGCAGAATCTATTGGAAGTTGCCAAACTAGGAAAAAAAAAAAAAATTTCAAGAACAGAATTGTCACTTACAAAATTAGTCCTGAAAAATTATCTATTTCACCTGAAATTTTCTTATCTGACATTACGCACACATCTCTTCGACTAATTAAACAAATGTTGAAGAAACATACAACATTAAAAATTTATTTTGAACTGTTTGCAACATAATATATTTTACCAAAGAACAATGAATCATCTATTAAATCTTTTAATACTAAATATGAAATTATATACCAAAACACCGATCTATTGTCTGTTTACAATAGTTTTGCAGAAAAAATTACGAACAAGTGTTCGGAATTCGAGCTTTGCGAATCAGGTTGGACTATTGAGTCCATAAGACACTTAGAACTAAATATTGTAAAATAATCCGTTAAGATTTGGTTCTTATACACCATTACCCGAAAAAATACACAAAACAAAATCATGCTTAAATTAAAAAGAAAAACAATGATAAGCACTGCTTTCTATGGAGTATTGTAGCTCATTTGTATCGAACTAAAAGTAATCCTAATAGAGTGAATTCATACCCTCATTACTCAGAAGTTTTAATAACAGATAATATGACATTTCCTCCAAGTTTTAATGATATTAAATTATTCGAGGAAATGAATCCTAATGTGAGCATTAATATTTATGGTTTAGATTAAAAACAATGTGACTGGACCGCTGTATAAAACTTTAAAATGAAAGATATTATGGTCTAATGAAAAGTTTAGAAAGAGCATGTGTATAATTAGATCAAAGAATCATCAAATATTTACTCAAAAAGTTGATAAACTTGTACTAAATAGAGATGATGACAAAAGACAATTTATGGCAGATGGCTACAATACGTTACCATGGGAACACTATAAAACTGTATTTTAATAAATTTGAATGTAAAACTATGTAATGCTACTACTATGTACTGTATAAGTAAGTAAGGGATAAATGTATAGCTTAAGTTACATGTATTATCATTTTTATAACTTTATATTTAGTTTTAATAAATACATTCGTTGGAACAATAAATGTCTTTTTATTTTTTCGCTCTACACAATTAAATAACGATGATGATACATAATAAAACAGCAATAAAATTCAATGTATAATAACTTTTATTATATTTTACAAACTACATAACTTAAATTACTAGTTCTCACATAATTTTTCACCTATTTTTTTATAAGACAATTTGTAGCATCTAACACTTCATCATACATTGAATCCACGACATATTGAACACTTATATTAGCACTAAGATCGTTAATGACATTTTCTTCTTACTCATTAAGTTCGTAAATGTTGATTTTAATTAGACGATGACGACCTCGTTTATTTTTATCTTGGCAGATAATGTATGATGATGATGATGATTCTTGAGAACGGTTTCTCTTCCTGGAACATTTCTTTGCTTTCGATTGCTGCTCTTCATTTATAGCTATCCTATTTGGTGGTAAATCATGAAGCCGCTCCTCTTGGTTGTAATAATTTAGTACAAATTTATCCACACCCTGAGCATAGTAATACAGATTAGTGATAGGATTAAAATCAATGTTTTCCTCAGTGTTGACCATGATCTGCAATTAACAAAACAAGTATGAAGACAAAAATAAAAATAAAAAACAAATAAAAGTTTACTGAATTTCTGAATAGAAAAAATGATTAAACTCACCAATATAGATAACATTGTAATCAATGTGCACTCGCTATGAGAATAAAACAATAATGAAACATTAGCATAAACTCAGCTTCGCACACTTTTTAATTTGATTCCTACACATGTTGGAATACCTGACCATGAATAGAAGAAATTGTAGAGGTATTATATTAACACAATAGATTTTGCTAATAAGGTAAAGATAATTGTACTCGTGCAAGTAATAGGAGCTAGCGCTATATTAGGTATAATCATCCAAAAAAAACATTGTTTTATTAGCACTGACCATAATGAAGTTAGTCAAAAGAAGTCGTATCATTAGAAATTAATCATATAGATGCAGCAATACCAGCAGTATCTTACAAACGCTCTGAATATAATGCTCAATAACTCAACTGGAAGTGGAAGTACACTTGTTCCCGCGGGATAGAAAAATAGTAGACCATGCGGGCGAAGCTACTGGCGTTCGCTAGTAACACATAGAAAAGGCCTCCAACAATACAAACAAACGTGTTCATGCAAGCTAATTTTTGTACTATGTGGGAATCGAACCGCAACCATCAGGCTTTGTAGTCCGCTAGTAGTACAAACCAATAACTTGCGATCGACACCATTGGTTAAATAAATTGATATAATATAGAAACTTGCGAACATGTAGGCACTAATTTGGTTAGACTAAAAATTTGGACTTCTACTGGAGACAATTGGGGCCTTCAGCGGCACGTAGCGAGAGCAAAGCGAGAGCAAGTGACGCAGAAGCCCCAATTCCACCCTACTTATATTTGTCTCTTTTTAGTGTCGCTTTTCCGTTTCATTGAGTTTCAAATCACAACGATGCTAAAGAAGTTTTCACTCCAAAAAGACTGCGGTTCTTCCCAAGCGTGGCACCATCTGTTTGCACCAGAAAGGTTGCATGTCTTCCTAAGAAGCCTAACCACGACGACGATACCTAAACCAGCGCCTACTTCAGCATGGAAAGAAACGACTGCTAGCACGATTGAGGCGCGACCTGGCACTGAACCGGAGCCCCGAGGAGTAACGCGTCGCACAAAATCGGTGCGTCGATAAGGAGCCATGTTCATAGTACACCGCTGCACTCGCCTTTAACACTATCGACACCATCAATCTAACCGGATCGTCGTTGTAAGATTGATATCGATAACCAACAAGGAAGCCAAAAAGCATACGAATGGGAGTTCTCGACATATACACTAGTGCCATCTGTTAGTGGCAAATAAATCGGCATCACCAAGCCGACAAACGCTACCCCAAGCTCCATACAATACACCACCGCAAGAAGACTGATGAGAAAGAAGAATGGATAATGGTAATAAGGAGCAGAAGACAACAAGCTCCGACTCACCTTACCTAAAACAACGACGGTAAAGAGAGCTGCAATAGTTGCGCCCGCCAACGATGCCATAGATAAAAATGTCGTAAACGGAAATACCGGACTCAACACCAACACCAAATGTAAAGCCAACAAACTATGAGCATCGACAACAAGCTAGACATGCTCAAGAGTTGCAATACCAATAAGCGAACACCATCCCAGGCCCAGACTCTCAGGTAAAGTGGCTCAGGGCAGAGACCTGACTAGAGCCACTTTACCTGAGAGACGAATGCTATCAAATCCATGTAGTCTCTACACAGCAGAGACAGTTGGACTTACAAATACCAACTCAACGCAGTAGTAACAGCCAGCACATTCCGTTCGTCATAACAAGCACATTTACTTTCAAAGACGTTGTAAAAAAAGAAGAAAGGTCAACCGAGGACGCTATTAAAATTCTTATTAAATTCGCAATCAAAGTCAGCGGGTAAATTTTCAAAAAAAATTCAAACGGAACTGACTCAATTTTAACCGCGATGCCTTGATACTATTGGCAAGCCGTTACGGAGTTAAACGCTAAGAAGCTAAACATTATTTACTGGAACCCAGGAGTCATTAAGCCTAGGGACGTTGAGATCTGTAATTTAGTCCCACAATATGAGATCCACATAGTGCTACTGAAACAGTCTAAGCTAAGACCAGAGCAGTATTTAAAAATACCCAACTACTTCATGTACTGGCGCGACGAGGTTTCACCGCAGGGAGCTGTATATAGTGGCACCGCTCTCGTGCGGTGTGAAATAGTACACGAAGAGTTAGAAACAACAACTAACAAGTCAATGAGGACAACAGGAGTGAGTATAAGAGGTTATTGGGCCGAGTGCGACGGAGGCCGCATAGCGTTGGGCGTCTTTTTCAACATGGAGAAAAGGTTCGACAGGGTGTGGCACGAAGGGTTGATCTACAAGCTACTCAACAACACCCAATTACCTCCGGCTATTGTGCGGCTGGTAGAGTCATTTCTGAACGGGCGACCATTTTACGTGTCATGTCATGCATCGAGGACGTTACATCTCCTTCCTCAACTTCACAGTCAACGTCCACTTAATCCGTTGCCACCGTGGATGGATCAGTGGAGTATGGCCGTCAGCGTCGGGAATACGGCCGCTCTGTTAACAAGCCGACTGAAAAACATGCCACCCACCACCGATCCAATTCCGATGTTAAGATGTAGAGTGAAGAGGTTTGATAACATACCTTGGAGATCACATTGACTACTAGCTGCGCACAACAAGCCAGATGCACCACGCGATCCACCAGGCGAAGTTAGTGTGAGTGTTACTACGGCCACCCTGACATCCAAATTGCCAATAAAAACAAAAATGGCAATATACAAGACCTACATCCGCTCGAGACTAACATACGGAACACCGGCGTGCTCACCAACGCCGCACATAGAAAGCGACTGCAGGCCCAGCAGAATTAAGCTCTCCGAAACGGTCTAATAGCGAGGGACCTAAGGATAGAAATCTTAGAAGGATTTGTGGTCCGTTCGTAACGAGGCTTGTTTAACCGCGCGGATTACGGGCCACAGCCACATCTACATCTCAACCAGTTACTACTACGAACTCTACAGCGGATTGCCTCCGATTTCTCGTTTCATTTTCGCTCTGTCACCTCTTACGACACCCTCGGAACGATATGGGGTAGTGGATATTCTTAGACCGCTACTACACGGTTAACAGTGCATAATAATATACCGATAATAATGCATAAGTAACCACCATCACTCAAACCTCTTCCAAACTGCCTATAACTTGTAGGTATTCAATAATAATCATATTCATAATATAAAACCTTGAGCATAGTAAAACTGTTATATACTCTATGTTTAATAGACAACACACGACCAACACATTATTTTTTCTTTAAAAATTTATTGTTTAATACGAATGAATGGCAACACTTACCGGTTTTTTTTATAAACATGTCGGAAAGTGGTTGTTCAGCGTGAATTTGTAAAAATCCATAGTCTAGTTAATTTTCCATGAAACTAGCCTAATTTTTTCATATATTTTCTGTAAGTACTGATAATAATTTAATACTGTTATTATGTTTGTTGTTTATATATTTAAAGTAGTGTGTATTGTTGAATTTCAGTGCCTGTTGTGTTGGTGAAGGTGATGTACAAATGGACGAAATATGGTAAAGGTGGATTGAGACTTTGATTGATATTCTGAAATCTCAAAAAAGACAGTTTAGAATTTTTACAAGGTAATCTATTTTTTCTCATACTATATATTTAAATTTTGTGTCAACTCATGGGAAAGTAACAGGCTGCTTGTTTGCACTTTGCAGTGCGGTGCATCTTAACTTGGAGCAACTTATTCAAAGAATAACCGAGAATTTGTACTACTTTGTGTAGTATTTCTGACTATCACATCTATTGTGTATTTGGAGACATTAATTTATTATTTTGGGTGCTTGGTGAGGCAAATTATTGTATATTATCGGATAACGCTAGCCCACAAGATGGCCGACTGTTATTCGTAAGGTACAAAATAATCTTTTTCCTTTGCATTTTCATACAAAGTAGATTTTTCATGTAATAATTTGTGTAAGTTTCTCTCAATTATATGTATATTTATTTCATTATTGCTTCTTAACACCCTTTTGAGTATTTTGTGTGCATGCCTTTGTTCTAGTAATTTTATAAAAAAATGCATGTCTTCTAAATTTTAATTAGTGCTTATTCATTAAAAACTCAAATATACTTCAATCTTTGTGTTTGATTTTAACTTGTCTTACTGTACTCTCTTTTATTCAAGTGATTTTAAACAATTAAATATGCATACTTAGATCAATATCAATAGCAAACATAATTCTGATATTTTTTTTGTTATTTCATTGACAAACGATATTTATCAGCTTGTCAAGTTTTTAACAAGTTGCTTTTTATGTTTTTTGCATGGATTATTTGGTTCTTTTAGATAATGTCCAGTTCATCTGGTTCATCAGGAAGTGGCACAGGACGAGGACGTGGTGGTGCAAGCCCTAGTATAGCAGTCTCAGACTCCAAACCAGAATCAAAAGAAAACAAACCAAATCCCAAGATGTCGAAAGCACTTGGCACATCAGCTAAGAGGATTCAAAAGGAGTTAGCTGAGATTACACTTGATCCACCACCAAACTGCAGTGCTGGACCAAAAGGAGATAATCTGTATGAATGGGTTTCTACTATTCTTGGACCACCTGGATCAGTATATGAGGGTGGAGTTTTCTTCCTTGACATACATTTTTCACCAGAATACCCCTTTAAACCACCTAAGGTAAAATACACACTTTAATATGTAAACACAAACACCCTTGCACTTAAAAATTTACTTTAAAAAGGCTGAACTGACTACAAACAAACCTACAAAGTTATTTCAATAAGTGTTTTGTATTGATAATTCATTATATTACATATACTAAGTGGTAAGACATTTTCTGTCTTAGGAGTCTATCTTAGTGCCATAATTACATATTTCTGCAGCTACATAGCAGTGCTTGCACTGCTGTGTTCTACTATGAAGGGTATAGAGAGCCAGTATAATTACAGGCTGTGAGGCATTCCATCTTATTTCAACTCAACAAGTGACAACTCATTTATAGTCTCCATTGTTTGAATTTGGCTGAGTCTATGGATGGTCTATGGACTACAGTAGCCATTTACCGTCAGGTGGACTGTGACTCTGTTGTCACTTCAGTTTTATAAAAAATAAATCAGTCTTTGTAAAGTCCACAGTTGATATAGACCTTTTCAAGAATGCTTTGAATTCTATGACATGTAAGCTTTAAAGTTGCACATACTTGAGAGAGAGTATTATTAATATGCTTACTTTATTATGATTATTGTTAAATAGTGTTAAAAACAAATATTTTTGTGCTTATTGGATTAAAATGAAATTTATTCATTTATTTTTAACTGTAATAATTATTTATTAACTTTAGTAGGAACCGAATTTTCTAATTCCTGTTCAGGCTATTCAATCCCATAATTAGTTGTTTTTGTGTTGTGCATAACTCTGTGTTTAGTTTAATTTTATATTAGTTACATTGATGCCACATGACAAGATATTATGTTGGAACAAAGACCAGACATGTGCAAAATTATTGACCTAACAGCTATCACAAAGAAACAAAAAAATTGTTGGTCTAAATGAGTACCTTGATACTGTTGTGCAATGACATTTTATTACTGGTTAATTTCTTGGTAAATTTATTATGCATTCTATTGGTGACTTTATTTTTTTATATATTTAATTTAAAGTTAAGTTATAGATCAAACTTATTGCAAAAAGAAATTCTGAAATCTGAATATATAACACTGGTATCTGTCATTGTCTTATTTGCTTAGAAAAGGGTTTTATTATATCAAATTAATCTTGTCACAGTTATTGCTAATTTTATCTTATTATATTTAGCCAACTTTATAATGAAGGAAGGTCTCAAGTCTTGTTTTGTTTTTGTGCGTGTATGTTTTGCAATGTCTTTGCGAATTATAAACCAATCTTCATGATTCGTTTTTTTATTAAATAGGTTATACTTTAGGGGTGATTCCATACAAATAGGATAAAATTCCACTTCTAAGGCCTGAGTTCCTCCTACGCTGACGTCGGTCGCGCGTAGGTTGCAACGCGCCGCGTACCGTTCGCGTCGGTCTCGCTCGTCAGCGTCACGTACGTCGGTCGACTGATGAGCATGGAATAGTACGAGCGCCCTCACTCTATTACCGACGATCCACGCGTGCACGTACAGTTGCAATAAATATCGATACAGAACGTCTTATTTATCTTATGATTTGTACAAAGATGCGAGAGCAAAATACTGGGTAGAAGTTTTCGAGGCTTTATTTCTGGATTACAATAATGAGGACGATAGTAAAAAAAGGAGATTGGTAAGTAAAAGACAATGTTAATAATCATAATTATTAACATTGTATTTTACTTACCAATCTCCTTTCCGAAATCCACTTAGCAGACGACTGTACCGTATAGAGCTTGGTATCGCAGTATGGTATTTTATTTCTTGCTAACATACGCGACCGGCCGTACGCAACCGACGTCAGTGTAGGAGGAGTTCAGGCCTAAGGGTGGAAAAATAGGGGATGAAGTTTTTAATGATAACTATTTAGACTGTAGTGAATGAATGAATGAATTTAGACAACATACTAGTTGTTACCTTGAGCTTGTGATTCTTTAGTCCACTCAAAACAGTAAAAAATTCAAAAACTAAAAAGAATAAAATAATTTCCACAAACTAGTTTCTTAAGTCCGGATTTTAATTCTTGTATACACTATGCTAAGACACTGACTTCAGAAGCTCTTATCTGGAAATTATTTTATTCTTTACAGTTTCTTAATTTTTTGACCTTTTACTTTTTATTAAAAGAATAGATTTAATTAAACAGATAAGGTTTTTTGTTTTGAAATTGATTATTTAATTCTTCAGTATATTATTTCTTATGGTGTACTTTTATATCAAAATTTTGAAGTTTAGATAGGAATACTTACCTAGCTATGGTCAAAAATGTCTTTTTAACTTTGTGAATTCCTTGAAACCAACTGTCCCTAAGTCACTGCTTACTCTTGATGATTGTCACTATAAATTGAGTGTTGAGCACTATCTGCTATTTCTCCAGCACATAAGTACTTGCTAACTACATTTTTAGTAAAAAAACGATAGATAGTTTCTATATCTCTAAAAAGTCTAACTTAGTTTTTGTATTGTCAAAAGTGATCACTTATCTACCAAACACATTTCATTGGCCTACGGTACATACTTACATACATACCTGATGAACAAAATGGGAAAAACAAATAAAAAACTATGTTAAAGTGGAATGGTTTATTAATTAACATCATTTTCATCTAAATCTGTTACAACTACGTCATCCAGAAATTCTTCCAAGGTACCACACTAACATCATAACGTGAGTGCAACATCCAATGGTTTGTCGACCGACCAAACAATTACAACAATATTCGACTATACCAGCTTTGCCAGACACATTATTTTCTATTAAAATGTAAACTTAGTATTGTTTTGTTGAAATGTGCATGGACTTAATTTTCTATCTCTTATTAATGTCCTATCACCACTTCCTCTGAGATTATACTGAGAAAAATCTTGTGTATCCCTACATATTTCTATTCTATATGATCCATGAAAAACACACAAAATGGCACTGTACACAACAAGACGCAAACGCAACAACGACGGATACTGTCAAATGTCAAAAAAATCCGTTTCACTCATGTGCACTCAATGACATAGTGCATGATTAATTTATTAAATTATTATGTTATTTTTAATTAATCTGTACTATACAAAGACTAATTAAGAAATACTTACTGATTAAATAAAACATAAAATAATGTATAAAACTCAGAAACATAGTTGAATAAAGTCAAGTAGCAGTATGTAAAATGGAACGTCCTAAAAAAAGGGTAGTAGGGATGTCTTCAAAATATATGCTTACCCTTGACATAGAATAAGCTTAAAGAAATATTAAAAATATTTTTCCCCTGTGTTTCTTTTAACATTGTGATAAGCGTAATTAATTTACAATTCAATTAGCTGAATTTTAAGATTTATTTCATTTCTATACATAGTCAGGTGAAAAATGGGCATCTTTCTTTCAGGTGACATTTCGTACTAGGATATACCACTGTAACATCAACAGCCAGGGTGTAATATGCTTGGACATACTCAAAGACAACTGGTCTCCAGCACTCACAATATCCAAGGTTCTGTTGTCAATATGCTCCCTACTAACTGATTGTAATCCAGGTGAGTTTTTGATGACAAAACATTATCATAATATGAAGTATAGCCTAAATGTGATTTATAATTCTTAGATCAAGAATGGTCATAGATTACTTTCATGTCTTACTGGGTTGTTAATCCATTTTATGGGGAGCCGCACTACACTGCATGTGCTAGTATGATATAAGGCTGAGGTGCCGCACTACACTGCATGTGCCAGTACAATATGCGGCTGTTACCTAAGAACGTTCGTTCTGCATCAGTTGTTCAAATTTTATAGTAGTTCCAGTTCCTCTTAACTATTCATCTAAGCTTATTGATCTCTTGCTCTATGTTGATTTTTATGATCTACAGTGGATACCTTCATTTAACATTCTGCCATGTACTCGTCTGAGTAGCAATAGCTTTCTCCCTAGCTTGCTTAACAACTTTGAGCTTTCCCAAACAGTAGTGAAATTAATGTTTCCCACATCTTGGTTCAATAAGTCATTTCTGGCAACATGCACAGGTTTTAAACTTTATTTTGAAGGTTTTGAGGATTATTGGCTGAGACTATGTGGTTTCATTGTCTAAGCTTGGTATACTATAAGCTACAATGCTAAATTACAAACTAATGTGTTTCAAAGTTATTCCATATGCTGGCACCATCTTTCCTTAAGCACTGCTCCTCATTTTCTTGTTTTTAAATTTTGATACATCAGCTTCTTGGGTACATTTTTAAAATCTCAATAGTAATGAAGATGTTTTGATGACCACCACTGGTTTGCTTTTCTGTCTGTTGAATAATATTTATATATCATAAAAATATGTCTATTTACTTGCTTGGAAAAACATTGATCAAAAAATATTACCTACCTCACTTATGAGCCTTATCTGTTAGTTGTGTTCAAGGGTCGCCATGAATCTGCTCTCACAGAGACATCTTTCAATATTGGTCAGATATAGAGGAGGTGGCAGAGTATAAACAGCCTGTGATGCTTTTGTGGACTTGGTTAGGCTTCATTGAAACATAAATGTTTAAACAGTACATGTTTAAAGATTATATAATTTTCGCCCAGATCCAATTACTTGTTACAATCTACTTGTGTCAAAAAGTTGTTCAAAAGTTAATATGTACCTTGAGCATTAATACTGTGAAGTAGGAACAACTTTAGGGTAGAAGCCAATTATTTACTATATTTCACAATACCTTGAGCATTAATACTGTGAAGTAGGAACAACTTTAGGGTAGAAGCCAATTATTTACTATATTTCACAATACCTTGAGCATTAATACTGTAAAGTAGGAACAACTTTAGGGTAGAAGCCAATTATTTACTATATTTCACAATACCTTGAGCATTAATACTGTAAAGTAGGAACAACTTTAGGGTAGAAGCCAATTATTTACTATATTTCACAATAATTCACTTAGATTAGATAGCTATAGACTATATTTCACAATAATTCAATTTTATTGCCTTGCGTTTTCTCGTCGCCCATTCCGCAAAGCCTATAGATGAAAGTTTTCAATCATCCACCAAGTGTCGTACTTAGCCTCATATGGTGCCGAAACTTGGACACTAATAACAGTACATTTACTATCAAGGTCAGTCTGTCAGTTATGCTCGAAGTTTCTCTGGTGGAGGGCTTCAGGGTCACTTATGTAGCCTATAATTGCACTGATTGCAAATAGAAGGACTGGTCACATCTGTTGCAGAAGCAACAATTGTTAAAGTAGACAAGTCAAGGACTGTCAACCACATGAAGACCTTGGTGGTAGGACTCCTTTTCTTTCTTTTACCACTCTCTTACCTATTTCTGTTGCCAAATAGCAGTGCTTGCTGTGTTCCGGCCTGAAGGATATAGAGAGCCAGTATGATTACAGCCCGTGAGGATTTCATCTTAGCTCTCAGGGATGACAACGCATCTGTAGCCTTCTTTGTATAAAGTTGGTTGTAGGTGTGCATGAACAGGGCATGGCAGTAGCCACTTACCATCAGGTGGATGGTATGTTTGCTTGAGATTACTGTTTTATAAAAAAAAACATATTGTGGGATGCCCTATGGTTAAATAGAGTGACAATCTACACAAGACAATTAAAGCTAAATATGAGACTGAGTGATGTGCTTTGGGTGATGAGTGACTATGTTCTGAAGTGGACTGCCGCAGTCTGATGGTGATGTGAACTATGGCAATATTTATTGCTATTTTTACATAGCTATGCAGATATGTAGATTTGATTTGATCTTAGTGGTTGTAAGTACAACTGTAGATCATGTGGTTCCAGGTTCGAAGGTTAGGCACCTTGGAAAGTGCGAAAAACCATTGGTCTGTACCTGATCTCTCTCATGTCAGATTGTTGTCCTGTTGGACTATGCGAGTGAGGGAATAGTGTTCCTGTACTTGCACACACATTCATGCACTATAATCCTGTCTTGCAAAAATGGCTAGTCTGAATTGAGACTGGCTGCCGTGACTGAAATTTGGCCTGGAGGACATTATTATTAGATATGATATTTGTAACTGTTATGAGATTGATTACTTCTTGTCTTTATGCAAATGCTACACATTTTAATTTTTTTACTTATTATAAGCAATCGCTTGACTACAATCCTACCTGGTGATCAATGCCTAGATAGTAAATTGCTCAGTCTTAGCGTGTTTTAGTATTCCCATAACTGGCATGATATTCTCAGAATTCTTTCTAAGAAGTCATATTCAAGTGCTAAAAATAAAAATGTTTCAGCGGATCCACTGGTTGGCAGCATTGCAACACAGTATCTTCAGAACAGAGAAGAGCATGATCGTATCGCCCGCCTCTGGACCAAACGCTATGCGACATGATTGCACTACTATGAATTGGCCACCCCGGAACAACAAATATCTACTCAAAATTATTCTGTTCTCAATCCATCCTGTTCACATAAATATAGGCTTAACATAATATCAAACTGTCAGTATGCAACATTTATGAGTTATTCAGTTGCTCCATGATCCATGATTGGATTGCTTTGGTTCTGTGTAAACTGAATAAGTCATGAAGTGTATTATGTATATGACTTATAACAATATTTAGTTGCAAATAATGTGATTTAACCATGCTTTTAATATGGTCTGAACTGTATAATTTTTAGGTAACGATTTTTTTAGTTATAAATTGGACGATTTTATGTTAATGTTTGTAGCCCTGTATTATATTAATGTGATAAGTTTACTAATGAATGTGTATTGTAGAATGTAACCAGTGAATTGAGTCAATTTTTTGCTGCAATTGTGCGTTGATCTCAAACACTCTGAACATGAGTAATTGTCAAACTATTGTGGTATACTGAAAACATTAAATAAATAGTGATGTTTATTAAAATGTTTTTTGATTAAAGGTGTTTTATCACTTGGCGACTTGTTAGTGTATGAACGGGAAATTTCGGTAGTAAATTTGGTATTGCTAATAACTAAAAATAATTTACTTCTAACTTTGTCACTAATGTTTTCCTTGATGGCATATCATCCAGGCAATCATTTGTCTACTTTCGATGTAAATAGCAAATATAATTTCAATTATACATTTTATACGCTAATTATACGCTTAGTTTTCAGTATGTATTTTTTTTACATTCTTGTATTTTCATTGCTTTACAAGGTTGTTGAAAAACCTCGCATGTAAATTTTGATTATATTTCTTTTGGAAAAAGATAAAAGATAGTCGAAATGAAATTCCGACAGCGTACTCTTTCTATAAATCCTTACACTTTCTAACAAAGGGTCATCTAGTCCAAAAGGAGTTGTAATTTTCATTATATTCATTACCTAGATTAACCATTGCTACATAACAGGTGCCCTTACAGTATAGCAGATTGTATTTTACTTGCTTATCAGTAAACAAAATATTGTTTCAACAAGCCTTTTCATGTCATCATTGGTATCATTTAGCGACATACAAATAATAATCATAATTTTTATATAGTAACTTTCAATTTGCAAATATGTTAAACAAGTAATAATACTGTAATGAACTGTACTGTACTGAATATAAACAGGTTTCAAGAGATAGAATAAGAACAATAATTGCTATAGACAAAGAAAAATGAACTGTATTGAAACTTCAAACATTTACTCGAGTGCTCTTTGTAACAGGCGATATATATGATATTTATTTTATAGTTAGTCTTGTGAACTTACCATTGTTTTATTTCTATATTTTTGGATCTCGATAACTTGACGGCGGTATGAAATGCAATGACGTGTACATATTGTTATTTCCACATTTATTTTACACAAATAACATATCAAAGCACATTTTTGCATATATATATATATTGGGTACTCAGAACTAGGATGGATGAATGCACCTAATTACGTGCCAAATCTAAGGCACTGCCTCCGTTCCGACCCAACTCTTATAACTTGTCTTATTAAAATATTCCGTTTAGAATGTTAACAGTTTCTAGGTGTAAGTTATTTTATTGTCTAGGTAATGTATGTCTTATCCCTAAATACTGAATTATAGAAAACTAGTTGTGTAATATTTTTAGTAAAGTGTATGTCGCGCGTATATGTTTTGGTGATAGCATTGTGGAAAAAGAAGGGTGGTGATTTCGTTAGTGAAACTGGTGCTGTGAGATTCAAATGCTTGCGACATACTTATACAAGAGATTGAATACTGCGACCGTATTCGCGACGGGGATATATTTTGTCAATGTGATTTTTTAATTATTTTTTACTATAAATAGAAATGTGTTGCTTGCAGGACAACTGCTGTAATCGACATGACTGATGTTCCTTAAACTCGATAATCGTAAACTCTTGACCCCTTATAACCATCTTTTGTTAAAATTTACAATATCATGGTAAAATAGGGAAATAAAAATGCGTGTAACTAGGACACTAATTGCTGTTTTATTATATATTCAACCTTACAAATAAAAAACCAATGAATGTTAATACAAATTTTATTATCAATATCCATTCCTTGAAACACTAAAAATGCTACAGTGCTTTTGTTTGACACAAAGTACTTAATAATATATTCATTTTTTTGTAATGAAAGATACAATCTCAAAATATACATTTTAATACAGAAAATGTGCACCACACTACAATTACTACATTGATTCAAATACATTTTACGACAACTATAATAAAAAGGTATTTATGAAATATGAAATAAATCATAAATGTTTGATGTCATTGAGTTGGGCAATTTATGAAATTCTATTAAAAAATCAGTCTTCTCTTTACACTGAGCACACTTCAATCCATAATTGAGATTTAATGTTAGACTATGGAACAAAGAAAGTTTAAAATTGGACACAAATCTATGCCTTAAACCACATATATATACATACAGTATTATGAAACCTTAACTATTTCGATTATTTAGGTTACTAAAACTTAAGACCTTTTGATCATGTACCTGTTCACATGGAATCTGTTGTCTATAAAATATAATAATTAAAATCTATAATTTTTTATTCTGGCAATCATGAGGAAACTAACAAAAAAGTTCTCATATTGATGTAATAAAATATAAAAAATATAACAAAATAATCTGTAATAACAACAGAACATATAAATATGCAGACACTTATACTTAAATCACAATATAAATAGAGACTTGAAAATCGAAAGATAATGGTTATGATACAAGCTTGAGATTTGAGTGGATGTTTGTCATCTTATACAGTTTCATATTGGTTCCGAATAGAACGAGCGAGGCAGCAGGCGAAAATAACTCCAAGAAGCTGAAACATGAAAAAAAAAAATTAGTTATAAATTTAAAGCATTTATTCATAAGTGAAGTTCACATCTTACATATGATTTCTACTCTTAACTAGAACAACAAAACTAAAGGGGAACTGTGAGCCACTTTTATTTGACTAGTACAAGAACGAAATAAGTTATGCTACCAAAAATTGCAACCTTCAATAAAATCTCAATGAAGAAGCATAATTTGGAACTGGTTTTCAATCTCAATTATATTTTTTAACCTTCTCTCCTTCCCAGAAAGATTGTGAAATTGCCTTATTGATAGGTGTGCCTAAAATCATGTTAAACCACGGAATATGAAAAACAAGAGGAAGCTCAAAGTGGGCGGGGCAGGCGAGTCAGAATTAGTGAGAGTAGAGCGTAATTGACTGTCAGTCGCAGGCTCAAATTGTGTAAGCTGACGGATCGCTGCTTAAGTGATATTATGCGAAAATATGCCGTTTTGGGCAATATTGGAAAACGAAAGTAAAAAGAAAAATATTTTGAATGGAGGTGTTTCGTACCAAAGGCACGTGTAATTTTTTCCTTTTTTGGATAGAAACTTGACTAAACATGGACAAAATATCAAATTGCAATTGCCTTTATTACAAGTAATATTCAACCTTATTTCGTTGTAATAAGGTTTATCTGTAAATACATTTTGAGTAAAAATAGCTGCGAGTGTTGTGACTACGCCGATATTAAAGTTTTCGATATAATTTTATCGCAGTGCTGTTCATTCACTAACATATTAATGAAAATTTGCAAATACTGGATGTCTATGAAAATATACAAAATTATAGGGTCCCTACCCCTACCCTATGAATGAACTTTCGTTAGGGTTGCTAAGCCAGAGAAGTAAGTAAGTAGTTTAGTTATTACTCACGATTTTTGGAAAGAAGCTGAAATAAAAGTATTCTTAATATCATGATCTACATTGGTATCTGAATTAATTACGTCTAAACTTTAATATTAGTGTGAAAACGATAATTTTTAACAAATATCTGTTATTTTAATGACAATAAACAATTGCAAAATTATTGTTTTTTATTATTTTACTTGTTTCAATTCCATTAATGATAATTTAGCTAACAATCAATAAATTTACATTAAAGACAATTAGTTATATGTCGGCTATATGAATTACGGGTATATAAGTAATACATCAAGACAATTTCCAATAAATTTTGTAATTTTACTCATTTTATCATATTTTTTTTCAATTCTGTTTCTCCAGTCAATACATTTCACATACATGATAATAATGTGGCGGTGCTGTCATCGCGCCACAAGCGAAATACATCGAAGCCTAAATCGCGCTATCTAAGTTCCGAATTAAAAACAGTATATATACAATAGCTCCGAACTACCACTCGGAGCGTTGGACGCTCCCCGGGCAGAGAACACCTTGCCCGGCGGGAGATCTCCCCTTTTCCTTCCACGGCTACAATAATCATATACTGAATATCGATATAAACCAGATCACTTTCAGGGAGAGAGTAACTACATCACTAACATCATTTACGTAGCAGTATAGGTTAGGTAGGGCAATGTCAACGTTATATCTATTGTCATTGTGTCTATAATAGTGTGAATTTATTATTGCGACATCTAACGTTAAGAAGCTAAATTTGCTCATTAATTCTAGAAACTACGTTGGTGAAAAGTAATATGATCTCTATTTTTAAGAAATATGGTTCATACTCAAATGAATGGTGAGTAACATAATGCCTTTCTCTTTTATTTTTTAATAGCCAATCACGCGAATATTATTGAAATGGTACACAATTGTCGGTAGACATTTCTTTCTTGCGTATGTGTGACTTTGGCGATAGTGGTTCTGCTACAAATTATGCGTTTTGCTATTTCCTTTTGTTTTTTATATTCCGTGTGTTAAACCATCTATTCTGAAGTATTCATTGGAATGGCCTTTATATGTAAGCTTATCATATTTTTTTCCATATAATTACCTACCTAATTAAAATTATTCCATTCAGTCATTACAGCATAACAGAGATGGTACTAGTATAGAAGTCAATTTAAGATTGGGTGCTAACAGTAACAAAGGGCTCTTGAGTGGTCCAGGGTAACAGTCAAGTAAAAGTCGATGCAGCTGACCTAGTTTCCTTGCCATAATAAAAAATGACAACGATTGCACTTTGAGCATACGTCATTGAACTAATTTTTTGACATGGCAGTTACTTCTAGGGCTCGGAACCGGTTTAAAAAGAGCGGTTAATTTCGATTAATTACCGGTAAATATATCGCTCCTTCAATTACCGGTTAAACAAGTAACCGGTTTTTAACTAACCTAAACGGTAAAGGTTACCGGTTACTTACCGGTTTTGACACCCAAATTAACCGGTTAATTCCGTAAAACGTAAAAGTAATTATGAATGGGACAGGTAGATTCATGTTGTGAGGTGCTTATGCCGTGTCGCCGCATGCGGGCATACTTATGGTCAATTACCTGCCTTTAAGCGACACGTTCTTTCACTCGCGATCAGTGTCTAGTGGGAGTTTGGCATTAACGAAAAACGTGAAAGTATTAGAGAAGTATTCGCGCAAAAAAGAGCCCGGTGGAAAGGCAGTTATTGTGTTTGGTTTATTCGTTAAGACTGGACTTGTCTCATACGAAGAAAATAATTTGTGTATCGGTTGTTTATTTATGATGGGGAGAAAAAAAGTAAATAGAATTTGTTTCACGTTTACGTTTTAATAGTGGTAGAGCCACGCGGCAGCTTTTGATGTCGCACGGATGGGCCGGCCCGAACCAGGGTGATACCACGACCTCGCAGAATACCATGAATGGTAGCGGAATCAAACAAAAACTACCCTAGGAGGGTACCAACACCCCTGGTGACGGAGAATCCCTCGCTGAGCATCCACGCCCAAGCTGCCCTACTCTTCCTGAGCGTGGGTGCTTAGGCTGCCCCGCGTATACGGGGAAGAAGGAGGGGGACGAAGCCGACCTTTCTCTTTTTAACCGAGACTCAGGTGTCCTTAAGTGTCGCTTAAAGGCTGATACTTAATATCTCTCATAGACCTACCCGGGGTACAAATTAGAACGCTCCTTTGGGTCCCGGGCTGGAGAGTTTGCGTATGCGTCAGAGAAGATATCTGTTTTCAACTCCTTGGCAGTCTTGAAGGTACGGACCTGTCCATCCTATGGCTGCGCGTAGACAGCGACGCGATGCCGAAACAGACCGACTCATTGAACACGTCCAAATGGCTACAGATTCTTTGCTACAGCAGAGATCGTTATCCTTGGCAATTTTAACGCCCACCACGTCAAATAGCTCGGTTCACATTTAACCGATCATGCGAGGAGATCTGTTTATGACTTTGCCTTGGCATATGGTTTTACACAGCTGGTTACTTCGCCTACTCGGATTATGCACCTTCCCTGTTGGACCTTCTGCTGACCTCTCATTCGGAAGGATATCAGGTTTCTGAAGACGCCCCTCTTGATTCTTAGGACCATTGTCTTGTCCGGATTGTGGTGCCACTCATGCTCCCCTTGCAGTTGCGTTCTGCAGACTGCCGCCATGTTTGGCATTTCAGGTCGGCGGATTGGGACGGAATGCGGTCTTTCTTTGCATCCTACCGTTGGGTGCGGGTTTGCTTCTCGCTGGACACTCCCAGGGTTGTTGCTGATTCTGTTGCTGATGTGGTACTTCAGGATATGGAACTTTTTATTCCAACTTCTATGGTGCCCATCGGAGGCAGATCTCAGTAAAATAGCATCACAATATAAGCAGGAGTGCTACCGGGCATAGACTGACGCATCAACATGTCGGGATGTAAACACCAGCGCGCTTAAAAAGAAGTATAATTCCGCCTCCAGGTCCTTCAAAAAAGTCATTGCCAAGGCAAGGTCAGAGCACATCGGCAGAATTGGCAAGAAGCTAGTTCGCCTTCCTTAGGGAACCCGTGCATTCTGGTCTCTTGCCAAGGCTGTCTAACGGAACTTCTGTCAGCCATCTCTTCCATCTCAGCACAGAGAGGGACTCACTGGCCTATGCCGCAAAGGAGAAAGTCGATCTGTTAATCTTCCTCTTTGCGTCCAACTCGACTCTCGATGACGGGGGGAACACACCGCCGACCATCCCGCTGTGTGATTGCTCCATGCCGGATGTGCGGTTTACACAGCGCACGGTTCGCAAAGCAATCCTCTCCCTGGACATCAACAAGACGAATGGGACTTATGGAGTCCCACCGATTGTGCTGAACACGTGTGTTCCGAAGTTGGCACCGGTTTTAACGCGTCTTTTCCGGTACTCCTACTCCTAAGGTGTAGTTTCGAATTCATGGAAGACAGCTTTGGTCCACCCAATCCCTAAAAAGCCGTCCGCTCCTCCTTCTTCTCAAAAATAATGGAATCTATTGTAAACGGTTTTTGTCGGGGTCGATCAGCTGGTGATCTTCTGGTCTACCTAACTCATAGATGGGCGTAGGTAGTAGAGTCTAAAGGGAAGACATTGGCCGTTAGTTTGGACATAGCGAAGGCCTTCGATCGGTTCTGGCACAAAGAGCTTCTTTCGAAGCTCTATTCCTATGGGCTTCCCGAGAAATTGTGTGTTTCCTTGCTGATCGGAGCATCAAGGTTGTAGTAGACGGTGCATGCTCTGATTATAAGCCTATTAAGGCTGATGTTCCACAAGGCTGTGTGCTATCATCAACGCTATTTCTTCTGCATATAAATGATATGTTGCAAACTGGTAACTTTCATTGCTATGTGGACGACAGCACTGGTGATGCTTTATATACAAGCCGTGCCAATATTTCTCGGGAAAACGTTGCCGAGTACCAGAACAAACTTATGTCTGAAGTCGAGTCTGCGCGTTTATCGCTAAAAAGAACCCCTTTGTCGTACCTTCAGTTTCAAGGCACTCCTTTGCTGCCTTAGCTAGCATCGGAATTGTCGGCGACATGGAAGGAAGGCAAATTGGCCTCTAAAATCTTGACGTGCTCAGCAGAGCGGGGCAGTATTTCATGTCGGCACATCGCTTGCAACTTTACAAAGTTCAAATTCGGCTTCATGGAATACTGTTCTCATCTCTAGCCTGGGCACCCCAGTGCCAGCTCCTTCCATTTGACCGCATCCAGCGCAGAGCGGTTCGAATCGTTGACGTCCGAGTTCTTTCTGATCGGCTCGATTCACTGGCACTGCGTAGGGATGTTGCATCCCATCGCATTTTCTATCACATCTACCACAGGGAGTACTCTGAGGTTTGGATAATTCCAGCCGCCATATTTCACGAACGCACATCGCGTCAAAATTCACAATACCATCCTTTCCATCTGCATGCTTGACGGTCCACCACTCTTCGTTTTACTAAGAGTTTCTTCCTTTTTTTTATAGGATAGGGTGACAAACAAGCACACAGTCCACCTGATGGTAAGTGGTTGCTGTGGCCCTTAGATATCTACACATATCCGCGTTTGCGAATCAAAATGCAGATACGTTGTCACCCGTGAGGACTAAGATGGAATGCCTCTCTTCCAGTAAAAAGGGTCTCCGGTTCTCTAAACTCATCATACGAAACACAGCAGTGTTAAGCTGCTATTTTACGCTAATAATCTGTGAGAGCGTTGTCCTTCTCCGGTCGAGCCGGCCCATTCGTGCTACAGCTATACTAATATATTGCAGCATGGCTCTACCACTATAAAACTAATAATTCCTTAAATATTTCCTTGCTCAACTTCTCTGTAGAATTGTTTACCACCGGCGATTTTTACGGACCGATACGACTTAGGGAGCTTCAAGAAAAAACTTACTCCTTTTAAAAGGCCAACGCTTTTCATAATATGTATTTGGTAAAAATCTGTTATTTTGACATTACAAACAGATACTTCAATTTCATTTATTTAAATAGATTTAATTCCATATTCGTAAAGTATGAAAGGTTGTAAAAAATTCCAAAGCGATCACTATATTATTTTGATCTTGAGGCGTGAGAAAACTTGGTTGCACTTTTTCTTTCAATCATTCTCTTTTATAATTCAATACAAGATCGTAAATATCAATGTGATTTATACTGTTGAGTATCTAGTTAAATGGGAGTTATTAATAATTACTGTTAGTAAATGACAGGAATTTTCAGTATATGTATTTAGTGACAGTCGACAGCAAAATATAATTTTCAAAATAAAATTTCAATCATAATGATTTGTTAGATTCAAATTATTATCTTTCTTTTTTAACTTCTGTATCAGTAAAGTCAATTTCTTCTATGTGGTTACCTTCTATTCTATTTAAAAAAAAAAACTAATATTTTTAGTAGTAATGAGATGTGAAAAATGGTCATTTCTTTTATCCTGTTCGACTTTACAATTCTCTGAACATGACAAATAATTTTTTTATCGTGTAAAGACACGACTTCTAATTAAACTTTATTTACCTCAGAAGTGGTAATTATTAGTTTTTGCAAAGACCGAGATAGAGGTTGGTTCTAATCACGAGCTTCTAAATCTAAAAAATCTGGTGATCTGCGTCACTTCAGTCCTAAAAAGAACAAATACTATAACATATAATTTCATCAACTTTAAAAAAAAACGTGTTTTCTGTTAAGAAAGTTCATCATTTATTGCGATATAATATTACTAAAAAGTTTTCCACTAAAAAACGCAAAGCGTAATTTTAGTAGAAAACTTTCAATATATTGAAACAAAACTAACCACTGTTATTTATAATACGGTCATTGCTGAAAGATGAAAAAATATGAGGGATGTCGTTTTAGGGCAGTCGCGTTGATGCAATGAATATATCGTATGTGCGTCTAAAAACTTCGTGAATTAGACAGAACGCAGCCGTACAAAGTTGGATACAAGTGGGGTAAGGGAGAGGGCGGGGACATTACAAAGCTTGGTTTTAACCGGTTAATTGTTACTACCTTAACCTAAATTTGTGAAAAACCGGTATTCCACAAAAACCGGTTTTGGGGTCAATGACCGAAACCGGTTTAGAATTTCAACCGGTTTCCGAGCCCTGGTTACTTCACATGGTTGTGATATCGTTTGGGAAAATATCTAACGTGACCTAGTTTTCGCTTAATTTTTCAAAAAGCTTTTTTTTGTGATTGTTGCAGCAAACATAAAGAGCGAGATGTCAATCTAAATAAATAGGTAGGCGCAAAGACATTGAAATAGTTTGGAAAATCCAAAAGTGCACGCCTCATGAGCGTTTCATTTAATTTTGATGAAACAAATAAATTGTATTCCTGACTTTTAAAATATATTATTTACGTGTTTTAAATTTAGCGCTCTATAATTACTACTAGTGTTACCTACAGGGAAATAATAATAATATGTTTACCAAAAATTGACATATGGTACATTTGTCCTTTGTCTATCAAGGGCAAAAAAAATATGAAAGCGCGCTTTTTCATTTTTAATAGCAATAAAAGTTGAAAATCATTTTGTTAACAAACTACGCGTACTAGGTTATTGATATGAAATAGGGAACTAGTTCGTCGTTGACGCCACAAAGGGGCGATCCTCAATTTTTCAAAAAAATACAGGAGAGCAAGAAAACATTTATTATTCCCCGATTACTAGCTTTTTTTCATCAGAAAATTAAATATATTAGACTTAATGGAAAACTACAAATAAGATTAATTTCTAATAAAAAGTTTAGGGTTGGGTACCCCAACGCTAAACTTAATTGAAGACGATAGGCGAATTATGTATAAAGAGATTCAGCACACGTTGCAGATTGGATCTACTCGTAAAACGCGAAGGTTTTTGTGTTAAATCTCATGAAACGTTTCCCGATGCAGTCAGCAATATGTGCTAAATCTATTTATAAAAATTGATATTTTGGTGAAACACAATATTACAATAATTTAGCTCGTAAAAATGTGGAGGGAAATTTGAAATTAGATCATTTCTATTTTTTTTTTTGGTAATGAACTCATACTGTTGTAGTTTTGCCAGTGTCAAGTATTATGGAATCATCTTTTATAATAATTGGTTTAAAAATTTCTTCACAATATGTTGATGCATCACATTGTAAAGTTTTTGGGAGATTTTGACGGCAGCTTGAGCCAGCACATTATCATTTATCACATTATCTTGAGGTTCACTTTACCATCGGAGTTTTCGTTTTCACTACTAATAGTTCACATGCACAGATATTTAATACACAAAATCGCATCACTTTGACGTATCAAAATTCACTTCAAAACATTTTTTTAACAATATTACAGGAGCAGCAATTCAACGGCGCGGCGGTGAAGTTCCCGCCAAAAAACCATTCGTATTTTACTTCATAAATCGTATTTTCAAAATAAAATATATGTGGCTAGTGTCTCATACAAAGAAACGAACATACAGTAAGTTCGGACGATGATTTAGAGGTTAAATGTATTATCAGACACAGGAGCAACTCAAGTGCTATCTACTGAATATAGATTTTTCCAAGTATGCATGTAAAATTATCAGGCATTGCTGAGCGCAGAGGGGATACGCTCGCATGGTTAATATTTTCCTCATTACCAGTTTGTCGGATTTAGGTTCGGCTGAAAGTAAACCTATGTACGTCCCACAGCTGGGCACAGGTCTCCTCTTAGTATAGGTTAAATCAATACTTAACATTGCTAGTAACAATTTCATTGACGCCGGCGAGGATCGAACCCAGGATGCGGGAATTTTTCCTGTATCACTGAAGCTTTTTACATACATAAATTACATATGGACGAACACCTAGATCCAGAAAAAACATTATAGGCCACAAAAGTACGCGACCCTCGGAATCGAAACTGCGACCCGCTGCCAAAAGCGTTCTTTCTAGTGTACTATGCTTTTGTATAGAATAAGGGTGACAAGCGAGCACACGATCCACCTGAAGACAAGTGGATATTGTAGCCCATAGACATCTACATCTATCCTCAGTTAAGAATCAAAATGCAGATGCGTTATCACCCTGAGGATTTAGATAGAATGCCTCGCTACCAGTAAAAATAGTCTCCGGTTTTCTACACCCACCATACGAACACACAGCATTACACTGCTGCTTTATGCTGATATTCTGTGAGAACGTGGTCTTACCCCGGTCGAGCCGATCCATTCGTGCTGCAGCCATAATGTAGTTGCAGCGCGGCTCCACGACGTAAATAACCTGCTCACCTGCACCATAGCTATTCCGAGTCCAACTCCGCCGAGCAACACGGCCATATCGTTGAAGAACGGCACCAGCTTGCCGAGGCAGCCAGCGGTGTGGAAGCCGGGCGAGTCCGGGGTGCAGGGCACTGTCAAGCCGTTCTTGATCTCCTGGCCGGCGCAACACGTGTCCGGGATCGGTATCGAGTTGTTCTTCCAGTCCCTGGGCCGTAAATGCCGCAGCATTGCAACTGTTGAATTCATTCTATTATTTTTTATTGTTTAATGCGCTACATAGTACATATTAGACAGTGTCGTGGCGGTGTAAGAATATCCACTACCCCATATCGTGCCGTGGGTGTCGTAAGAGGTGACAGACTGAAACTGAAACAGGAGATGGGCAGCTGTATCTTCCTCATAACAACTCAAAAGTATAAAAAACTGCGGTTGCCAACCCGCCTGCAAAACGTGGCAACTATGGCAAAATCTCCCATCTGAAGCAATTTATGGAGGAGTTCTATGTTCTGCAGTGGACTTTTATATGCTCTAATTGTAATATATTAAACAGTAAGTTGTCGTTTGGTGGCGGCGTAATAGCTATTGAGGTTTGAGATTTGAGATAATTTATTTCTCATAAGAATGAAACATTCACTTACATATAAAATTTAAATTATTCAGAATTTAATACATTTTTGGGCGTATCGTATATTAAAAAGTATAAGCTAATGACTATAAAAAGGATAGTTGTTAATAATATGATATAGATTTGTTTCGAGTGTTGCACGCCAAAGTAAGAAACATAGTGCGATTTACCATATAGGGCTTCATCACTACTTACCACCAGGTGGGATTGTGGTCAAGAACTGTTTTATAATAAGTAAAAAAAAAGTTATAAATAATCATAGAGTAAATGCAACTGGAAGTGGCAGACCGAATGCGTCGTACTCACAGTGTTTATGACATAACATTTTAATAATTATTTAAAAATAGTCATTGATTTTGAAACTATTACTACGTGATAATTCTAAAACTGATTTTCAGTAGTTCAGCACTTAAAAATAAACATTTATATTGGTCGCGCGTTGGCTTAACTCTCAACACAATAAATGTCCGCTGACAAGACTAAGAATAACATTATCAATCTTCTGTGAATTACCGAAAATCCGATGTCTATATTCTGCTGCTAAAACTTTAAACATTGGAACGATTGTTTTAAAAATTAAATAAGTTCAATCGAAATTCACAAGCAAAAGACTGATACTATGTCTTAAATAATATAAAATAAGCAAAACTTGTCAGTTCTTTAAATTAATCTGGACATAGCTTCATTAAATTGGTTTATACGTTAGCAATTATTAATTATAATGTCCTCCAGATCAAATTTCAGTCACAGCGGCCAGCCTCAACGGAGACTAGCCATCGGCGCAGGACAGGATTATAATTCTCTCTCTCATAGTCTGATGGGACGGTAAACCGACACGACCAGAGAGAGATCAGGCGCAGGACCAACGCCTTAACGTGCTTTCCGAGGCACGGGAGTAAGACACCGCCAGCTTCCTGACTCCAGGCAGCTACTGAGAATTTCTTGACGGAAAAACTCAATAACTCATTTTTTATGGCCCGACCCAGGATTCGAACCCGAGACCTCATGATCAGCAGTAGCGTTTACAACCACTAGACCAACGAGGCCGTCAGTGCAATTATTACCGGGTAGGTAATGGTAGAACGGCAAGTTGTGAACTGGTTTGCTAATACAGATAAAATATAAACACTCACATCAGTCTGAAGAATGTCGAAAGTGTCCCGTACATCTTTGCTTGTGGGGTAGTTCTTGATGGTCGCGTTGAGGTGGCGCTCTATGGAGGTCTCCAGATCCTGGTGTTTCACATAACCCGCGATACCAACCGCAAGCTCTGCTACGAAGATGATCAGCAAAAACACGGAGAACTGTGGAAAAGTATTAGATGTTGTTTATATGTATAAAATCTATACGGTAATAATAAACCGATTTTGATGAAATTTATTGTGTGTTTGAGTGGGGTCCCTGGATGGTTTAGATTCACAATTAGACCCGGTTGGTGGCGCTGCTGTCAAGATCCAGAAATCACCCGCGAGAAGGTAGAGCTTATACGTGTTAGAGCCATGCTGCAGCTATATTAGTAAGTATAGTTGTAGCACGAATGGGTCGGCTCGACCGGGGAAGGACCACGCTCTCAGAATACCAGCGTAAAGTAGCTGCTTAACACTGCTGTGTTTTTCTTATGGTGAGTGTAGAGAACCGGAGACCCTTTTTACTGGAAAAGAGGCATTCCATCTTAGTCCTCTCGGGTCACAACGTATCTGCATTTTGATTCTTTAATGAGGAGATGTCTATGGGTCACAGCAACCACTGTTTGCTCGTTTGTTACCCTATCCTATAAAAAAAAAGAAGCCGGGGCGGATCGCTTGTTTTTTATATTATTGAACTGTTACTATTAAATTGAACAAGGAATTAAAATTTGATTGATTTCAAATTATGTTGTGTATTGCATATTATACTACTTTTGTTTTATCTTACACTGTACTACGCAATACAATGAATTACAAAAACAGAAACTCAAGTAATATTAGACTTTTACGATTTGTTTATTTATAACCATCCATAGTCTCCAATAGCGATACCTACAAACTAAAATAGGAAAGAGGCAAGTATTGACGTAAATTTCTTATGAAAATTTGATAAACTAACTGGTATAGTATTCATGCGACAAGCCTTTGCATGGCGGAAAATATAACGGCTGACCAGATAAACATACAACATCATCATCATTACAGCCCTTCACAAGTCCACTGCTGAGCATAGGCCTCCCCCAAGGAATGCCACAAAGCACGGTCCTGAACCACCTACATCCATCGACTTCCTGCATGTCTTACCAGGTCGTCACTCCATCTACTGGGGGGTCGCCCTACACTTCGCCCACCGGTACGAGGCTGCCACTCGAGAAACGTTTTTTCCCCATCGGTTGTCGGTTCTTCGAGGTATATGGTCGGCCCATTGCCACTTCAGCTTACTAAACGCTTCAACTTACGGATTTCCTAATTTCTAAGTTTATCACGCAGAGAAACCCCGAGCATAGCCCTATCCATAGATCGCTGAGCGACCTTGAGCTTCCTCATACGGTCAGCAGTAAAGGACCACGCGTCAGATCCATAAGCCATCACTGACAATACACACTGGTTGTACAATCTCGTTTTCAAGTTTTGAGGTATACCTGACGAGAAGATGTGTCGTAATTTCCCGAACGCTGCCCAGCCGAGTTGAATCCGTCGATTGACCTCTCGGTCGAAGTTGGATTTACCTAGTCGGACTATTTGTCCCAGGTAAACATACTCGTCAACAACTTCGAGCTTGGTGTTTCCAACAACTACCGGCATAGGTGTGACATGGACGTTACACATTATCTTTGTTTTGTCCATGTTCATCTTAAGACCTATAAGTTGGAAGGCACTATTGAGGTCATTGAGCATAGTGCTTAGGTCCTCCAGCGATTCTGCCATAAGGAGTATATCGTCGGCAAATCGAAGGTGAGTGATGTACTCGCCAAGTTAATACCGTATCCTTTCCAGTGCAGTAGCTTGATAAACGACATACATACATACATACATATATGAAATTTAAATAGTCTTGTTTTATAAGTTATTTAAGCTGTCATGGTACGGAACGCACTTTTTTGCACGAAGACCGGCTCACACTGACTAACCACTTGTTATGAAACACGACTCGGGGATAATATGTAGCACGCAATATATTTACTAGTGGTCGCCCAGTGGTCAGTGATCGGAATTCGACCGCAATTCATTAAACGCAATTTTTAAGTTTGAAAAATATTGAGGTTGTTTTGTGTGTGTATATATATACGAGTATTATATACAAATAAATAAATAGTTACAAAATAATTATGACACGAGTACCCTTAACAGGTGACCGTGAATGAAAAATGTGATGTGAGAGTGAGAGTGATGTAGGAGTAATCAAATAGGCGAATTGTTTTCGTTTAAAAACTTCCGCGCGCGCCCCTTTTTAACCTTGAGACCCTCGGCACTTGCCTAGTTTGCCTACTTGCCTACTTGCCTGTATTTCGCTTTTAAGTTTCAACTGCACATAAAATAAAACATAGATATCTAATATACAAAATATAAAATAAAAGATTTTTTGCCTTGACGACTCCACAGACTATTTAAAAACGAACATTTAAAATCACACAAAATTTATAGCTCATTCAGTCAATCCATCACACATTATTTATGGGCAACATTTAAACATTCTTTGCCGATAATTTCTACTCTGTGCGACTGTTTGACCACATACTATTAAGTGTTAGACATTGGCAGTATGAACGTAAAGAATTTGTGCTTCTTTATTTAATTAAATGCATTTTTAACACTTATTATATATTAATTTTAGCTTTCTGCACTCCTTGTTCATATTATCTTTAGTTATGCTAAATCTCACGCTACTCCATGCGCGCATAATCAATCATAAGCATATTGCTTAAAAGGGGTCCAATTTTTCTCTTCACCTATTAACATGTTATTTAGTTATAGTATATAGATCACACAGTGTGAAATGTGATAGTAATAATAACTTATTTTGCACCAAAATTGACAATGAAATGAAAATGCTTAATACTGACCACTGCTGAGCAAGATGTTTTCTTATTAAATGTGTTTCATTTTTATATTATCATGCGTACATAAGACCGCATAGCTTAGTGATTAACGTTAGGGGTAAACGTTGATTATTTGAACTCGTATAAACCTCATTCATTATTCGTAAATTTAGTTCAACTGTTTCTGTATTTCACATTGAATCAGTCAAGTTATTTGTAAGTAATGTAAAAACCATGTGACGCAATCAACTAGTCTACTGTGATCGATTCATAATAATTATGTTAATTATTTTATCACTGATTATAAATAGTTTATTAATGGGTACAATTAGCTCGACCGCGATACATTCCGCGTTAATATACAATGAGAAATTTTGTAACATATGGTTCAGTAATGCAGTGGCTAAGTGTTTGGTTTTGGCGCTGCAAGGCCTTGGGGTTTCAATCCCACACTAAACAAGTGTTTGTATTTTTGTGGACGGCGTGTCCTTGTGCAATTTATGTAAACCGCCTCCATGATACAGGACAAAATACTACCTACCACTGCCACTACACGTATTATATTATATTTTCGAAAGGTACATTCATAGGTTGCAAAACATTACATATAGGTAGGCTTCCATTTAATATTTACTTTAAATGTTTAGTATATTAATAACATAGTGTAGCATTCTTCAAAAAACAATATTATTATTTATGTTGATTTCATCAACAAACAACATACAAATAGAAAATAAACACGATTTGTTCTTTGTTTTGGTTTATCTTGTACCGAGATCAACATTACCGCAAATTAGCCCAATGTATTAAGCTTGCACATAATGTCCCGAAGTAGACTCTTTATACTAATAATAATAAATATGTGTTCCTAAGAAAATAGAAAATAATATTTTAATATGGTCTAAAATGTTCATCACCTATGTCCATGAATAAGTCTAAACCTTAGTGGCCTTATTAAAAAAAAACTGGTTTATATTTAGTCTCAGGTTTAAATTAGAATCTTTTTCACTAAAGAAGTGCCGCAAACTGAAATGTAAAGTATAAAAATTTGACAACAAATGTAAATTTAGCGAAGACTGGCGCCACGGCTAACAGACTCCTTAAGTTATATGTAAGCCTGATACTATCATTATACCACTTTTGTAACAAGACCGTAGAGGTCCAAACTAGCTGTGCCTAGTACTAGGTAATACAGGCTTCGTAATACTGGCGGCTCATATTTGGGTAGATGTGTTAAACTATTCATAACAAGATTTCCTGTAATAATTTAAGGTGTTTAATATAAAAAGCATTGTTATGAAGAAAGGATATAGAAGGATAAGAACGCATGGACATAGTAGAGTGATCTGAACATAGTGAGCTTGTGTATATATTTTGTGAGATGAAATTGTAACTATTGGGAGAAAAATAGTCTGCTTATGAGATTCTTGCAGCTTCTTCTCACAAGGTGCACGCAATGGTAACTTGTTGAAGCGATGGAATAGCTTTTTATTTTCAAAAAGTGCTTTGTAAATTATTACTGTTAGATTTTTAATTAACGTTGCAGGTTAGATCGATAATTCGTTATTAAACGAACCTATTAACAAAATTAATGTCGAGTTATTCTATACGTGTTTTAATAATATGGATAAGTAAATCTGGGATTCAGATCATTATCTTGATATCGAAGTCTACTTTACAATACAGGGAACGTTAGGTACTTATTATTTATAATAATGATAATAGGATCTGTTTATTAGATGCAAATAAACTATCTGCAAGATCAGATTTCGAGTTTGGCGATTTTAAATGTAATAAACAAAAATTAACATTTTTTTTATAATTAGAACGAACAAGAACAAAGCATAAGTCCAATGGGGATATGCCAATCTTTTCTCCAAACATCAACCTTACCTCACAAGTATCTGACAACAGAAAGGTGGTGAAAAATCCACCCAATAATGCTATACATTGCAATATCCTGTCGCAACGCAGACGTACCAAATTGCAGCGGTGTGCCGCAGTTTTACTAAATGCAACACGAATCGGGCAGTCAAACTGACATTTCACCGCACTAACTTTGTTTTGTGTAGGATGTGCAAAAATGTAAATAAAAGTAATAATACACACTTTGTTCTATTTTTATTTTTAGCCGACTTTAAAAAGGAAGAGGTTCTCAATTGAGTGTTTTGTAAGTAGGTACATATGTAACGCGATATCTTTGCAGATTCTGAACCAATTTCGATGATTCTTTTTTTATTATATAGTTTATACTTCAAGGGTGTTCCCATATTTGGATTAAAAATTCCACACCTAAGGGCAGCAAATAAATAACTTCTTTTTTAGCAATTTGTAGTCGGTTTTTACTTTTTGTTAAAAGTTTTTATCTTAAAGTATGTAAATGAAATAATAATTGTAAAATGGTATCTTCTTATCATGCGCGTTTATTATTTTGTTTAGTGCCAGTATCGGGAAATTCATATGTTTGTTTGCGTCTTATATTTATTCACAAATACATCTTCATATGACAAAATAGTCATCAACTTATTTGGTGATAAAAAAGCTTTCAATTTTTAGGTCATTGCTTCGCATATAAAGTGAACGTATGTATGTTGTATTCAGAATTAATAGTGAGTTGGCTTGGCCTTGCATTTATATCATCATATCGTCCCGTGTAGTTCTTGCATGTTGACATAATATGTAGGTAATACGTACTATAACTACATTTATAGTGAGTGAAAGCCTTAGGTTTTTCAACACTGGATGGGTGTTGGAGATAATTAATAGTGGTAGAATATAACACTACAATGTTACATCTTTTAAATGAAACAATTCATTTTAATTACACTAGCCTTCTAGAAATATATATGTTTGAGTATTTAAAGTCATATTTTCCAAAAACAGTAATGGATTTTATATTTTGATTACAAATAGTTTCACCATAAGTAAGACAGTTGATCTTACTTATGGTGTAGACTAGACAGCTTTAACTCATTTAATCTTTTTTTTAACTTTACTATCTGTGGCTTCTATATTGTGTAATTATTAATAGTCAAAGATATTATTTTCTACGATCAATATCTTGCCTACTAATCTAATGCTAACATTATGTACCTATGTGAAGTTTATGAATATGTTAAAATGTTTTTACTCAATCTCACATATGCATAGGACTATGCGGATTTAGAAGAAATTTAATAACGCAGCCTCGCTGTCGTGTGTATATTACGATCATTCAATATTTTATAATATATTTTTTGCCGACTTCAAAAAAACGTTTCCAATGCGACTTGTAAGACGTGATATCTTCGTTCATTGTGACCCGATTTTATTGATGACATTGCCATAACCGTCAACTGTAAGCGGTACAGATCGATGATACGCAACTTCGTATGATCTTAAGGCCGGCCACATACATACGGAATTCCGAATCGGAATATCGAAACGGAATTCCGTGAACACATCACACACATACGTTTATTTCCGTTCGGAATAACAAAGGTCAGTTGAGAGAGGTTAGCCATTGAGTCTAGATATTCTGCCAGCGAATAATGACGACGATTTTCTGATTGCGATTCCATTGTTGCTGTATCATTGTTACTGGGTGCATCCCCTTATCACCCTAAGCTTGCAATATAGTCAATATTATGTAAAAAGATCTACCCAGAGATATGTCTTAAATATGGATGTCTGTAAACTCTTTCGACGAATTATTAAATAAAATAAGATGAAAGGTTACGAAAAGCTATACACCTATAAGATTAAATGTAAAAACATACATAAACACACCTACTCGCTTCGGTCGTGCGAAGAACACTGAGCGCATTCCGTACGGAATTTACATGTGTGTTGCGACTCGTACAAAATCTATGGAACACTTTTTTCCGTTCTGGATTCCGAACGCACAGGCGGTCATACGGAATCTCGAATCGGAGAAAATTCCGTACGGAAAAATACCGTACGTGTGTGGCGAGTCACAGATTTTATATGGACTTGCTGCGTTCGGAATCTCGAATCGGAATATCGAAACGGACTGCCGAAACGGAATTCCGTGAACACATCATACACATACGTTTATTTCCGTTCGGAATAACAAGGGTCAGTTGAGAGAGGTTAGCGATTGAGTCTAGACATTTTGCCAGCGAATAATGACGACGATTTTCTGATTGCGATTCCATTGTTGCTGTATCATTGTTACTGGGTGCATCCCCTTATCACCCTAAGCTTGCAATATAGTCAATATTATGTAAAAAGATCTATCTATCCAGAGATATGTCTTAAATATGGATATCTGTAAACTCTTTCGACGAATTATTAAATAAAATAAGATGAAAGGTTACGAAAAGTTATACACCTATAAGATTAAATGTAAAAACATACATAAACACACCTACTCGCTTCGGTCCTGCGAAGAACACTGAGCGCATTCAGTACGGAATTTACGTATGTGTGTTGCGACTCGTACAAAATCTATGGAAGACTTGCGTTCGGAGCGGCTTTTTCCCGTTCTGGTACGTCTGGTACGTGTGTGGCGGGTCATAGATTTTATATGGACTTGCTGCGTTCGAAATCTCGAATCGGAATATCGAAACGGAATCTCGAAACGGAATTCCGTATGTATGTGGCCGGCCTAACTGGATGAAATGGAGACCGATGACACTCGTGACGACTGATGTGATTCCAAAAGGAGGGCGCTACTACCAAATGCTTGTCAGAAGTGTTCATTGCTGTAAGCAACAAGCGACCGAACATAGAGCACCGTGGGATACTGTTTTACCATGACAACGCGCCCTCGGTGTTCAAAACGAGGACTTTCTGGACAGCACATGGGTTAAGCTTTTGAGTCACCCTCGCATAGCTCTGGTTTGGCTTCGTGTAGACTTCT
Source organism: Parnassius orleans (assembly GCA_029286625.1). Taxonomy (NCBI): domain Eukaryota; kingdom Metazoa; phylum Arthropoda; class Insecta; order Lepidoptera; family Papilionidae; genus Parnassius; species Parnassius orleans. The sequence goes on from JAGSMP010000051.1 coordinate 2,294,486, forward strand.
TTTTGTGTGAATAGAGCGTAGAGGAGGTGTCTGAGGCGGAAAGTGTTGTCAAAATGGGTTCAGGCGCATCAAACTATGTATAGATGCAGGTGGAGAATTCTTTGAAAATATAACTTATCACAAAATACATAATACCTATATACAAAAAAAAAACAACAAGTAATTGTTCTTGAAATTGCGTAATACCAAACTAAAATCAAATGGCAATGCAAATGTATGTGGTAGTAAGTAAACAAATATTATTTAAAGTCGGAATCAGAATTAATCAGAAAAAATAAAATAATATTATCAACAATGAAGTGTCTGCGAAGGTTTTTGCAATTTGAATGTTTTCCTATTTTTGTGCTTGTAAATGTTATTGATTTTATTTTTGTCTCCTTTTACGTGTTTTTATTACCTAAATATAATTTGTAATTGTAAAAACCTTAAACAAAATATAATATTTCTGAAATGAATATTTTATTAGCACAATGCAGAGGAGCATATGAATTAAATAGCTACCTACGATAGGTCGCGTCCCTTGCAAAGTTGTCTTTTGCTTATTGTCAGTCAGTGCTTAAATACAATCTGGTACCAATCCAATCCACCTGGTGATAAGTGTTGAAGCCCTAGATGGTAAATTGCAATGTTCGAAACGCCGGCAAATTATTCCCTCTTCTACTGTACGCATTAGGAAAGACGAAGGTGGTTCGAATGCGTAGAATTTAGACAACAAACTGGTGGAGACCCGCCGATCGTCTGGTGGTTCGATAGTTGAAAGGAAAGAGAGGAACTATATTATCATTTAATTCCTACCTCACTCTCCGGAATGTTTCTATAGAATACAGAGATGCTGGCTACTTTGCGTTTGTACTCGTGACTAACAAATATTGGTTTCAACCAAATCAAGGTCGCTAACAAGCCTCTTAGCACGCTTCTCTACAGAGCCCAACGCAGTTAGGTGGCATTTTTTGTACCAGCTACTATAAGTGATAAGTTCCTTCAAAGTCAAAAATCTCTATAATATATAAACATCAATTCGTCGCTAACGCCGCAAAGGGCAAACCTCAATTTTTCAAAAAATTACAGGAGAGCAAGAAAACATTTATTATTCCCCGATTACTAGCTTTTTTTCATCAGAAAATTAATCGTATTTGTAGTTTTCCATTAAATCTAATATATTTAATGGAAAACTACAAATACGGCGTTAGCGACGAATTGCTACCCGTTAGTCTCGCGAAAATTCGAAAATGGCTCGACCGATTTTAGTGAAACTTTTTGTATGTGTTTGAGTGGGTCCCTGGATGGTTTAGATTTACAATTGAACCAAGTAGGTGTCGAGATCCAGAAATCACCGTGCGAAGCCGGGGCGGATAGCTAGTACTGTATAATTACATGCATAAAATAATAAATATTTTAGTTACTGACTAAACGTAAAGGTTAGTTACATAGCCAACACCAAGCGAACCTACATAATTCAGACACGTGACGCGCACTGATATTTATTTTTGCGGACTGATTCACAATATGAACGATAACAAAATGCAAGTGTTTCGCAATAACACGATGTTGGCGCGCATAGTATTTTTTCTTTCCCGTTTCGCGTGTCATTACCCGAATGAGTGCGAAAAGGACGTAAGTATGTTATTATTTTTAAATTTTACATATTGCCAGTTTGTCAATTCTCGACTATGTTACATTTACATTCATCAATTGTGTCTTGCCTCGTTTAACTTGTTTTATGATTGTATGAGTGAGATACATTTTAATATCGTCATGATCGTAGAATAATGTCGGTTTTGAAAAATACGAAATTCACTTTTTAACATATTTGGATAATACATTGTCGAAATATTATTACTACATTAAAGAAAAAATAAATGTATTTTGATTTTAAGTTAATCAGTCGGTAAACAGACGGATTTGATAGGCACTCATAGTAAAATGACGCTTGTGTATACTGTCTTTGTACGACGCGCGGGATTTCCGCCGCCCGCTCCTGCTCCCGACGAATCCGCGCAATCGCCACTATTCTTCGAACTTGCCGACGCGTTGCAGCGGATTAGATTTTTCTTAAACAATTTCAATAGTTTATCTTTGTTTGCCTGTTTATTAGCTATTTCGTGCCTAGTTTTTTTACATACCATATTAAAAGGTGTGCCACAATGAAAACAGGACGATCAAAGCTGATGTTAAAACTTGTGGAAGAAACAAGCAAAAATGCACAAATTACGAATTTTACTCATGAAGAGTGCATTGATGAGGAGGACTGCATACCAGGAACCCAGGTAAGTTAAAAATCATGTATTAATATTTTGGTATTATTTTATTGTTGTATTTATAAACAATTTGCAAAGTAAATAATTAAAGCATCGGTTCTGACTATCCGTCGGTTTTCTACGGAAAATATAAATCAAACTAAAATTTAATTTACATAAAAATAATATTTGCTACCTGATAGTACTACAATTATTCTGTTGAGTTTGTGTTATATTTGAAAATTTGAATTTTCAAGTTGTATGTAACTATATTACATTTTTCTTTGTACATGACAGTGACGCGTGATCACAAACGACGATATTCTGTGGAAATGCTTTTTTATCTAACGGTCGTATCTGACCATCCCACTTTGTTCTTAGAACTAAATTCACTTCCACCTTTTTCTATTGAAAACAATGATTATTTGTATATATTTAATATATTTTCTATAAATAAATAATCTTAACTGAGTTATGTTAGCTGCATAAATAAAAAGGAGTGAATTTTATTATTTTATACTTTCAAATCTTTTTATTGTGAATAGTGTTACGGTTTTTAGTAAATGTTGATCTGTGGTATTAATAATCGATATATTTTTACATATACTGACCTTTTCAGAAAGCCATTCGCCATTACCCCAGGAGCACGCAACGTAATAGAAGAGATGAACGACATTTATGAGGATGTCTTTTCAGATGACGTACACGGAACAATCAAAATCATAAAATCAACACATGAAAATATGAACCCGAACATACCAACACCTACTTGTGTTCTTGGAGAAGATCCTTTATGCCCGTATATCAAAATGCATCCTCACCAAATTTACTCCCGTCACAAAATCAGCATTGTGTCGTATCCTTAAATATCGGCTCTGCTTTAACTCCTTTAAATACCTCTACCTTGATATCAGATCTGTCACCTTCCCTCAACCGATTACCCTGGCTATTGACAACAACGGACAAACACCTATGCCATCACCAGCAGAAACTCATGGTGAAGAATGTAACGATTTTTTTGTCCCACTCACGATGGTGCAGACTATAACAACTGTCAATCAATCAACACAGCTGTGTCTTCATGCCAGTCGTCTCCAGCGCCTCTTATTCGATGTAGAGGTAGAAAACGTGTCCGAAATTATGATGATTGGAAAGATGTTAAAAGAAATGCTTAACAAATGAAGGAAAAGAATACCTCCAAAAGGGCGTTATTGTTCCAGCAAAAACTATAGGTAGCCCTTGCACGTGTAGATATAAATGTTACACTATTGACTCTAGAAGAAAGACAGGATGCATTTAAAAAGTTTTGGAAATTAGGTGATCGTGAGAAACAATGGTTGCATGTTGCGAATTATACTACAAAACAGAAGAAGAAAAGGGGTCTTCAAAGAGATTTAAAGCATAACCGTCAATTCACTTACAAGTATTTTTTGCCAAAGGGCTCATCAAAAATAGAGGTTTGTAAAACCATGTTTTTAAGTACATATTGAATTAGTAAAAGGTTAGTCCGAACAGCTTGGGATAAATATGACGGAAGCACTTTAATAGAAAAAGACATGGAGGGAAAACATAAAAATCATAATCGGATTGTTGACGATGAAATGGTAAAGTCTGTTTGTGCCTACGTTAGTTCATTTATACCGGTAGAATCTCATAATAATAGAGCAGCGTCCAAAAGACTGTATTTAGATGGTGACTTGAGCATCGCTCGGATGTTCAATTTATAGAAAGAATGGCCTGAACTCAATCATTATTCTAATACAGCTTCTAGTCTTAGACAGTACAGAGATATAGTTAACAGTCATTTTAATTTGAGTTTCCATCTACCCAAAAGGATACTTGTGATCAGTGCCACAGTTTTAAACTAACACAAAATCCGTCTACCGACTTTAGAGAACAGTATGCAATCCATTTAAACAGCAAAAACTATCTAGGACCTTAAAACAAAATGATAAAATTGACGCTATTAATTTAATGGACGCATGGTTTGTGCTACCTTTGATTTTCAGAAGGTTTTGTCGTGTCCTCACGGGCAAATGAGTGTATTGTATTATAAGCGAAAGCTGTCATGTTATAATTTCACCATATACGATATGGTTGGTAAACAAGATTGTTGCTATATGTGGGATGAAGGTGTTGCCAAACGTGGGGCCAATGAAGTAGCCAGTTGCGTTTATGACTTCATAAAGAAGTTTGTATCGAAGGGTGTGAAAGAGTTTCGATTCTGGTCAGATAATTGTGGTAGCCATAATCAAAATCGGATAGTATTTATTATGTATGCTCATGTAGCTAAAGAATATGATATAACTATAACACATAGATTCCTTGAAAAAGGCCACACCCAAAACGAGGGTGATTCTCTCCACAATGTGATAGAAAGGGCTGCTGAACATAAAACAATTTATACACCAGATGAATGGAAATTACTTGTACGTTGGGCTAAAGTAACAGGTGATTCTTATGAAGTCATAGACGTAAATCAGTCGTTAGTGTTTGATTTTAAAGATCAGCTAAAAATAAGAACTGGGTTAAAATACAGCTAACAACAAAGTTACTTGGACAGGCATAAAAGAAGTTTGTGTCGATGGGACTCAGAGCAATAAAATCCGCTACAAATATACTTTATCCGATGATTACATGACCATTGTACTTCGAAAGGAGACTAGAAATTACAATACTCCAATCTTACACAAAGCTTATGTGGGTCCAATACCGATCAGTAATGATAAATATAAGGATATTATTAGTCTTTGCGATTCCTTAATAATACCTACCAAATACCATAATTATTTCAGAAATTTAGCTCATGGGCGTAATGTTTGATGAAAACCGTGAATCTGACTGAATAATTCTGCAATAGAATTATTTTATACTTTTTTATTACTTATTAATATTTCTTGTTGCTTAATTGTTACTATTTTGATCTCTGAAGTTGTAATTTTTAAGAATTTATTCATTTAATTAATGTTGTTATTACCTTATTATTTTTAAAAAAATATTGTGATACTGTAGTTTGGCTAATAAATGATTAGTGTATAAGTTATAGATTAGTAACTTACCAAAGAAAAGTAATCAGGTCCCAATAGCTTCAACATTACAGCCTTCTTATTCTATATAATACAAGAATAATGTCGTTGATAATTATTTGATTCAAGCTTAATGTTTATTATATTGATTGAACCAGACCTAATTGTGTGTTTTATTTATAAGATACCCTACCTACCCCAACCTACGATATTAATCTACAGACCACCTGCTTGCCTGATGGTCAAAATAAAATATGACAGTAACACATCCGCCAAAATATTACTCATTGTCGGTAGAACATAACTGGAAAGTAACATCCGTCATTCTTTGAACAATAACTTTCCGAAGAACAATGTTGGGAACAACTATGTGACTGTGTTGACTCCAAAGTAAAATGAAGCATGTGATTTTTCTGGAAAACTGTATAATAATAATTTGTTGTTTTTACTCCAGCTTAAAACAAACCTTACATTTAACTTGTATGCCAGTTTTCATAATTAAAGATTTAGAATTAAAAAGTTATGTCAAAATTCTAACATAATAATTTGAAACGGCTGCCCTGTAAAGTTTAATATTTGTCAGATCCGTCACTATTCTACGACTATGACGATATGTAAGCTAGACAGAATACAAGAGAACACGCCGTTATCATAATCCAATAAAAATGCATGTTTTTTTACTGTAGTCATCATTGTTATGACAGATAACATATTATTTATACTATTAAGAAAGACAAACAAGCCGTCTGGACGCCTGTAGTCAACTCCAAACAAAGATTTAGAGATTATATTATATATTATGTTGTGAGCTGCGAGCTCACAATTGTAGTAATTCTCAACACCTGGCAAACCGAAACAACACAAAAAACAGTACGAGTGTAGTGTACCTGTTTAAATGGATCCTTAGGCAAATTTCATTAGATGGTGGGGCTTCCTTCTACCACCTAATAAAATTATTCATAAAAAATCTTGAGTATTTCGAAACCGAATATTGAAGATACTTTAATCGGTCTTACTGCGTAAAAACTATCCATCACACTATTTCAAAATCTGTATTTTGTAAAATCTACAATCTACTGCGGGATAACTTCAAATGTCCTCGAAATAAATTTTCTCGACGATGTAGAATTTTTAACCAGCTTATTGTTTTGTTACCTTTTGTCTTATGGAATGTAACTCAAACCCAATTTTAAAAAAAACGTAATTCCAACGCAAAACGAAAGATACCCTGGCGATATAGTAGGTAACAGAACACATTGAAGTAACGGAACAGTGAAACAAGACAGGAAGCAATTATGGTCCAGTTTTCACTTCCTCACGTAAACTACTTCAGAGAATTGACAAAAGAATGTCTTATTAACGACATATTGTGCAAAGGAAGTGTCCGATTAGTGAGAAAAGACGACGTGTGTCAAAGGCCACGGGGCCCGTCTCCGGACAATTGGTTGCAGCCGATTAGCCATTCTATTCAGTCAATGTATTTTATGTATCATAGTGTAAAATATTACGCTATAATATATTAACATCATACTTACGTCCTTTTCGCATTCATCCAGCTAATAATTATAATAATTGTAATGTTTTTTTATAAAAAATATAAACATATACTTCAATCAACAAAGAATTTATATGGATCCATTGTGAATGGACCTTTTTTATAGGATAAATGTGACAAGCGAGCACACAGTCCACTTGATGGTAAGCGGTTGCTGTGGCCCGTAGACTAGACTAGATCCTTGTTTGCGAATCGAAATGCAGATGCGTTGTCAGCCGTGAGGTCTAAGATGGAATGCCTCTTTTCCAATAAAAAGGGTCTCCGGTTCTCTACACTCACCATACGAAACACAGCAGCATTAAGCTGTTATTTTACGCTGGCATTCTGTGAGAGCGTGGGTCGTTCCCCGGTCGAGTCGACCCATTCGTGTCTATAACAACTATACAATCATTAATATAGCTGCAGTATGGCTCTACCACGTTTAAATTTTGATAAAAATGTGTTACTAATCGTCGTTGTCAAACCAATATTTGCTATGAGCAAAAAGTATACTTTTGAGGATATTAAAAAAAAAGTTCTGTAATATTTAATATCAAGGTGAATTTTAAAAACCATATCAAGTTAAAGTCATATATATCATACGTAATTTTATTTGTGTTTTGAGTATTTAGATTATTTATATTTATTTATTTATTTTATATTTTTAAATCAGATTATTTTTTGCACATAACAGATTTTAAATTGTCAATTATTTGGCACATAACAGGTATTAGTGGAAAATATATCTGATTTACTACTGAACTATTACTACTGACTTTTAATACTGAAAAATATTAACAATAAGTTTTAATCAGACTTAAATTTTAAACAATCATAAAATGGATGGTAGTCTCGGTCTATAAATGGTTTTAATTCTTGTAATTGGTTGAACTTTGATTGAGTTATTTCTAATGACCTATGTTGAGGAAGCTGCCTACGTTGTGACAAAATTGTGTACTATTGCGGATGGCGAAGTTTGAAGTACACTTCACCAGTAGACTTATACAAAAATGCTCTGACATCAATCACAGTGGGATCACCCTTCCTTTTACCTGGCCGAATAGACTGAAAATTGGTGTTGAAATGCTCATAATCCTTGAAAAAATTTAAATGAACTATTCTAATGTCATAGGGTTGTTTGGGCCGCGCTTGACGCATTTTTGAAATGTAATCTTGAGGTGCTTAAATAGGCGGCTTTATATAATGTTCTATAGTAGAGTGGACACTGTCAACTTCCATCGTAGTGTGTCCCTTTTCTAATATGATTTATTACACTTCTACCTTAAAAAAATAAGCATAATTACTTAATGCACTTGCCATAATCTTATTTCTGTTTTGGTAGTTACACCCATCACTAATTATTGTAATGTGTTTATAGAAATCGCAAACTGTTTTAAGGTAATCAATTATACAGCTTGTAAATTCGTTGGACGTAACTCCTCCATCTGCTTCATGCCAAAAATAAATAACGACATCTCCAGTACGCAAGTTATAAATTGTAAAATTATGACATTGTAGTTTTTGTTTATAATACAATGCTCTTGCAAGCAATTTTGGTGCTAAAGAACACTTTGTACGTCAACAGATATTACTAGGTGGTCTGGTTAACCCTTCAAGATTTATATTGCCTTGTTTTAGCACAACGTGCTTCATCTTTTTCTGGATATGTGTTTCATAATCCTCTTGCGAAATATGTTTTACCTGAAAACTAGTGCAGACATCGCATTGGTCCTTCCTTGGTTTGTGAATTGAAATGTTCTCTTTACTAAGTACACTTAAGAAGGTATTTCCTGAAACTGGCTTTTTGTTTTATTCATTACACTATGTTTTATAAACCGCATGCATGTGCAAGTGTGATCGAAAAGTTGACTCTACGTAAATGCGTAGGTGTATAGTATAGTATAGTAGTATATACGTATAGTGACTAGGCACTTTCGGGAGTAAACTGAGCCATTCGGACACCGTTCCTTGTGTACTTCTGATGGTGGCCAAGACACTACGATTACGTCCAATTAAAATAGGGGATTCATTGTCATCTGCCATCACTGGCATTGCTGATGTATCTTTAACCCAGCGTAAGAAAGAATCACGTCCGAGATCAAGTGTGTTTAAAAAAAAAACATTCTGTACACTTTTATTTTGGCATTTTAGGAATCAAACTTAGGCACAAAAATATCAAAAACGGTTTCTTTCCTGACAGTAATAGAATTATCACGTTTTCTTTGCTTACAAAAATTTCTACAAAAGCTTTTTTTTCACCCCATGAATTCATATTCCAAAACTTGACATGCAATGCAGCTCGTTTTTCTTCTGATACTAAACCACACATAAAACTATTTATAGATTTTTGTTTTATTGCAGTATGATTACAACGAGTTTTTACAGATCTGGCTTCTTTTGGAATGCTTTGTTCTAGCTTCCCATCTTTTTTTTGGTAACCCATGTATTGGTTAGTGGTTTAAAAATGAACTTATCTGCCTGTCAACTTATTGGTAATTTATGGGTACAAACTACTTTAGTTGATTTACAAATCTTATTTATTAGTGTAAAATTTCTTGAGACTTATAAGTGATTTACAAAACATGCGCTTATTTATCTATTACTTATTAGCTAGTTAATGTACTGTTAATCTTGTTTTGTGGTTAGACTAAACACATAGCAGATATTCTACTAAACAATCACAATTGACCGTGGTCAAATAAAAAATGCTATGTGCATGTTTGTCACATAGCAGGTTTTGAAAAGTTGTCATGGTTCGTCTTACAGTCCTCAAAAGCACATGGCAGTTATTTCATAGGAAAGATTGATTGGTGAACTACTATTCCTAGTCAAAATGTTAAAATCTCGAAAAGTGCACATAGCAGATTTTGGTTTGACAACGACGTTATGTCATTTAAAAGATATTAAAAATGTTTATTGGAGTATTTCTACTGCGGTGATTTAAATTACGTAAATATAAGCATTTTTATTTAAAATATTGACATAATTATGATCTCCTGACCGATTTCTACCAGATAATCTTCTGAATTCTCAATTTATGTTACGAAAAATATTAAAAACGATAATTGCGGAGTTTCTTTTTTCGCCGTTTCCGTTTTAGGCCGACCACATACATACGGAATTCCGTTTCGGGATTCCGTTTCGATATTCCGATTCGAGATTCCGAACGCAGCAAGTCCATATAAAATCTATGACACGTACGGTATTTTTCCGTACGGAATTTTCTCCGATTCGAGATTCCGTATGACCGCCTGTGCGTTCGGAATCCCGAACGGAAAAAAACCGCTCCGAACGCAAGTCTTCCATAGATTTTGTACGAGTCGCAACACACATACGTAAAAATTCCGTACGGAACGCGGTCAGTGTTCGTCGCACGAGCGAAGCGGGTAGGTGTATTTATGTATGTTTTTACATTTAATCTTATAGGTGTATAGCTTTTCGTAACCTTTCATCTTATTTTATTTAATAATTCATCGAAAGAGTTTACAGAAATCCATATTTAAAACATATCTCTGGATAGATAGATCTTTTTACATAATATTGACTATATTGCAAGCTTGGGGAGATAAGGGGATGCACCCAGTAACAATGATACAGCAACAATGGAATCGCAACCAGAAAATCGTCGTCATTATTCGCTGCCAGAATGTCTAGACTCAATGGCTAACCTCTCTCAACTGACCCTTGTTATTCCGAACGGAAATAAACGTATGTGTGTGATATTCACGGAATCGATTCAGGATTCCGAAACGGAATCACGAAACGGAATTCCGTATGTGAGGCCGACCTTAACGTTTATTCTCGTGAACTTTGCTTATACTTAGGCCGACCACATACATACGGAATTCCGTTTCGGATTCCGTTTCGATATTCCGATTCGAGATTCCGAACGCAGCAAGTCCATATAAAATCTATGACCCGCCACACGTACGGTATTTTCCGTACGGAATTTTCTCCGATTCGAGATTCCGTATGACCGCCTGTGCGTTCGGAATCCCGAACGGAAAACCGCCCGAACGCAAGTCTTCCATAGATTTTGTACGAGTCGCAACACACATACGTAAAATTCCGTACGGAACGCGGTCAGTGTTCGTCGCACGAGCGAAGGGTAGGTGTATTATGTATGTTTTACATTTAATCTTATAGGTGTATAGCTTTTCGTAACCTTTCATCTTATTTTATTTAATAATTCATCGAAAGAGTTTACAGAAATCCATATTTAAAACATATCTCTGGATAGATAGATCTTTTTACATAATATTGACTATATTGCAAGCTTGGGGAGATAAGGGGATGCACCCAGTAACAATGATACAGCAACAATGGAATCGCAACCAGAAAATCGTCGTCATTATTCGCTGCCAGAATGTCTAGACTCAATGGCTAACCTCTCTCAACTGACCCTTGTTATTCCGAACGGAAATAAACGTATGTGTGTGATGTATTCACGGAATCCCGATTCGGGATTCCGAAACGGAATCACGAAACGGAATTCCGTATGTATGAGGCCGACCTTAGTGACTGAGATAAAATAGGCAATAAACTATGTCCAGTGATTGCTCGTGAGTCGACTCATGTAGCTCCGACAGAATATCAGCGCTGCGGTGATTCAGTTACTGTAGCATTATGCTGAGTTGGTTGGTACTTGGTAGGTTAGCCTTTTTATTGCTTTTTGAATTTTTTTTAAAAAGTATTTTGTCATTAAGGTTTTTTTTTGTAAAAGTAATTGCAGCAGCATTGAATAAACATGTTCGTTTTTTAGTAGATTTCAAAGAAAATTGTCGAAAGATAAATGTTTCATGTTAACCATCAAAAGTGCACAAGACATACATGAATATATTACAACAAACACAAATAAAATAAACACTTATCCCAGAGTATCACAAACAATAAACCTATATTATGTTTCTCTTTATTCAATATTGCATTGCAAAAATATGATAAGAAGTAGAAGCTATTTGTTGTTAATGTTACAATAACTATGTTCTGATTAAGAAAATAATAACAAAAATTTTGAGGTAAATTTTTATTTATTTCTGTGATTTGGTATGTAGTTAATAGTTTTGTGTTTGTACATAAATTAATTCTGAATTTAGAAGAAATGGGATATAGAATTGTACATTGATTTGATTTTTTTAAATTCAAATGACAATTCAATGTAATCAAACAAAATAAACATTTAATTTGTTGCAAACAAAAGATAATTACACAATATACCATTAATAAAATGTAATAACTTACCGTTACTATCATGCAATGATTCTCCTTCACAGCTCCGCAGCAGCCGAAGAAGGCGACTATGAACACAATTATTCCAACAATAATCAGAACAATTGGACCGGATGTGTAGAAGTTCTCATCAGTCAGATCAATGTAGGGATGGGAGCTAGCTTCAACCCAGATTCCAACTATCAAAATAATAAATCCGGTTATCTAAAAATAAAAAAGTATTAAGAATGCTATAAAATTTATTATAAAAATGTTAATATTAAATACATCAATAAAGAAAGTCAACTGGCATTAACATCATTATACTCTTCAAAGATCCTAATATTAGGTATTTATCAATACACACAAAACCATAATTCTATGGTGTCCTAAGAATCAGTGTAGTATCAGGAGCATTAACTTAGTATGGATAACTTGAATATTGATGATTCAAATATGTATGACCAAGGTTATATATGCTATACCAATATTATTTCTGGGCCTCTGATTGTACACACTACAACAATGTATGTAGATTGTACCTTGATTTAAGTGCCCAAAAACTTTCAAAGTTCAAACCAAACAGTATATATTATATAGATTACAGCATTTAGTTTTTAATAGGTCTGGCACTGCAATTGCCAAAAATAACAGGCGAAAAATAATAACAATTCTGACACAAGTCTCACTGCAGGGTGCATGCCTCACATCTCTGAATGTTTTTGGGGTGAGGAAAAGTATGTCGCACTGATATAATGCGTATTGGTGGACTTCACATAATTCAAAATTTCCTAATGTTCATGTCCTCCAAATATTTTTATTATTTTTATTGGAGGGGACAAACGAGCATGCGGCTCACCTAATTAATCTTAAGTACTACCACGGTACCACCAAAAATTCTTCAGACATGCAGGTTTTCTTACAATCTTTCCATTCCCCATTAAGAAAGGTTAAATCGGCAACTTAAATTGCAATTAACAATTTCTTTGGTGAATAATTATGTTGTGCAATTAATGACTCATTTGTAAGACTTGTTTTGTAAATGCGTAAATCCTTAGAATGATAAAAGTTCTGGTCAAAATGAATATTTATAAATGCATTTCGTGCAACATAAAGATTTTAAGGAAAAACACAACAAAATTTTGTACATTTTCCTAGTTTCACACCCTTCTATAGAAATATGCATTGCTTACCGCAAACAAAAGATTGAAGCAAAAGAGAAGGTATTTAACACACGACATTCCCGCACCAATGGCCATTTTAGTAGGTAATTTATATTTTCTTCTGCTCTAATTTTTCAACTGAATCTGGAACAAGAAGAGGATAATTAATAAAATTCAAAGCACATTCCGTAGACAAGGTAAAACATCGATTTCCGATGTTATCACAACACAACGCAAAAGTGCGAGTTTTTAATTATTAACGTACTAATAACAATAGCAATAATTAAAAAATATAAACGAAACCAAAATTAGGATTAGTATTTAGAATTAAAATCAATAACTTACCGTTGGACCGTCTAACATTTAGCAAACGCGACACAACACAAACACATCAACTAAACGTAGTATACCTACTATATTCTCCTTGACATCAACCACAAACTAGAAACTAAAAATATCGATATTTTCTTAAAGAAATATCGACGATATATATCGATATTTTCTTATAAAATATCGATACATATATTATGTGTAATAATATTTTTAATCGCGATATATCGATATTTATTTTAGAGTATCCAATTCGTATCAATTTCGATATATTTTTTAACAGTGGTAGAGCCGCGCTGCAGCTTCTGCTGTAGCATGGATGGGCCGGCTCGAACCGCGGTACCACGACCTCACAGAATACCAACGTAAAGTAGGAGCTTTGCTTCTGCGTTTCGCTTGGTTAGTGCAGGTGGCCAGAGGCCCAATCACCCCACATAACATGATAGCGGAATTTAAAAGAAAGAACTACCCCAGGAGGGTACCAGCACCCCTGGTAATGGAGAATCCTCACTGAGCATCCACGGTCAAGCCACCTCTTCCTGAGCGTGGGTGCTCAGGCTGCCCGCGTATTCTGGGGGCAAAATCCGCTCTATACTAACACTGCACGGGCAAACAGAGCAATAAAACCATGGCGACCCTGCCACGCTATCCGCGGACTTCTGCAACATCAGGGGACTTCACTCGAACCTTAACGCCGTCCACTACCATCTAGAGACGGCGAAGCCGGCCTTGCTCTTCTTGACCGAGACGCAGGTGTCCTCTCCGGCTGATACTTCGTACCTGTCCTACCCGGGGTACAAATTAGAACACTTTGTGCCCCGGGCTGGAGTTTGCGTATACGTCAGAAAGGATATCTGTTCTCGACGCCTCGGCAGTCTTGAAGGTACGGACCTGTCCATCCTTTGGCTGCGCGTAGACAGCGACGACCATCCCCGCGTCTACGGGTGCCTGTATAGGTCCCATAGCGGCAATGCCGACACAGACGGACTCATCGACCACGTCCAAATGCCTACAGATTTCTTGCTACAACAGATCCCATCCGTAGAGATCGTGATACTTGGCGATTTTAACGCCCACCACGCTGAATAGCTCGGTTTACGTTTAACTGATCATGCGGGAGATCTGTTTATGACTTTGCCTTGGCATATGGTCTGACACAACTGCTACTAGGTTACTTCGCCTACGCGGATTCCAGATGTGGAGGATCATACACCTTCCTGTTGGACCTTCTGCTGACCTCTCATCCGGACGGATATCAGGTTTCCGTCGACGCCCTCTTGGCTCTTCGGATCATTGTCTGATCCGAAGTGTGGTGCCACTCACGCTCTCCTCGCGGTTGCGTTCTGCAGGTTGCCGCCATGTTTGGCATTACAGGTCGGCGGATTGGGATGGAATGCGGTCTTTCTTTGCATCCTACGCATGGGGCAGGTTTGCTTCTCGCCGGATGATCCCAGCGCTGTTGCTGAGTCTGTCACCGATGTGGTGCTACAGAATGGAACTATTTATTCCATCATCTGTGGTACCCATCGGAGGCAGATCGCAGCCTTGGTTTGGTCGCTCCTGTAAGACTGCATTACGCAGTAAGCAGGAGTGTTATCAGGTCTGGGCTGAGGCTTCGGCGGCTCAGGATGTAAACACCAGCATGCAAAAGTATAACTTTGCCTCCAGGTCCTTCAAAGAGTTATTGCCAAGGCAAAGTCAGAGCACATAGGCAGAATCGGCGA
This sequence comes from Parnassius orleans, assembly GCA_029286625.1. Classification (NCBI taxonomy): domain Eukaryota; kingdom Metazoa; phylum Arthropoda; class Insecta; order Lepidoptera; family Papilionidae; genus Parnassius; species Parnassius orleans. The sequence goes on from JAGSMP010000051.1 coordinate 2,309,708, forward strand.
GAAACTAGTTCGCCTTCCTTCGGAACCCGTGCATTCTGGTCTCTCGCCAAGGCTGTCCAGGAATTTCTGTAAGCCATCACTACCATCTCTGCACAGGAGGATGACTCACTGGCCCACGACGCAAAAGAGAAAGCCGACCTTTAGGCTCCTTTTGCGTCCAACTCGACTCTTGATGACAGGGGGAACACACCGCCGACCATCCTGCAGTGTGAGTGCTCTATGCCTGATGTGCGATTCACACAGTGCTCAGTACGCAAAGCACTCCTCTCCCTGAACATCCACAAGTCGAGTGGGCCTGATGGAATCCCGCCAATTGTGCTGAGGACGTGCGCTCCAGAGTTGGCACCGGTTCTAACGCGTCTTTTTCGGTACTCCTACTCCCTAGGCGTTGTCCCGAATTCATGGAAGACAGCTTTCGTGCACCCGATCGATAAAAGGGTAACCGCTCTGATCCGTCCAATTACAGGCCTATCGCCATCACCTCCTTGTTCTCGAAAATAATGGAGTCCATTATTAACTGCCAGCTCATGCGGTACTTGAGGAGCACCAGCTGATTAGTGACTGCCAGTACGGTTTCCGTCGGGGTCGCTCAGCTGGTGATCTTCTTGTTTACCTAACACATAGATGGGCACAGGCGATCGAGTCCAAGGGAGGATTAGCCGTTAGTTTGGACATAGCGAAGGCCTTCGATCGGGTCTGGCACAAAGCGCTTCTTTCGAAGCTTCCTTCCTATGGGCTTCCCGAGAAATTGTGCAATTGGATCACCAGTTTTCTGGCTGATCGGAGCATCAAGGTCGTAGTAGACGGTGCGTGCTCCGATTACAAGACTATTAACGCTGGTGTTCCACAGGGCTGCGTGCTATCACCAACGCTGTTTCTTCTGCATATCAATGATATGTTGCAAACCGGTAACATTCATTGCTATGCGGATGACAGCACTGGTGATGCTCTATACACCGGCCATGCCAATATTTCTCGGGAAGACGTCGTTGAGTACCGGAACAAACTTGTGTCTGAAGTCGAGACTTTGTTGAACAAAGTCTCGGATTGGGGTGACTAAATCTAGTCCAGTTCAACCCCAGAAGACACAAGTTTGCGCGTTTACCGCTAAAAGGAACCCTTTGTCGTATCTCCTCAGTTTCAAGGCACTCCTTGTTGCCTCAGCCAGTATCGGAATCCTCGGCGTTGACATATCGAGTGACGTGCAGTTTCGTGGTCACTTGGAAGAGGCCAAATTAGCCTCTAAAAGCTTGGCGTGCTCAGTAGAGCAGGGCAGTATTTCATGCCGGCACACCGCCTGCAACTTTACAAGGCGCAGGTTCGGCCTCACATGGAATACTGTTCCCATCTCTGGGCAGGGGCTCCCCAGTGCCAGCTCCTTCCACTTGACCGCATTCAGCGCAGAGCGAATCGAATCGTCGACGACCGAGTTCTTTCCGATCGGCTTGACTCACTAGCACTGCGTAGAGATGTTGCATCTCTTTGCGTATTTTGTCGCATGTACCACGGGAGTGCTCTGAGGTGTTCGGACTAATTCCAGCCGCTCAATTTCACCATCGCACATCGCGACAAAACTCGCGATACCATCCATACCATCTGGATGATTGGCGGTCCACCACTGTGCGATTTAGAAGATGTTTTCTTCCTCGCACAACTTCCTTGTGGAACCGATTACCACCTGCGATTTTTCCGGACCGATACGACTTAGGGACCTTCAAGAAAAGAGCCTACTCCTTTTAAAGGCCGGCAACGCATCTGCAATTCCCTGGTGTTGCAGTTGTTCATGCGCGGCGGTAGTCATAACATCAGGTGAACCGCATGCTCGTTTGCCCCTCTCCTATAAAAAAAAATTTAAAATGTTGTATTAATGGGCAAAACATGACACAACAAAAGGAGCTACGAAAGCATTCATGTGTGGTTGTCTTTTTTTATTTTCGTCGTCCAACCGTCAGTAATATAAAATTTTGGGCCTTATCCTTACATCATCCAAATGATGCCGATATATCGATATCTATCACGCAATTATAACGATACTGTTTAAAAATATCGATTCGATATATATCGATATATTTTTTCGCATGCCCATCCCTACTAGAAACATTCACGCGTCACATAAACACAACAGCAACACAGGTTCAGTGTTACCAGATAAAAATTGCAAGCTACCGTGTCAATCAGCAGACTAAAATTACCGTGTTTTAAGTATAATTATTACCTTAGATTAATTTTGAAATTACAGTGTATATTACCGTGTCAATGTAAAACAAAATACAAAATTTTTATGATCTTTTTTTATTAGTAATAAAAATTTCTTCCAAAAGTTCCACTTCTTGGTCATAAATTGACAAAGTCATTTTTGTAATCATGTCGTTCGATATGGTGTAATATTAACACAATTTCCATTTCTGTGAATAGATTGCTTAGCCAGAGTGTTTCTATTTATAGTCTTCGTAATCAGTATATTTCTTTTCTTCGTTTTGATGTCATTTACTTGACTGAACAGACTCTCACATACATCATTGGAGTGGGACAAGGAGAGATGTCACTTTTGTCGCTGCCCTTTATGATCTCGTGTTGTACGATTTTGTAAAGAATATTTTATGCACCAGTAAATAATAAAAAAATATTTAAAGAAATGTAATTCCATTCATTCATTAATATACTACTAATTTAAATATATTTAACTTATTTAATATTTATTTTAATATATTTAACTTATTTAATACTTATTTAATATATTTATTAATTATACAAAAGAAAAAACCACTTCCAGAAAATCGTTTTCATTTTGCCGGAATTTTTTACCTGACAAGCAATGAAATGTTTGGAGATTTCCTGAACAGCGGTGGCTGGTGTTGCTGATTAAGTCTACCTAATTAGAATATGCGTTTTGTTTTATGCAGTTTTTTATAATTTTGGATTCAAAGTCGACTATTATTTACACGGTAATTTATATTAAAAAATACCGTAGAAAATGACACGGTAATAGATCATTACCGTAGACTGTGTTTTGGTAAAAATACCGTGCATTTACCAGCATTTACCGTAATTACCGTGTATCTTGTAACACTGCACAGATTTGATTTCACATTCATAAATACAGATAGAAATAAAAATACGCTGAAAAGACAATAAACACAAACCAGTGTTGCCATTGCATAAAATTTAAAGTTGCTAGCCAGTATTAAAATTGTTATGTAAATATCGTTTACTAAAAATCCTCTAGATGTCGCTTAACTTTTTTTAAGGGGAAGGGAAGGTTAACATCCGGAGTGGGAAAATTAATTTATTGTAAGGTTGTTTTGCTACTTTGCACATTATGTTACTGAAACTTTAAGGAAGTTACTTGGTTATTGCTGACAATAACGTATTACATACAAGATATTTTTAATTAACCTATTTTGCTTTTATTCTATTCTAATCTAAAGATACAAATATACACAGGTATGTCGTGGTCATCATCATTACAGCCTTCACAAGTCCAATGCTGAACATAGGCCTCCCCCAAGGAATGCCACAAAGAACGGCCTGAGCCACCTGCATCCATCGACTTCCTGCATGTCTTACCAGGTCGTCACTCCATCTAGTTGGGGGATGCCCTACACTTCGTCCGCCGGTACGAGGTCGCCACTCGAGAACCTTTTCCCCATCGGTTATCGGTTCTTCGAGCTATATGGTCGGCCCATTGCCACTTCAGCTTACTAATCCGTTGGGCTATGTCAGTCACTCTGGTTCTACTGCGGATATCCTCGTTTCTAAGTTTATCACGCAGAGAAACCCCGAGCATAGCCCTCTCCATAGCTCGCTGAGCGACCTTGAGCTTCCTCATACGGCCAGCAGTGAAGGACCACGTCTCAGTTCCATAGGTCATCACTGGCAACACGCACTGGTTGTACAGTCTATTTTTCAAGTTTTGAGGTATACCTGACGAGAAGATATGCCGTAATTTCCTGAACGCTGCCCAGCCGTGTTGAATCCGTCGATTTACCTCTCGGTCGAAGTTGGACTTACCTAGTCGGACTATTTGTCCCAGGTAAACATACTCGTCAACAACTTTGAGCTTAGTGCTCCCAACAACTACCGGCATAGGTATGACATGGACATTAAACATGATCTTTGTTTTGTCCATGTTCATCTTAAGTCCTATCCGTTGGGAGACACTATTGAGGTCATTGAGCATAGTGCTTAGGTCCTCCAGCGATTCTGCCATAAGGACTATATCGTTTAATACCGTATCCTTTCCAGTACAGTAGCTTGAAAACGTCTTCCAATGCAGCGGTGAAGAGTTTCGGGGATATAACGTCACCCTGTCTTACACCTCTCTGCAGTTGGATAGGTTTCGTACTCTGGTTCTGTACTCGGATAGCCATCGTAGCCCTACTGTACAAACACTTCAGCACCTCGATATACCGACAGTCAACTTGGCACCGCTGAAGGGACTGCAGCACCGCTCAAATTTCGACGAAATCAAAGGCTTTCTCATAGTCCACATACGCCAGACATAGTGGCAAATTGTACTCTTCGGACTTCTGTACAATTTCCCCGTGTAGTGGCGGGTTAGAATACCCACTACCCCATATCTTCCCGTGGGTGTCGTAAGAGGCGATAGAGGGAAACTGAGGCAGAAGATGGGCAGCAGCATCTTTCTGATAACAGCAAATAACAATAAAAAAAACTGCAGTTGCCAACCCGCTCGCCAAGCGTGGCAACTATGGCAATATACCCCCTAATGAAGAAAGTTACGAAGAGACGACCCCCAGTCCCCGGCGGCCCCACTATTCCTGGCTACGGTGGCGACCATGGTAACGGCGGGGCAGGGGGTGCTAAGAATCTCCGGTGGAGGTTCGGTTGCCACCTACGATGACTCGACCTGGCAACTTATAACGCACGCACTCTGAGGACTGACGAGAAGATCCTAGAGCTGGAAGAAGAGATAGACAAGTTGCGCTGGAATATTATAGGATTATCCGAGGTCCGAAGAGAGGAGGAGGACACGGTAATCCTCGAATCCGGCAACTTGTTCTATCACCGGGAGGGCGACCATCTGTCCCAAGAAGGTGTCGGATTTATCGTCCACAAGTCTCTCGTTAACAACGTTGTGAAGATTGGTAGAGTGTCGACGAGGGTTGCGTACCTTATACTCAGAATCACCAAACGGTATTCGCTGAAGGTCATACAGGTTTACGCACCAACCTCGGCACACCCCGATGAGGAGGTGGAGGAAATGTATGAGGATATTTCTAGAGCCATGCATTCCTCCAAAACCCACTATACGGTGTTAATGGGAAACGTCAACGCAAAGCTAGGCACAGAGAGAACGGTGAGCTGAAAGTAGGAAATTCGGATTAGGGCAACGGAAGCCAAGGGCTAGCAGCTGGCCGACTTCATGGAGAAAGAGGGACTTTATGATGAACTCTTTCTTCCAGAAGCGGCCCCACAGGAAGGTTCGACAAAAAATGAGATTGACTTCATTATGACGACTAGACGCCAACTGTTCAGTGATGTCTCAGTGATCGCGAGGGTGAAAACTGGTAGCGATCACCGAATGGTTAGAGGCACACTGAACCTAAACGTTAAGTTGGAGAGGTGTCGTCTAATGAAGTCAACGCTCCGTCCCCCTCGTGCTCTAATCCAAAGTCCCGAAACCTTTCAGCTCGAGTTACAAAACCGTTTTCAGTGCTTAGAAGATTGCAATGCAGTGGACGATATGAATGATAAGCTCGTGGAAACTGTCCATGCGGTCGGAGCTAAGTTTTGTATGACCCGCTGCAGAAGAATACAAAAACTCTCCGATCACACTCTTAATATCATGGCTGTTAGACGAGAAATGAAGCTGCAATCTTCAGTAGATTTGATAGCATACAGGCAACTGAACAGACAGATCTATAAATGCATGCGGCGGGACTTACGCAACTTTAATACTGCTCGTATTGAAGAAGCGATCGAGCGGAACCAGGGCTCCAAAGTCTTTGCTAGAGATCTGTCTGCCAGAAAAAGTCAATTGTCGAAGCTGAAGACCGATTGTGGCAGCGTCGTTTCCGGGAAACCTGAGATTTTGAGTGAGATTGAGAGGTTCTATGGGCAGCTGTACACATCATCGTTGGAGCCACACGCAAGTGTGAGTAAAGATCCAAAAGCAAGTCTTATCCGACACTATTCCGACGATATTCCGGACGTCAGTCTGAGCGAGATTAGAATGGCTCTCCAGCACCTTAAAATCGGCTAGGCCACAGCCGAGGATGGAATTACAGCGGAGCTTCTGAAAGCGGGTGGAAAACCGGTACTTGTAGTCCTTCAGAAGCTCTTTAATTCCGTCCTCCATGGTGGCACTACACCGGAGGCGTGGAGCAGAAGTGCGATGTCGTGGTCAGATCATAGAATTCACTTCACAATGTGGTCGACTATTTCATCGCTTCTATCTCGCGTCATCGCCCCCGCCTCTGTGTAATTTAAATATTAAACTATACAAAAATATCATAAAGTGTATACACATTTACAATAACGATATTTCGCGATTACCTAAGAAGTTTATATGTGTGAAGACAGCCGGCGCCAAATCATTGTGGCTGCAGCCCTTGAACCACGAAGCAGATCAGCATAAGTCTAGGTGAGTGCACATGCATTACTTCACATCCTTCCTGTAGCCTGAATTCAGGCCCTTTGCAGTATCGCGAAATAGTAAATTCGCACCGCACCATACAATCCATTAATTTACGTATAATCGTCAATCATTGAAATTGCAGTGAAGATATTTTAATTTTTAAAAGAAACCGTTGGACATAGTTGCCGACTGAAATTGATACAAATGCTCCCGACGGAGAATATAAATGGCTCTTGAACTATCGAGACCACGCGACAAAGAGCGTTGCTACCGCAGAAGAAATAATTGTGTAAATATCATTTTAAATTTGGAAGAGCTATGTTGTTTAATTAGGAATGATAATACATTCATTGAAATTGAATTATAAATAACTTTCAAATAAATTTGTCGGTACGATACGCGCCTCCTATTGTAAGTTAATTGTACTATGTCTATACCTTCGCGCTAGTGCAAGCAATAAGTTGACAAAGTTTTAGCGCAATTTGATGAATGCTATGACAGCGCATAAAATACGAACAAACAAACATTATTTTTTATATTCCACGTATATTACTCTACATATTATACAGACTACAAGCTTTTAATTTCATCATCGTAAATACTTAAATATTTTCTAATCAACTAATATCGTCCTAAATCCTTACTGCTCATAAATGACATGCATAATCTCCATACGTAATAGGAAATACTGTATTATACTGTATTGTATCTCATTCTCTCGCAGGCGTATATGTTCAAGAGTCATTTATATTCTCCGTCGGGAGCATTTGTATCGTTTTCAGTCGGCCATTATGTCCAACGGTTTTGTTAATATTTCATAATATTTTCTATGGGAACTATATGAATGATCTGTCATCTGTCATCAATGTGAATATCTGCCACCAGGGCGGCGCCACTAAAAGTGATTAATATATGACAGATTTCATAGTTGGGAAGTTAATTTGTTAGAAAAATGTAAAGGTTAATGTTTCTTTCTGTACTATTAGCTATATTTTATATTAATAAGATTAAAATAAATAAACCAAACCACAAATATTCATAAAAGTAAAAATTAAAAATTAAGTAAAAATGTGCAAAAGATTAAAGAGCAAACGACTGAGGTATTTTTTGTGTATTAATATAATACTATAGAAACTGATAAACTTTTATTAAAAACTAACTTCTCAATTAAATGACATTGTGTAACAAAAACTTTACCTCGGTGTCAACTAGCGACATCTGGTGAGCAGAAAATTATTAGCCCTCATTGTGGGATCATCAACACTTTAAAAAAAATATCTTCACTCGCAATTTCCAAGAAGTCATATTTTGAACTCAATAATAGTCCATTGATTTTCGTTGCGTGGACACCCGCGTCTGTGTGCGTTTTTATCAGAATAATTGTCAGCCGCCATAATGCGTATTTTAAATAAATATTTTACGATATGATCACTAATGTTTGACCATATCATGAAGTAGCCGTGCGTTTATTCATTGATCTGGCCAAACCATATCATTAAGTGGTGCGCGCATATTTTCCATTTCATGAAATACAACCATTTCATGACATGATCTACTTTATGAAATTATCAATTCTACAATCTGGCTACGACACATACATAAACACCTGTCATTTATATTATTACCACGCAACTAATTGGTACTAACTTATTAAAAATTACAAAAATCTAACAATCAATTAAACGCATGAACCATGCCCTTTTGGTTAAAATTATAATATGGCGAGATGGCCCAGAAAATGGATAAAATTATCCCGGCAGATGTGACCAAAAATGGTTATAATCTAGGCGAGGGGCCAAAATATGGCGTGTTGATTTAACTGACCAACTGCTGGTTCAGAGTTATTAAAATGATGATTATACGTAAATTAATGGATTGTATGGTGCCCTAAATTCGGGCTACAGGAAGGATGTGAAGTAATGCATGTGCACTCACCTAGACTTATGCTGATCTGCTTCGTGGTTCAAGGACTGCAGCCACGATGATTCGGCGCCGGCTGTCTTCACACATATGAACTTCACAGATAATCGCGAAATATCATTATTGTAAATGTGTATACACTTTACGATATTTTTGTATAGTTTAATATCTAAATTACACAAAGGCGGGAGCGATGACGCAAGATAGAAGCGATGCGGTTGATTTCATGTCTTCTAAACTTATGAGAATCCCGTTAACACCAGAGTGCACATGCAAAAGGTATAAAAGGCGGTAGATAGGAAACCCGGAAATGGGCTTTGCGGAATTAACGAATCTCATAAGCGTTAGGCGGCAGTGCAAAAGCGGCGCGAACTTCCCCCCGGCCTTGAGGTATCCTCAAATAGCAAAAGAAAATATAAAATAATATATATAGCGGATAAATACTTACATAGTAGCGAAACGAAGCGATATTATGACGTAGAAATTAAAACTAAATACATAAACAATAATGCAAAATTAACTTATAATATTTATAATGTACCCAATCATTGTGTTGGTAAAGGACACAGTTTGACAAGAGTGTGTTTTAGGGTAGAATTCTTAAGTTTAACTTGCGCAACGCGTGCTACAGCATCTCTACCTGGTTACAATTCGGTGACAACGTCTAAAGACCACAGAAGCGGTGGAGTATTATCCATGTCTATTAGAACTACTGTTGCTACAGAAATGGCGACAGCATTCTTATTCCACTTTGCCCTACTCTGTTATGTATGCAAGTATTCCAATCTAAAGCGTTTACAAAACGACTGAACTAAAAAATCTATTAAAGAAAAGCGTGATAACAGATTAATACGTTCTTTACTAAAATCAGCGGCTGGAAAACATTCAAGCAGTTTTAAATGTAGGAAATGTGCTGGTGTGAGTGCAATAGGTTCTGAAGAGTCACTACTTAAAACATAAAGCGGGCGAGAATTTAAGATACATTCGATCTGACAAAGTGTAGTAAGCATTTCTTCATACGTGAGGATTTGCTTGCCTATAACGCGAAACAAATGGTTTTTTACAACCTTATAATATATACTTACCTTATAATATTGGACACCAAATGTGGAGGGCTTGGAGGGTTGAGTTTTCAAATAATGCGATTATCAGTGAGCACCTGATTGAATGCTTTATAATATTCTTCAGATTGTAAAAAGCAATGTAATTCATGTAAATATGAACGCTAGGCGACAAAATTAGTATCGTTATCGCTGTGTACAAATTTACACGGACCTCTCCGAGAGATTAATCTCATAAAGGCGTCTAAAAAACTTGTCGAACTTAGATCAAGACGCTAGTTCTAAATGCACTGCCTTAGTAACAAGGCATACGAATAAACATAAATAAGTCTTCTGGCGGCGCATACCACGCTTACGCGTCAATGTAATATAAAGTGGGCCCGAAAAATCCACACCTGTGTGGGTAAACGCATTGCACTGCTCTAAGCGGCAAGCAGGCAACGCAGACATCATAGGGTAAGTAGGTTTAGGTTTATGTATAAAACAGATGTTACACCTATGAATGCGGTATCTAACTACGCAGCGAGCCGATAATATCCAATATTTCTCCCGTAATGCAACAAGTAAATACTGAGGACCGGCGTGAACATTTCTTTCTTATTTCTTATTTATTTATTGGCTATTTTGTTTCATTACATAACATTGGTACGTAAATATTACTATTTAAATGATATAAGATTACATTAGACTATTAAAATTACAAATTAAAATACATCTAAATTTACATTTACATTATTTTACATGTCAAGCAAGTCACAAAATGAACATTTTCATATATTCTTCTATATTATAAAAGCGTGATTCAAAAAGAATGTTTTGTTACTTTTCGAACGCGTTTAATGGAAGTCTTGTTATTTCTAAAGGCAATTTATTGTACATTTTGATTTTAATGGAAAACCTTGCTTGGACGCTTTGACTAATCTGGTTCTTGGAACAAATAATCTTTCGCGATTTCTTGTATTGTTGTTGTGTACGTGCATCTTCATTGGTAGTTCACTTTTTTGCTGGTGCACTTCCAGAAGCGAACTATAAATATACAACGACACGACAGTCATGATTTTCGCTTTTTGGAAATAGGCTCTAGCTGATGTCAATCTTTGCAATCCATGTATAATTCTAATCGACCTTTTTTGACAAATCAGTACCCTTTCAATTTGTGAAGCATTTCCCCATATCGTAATCGCGTAGCTAATAATTGAGTGCCAATATGCAAAATAGACGGATATTAGAATTTTCCTGTCAATAATGGGCTTAAGCTTAAATAAGTAGTAATTTTCACTGGCTAACTTTTTACAAACATTATCTATATGGGTTTCATAACTTAAAGTGGAATCGAGAGTACACCCTAAAAATGTGACTTCACTATTTGTGACTTTATTTGTTTTTTTGCTTGCATAATTAATTATGGTACTTTTTACTGCATTCAAAATTATTCCGTTTGCTTCAAACTATTTTCTAAGTATATTTAAAATTTCATCTGTTTTCTTGGCTACTTGAAATGCGTTTTATCTTTAACACCAAGGCATACGAATAAACATAAATAAGTCTTCTGGCGGCGCATACCACGCTTACGCGTCAATGTAATATAAAGTGGGCCCGAAAAATCCACACCTGTGTGGGTAAACGCATTGCACTGCTCTAAGCGGCAAGCAGGCAATGCAGACATCATAGGGTAAGTAGGTTTAGGTTTATGTATAAAACAGATGTTACACCTATGAATGCGGTATCTAACTACGCAGCGAGCCGATAATATCCAATATTTCTCCCGTAATGCAACAAGTAAATACTGAGGACCGGCGTGAACATTTCTTTCTTATTTCTTATTTATTTATTGGCTATTTTGTTTCATTACATAATATTGGTACGTAAAATATTACTATTTAAATGATATAAGATTACATTAGACTATTAAAATTACAAATTAAAATACATCTAAATTTACATTTACATTATTTTACATGTCAAGCAAGTCAGAAAATGAACATTTTCATATATTCTTCTATATTATAGAAAGCGTGATTCAAAAAGAATGTTTTTGTCACTTTTCGAACGCGTTTAATGGAAGTCTTGTTATTTCTAAAGGCAATTTATTGTACATTTTGATTTTTAATGGAAAACCTTGCTTGGACGCTTTGACTAATCTGGTTCTTGGAACAACTAATCTTTCGCGATTTCTTGTATTGTAGTTGTGTACGTGCATCTTCATTGGTAGTTCACTTTTTTGCTGGTGCACTTCCAGAAGCGAACTATAAATATACAACGACACGACAGTCATGATTTTCGCTTTTTGGAAATAGGCTCTAGCTGATGTCAATCTTTGAAATCCATGTATAATCCTAATCGACCTTTTTTGACAAATCACTACTCTTTCAATTTGTGAAGCATTTCCCCATATCGTAATCGCGTAGCTAATAATTGAGTGCCAATATGCAAAATAGACGGATATTAGAGTTTTCCTGTCAATAATGGGCTTAAGCTTAAATAAGTAGTAATTTTCACTGGCTAACTTTTTACAAACATTATCTATATGGGTTTCATAACTTAAAGTGGAATCGAGAGTACACCCTAAAAATGTGACTTCACTATTTGTGACTTTATTTGTTTTTTTGCTTGCATTATTAATTATGGTACTTTTTACTGCATTCAAAATTATTCCGTTTGCTTCAAACTATTTTCTAAGTATATTTAAAATTTCATCTGTTTACTTGGCTACTTGAAATGCGTTTTTATCTTTAACACCAACCTGTATATCATCCGCAAATAGTGTAACCATCGCCCAGTCAGGTAAATTATTTGCAAGGTCATTCACGTATTCACGTATACTAAAAACAGCAATGGTCCCAGGATGGAGCCCTGCGGTACGCCAATGTAACTATGTTGTGAATCAGACTTACTATTATTTAGATTAACTATTTGCATTCGATTGTTAAGATAGGACTCCATTATACTCAATTCCTTTCCTTCAAATCCGTAAAATTTTAGTTTATGAATTAAGATATCATACCGCAAACAATCGAAAGCCTTGGATAAATTGCAAAAAATGCTAGATACCTTCTGCGATCTATCCAAAGCGTCCAATATGAAGTATACTGTTTTCTAATAGCCATTTCGGTTGATCTTTTTTTGCGAAAACCAAATTTACAGTCTGTAAATAGATTATTTTTTTCAAAGTAGTCTAATATCCTAGATTTTAAGACAGTTTCTAAAATCTTTGATATAACTGGTAATACACACACCGGTCTGTAATTCCCAATTTCAGTAGTTTCTCCTTTTTTGAACAGTGGCACGATTTTTTCTATTTTTAAGCTATCTGGGAAAATCCCTTCTGTGATTCAATCATTCAAGACTTCCAATATTATATCAAACATGTCTTTGTTGCGGATGATAAGTTCTCTAATAGTTTTTGTTGACATATCGTATATGTTTTTTGATGTTTTACATTTTAAACTATTAATAATATTCCAAAATGCGGATTTACTTATTTCAGGAAAGCGAATTTTTAATTTTTTGTTGGGTTTTTTAAATATTCGCTACAATTTTCAACCTTGATCTCTAAATTTTCTGTAAGTTTCCGGCTATATTGCAAAAGAACTCATTGTAACTATTTGCTATATATCTTAAATATATGGCATAAGATTATTTGTGTTAATAATTCCAGCTCTAAATATTTATTATTAATACTCTGAATAGCCTGTATAATCGTTAACCAGTTACCGGAGTCTTGGTTGTGTCTCAAAAATTTTGTGAACAATTTAAATTATTATTAGAAATTCTTGTAGTGATAGTAATCAATTATAAGATCAACAGTATGTCCCTTTTTTGGTAGCAATATTGGGTGCTTTTGGGAATCCGATAAAGATGAATAATCTTAACCTACTTGAAGCAGACCGTCCACGATAAATGGCGATAAGTTGCGTAATGTTGATGAGCATGGTTGCCCCCTTTTTAATATTTTTTATATCATTGGCAAAGCGATACTTTGCACAATTGTAATGACCGTGATTTCAGAAATCTCTATGTCGGACTACTTAAAACATAAACGACGGATTTTAAATATTTATTCCAATTAGAAAAATTTAAGCTTAACGAGATAAATGGGTGTTCTTCCATCTCACTAACTGCAAACAACACAGTCTTTTCCTCTGGTAAGCTTATATACGTCGGTGCGAACCTTTGTACAAGCCATGCTCGGGGTTTCTCTGCATGATAGACTTAAAAACGAGGATATCCGCAGTAGAACCAGGTAGTAATATATAGTCCATATAATAATAGCCCAACGAATTAGTAAGCTGAAGTAGCAATGGGCCGGCCATATAGCTCGAAGAACCGACAACCGATGGGGAAGAAAGGTTCTCGAGTGGCAGCCTCGTACCGGCATGTGAAGTATAGGGGGTCCCCCACTAGATGGAGTGAATGGATGCAGGTGGCACGGGACCGTGTTTTGTGGCGTTCTTTGGGGGAGGCCTATGTTCAGCAGTGGACTTGTGAAGGGCTGAAAATGCGTAAATGTTGTCAATGGGATGCCTCAATGACAACGAATCGTAAACGTTGCGTACTAACTTAGCGAGCAAAACCAAGGCACATAACTCAAGTCTGGCTAAAGTTTTTAATGGGGACACCCGAGATTTAGAACAAATGAGCGTGATAATGGGAGGATTATTTTCGTTAACAACGTGCGAATAAATAACACACCCATAAGCCTTTTCACTTAGCGGTCAGCCACCGTAGAGTCTACTACACCTGAAGATGCCTCGTGTAGAGGCGAAACACGTGTCGTATTGTCGTCGGTGGTGTCTTTCCTAGTGTAGTGGTGGTGGGAGTAGTGGTGCTGGGATTAGTGGTGACGGGGATAGTGCACACAATTGAGGGAGGGCGGGAGGTGCTCTTCAAACTAGGTAAGACACATCATTTTATTTTATTGAGTGGATATTGGCAAAGTAAATTTTTCTAACTTTAATGATTGTGATTGAATTAAGTTTTGAGGCGACAAATTTTTTTTGTAGGTGTTAACATCCAATAAAACATCAAAACCCCGGGTTGATAAAACTGATCATCTGTTAAGCGTAATTTATCTAAATAGCGAATTTTTGAACCATCTACTCACGAATCTGGTAACTGATCCGTAATGGTCGGAACCACTAATGGTGTAATATGATAATCTTTAAATCATCAAAGCGTTATCATTAAAAAACGTAAAAAAAAGGAAAGTTACAGCCTATATACGTCCCACTGCTGGGCACAGGCCTCCTCTCATTTCTGGGAGGGTTTTAGGGCAAGGAAATGTCCGCCGCGCTGCCCCAATGTGTGTTGGAGAACTTTACATGTTTTCGAAATTTTTATTTTTTATTTCTCATACATGCAGGTTTCCTCACGATGTTTTCCTTCACCGCCGAGCACGTGGTAAATCAGCACTTAAAATTGCAATTAACAATTTCATTGGTGCCAGCGGGGATCGAACCCGGGTTGCTCGCGTACTGTGAAAGTTACAGCGAGCGAGCGCTAACCATCTGAGCTACCACGGTTATCATTAAAGCGCGACGTCAACTGCAGTGAAGTGACACCCAAAATCATTTGGGACACACCACCGACCCCGTGTGATTCAGTAAAACGATTTTTATTTGAAATGGAAAGAAATAGGCGTTTACAACAATCTTTTGTAAATAATCGCAGTCCACTAAACACCGAATAAAATGTTCTTTATCGTATTTATCTATGATTTTTATGTTTGCAGTCCCCAATAAAGTAGTATAGCGCGGGAGAGTACAATAATCGCGAGAAATATTAAATGAAGAGGTGTTTTTACATTTTGCGCCGCATTAGAATTATGAAACGACAGAAGAATTAGCCTTACTCTTGTTAACTGCACGGTCGCTAATTGAATGTGAGCTACATGCATTAAAGTTAAGCGACTGCACAACTTCTGATTGATCTATCTGTTTATACGTATTGCTACTACGAAGTCTTAATGCCATTGCGGTGTGAATTAAAATGAAGTAATGAATGGTGGCGACGCGAACAGTACTTACACTTGCGCTGCGATTTACAAAAAGAAGACGCGTGTTTATCACTCAAACAATTAATACAACAATTGTTTTGTTTAACAAAATCGTAAAGTTGTTGTGTATTTAATTTTAGAAAACGTGGACAAACATACAAGTGTTCATGATCATTAGATTTACAAAAGATACATGAATGTAAAGGATCTGTATTAATAAAGGTTTTACTAATTTTATTTGAAAGTGATTTGTTTCGATTATTAATGTTTGTAGACAAAGTATGCAAATTATTAAATGTATGACATATAGCCCTATTTTGGTCGTATAAAAATTGTACTAAACAGGCATATTTTGGTATGCTAATATTGCGACAATACATTTCAAATGACTTAACAGGGGAAGTTTGAAGACTCAAAGAGCACTCTATTTCGCAAGAATGTTGTTTCGACAATACATCATGTACATAAATGATAATGGAGTGCTCTAAAATTTCATATTTTAATTATATTTCAAACTCTCCTAACATGTGTGAAGTTAAATAGTAGATAAAGAAATTTGTCCTTGTGAAGTCCCAAGAAATATATCTTACGGAATTTCCGGTTTTAGACATATTTCATATAATAAAAAAATATTTTGTAAAGTAATCAATAATTACAATCGCAGACACAGTAAGTCTAGACAGGACAGAGTACGAACTTGAAACTAAGCCAAGATTAACACACAAACTGCCAAGGATGATGAACACTAGTAAATATACAAGAAAGAAAATCAACCATGTTACGCTACACTACACAAAAAATATAGGTCCACCATAAAACCAACAGTGATAAACATAGATAAAATCAAACACTATTGCGATAAAACCTAACATACTATTTTGACCTTTTTTTATTTACATATTATGTTAATTATTTATTGTTATTATTGTTCATTACAAAAATTATTAAGTAACGGGCGGGCGGGAGAGCGTGCGTGCATGCGTGCGTGTGTGTGTGTGTGTGTGTGTGTGTGTGTGTGTGTGTGTGTGTGTAATGAAACCCTTCTTTTGATCAATTCTATAATCTAATCAGTACTTCTACTCAAAAAACGACGTCGATTGCCGTGAACCGCATCAAAATCGGTTGATTCCTTCGAGAGATATCGTTGTTGAAAGAAATCTCGAATAAATAATAGTTTAAAAAAACTAAAAAACATGCTTTTGTAGATAACCGAAATAAAAAGTAGAAAATAATTTTCAATAAGTTTAAGATAAGAAAATAGTGATTAATATAAAAATTCATTTTATTGTAAAAAAGCATGGGGTGCTTTTTCAGATATTTTTATGATGACGCTAATTTTACAAATATCCATAAAAATATTTACAACTAATGACATCAAGCACCCACGCTTTATACCAAGCTAATAAAAGCGTGTTAATAAAAAGTGTTAGACGTTTTTGAGCTCGAAGAGGTGAAATTTGAAGCGCTTTGCATTTGAAATTAGCGGAAAGTTGCAGGGATGGCCTGTAGGGTTAACCGTATTGTTTTTTTCCGTGTAGTGGCGGTGTAAGATTATGAACTACCCCATATCATCCCGACAGAGGAAAACAAATCAGGATAAGTGCAGCAACGTCTTCCTAATAACCACTAAAAATAAAAAACTGCGGTTGCCAACCCGCTTTCCAAGCGTGGCAACTATTGCAAATATCCCGCGATGAGGCAATCTATGAGGATGGCTTATGTTTAGCAATGGACTTTAATAGGCTTTAACGTAGGTAACGGTGTTTATATGCTGCGTTAGCTAGATTAGATTGGTCCGAGTTAATGACTTTTACAGACGTAAATTCGGCCGTAATTTTTTTTTACAACAAATTGAAAGAAACTATTAATTTATATGTACCAAATAAAAAGCTTTTTTCAAATCATCGCCAGTATATCTATCCCAAGTGGTTCACGCCCGAGACCATAAAAAAAATTAAAAAAAAACTTTCATCTTAAGAGATTTAAGCAAGAAGGCAAATTATTTAACAAAGAACTGTTTAGCTTTTATCGATGGAGGGTTAAAACCTTAATTGACAACGCATATGAGCAGCAACTTAAGTTGATACAGAAAAGCATAATTGACGATGCAGTATTTTTTTGGAAACATCTTAGTGATAAAAAGAAAGAAAGACGACATACTGAAACGTATAGTTATAAAAGTACAGAAGTAACAGGTCAAGATGAGGCTAATGCCTTTGCTGAATATTTTTGCTCAGTATTCCATAATGAAAAGCCCCTATTAAATTATATAGATGCCGAAAATGCGGCTAATTCACAAGTTAACGTGATGCCCATCTCAGTCAGGCAAGTAGACGAAAGTGATTTTAGATTGGCAATAAGACGCCTAAAGCCACGATCTGCTGGTGGCCCTGATCGCATTCCCGCTTTTCTGGTTAAGGATTGTGCGCCAGCTCTTCGTTCACCGCTCTTGTTTATTTTTAATATGTCCCTTAGACAGGCTAAATATCCAGAACAATGGAAACGATCTAGGGTGACACCTGTTCCAAAGGGAGAACCTGGAAAAGATGTTTCTGCTTTTAGACCTATTGCGGTGCTTTCGGTTCTGGCGAAGATATTTGAAACCATGTTGGACTTTCGCATTAGCAAACAGTTAGATTACATTTTGCATGACAGTCAACATGGGTTTCGAAAGAATCGTTCAACGAATACTAACTTGATAGCGCACGTGGACTATGTCTGTGCAGAGATGGATTCTAGGAGACAGGTAGATGCCGCCTATTTCGATTTTAGGAAGGCTTTTGACCTGGTGAGTAATGACATACTGTTACAGAAGTTAGCTAAGTTGGGTTTTACTCCAAAACTTCTTCAACTCTTTGCTAGCTATTTGGATAATCGCCGTCAATTTGTTAGAGTAAGTGGTTTCGAATCCGCTGATTATTTCACTAGATCTGGTGTGAGTCAGGCTAGTACTCTTGGTCCTACGCTGTTTTTAATTTTTGTAAATGACTTGCCTACCAAAGTAAAATCTGCGAAGTGTCTGTTATTCGCAGATGATCCAAAATGAAGCTTGGGGATTGGTAGTGCTGCTAATGCACAGGCTCTTCAACAGGACATAGATGCGGTATCGGAATGGAGTGAAGTGAACCATCTTCCTCTTAATGAGACTAAATGCAAGGTTATCACTTTTGCATTAAAACAGAATCCTGTCATTATTAATTATAACTTATATGACGCTTCTTTGGTAAGAGTATATGACATACGTGACTTAGGTTTAATATTAGATACTAAATTAAATTTCCACAATCATATGACATCCATTTGCAAGTTAGCTAGTGAGACTTTGGGTTTTGTGATGAGAACTGCTGCTGACTTTGATGATATAAGGGTGGCTAAAACTGGTTAGAGAGGATACAACGTATTTGCTTGTTGGCTTTATAAGAAGAATCATGGGTACTACCCTTATTTGTACCCTTCTTTATTCGTCTTTGGTATGGTTGATTTTGAAACCCTAATGTTTAGGAGGGTGATGTCAACTATTAGGCACTATCTTTGTATAATTCACCACAAGTTGGATTGCCAGTCAGTTATGGAGAGAATCGGTTTGTTGGTACCCAGGTACCTGCAGAGAGATAATGGAGGAACGGTGGCTCCGCGCCGTAGGCCGCGTCTTCTAGATAGACCAGTTACGCGTACCAAACGTGCTGCTTTTGCACCAACAAATCGAGCATTAACACTTATAGGGGACATACTCACTCAGCACGATGAAAGTGACTTATTTGCAGACGGTATCACACGTCTGCTGATTCTTTTTTATAAAATTATCGATGACATGACAATTAATAATTCGACAATTTAATTTCCTTGACTATGTACTATTTAATACTTTATATTTAAGATGTAATTTTAATTATGGGCATTTCATTGTATAATTATTAATACTTTATTGTTTCAATTGGATTTATTACCTACAGTTTTAATTTATTGACACGGGCTGCTAAAAGCTTCGAGATTTTATATTACTATTATTTTATAATTATTTTATTTATGATTATTAATTTTTGATGCAATTTTTGAAAAAAATTTTTAGCATGTAAAATTTAACCTTGTGTGTGTATTGGATTTTCTGTAAGCCACAAGAGTTTTTGAATTAATTAAATAAATAATTAATTAATAATTATAATTAAAAATAATTAGGTATTTATTTATTTATGAGTTTACTATAAAATTTTTCAACTGTCAAAAGCTACGTATATTTAACTTATTTTATTTTGTTATTTAGAGGCCAATTCTGGCTTACAAATTACAACAAAAAGATCAGTAAATATATAAGACAGTTAATGTAATAATTATTTTTTGATTTCAGACATAATACTCATTTATAAAGGAAAATATTTCTGCTGCGTCGTTGTCAACTGTCAAAGCTTAACAACCTCATACAATTTTTATCAATATGGAATAAATCCAGGGAAGTAATGTGATAATATTTCATTTATAGAGTAAAGTGCTTTTATTTAGGCCGTAAATAATTGTGTTTCAGGGAAAGATGCGGGGTACAGCACATTTCAAGTCAATATGAAGCTATGTATTTTGAGTGCTGTAGAGATCTGTTTAGATTTTTTAATGAATATCTTCGCTCCGCTACATTCACAGCCGGATTTCCTACAGTGTCAAAATTGTACCGACGATAGGCTGTTTAAAGGTAAAAGGGGATTAAATATACATATCACACGATGCCATAGTAAAAATATTTCGGCTTCACAGCCTACCGTAGAAATTCATAACTCTATTAGTAATTCCTCTAATGACACAAATTTTTCCCTTTTTTCGGAACAAATTTACAATTATCGTCGTAATGTACCAGTGGTTAAAAGAATTCCTAGAGGTGCGAGGATGCAGCTTGCTAAATCATTGTCATGCACTATTCAAAATTGTTTCACTAATAATGAAAAGAGTTGGCAAAAATTATTTACTTTCGCGTATTCCTATTTTCATTTTGATCAAACAATAAATAAATCAATTACGTCTCAACTAAAAGAGACATCTTTTCAAAATTTTGATTACCCAATTATTACTCATTTATCTCGAACACGTCCTAAATTTGATTTAAAAAAAGTAGTTGAGTCGAAAGTAATGGATGGCGACTTAAAAAATGCATCCCGTGTTTTATTCTCAGACGACATCCTGGGTCCTCGTAATATCGAAACTCTTGAAAGCCTTCGTCAGAAGCATCCTTCGGTCAACCCTTCTCAGGGTTTACCGCTGCCTCCCAAGACAACCCTTCTTTTCTATGCAACCTTTACAAATTTCTGTAAAAGACACTTTAGAAGCAATTATGTCATTTTCGAATGGCTCTGCTGGTGGCATTGACGGAATTACGCCTCAACATATTAAAGATCTTGTAAGCGCTTCCGCCGGTGACGCCGGCGGAGTACTTCTTAATGACATTACAAAATTATGTAACTTTATGCTTTCTGGTAATGTTAATCCAAATTTCATTCCATTCTTATATGAGCCAGATTATGTGCCTTCAAAAAAAAGGATAACGGTATTCGTCCTATTGCCGTTGGTTCCACATTTCGACGCTTTACTTCAAAATTAGCTTGCAGGCACATAATCTCTAACCTTAAGACAAAATTTCAGCCTACTCAACTAGGCTTTGGCACTAGAGGTGGCTGTGAGGCGGCGGTACATTCAGTGCGTACATTTTTAACAAACTCAGATGCAGATGTTCTTGTGAAGGTTGACCTAAGGAATGCTTTTAACTCTATCGATAGGGTAACCCTGCTGAAAGAAGTGGCTAACAATACTGATGATGCTACTACTTACTTATATTTTTCGAAATTTTAAAAATATTGGTCTTGAACCAAATAGCAATAAATGTGAAATATTTTTTTCCAATAATTTATCTACTTCTCACAGAGACACTTCAATTCAAAATTTCAATCATATTTCTCCAGGAATAAAAACTGTCAGTACGGAATCACTATACCTGCTAGGTGCCCCGTCGTTTTTCCATAGTATTAAGCCTGTTTTAAAAACAAAATTTGATCAGTTTTTAAACCACGTTGATAAATTGTATAAATTAAGCCCCCACATTGCGCTTACTATCTTAAAATATTGTCTCCTCGTACCTAGATTTACATACTTACTCCGCTCGAGTCCAGTCTGGAAATGTTCGGATATTTTAAAAGATATTGATAATAATCTTAAAATTGCTATAGAAAAATTCTAAATTTAACTTTGAATACAACAGCCTGGACTCATGCTACTTTACCTATAAAATTTGGTGGTATTGGTGTGAGAAATCTTTCTAGCGTTGCATTGCCTGCTTTCCTTGCTTCCGTGCATAGTGTCAGTAATTTATGTAACATAATTTTAAATAATAAAGTAGTCCTGTGCTTTGCTACGGAGGCAGGGCAGACATGGCAAATGCTCTGTCCCGGCGGAAATGTTCCACTGGAAGTTAACCAACAAAAACAGTGGGATATTCCGTTGGTACAGAGCACGCCTTCTAGCTGTTTCGACTAAGGAATCTAGTCACTGGTTACACGCTTTACCATCAAGTAATCTCGGCACATTACTTGATGGGGAAAGCTGCGCATCGCTGTAGGAATCCGACTAGGAGCGGCGATTTGTCAACCCCATCAGTGCCCCTGTGGTAGCAGCGTCGACAAGTTTGGGCTCCACGGACTTTCTTGTAGAGAATATCGGTCCGTGGGGTCCACGTGCGGTGAAGTTCTTTAAGGAACTTCATCCGCGACTGGTCGTTGCTGCTGGAGATAAGAGGGCTGGCTCTTTTCTCGCTCAAAGGCTAAGTATAGACATTCAGCGGGGAAACGCAGCCAGCGTTCTTGGCACGATACCGCGTGGAATGGGACTGTTTGATAATTAAATTACTAGTTTTAGTTTTTTTTATTATAGATTTTAATATTGTATATAATAAAATATTGTATATTATTATATGTAAATAAAAATAAATAAATAAATGGACTTAACGTAACTTAATCGAATAATATGAAGTTACGTGTTTACATTTAACGTATAAATTGGATTCAGAACTGCGTTCAAAGAAAACATATGGAATTTGATACTTAAATTGATACTAAAATAATTATCTTTTTTAATATATCGACGTCAAATATCGACATTGTATGAAAAAATATCGATATTTTGATTTCTACATTATATTTTATTTTACGAGGATAACAATATGCTTCGTCGTCGTTCATTCTTAAAGTTGTTTGCACATTCTCATCAGTTTTGATTGTGTTATAATATTTACTGTGTGAAATTAAGTTAGTTATCATAAAAATAATGGTGCCGTCAAAACGAAAGACTCAGTAGCCAGAATTACAGAAAATAATGGAAAAACTACGCGACGTTTAAAAATTGGTTGAATGATAAGTTACGTTTAACCGACAATAGCATAATAGCAGGGTGCGGACCACAAACACAAAAGGTCGTGGGTTCGGAAACGCCATTCGACTACTATCATGAACCACCCCTAACTATAAGCATTTTAAGCTTACCAGGAGTGGTTAAAGGGAATATTAGTAATGTTAATAGCATTGCTAATATTTATTATTTAAGAAAAAAGGAGTACATTAGCTGGGCTTTCGATGTGACATGATTTGAATCTCACGGTGTATATCATATTTATTTTATTATTCATGACCTATGGGAAGGCCCGTAGACTTAGAATATATACTGGCGTATAAGTTTATGGGAAGGCCTATGTTCGGCAGTAAACTTGATAGGCTGTAATGAATAAAATGATATTTTTATATTTTGCCTTTTCATTTATCCTTGTGGGAGAAAATAAAACTGTAAATAGGTAAAGTTATGTGCTTAATTTTATTTTCTGGACGGCAGATTTTTTTTTACAAATACATACATAAACTTTTAACGTGGCAGAGCTTGCTGCAGTTATATTATGGTTGTAGCACGAATGAGTCGGCTCGACCGGGGTAGGACCACCTCTCACAGAATACAACCGTAAAATAGGAGCTTAATGCTGCTGTGTTTCGTATGGTGAGTGTAGAGAACCGGAAACCCTTTTTACTGGAAACGAGGCATTCCATTTTAGTCCACAGGGGTAACAACGCATCTGCATTTTGGTTCTTAATCGAACATAAATCTAGATGTCTATGGGCCACAACATCCATTTACCATCAGGTGGACTGTGTGCTCATTTGTCACCCTTATTCTATAAAAAAAAAATATCCACGCCTGTTACCCAGAGGGGTACGCAGAGACTACGGATTTCCATTTGGCACAATCCTGACACACCTCTGTCGCTTCTTTTACACCCATTATTTTTACAAACTGTACATTATTATTGATTTTGAATTTTTACTAGAAAAGACGCATGCCATTAGTCTTCAAGGGTGACAACGCATCTGCATTTTGATTCTTAATCGAAGATAAATGTAGACGTCTATGGGCCACAGCATGCATTTACCATCATGTGGACTGTGTATTCGTTTGTCACTTTTATTCTACAAAAAAAAAAAAAACACTCAGCACACTTTCGATTCTGATCACACATCGTGCGGAGGTTCTAGCTAAATCATTATTCATTATACAGAAAATTATTATTTTTGAAAAAGAAGCAATAGTTTTTGGGATATTAACAAAATAAGATTCATCCAATTACATGAACACTCCATATCTTAGAAATATTTGACCTATTTCTCAATTATATTATAAGATTTATAAAAGTTATCATTAATCTTTATTATTGTAATATAATCGTATTGTATTTTTATTATTTAATACTTTTTGAATATTTTAAGCATGTTTTCTATAATATTTTATTTTCGAAATGAATATACAGGGTTATTTTTCAAAGAGTGGCCAAGTTTTATAGTTAAGTTCAAAAATATAAATAATGATATAAGGTTATAGCCATTGAGTTCTATGTACTACGTACTAGAGAAGCTATTCCAAACAAAAAATGTGCACTACTCTGTTTTCGCGCATGCGCGGGAGATAGTACATTTTAGTCTATGATTGTAGATAGCGTGGCATATAAATGAAGAAATTTATTATTTCTATTGTAATATTATTACCTATTTATTCACTTGAACAACAAATAATTTTACTTATTTGACTACTGAATTATTAATTACGTTCAGGTTTAAACTTTAATTTGAAATCTCGTATTATTAGCGCAGCTCCACACTCTATGAATGTTGAAGCCACACTAAATGACACTAAAGGTGTACGGATTGCAGTACAGTTCATTTGAACATAGTGAATGTTCGGAATGCCAAATCTAGTACGTAGTACATATATATCGATGGTTATAGCAGTTTTTGAAAATACGAGTAATTAAGGTTTCTACTTATTTTTGAAATTATCCCAAAATTGAATGTGATTTATGGGCAACAACTGTGCGTAGGCGCACCCCTCTATGGGCGATTCAATTCACAACGTTTTTGCCGACCGAGCGACCCTTACGAATGTGTGCGTGCGTAGTAAAATAGTAGGCGTTAGATATTTATGAATGACAATCAGTTAAACATTTTTTTAATATAATATATGTGACAAACGAGCACACAGTCCACCTGATGGTAAGTGGATGCTGTGGCCCATAGACATCTACAATTATCCTCGATTAAGAATCAAAATGATGCATATGTGTTGTCACGCCTGAGGATTAACATGGAATGCCTCATTTCCAGTAAAAAGGGTCTCCGGTTCTTTACACTCACCATACGAAACACAGCAGCATTAAGCTGCTATTTTACGCTGGTATTCTGTGAGAGAGTGGTCCTACCCCGGTCAAGCCGACCGATTCGTGCTACAACTATAATATAGCTGCAGCGTGGCTCTACCACGTATAAATAGTGCATTACCATGCATTCTGAATTTAAAAGATAAAAAGGACAGAATGTTTGATTTTTATTATTAATTTTTCTTTACCATTCGCCTATATTATACTTATTCTGAACCTTCTCTGCAAATTTGACCGTATATTGTAAAACTTTGTACTTTTAGTTGTGTATGCATTGCATGCATGCAGTTCCATTGTTCAAAATATTACTTCTATAATATTTTAGACGATTTTATATAGAATTTAATTATTAGAACTTATCAACACTTACTTATATAACTTACGAACCTCATCTGTATCGAAATAGCACGCTGCTAACTGATACACAGGGGACACTGCTAAGCTAACGAAATCGAAAGAAAGCTCTGGTGATCGGCAGATGACCGAGGATGGTCGAGGTAGCCTAAATAGACAAAAATCACTCTTAATTTTTCAAAGCCTATTAATCGGTGGCGAAAACACCTCCAAAACACTAATATTGTTTAGCTCAGCTTGAAACCATTAGAAAATCAATATTTTTATTAATAGCAATTATTTAAAAATAGTATTAATAATTACATAGGTACTTATTATTATTGTATGGTCTAGTTCTAAACCACAGAACTCTATTAGGTACACTCTTGTCTAAACTCTTTTATAATGTTCAATGATTTATTCAATGTCTATAAAGTAACATGTCGTGATAACCGTGATATCGATGATTTTTAGATTGATAAAAGTCATCTCAATAGCGAATCACTATCTTTAACTTGTGTAGAGCGTACGCAGTTTAACGTAGCAAATAGTAGAACAAGCGTAGAAAAAAATTAAAATGAAAGTTCCTAATATTTTTAAGTCTGTGAGATATACTTTAGCTGGGGTTAATAGTGTATTTTCGGTGAGCCAATAATTTATTTAACATAAAGCTATGTATCTAAAGAGAAATAAAATATAAGTGTCAAAATGTCGTAATAGGTAAAAAAAATCCGACATTAACTACCTATGATTTGTGATTTTTGGGATAAACAAACTATTTTTAATGTTTTTATTTATAAAGAAGCTTTATTTCTTAAAATCTCTTTGTTATACCAATTATGTTTTCATATGTAATTATTGTTTTAGATAACGGGTATTCTTCTATTGATTACCGGAATAGTGGCCATTGTGGAAAATTCATATTATACGGACTTGATAACGAAGCGATTCTTGACATTGCCCGCTTTTGTCATTGCAACGGGCGTGATTATTATGATCACTGCTGTTGTTGGGTTTTATGGAGCTATATCTGAACACTTCTACGTTATTGCAGCGGTTTGTATTTTTATAATTTAATAGAACATTTTTATCCTATGAAATTTACGCTTTTTTTAAAAAAAAAGGAGAAAAAAGTAACAGCTTACATACGAGTAGGTACGACCATGTACCTCTTTAGCAACACATAACACTTATCATATACAGGGTTATTTTGCAATAACCGGCTAAATTTACAGAGAAGTTTCAGAATAAGTACCTAATATAGGCAAATGGTGAAGAAAAATTAATTAAAATAATATCTTTATTATTATAAAATAATCGTATTATATTTTTTTACCTATTATAAGCCAGTGCTTGACCACAATCCCACCTGGTGGTAAGTGGTGATGCAGCCTTAGATGGTAAATCGCACTGTCTTAGCGTAACAAAAGCCTATTCACTCTTGCCTTGAAGACGCCCAGATTGTATTCGGACGGAAAGATAGACGCCGGCAAATTATTCCACTCCTTTGCTGTACGCATTACAAAAGTCGAAGCAAACCGTTTGGTTTTAATGCGTGGAATATCAACAACAAAGGGGTGAAGACCCGCCGACCGCCTGGTCGTCCGACGGTGGAAAGGAGAAGGAGGAATTAAAGCGTGTAATTCCTGCGCACACTCGCCGAAATGCACCCTATAGAATACCGAGAGGCTGGCTACTCTGCGCTTATGCTCGAGGCTGAAAAAGGTTGGTTTCAACCAAATCAAGGTCAACAATGAGCCTCTTAGCACGTCTCTCCACTGAGTCTAACGCTGCCAGGTGGTATTTTGCATCAGCCCATACATCAGTACAGCACATGTGACAGCAGTACTCTCAGACAGGACTTGCGCTTTATATGGACACCAAGTTTCCTTGCGGCTGCTTTGGCTCTGGACTCAATGAACCGCCCATAGTTGAGGTTCGGAGAAAATTCAACCCCTAACAACTGAAGGCGGTCAGTGTTCTCCAAGGATACATTCCGGAAAGTAGAAGTCAGGGTGAGCGGGCTCCTTTGTGCGCTTGTGTTTTGGAGGCGTTGAATCTCACGAGATTGGCATCGCCCCATTCGGAGACTGCCTGTAGTTTTTCTCAATAATTCTGTCTTTATTATCTTATAAATTTAAAATGCGTGGTAATGCATTATTTTAACTGATTTTACTGCGCACGCACTCATACATAAGGGTCGATCGGTAGGCAAAAACGTTGTTGCCCATAAATAACATTAAATTTGGGATAACTTCAAATAAAAGTGGAAGAATTATTTACTCGTATTTTCAAAAACAGCAATAACGGTATATCATTATTTATACATTTGAACTTAAGTTTAAAATTTGGCTACTCTTTGAAAAATAACCCTGTATTTTTAAAACTAGCTTTTTACCCGCAGCTTCGCTCGCGTAGTCTTCAGTTTAGAAACATCATTAAATGCTCTTCCGTGCCAAATTTGGCAAAATTCGATCACTTTTAGAGTCACTTCGGTGTTTGTGTCTCTATGTCAGTTTGTCAAAGAATTTTTTTGAGTTCCCAAAGACTATTGGACCTAGGTGATTGATAATTGGCATATATATATAAAATACTACAGTAACACGTGAATAAATAAGTTTTTCAGAATTGCATTAATATCATATGTCTAGAAACATCTACAATTTTTTATATTGGACGTGTCTTCCGATGTATCCATAAGAAAGATAAATTGTCTTGGAATCAAAATTTACTATTATTATTTACTGTTTACATTCATTCATAATTAAAGTTAATTTAGTTTTAACAAAATAATAATGATTTCATGGTCTTATATGCGATATTTGATTCTTATCATTGTTCCCATTTAATATTGATTGGCACCATAAAACAGATTCTGATATTTTTTCTCCGTTCGCGTAGACTTCAAAATTTCATAAATGCAGTTCTATAATGATGAATACTACACATGTAATAAAACAAATTTTAATTTAGGTCCTTACATATGAAATTGGCGTTTTGTACGGAAGGAATTTAAAGTCAATATTTTTTTGTGAAATATATTTAATTAATCAAAGTATGCACCGTTGTTATCTATGAACTTTTGCCATCTCATAGGTAGTTCATTGATCCCTTTACTAAAAAAACCATGGGGGGCGAGAATCAATAAACTCTTTCAAGGCGGTTTGGACTACCGCATCGGAGTTGAATTTTTTCCTTGTAAGAAGTTGTCCAAATTCCGGAAAAAATGGTAATCTGTTGGAGCAAGGTCCGGGGAGTACGGTGGATGTCGCAGAAATTCCAATTGTAGCTCATCTAACTTAGTGGTTGTTTGATGTGCAGTGTGTGGTCTTGCGTTGTCGTGAAGCAGCAGTGGCCTAGAGCGATTGACCAATCTTGGTTGTTTAGCAGCTAGTTCTTCCTTCATGGTTTGCAGTTGCTAACAATAGATATCTGCCGTAATCGTTTGGCCAGATTTTAGAAAGCTGTAGTGAACGACACCGGCGCTAGTCCACCAAACACTCACAAGTAACTTTTTCTGAGTCAATTTTCGTTTAGGGCAGGATTTGGCTGGGTCTCCAGGGTTCAGCCATTGCGATGAGCGCTTCCGATTATCGTACAGTATCCACTTTTCATCACAAGTAATAATTAGATTTTAAATCCCTTCATTATTGTATCGGTTGAGCAAAGTAACACAGCAGTCGACGCGTGTTTACAAGTTCGATTCACTCAATTCATGAGGTACCCATCGTTCAAGTTTTTTTACTTTCCCGATTTGCTTCAAGTGGATTAATACAGTTTTATCACTTACCCCGAAGCCTGCAGCTATCTCTGAAGTGCTTTGTGATGGATCCGCTTCCACAATAGCCTTTAATTCTTCATTTTCCACTTTGGTCTCCGGCCGTCCACGGGGTTGGTTCTGAAGATCGGAATTTCCAGAACGAAAACGTTGAAACCAAAAACGTACCGTGCTTTCTTTTGCGACACCAGCGCCGTACACATCATTAATCCTTCGAGCTGTTTCTGCAGCATTGGTGCCACGGTAGAACTCGTACTCGTAAATATACCGATATTTCATGTTTTCCATTGTGCGGT
Organism: Parnassius orleans; assembly: GCA_029286625.1. Lineage (NCBI taxonomy): Eukaryota > Metazoa > Arthropoda > Insecta > Lepidoptera > Papilionidae > Parnassius > Parnassius orleans. The sequence goes on from JAGSMP010000051.1 coordinate 2,339,413, forward strand.
AATAAGCGACGCCAAAGAATAAAATAATGAGGAAAAAACAAATGAATGACTGTTTTCAAAACTCAAATGTACCAGATAAATTAATTTATAAATTTGAATTTGGAATTCTTAACCAAAGAGGAGATATTTCAGATCAAAGTGGTCAGTACGACAAAACGCTAATTTCATATGTAAGGACCACTAAATCACGCTACATTTTAACTTTTATTTAAGCGGGTTGTACAAAACACATCTTTAGAAGAAAGTTCCATAAAAATTTGCGTAAAAGAACATAATTTTGCTGATGTGAAGCACCGACGCTTCGAGAAGTCTGAAGTATATTAAGCTAGTGTTGCCCAAAATCGGTCTTGGTCTTGTAATAAAATTTTCTTCTTGTCTAAAATTATCTTAGACAAGGACCCGTTACAAGTTTTGAACTAACTCACCTGGCCCAATTTTCTGTAGTTATTATGCTTATATTCTTTGATTTACTGAGCTACCCAGGAGCTCAGCAAAACCAGCAAAAGTTCTTGAGTTGAAACAACAACACAGGCGTACATCTCTGTCCTAGTTGTGTTAGTTATTAGATTTAGATTCATTGAGCTCTAACGTAGTTTGTATGATCACCCTAACCCACGATTCTTCTGTTAAATATTTATTTATTTATTTATCATACACATTTTATTTTTCTACTTAATTGATGAATTTTTGGCAAGCGATAATTACAATGATTAATATCATAACACTTGTTAACAAATTTCCCGTCCTTTGATTACGCAAATAAAATTCACTGCATCCATTTCATTACTTTGCAGAATGACAAATTAGAATTAATTGAAAAAAAGAACGGAATTCTATTGCTGTTTAAAAGATTCGTCTAGTAGCCACATCCGTTAGTAGGACAGAACATATATAACCCGTTAGTAGTTCTAGGTTAGTTTACTTTAGTAACTTTAACAATATAATATCATATAGTAGGTAACGTATTTTATTGTGGGGACATGCAGATGACGTAAAGACTTTTTAGTTTGCAAAAAGAGGGTAGCAAGACCAAGACCAAGACTGACCGTGCAAGATTTGAGCAAGAACAAGACTAACTGCGAGACACTTGCGTCATGCAGTTAGGACTGAGTGTCGTTTCAGACAGTATAGGAGTTCGGGTATACGCTTAAGGACTCTATGAGACACAAAAAAATGTATTAAAAATTTTTGGTAAATTGGAATTATGCGCATTACGAATAATACCATAAACTTACATAGCGAATGAAAATATCCATTAAAAGAATAAAGAGTACATCCCTAGTTTTGACCTTCGGCACTTTGATTGTGCGCGGCGTCTTGTTGTCGGCATCACCAAAGGTCGGATACTGACCTGTCAAAGAAATTTTGCAGCTATTCGGAAGTACAAGTAAGCACAATTCAGGATTTTATTATTGAAAACTTATAACTTTAATGCCGATTTTCGTGTCTCTAACTCCAAAAACGTAGAACTTTCATGTAAACTTCCAACCCGATTTCACCTTATTTGGGGTGGATTTTCGTAAAATTGCTTATAGAGTTTAGTATTACTTAAAACTAATAACCTGAATGTCGGTTTTCAAGTCTTTACCTTCAAAAACATAGGACTTTCATACAAATTTTCATCGCACATTTCAATCCCTTTTGGGTAATTTTTTGGAAAATTGCTTATACAGGTTATTATTACTTAGAATTTATAACTTAAATGCCGATTTTCATGTCTCTAACTTCAAAAACGTAGGACTTTCATACAAACTTCCAACTCCCATTTCACTCCCTTAGGGGTGGATTTTCTCAAAACCGTTTCTTAGCTGACCTCTACGCCATAAAAGGAACCTACCTTCCAAACTTCAAGTTTGTATGTTTTATAGTTCCTGAGATGTCGTGATAGTCAGTCAGTGAGTGGTATTTCGCTTTTATATATATGTAGATTATAGTGTTAAATATGTATTCATAATTCACCCATATTTTCATTTGTTTTTATAATTGGCGAGACACATGATTTACTGTTTATTTCAGTCTGAAAATAGCAGTGACAACATCATGACAGCTACAGTTGATTGGATAGTGAAAAAATATCTTCCCTTCTCATTTTTCGAGGACGAAGCTACACAAGTATATTTTCGATCGATTTGCCCAAATATGGTGTTTCCTAAAAGGTCTACACTTAGAAGGAAGGTCAGAGAGTGATTTGAAGAGCTTCAATTGAATCTTAAGAAACGACTACAACAATTTTCATCTAAAATGTCATTTACCATTGATGAATGGACGTCAATTGCTGGTAGGAGTTACTACGGGTTCACTATTCATTATATAGACAAGGAATGGAAGTATCGATCTGTATTCCTTGATTTTATACCATCACGCGGTCGACATACTCGGGAAGATATTGCAACGATTTTCCACGAATGTTTATTTGAATATGGCATAATTGATAAAATACAGGGTATCAAGGTCGACAACGCAACTGCAAATACCAAATTTATGTATGAACTGCACAAACAGCTGCTACACTTTGATTCAGACAATCAACATTTCCGGTGGTTTGCTCACATTTTGAACCTTGGTGTACAAGATTTATTAAAGACCTTAGCATTACTTGATATTATAGACACAGTGAAACTTACAATAACGGAAAAGAACAGCAGTATGAAGACTATGAAGATGAAACTGAGGAAGATATATGTGCGCCAAATATTGCTGACTCACGTACAGCTATAACAATTTTTTTTTATTTCCAGTAAAATAAAAAGAAGTGAGATATTGAAGAGAAAGTTACAGTGTGCTTGTGAAGCAGCTGGCGTGCCATCAAATCTGAATCCACACATGATACGATTGGATTTGGTTTAAAAGTGAGAACTGGGATTAACATATTGTGCACTTCTGTCACCGAATTGAATGATTTTCAAATCATAGATAGTGAATGGCAAATAGTTGAAAAAATACATAAGTTTCTAATAAACTTTAAACTTTTATCAACGAAACTTGGTGGAGAAAAATATGTTACATTACCGCTAGTCATTGTGTCATTCAATCTCTTGCTCGATAAAATTGAATCCATGGTAAAACAATTAGATGAGAAACCTAATCGATCCGAATTATTCCGCTCATTCTGGGTTTCCAAGCAGCTCGAGACAAAATGCTTAAACATTATAAGAAGAGCAACTGGATTTATTGTAACTGTTTAATTTTAGACCCAAGACATAAGGCTCAGACTTTTGACATGATATTATGAGGGAAGCAAATTAAAACAGAAACCCTGCGCTTATAAATAATATAAAAGTCTACACTCAGTGAATAAATCTCTAGAATCAACAAGAAATGAAAAGAAAGTATGAGAATATGAGGAAGATGAAGACGTAATAGACTTTGAGAAACTGTATGCATGTCCCTCGACGTCATCTGTAGATGGATCTTGTCTTCAAGGCTTAGTTATTGACGATTTGGAGGAGTGCCTAAGTAAACCAAGAGCCGCCAGCTCGGAAGACATTTTAGGGTGGTGGAGGACGCCTGAGACATAATATCCGATTTTATCGAAGATGGCCCGTTATTTTCTTTCAACAACTGCAACTTCAGTACCTGCTGAGAGATTATTTTCTAAAGCATCATTAGTAATAAGAAAACATAGAAATAGGTTAAGTGATGAGTCAGCCAGATGGTTACTTTGTATTAATTCTTGGTCAAAAGAATTAATATAAAGTAACAGTAATGTCAAACCTATTGTGTACTGTTATGTAATTTAATTTGTATTGTATTTTATTTTTTATTTAAATAAATGGTAAATTGTATAAATTGTATAATTCTTTTATTCCATTTCATATAAGGTGAGGGTCTATCAATCTCTTTCTAGACACATAATGTTCTTTAAAATACAGTCAAGTTAATGTCATTAATTTGTTTTTTATATGTTTTAACCATGTTTTAGCACATGTAAGCTTTTTAAATGTAAACGTTTATTAAGAAACAAACTGACTCCCGTGGCCGTGGAACACGTTAGATAGCTCAATTGGTTAGATCATCGGCACGGATCGCTTAGGTCGTGGGTTCAAACCCCACACGGTGTCAGTTGATTTTTCGAATTTATCATTAAATGTTTAGACATTTATTAATTTGGTTGGTCTTTACTATGGCTATGTAAATTCACGCTCAAAATGTACCTACTCTGTTAAGTTATTCTAAGATCTAAAGTAACTTTTAATAAATAGCAATAGGCTAATAGGTAATTGCGAGACTTGCGAGACTCTTGCTGCAAAACCAAGACCAAGACCAAGACTGGGAGCGCAATACCAAGACCAAGACCAGGTGTATTAGCGCAAGACCAAGACCAAGACTGGCTAAGTCTCGTCTTGTTCTTGCATTTGGGCAACACTAACACGACGTGTTATTAATAATTTGCACTATCGTGATTCTTTAACTGTTTGAAGAAATAAAAATGTATTTTAACCTTTACAAGCCAGTAGACATATAAAAATATTATGTAGGTTTTTGGCATAACATCTTATGCCAAAAAATATGATGGCGGTAACTAAATTAATAATCCGAAATTTAGAATGTAAGATAAGTAATCCATTCATGGGACATTACACACACACCCGAATAAAATTCCTTATGATGACTTGTGTTGGACTGTAATGATGATGATGATAGTGATGATGAATTTTATTTAGGGAATTTGATATACAGGGTTATGATGACAGTCCCATCGAACCTAAGCTCTATACAAGTACAATTAAAAAAAACACCAACAGGCTTACCTCAAATTAAAAAAAAAAACATTTATTTACTTGATTTATATACTCTTTGGGTGTGGCAGAAGAAGCATGAAAATAAAATTAATACAGTAGAAATGAGGTCATGCAGAAAGAAGTATGTTAGGGCTGACTCTGAATGATAGGGTAAAATTGTGCGATAAGGGAAAAGTGTGTTTTGCAAGATGTTGTGACCAGGATTAAGAACGGAATGCTTCAGTGGTTTGGACATGGAGAAAGAATGAACGAGGAAAGAGTGACAAAGCAAATTTATGCTGCAGACGTGAATGGCAGAGTCGGCAAGGGACGCCAAGAGACGGAAGTTTATCGACCGAATTGGTGATATATATTGAAAATGGGCCAAATTAAGTGTACCCTTGACCGACAAGCATATATGCGTAGATAATCGTATTTGGCTGTGAAAGAAGCGAGAGAAGTGTGTTAGGATTGTGCCAAATAGAACTCTATAGAGTCTGCCTAACCCTGTGTGTAACAGTCGTGAGAGTTTATGTTCATGTTTGTGTTTAATGTATTAAGCTTGTTATTTCATGTTTCAGTACGTAATGCTCTTAGTGGCGATTTTAGTTTTGAGATCTCTATGACGATTGTAGCGTTTGGCTTGAAGAATGATGCAGTTTCCGAGATAAGGACTCCGATGATTCAAAGCCTTCAGCTGTATGAGAAAAGGTTGGATATTGCCAAGATGTGGGATGATCTGCAAATGGGGGTGAGTATAAAGTATCCAGGAACCACGATGCCGAGGGCAGTAAAAATACTTCAAGTTTGTAGTTACTATGTAGAAGTGTAGGTCCCGGCATAGACCATCCTCGACAGATGTCCATGTCCTGTATTGATGGTGGGGATGCGGTGTGTGCAAAAGCGTTCCCGTGGCCCTGTAATAGCCTTGGCTTATAAGCAACAAAGTGAACCACCATGGGTTATATCCCATGGGAAAAGAGCCACTTTTCTGCCTAAAAAATTGAGTTTGTCTACCACCATGTTGCAGTGAAACCACTAATATATTAATTGGTTTTTCAAATAATGTCCTACTGACCGAATTTTAATCACGATGGCCAGTCCAAACAGAAACTAGAACAGGGAACTTCTGTCAGCCATCTCCGCCATCTCTGCACAGGGTGGACGCAAAAGAGAAAGCCGATCTGCTAGGCTCTCTGTTTGCTTCCAACTCGACTCTCGATGAGTCATGAGGAACACACCGCCGACCATCCCGCGGTGTGAGTGCTTCATGCAGGAAGTGCTGTTTACACAGCGCTCGGTGCGTAATGCACTCCTCTCCCTGGACGTCAACAAGTCGAGTGGGCCTGATGGAGTCCCACCTATTGTGCTGAAGACGTGTACTCCGGAGTTGCCACCGGTTTTAACGCGTCTTTTCCGGTACTCCTACTCCTTAGGCGTAGTCCTGAACTCATGGAAGACAGCTTTTTTAGGGATTGGTGCACCCAATCCCTAAAAAAGGCGACTGCTCAGATCCGTCCAATTACAGGCCTATTGCTATCACCTCCATGTTCTCCAAAGTAATGGAAACTATTATTAACTGCCAGCTCATGCGGTACCTTGATGATCACCAGCTGGTTAGTGACCGCCAGTACGGTTTCAGTCGAGGTCGCTTAGCTGGTGATCTTCTAGGTTACCTAACTCATGGATGGGCGGAGGCAGTGGAGTACAAGGGAGAGGCGTTGGCCGTTAGTTTGGACATAGCGAAGGCCTTCGATCGGGTTTGGCACATAGCGCTTCTTTCGAAGCTCCCTTCCTATGGGCTTCCCGAAAAATTGTGCAATTGGATCACCAGTCTTCTTGCAGGTCGGAGCATCAAGGTCGCGTAGTAGATGGTGCATGCTCCGATTACAAGCCCATTAACGCTGGTGTTCCACAAGGCTGCGTGCTATCACCAACGCTGTTTCTTCTGCATATCAATGATATGTTGCAAACCGGTAACATTCATTACTATGCAGATGACAGCACTGGTGATGCTTTATACACCGGCCGTGCCAATATTTCTTGGGAAAACGTCGCCGAGTACCGGAACAAACTTGTGTCTGAAGTCGAGACTTTGTTGAACAAAGTCTCAGACTGGGGGGCGACTAAATCTAGTCCAGTTCAATCCCCAGAAGACACAAGTTTGCGCGTTTACCGCTAAAAAGAACCCCTTTGTAGTATCTCCTCAGTTTCGAGGCACTCCCCTTGTTGCCTCAGCCAGTATCGGAATCCTCGGTGTCGACATATCGAGCGATGTGAATTGGAAGAGAAGGCCAAATTGGCCTCTAAAAAGCTTGGCGTGCTCAGCAGAGCGGGACAGTATTTCATGCCGGCACACCGCTTGCAACTTTACAAGGCGCAGGTTCGGCTCCACATGGAATACTGTTCCCATCTCTGGGCAAGGGCTCCCCAGTGCCAGCTCCTTCCACTTGACCGCATCCAGCGCAGAGCGATTCGAATCGTCGACGACCGAGTTCTTTCCGATCGGCTGGACTCACTGGCGCTGCGTAGAGATGTTGCATCTCTTTGCGTATTTTATCGCATCTATCACGGGGAGTGCTCTGAGGAATTGTTCGGACTAATTCCAGCCGCTCAATTTCACCATCGCACATCGCGACTAAACTCGCGATACCATCCATACCATCTGGATGATTGGCGGTCCACCACTGTGCGATTAAGAAGAAGTTTTCTTCCTCGCACAACTTCCTTGTGGAATAGATTACCACCAGCGATTTTTCCGGACCGATACGACTTAGGGACCTTAAAGAAAAGAGCCTACTCTTTTTTAAAAGGCTGGCAACGCATCTGCAATGCCCCTGGTGTTGCAGTTGTTCATGGGCGGCGGTAGTCACTTATCATCAGGTGAGCCGTATGCTTGTCTCCTATAAAAAAAAAAGTAGCTATTTGCGCGGGACAAGATTATATCGTACGAGTGTGCGTGCAAGCACAGATGCACTCACTATTCCCTCACTTTCATAGTCAGATAGGGCGGCAACACCGACTTTAGAAGACATTAAGTATGTGGAAATTATTTTATTGTTTTTAGTTATATAACCAACAACTAACTTAGAACAAAGAAGGGCACTAATGCTATGTCACCTTGAGCCCTAAATGGAATGCTTCACAGCCTGCATATTTGATTGACTCGTTGGTCCAGTGGTCGTGAGCGCGACTGCTGATCATGTGGTCTTGGATTCAGATCCCGGGTCGGACCAAAATCAGCTTTGGTTTTTTTCTGGCCGGATAATTTCAGTGGCAGTCTGGGGTCAGGAAGTTGGAGGTGTTTCACCCCCATGCCTCGAAAAGCACATAAAGCTGTATCTAAAATAATTATAGAGGTAAAAATATATATATACTACGTTTTTTTCATATTCTTGCTTTGTCATTCGATTCTGAGCTATGTATAAAATTTCAAGTCAAGTTAGTTTAGAATCAATTACTAAATTCGACCCGAACAGAAACACACGAAAGCGGGTTAAGTATAAAAAAAGTGGTAAATTATATGTATGATATTTGTTGGGCAGTTTGAGTGCTGCGGTGTCGCCGGGCGCCACGATTGGATATCGAACCGGATACCCATCAGCTGCTGCCACATTGACTACGGCACGATTTCGCCCTTTGAATGTACGTCTGGGAACGCTTACAACTTGGGTTGCGCTAGTGCACTTGGCGAATGGTTGGGCCACTACGCGTTTATCATAGGTGTCATTGCGGGGACTGTCACTTCTTTACAGGTTATTTTTTTTAAATACCTTAGATAAAAACCTCTTATTAGTTTTTACATAAATACAAACAAGAAAGATCCATATATGTTAATTCAATTTATCGAAATAAATCCTGTAACCTTTTCATTTTTTGAAACTGCTATAACGACGTCAGTGGTAACAATTATTATAACTTTTAACAAAAAGTAAAAACCGACTTCAAATTGCTAAAAAAGAAGTTATTTATTTGCTACCCTTAAGGGTGAAATTTTTTCTCCAAATCTATATGGGACCATCCTTAAAGTATAACCTATTTAATAAAAAAAAGAATCATCAAAATTGGTTCACAATCTGCGAAGATATCACGTAACATACATAAAAAAATATACTCAAATTGGGAACCTCCTCATTATTGAATTCGGTTAAAATTAATCAGTATACATATTTTAATAAGCACAGAATATATAATAGATAATAATTGAATATAATTTAACCCTTTCTCTAAAATTATATGCGAGGTTATTAAAAGGGAAATATGGAGAAGAAATTAGAAAATAACGTGGAAAGGACGATAAATGCTGGTTTTATTGAAGTACATTTTAATATTTCAGGTATTGATCACAGCAGCGTCTGCCTGGTTAGCTTGGAGATCAAAATTCGAAGAAGTTGAACTAGAGTCTTGAAGTAACATTAAACTTAAGTAAAACTTAAAAATATAAATAGAATTTACATAATATGTATTCATTTTCATAATGGGTTAAAAGATATCGATCCCTAACATGTAAACGTTATTAATTTATTTAAAAAAAGTCAAATAATATTTTAATAAAATATTACATATTTTATTTGCTTTTTGTAGAACAAATTAGTAATTGTAATGTAAATTAAAATTATATTTCGCATCATAGGGAATAGGTCAGTCAATTTACATAAGAAAAATCATATTGCTTAGAATGTGTGGCGTATAAAGAGTACATGTTTCCTTAAAGAAATAATAATTACTTCTTACTTAGGTACCTGTTCTTTTTATAAATATTTCGGGCAATGAGGGCTTTTGCACCATTGACTTTTTCCGTCATCAGGGCGGCGCCACTTTAGAATGAGGTGAAATATTTGATAGATTTCATAACGGGGAAGATAGTTTGTTAGGAAAATATAAGGGATTAAAAAAATTCTGTAATATTGGTTATATTTTATATTAATTAGATTAAAAATAAATAAACCAAACTACGGATATTCCTAAAAGTGGAAAAAATTAAAAAAAAGATTTTAAATTGTGTGAAAAGTAAAAAGCAAACATTAGGTATTGTTTTGTGTATTAATATAATACTCTAGAAAATAATAAACTTTTATTTAAAAGAAACTTCTCAATTAAATCACAATCTGTAACAAAAACTTTACCTCAGTCCCAACTAACGACATCTGGTGAGCGGTAGATTATAACCCCCAATAATGTAGGTAAAATGAAAGAAACCCACAGTCAAAAGCAGGCCTTCTACAAGCCCTTGTACTGTATTACCCATGTAGCTGCCACGACCTAATCAAGTCCTTCAATATTTTTAATTTTCTTGACATAGGTTTATATGTGATAAGGTTTTAATTCTAACTAGAATAAGTGAATCATAGTTCATAACGTTCAACGTTGTTTAATATTTATTGTTAAAATAAAGATTTAATGAAAATTTGCGTAGTGTCATTTTTTACCCTTAGTATGGATATATTAGAAAAGAATAGAATAAAATAGAAAATAATAGAACAGACCAGAACAGAATAGAATGGAATAGAAGGGAAAATAATGGAATAGAATGGAATGAAATAGAATAGAATATTATTTCTCAATATATAGAAGTATGCTCATTGAAAGTCATTCGTGCTTTTACCACTAGTTCCGAAAAGAAATCTGTCCTGAAAATGACCAGCAAGAAACACAGTGGGAACATTTGTTATAACATTAGAGCGATTTAAAGCTAACTGTACATCTTATGAACAGCTGGAACTGATTTCAACCAGCTTTAAGAAAAACGACGAAAAAAGGTATTTCAGTGGTAGAAAAGTCGTAGAAGTTTTCTAGGTGGTATGACTTTTTTTTCCTGCCTATATGGTCTTATATGTGTAGGTACCATCCTACAAATAACACCATACCTAAATCATCGCTTTCTCCAATTATTTTTTACATGGAACACACTATCAGAAAACCCATACTCTGTAAATTGTCGTTGTTTATTGCCCGTAATACCGAGTACTAAGTTGTACTATTAAGTCGTGAGTTTTTATCACGACATCAGTTGGAGCTACCTTTTTTTGCATCCACCTACTTAATCACATATAAGTGGTGTGTTCCCAGACATTTCAGGCGCATGTGACAGTTCTGAAAGATATCGCCATTTTCGTAACGGCCACGACAAGAACACATGTGCATTATTTGTGTGATATGGAAAGCTGATCTAATATTAAACAAAAAAATTTATGACTATTTTAATTTTATGGAAAAGGAGGTGCAAAGTTTCCTTAAAAACGACATAGAATGTTTATTCAACTTTACGAACTACGTGATATGTTGTAACGTTTACGACACAGTTCGTTAACGAGTTCAAATGTGTAAGTAATTGGGGATTAAATGAACTTGTGTGGATAACTATGCAAATTAAATTGGTTTGTGCAATGAAAGAATGCGTAGTTCTTATCACTGGTAACAGACTTCGTAGTGTGACGGCTCTCGATTGCCTTTAATACTTTATGGAGTTGTGGCTTGTAGTTAGTTTTTAAGACTGTAAATTAATACTAATCTGTGAATTAATTTTATTTTTATTTAAAACAATATTTCTTTTCGCCCAGGTTTGTAAAATATTCTGTTTTGTATCAGAAAATCCATATATGTGATTGATTCAAATGTTTGCAATGAAAAGGTTATTTTAGTAGTGTATTTGTGATAATGATGTCTTTTTTTTTCCTTGACCCTCGGAATCTTTATATTATGTAAGTATTATAAGAATTCGGGTGAATCATGAATCTGAATGTGTACTGTGGATGATTCGTCATACTTTCACTACAGATAAAATATAGAAGAAGACGGAGACGACTACTGCAAAAATTCTATGTTTGCGAATATGATAACGTTATTTTAATATTTCCTGTGCAGATAATATCTTCCGACTGCTTAAAGTAATGATTTCATTATGGCAGAAAGACCATGCATTATGGGACTACCTACTCCTTAATATAATTATTGCAATAACTTGCGCACTTAAAAAGTGTTGTAAATAGTCTCTTCAAATAACTTCTATAGATTTCATTTCTATAGATAATTTCCAACATTGTTTTATCATTAGAAAGTATGTAGTATTATTAAAAAAAAGATAATGAGTAATCGATAAAGATAATTATATGTAAAAGTACGTTATATACATATACATTCTTGCCATTTTAATGAAAGTTCATTGAAACCTCTACCAATCTAGCAATATTCTATATTCTACCAATGCTATAAAATTTTGGGAATGAAATCAATTAATTCTTTAAAGCGTAGAATTGAAGAATTCTTCGCTACTTCATCGGAATTAAAATATTTTCCTTAACAAAAGTTATCAAAATTCTGTAAAAAGAGGGAATCTTTAGGAGAAACTGGTGAGTACGACAGTTTACAGAAAGTTTCCTGTCGGATAGATGCATCCGATTCAAATATGGTTTTCGATTCGTCATTGCATGGAACACTCAGAAAGTTATGTGAAACTAAAAAAAGTTCTATGGTTAAAGTTTGTTTTATTAAAAATTTTCAAAGAACACTCCTTTTTAATCATTATCTTTACAAAGTTGTATGCGTCTGAACCAATTTTCGAAACACTTTTTCCAGTCCATCTCAGACAGGTCTTCTTCGGTTTGCTCTAACGCCGCTAGCGCATCTGCCGCTGATGAAAACGGTATTTCTTTCAGCTGATATTTTAATTTCGAGAAAAAATGTCACATCAGGGATGTAAGGAGGGTGGTCCAAAAGTTTAACCGATGTGCTGTCTAAGAGGTTACCTTGTTTCGAGCGCTGAATACGCGCGCGCGTTTCCATGGTGAAGCAGTAGCTGATTTAGCACGTTTTCCTCCGCAAAAACCGACAAAAGGGCGACCACACGTGTTACGTGGTAGAGCCATGCTGCAGCTATATTAATAGTATAGTTGTAGCACGAATGGGTCGGCTCGACCGGGGAAGGACCACGCTCTCACAGAATACCAACGTAAAATAGCAGCTTAATGCTGCTGTGTTTCGTATGGTGAGTGTAGAGAACCGGAGACCCTTTTTACTGGAAAAGAGGCATTCTATCTTAGTCCTCACGGCTGGCAACGCATCTGCATTTAAATTCGCTAACGAAGATAGATGTAGATGTCTATGGGCAACAGCAACCACTTACCATCAGGTGGACTGTGTGCTCGTTTGTCACCCTTATTCCATAAAAAAAAAAAAACATCTTTTTCATCTTTCAAAGTTAGTCGACCGTGCTGAAATTTGTTATACCAGCGGTTCACTGTTGCATTTATCCATATCCGATTCGACATTTGAAAAAGTAAAAAATCATCACGTAGGAGTGTTCCATATTTCAATTATCATCGTTGAAAAATGTGAAAGGAGAAATTGGAATATTCGTATTTTTGACTACAAAAAACGAAAAGGTTTTAAATATTCGAAAAGTATGTTTTTATGTGTACTTATGCTCACCGATATCTCTATGAATGAGTGAGAAAAATGAATGCGTTTTTTTTAATCAAATAGACTGTACTCGTACTTTAGGGTTGGTCTCATATAAATTTGAAGTAAAAATTCTATTCCTAAGGGTGAAAAAATATGGGACGAGGATTTTAATGTAATTAGATGATATATAGTTGTTAGCTTTAACTTGTGATATTCCTTAGACCACACAAAAGGGTGAAATAATTAAACTTTTAATAAAAAATACAGGAAGTTGATTACTTCAAAACTAAGAAGAAAATAATTTATCTTAAAGTAGGGCTTTAACTCTTCGATAAACTGTCTTAGCACCAACTTCAGAAGCTATTATGTGGAAAATTAATTTTCAGTTAATTAAATGTAAATGTACTTAAGAATAATTGTATTTTTTTATAAAACTATAGTGACAAAGGAACTTACAGTCCACCTAGCCCATGGACGTCTGCAACTAACTTCAAACAAAGAAGCCTGTATTTTAGTACTTATGAAAGGCTATTAAACGTGGTAGAGCCATGCTGCAGCTATATCATAGTATAGTTGTAGCACGAATGGGTCGGCTCGATCGGGGAAGGACCACATTCTCACAGAATACCAGCGTAAAATAGCAGCTTAACGCTGCTGTGTTTCGTATGGTGAGTGTAGAGAACCGGAGACCCCTTTTACTGGAAACGAGGCATTCTATCTTAGTCCTCACGGGCGTCAACGCATCTGCATTTTGATTCGTAGTTGAGGATGGATGTAGATGTTTATATATATACAGCAACTACTTACCATCAGTTGGACTGTGTGCTCGTTTGTCACCTTTATCCTATAAAAAAAGGCTATAATGAAGATTCATATATAGATATATACCAGTACAAGTTCACTGCTGAACATAGGCAAGAAATGCCACACATCGCGGTCCTGAGCTACTATACATCCTTCCTATGAGGTATTCTATATACTGGTTAGCTGTGCCAGTGTCTAATACAAAATAAACTTTTTGCGCAAAATTTCTGTGTGACCTATCGTTCGGTCGTCGCTGACCAAAAACGCATCATGCGTTACTTGGCCTTAAACAACATTTATATTGCGTGCAATTTGTGCATCATTGGAGCAGCGACGGAATTTATATTCGAAATTATTGTAAATTTTTAATTTTACCATGGTCGCAGGTATAGTCTTTTATAAACACATTGGCAGTTTATGATGACATTAATTTGTACTATGAAAATCAAATAGAATGCAAAATATTGTCCACTAAAGTAGAAAATGACAAATTTTTGGACCCGAAGGATCTAATTTTGGCATACTATACTCTGGCATTTTGGTGTCGTGTTATAACCTATTTTATATTTATTTCATTTTTCGTTGTTGCTTCGTTTTCAATGACTAATATTCATTATCAACAAAACACTTGAAAAATAGCCTTAGAAGTATCTGTATTATCAACTCTCTTCTGAATCATAGGCAATGTGAATAAAAAAATATTAATAGTGAATCAAAATTTTAATGTCTACTTACTACTTACTTACTACACCTTATATTTAATACTAAGTTGATTTTAGTTTAAAAATAATTAGAAGAGTTGATAACGAGCCATCACTTGATAAGATTGATGACGTTAATATTAAGAGGTATCATATGACGAATAAGGTTGTAGTAATAGTGGAAACTCGATCGACGCAGCGGCACCAGGCGAGATAAATCCGCTTGTTTTCCTTATCAAGATTACTGCATTGATAAAAATATCCAAACTGAAACTATACGACGTTAACACGTCTCGAGGAAGTGTCGTGCGGTTGTTGTGTCCGAAATTAAATACAAAATGTGGTCAAAAATATTCACAACTGTTAAATACACGCTGATTACAGTGAATTTCCTTTTTTTGGTAAGTCGTAACGTGCCAGTGCTGTCGCTTGAATACGATAAGTAAAATCAGCAAGTGATACTGAAAGTGATTTATGTTTCAGATAACTGGTATAGTTATATTATCTGTGGGTAGTTCAGTGCAATCTGCCTATAATGGTTACCATGAATTTCTTTCGGAGCGATTCTTCTCTTTGCCAGCGTTTTGTATCGCAACTGGAGTCATCATTTTCCTTATTTCCTTCTTCGGCTTCTATGGAGCTTACACGGAAAATTACTACATGAATATGACGGTAAGAAAAAATATTGTTTATTACCACAGAGTATGTAATCACCAGACCACCACTACTTTTTATTCATAACTTGAGCTGTCTGCGGTTAGTAGTTATGCTTGTTTCCCCATATCGTCCCTTGGGTATCATTAGAGGCGATAGAGGGAAACAAACCAATGGTTGGGCAGTAGCGTCTTCCTATCAACTAGAAAATAAAACACCCGCCTGTCAACACGGCAACTAAGACAAATATCCCTTTGGGATCTATCTATAGGAAGGGCTATGTTCAGCAGTTGACTTTGATTGGTCTATTTTCCCTCTAAATTAAAAGACAAAATTAATGATGTACCTACTCTATGTCTATACATTATACAAATGATTAAAACTATACAATGCTTTATTGTTTTTGTTAATTATAAAATACAACATTTTTGCTCTTTAGGAAATTTTGGAATAGTCTGATTCGTCTACGTCTGCTAAGCGTTGAAACGATCACAACATGAAACATAGTGTTTCGTTGTCATATGATTATTATCTATAAAATATTTTAACGTAAAATCTTAGCTTTGCGAATACATATGCAGCTCAAGAACCGTGATAGCTCAGGGGCTAAGCGTCCGCTGTAAATTTTACATTACGCGAGCGCGCGTTCGATGCCCGCCGGCACCAATGAAATTGTTAATTTAAATTTTAAGTGATGATTTAACACGTGCCCGGGGGTGAATGAAAACCTGCATGTGCAAATAAAAAAAAATATTTCAAAGATATGGAAACTCTACCAATATGCTCTGGGGCAACGCGAGACACTTCCTTGAAACCTTCCCAGAAATGAGAGGAGACCTATGGCTAGGAGTGGGACGTATGTGGGCTGTAACTTTACATTACGTTTGCTAATTCAGTTTCATAACATTCATGGTGAACCATACTCAAGTTAACGGTGGTAGTTATGGGAATGTACAATTTTTTTTAAAAATTGGCAACCAAATGACAGCACACTTAGCCAACTTACGAACTTACAGGGGTATCTCATTTAGATCCGGGGTGGATTAGAGGCGGCTTATTTGAGTAAGTGGTGCAAGTATAAGTTTCTGAGAGATGACTACATACATATTTGTACCATTTCATGTAGAGACTATCGGTCCATGATGTCCACGTGGGGGGCCTGTACCCCCGACTTGTCGGAGAACTAGATAATTTGAGTTTTTTTAGTTTTATTTATTAATTTGGATATTTTTATATTACCTATGTAAGTAAATGTATAATTGGAAGAAATAAACGATTGCTTAAGATATTTTATATAATCCTATTATAATGAAAATTAACCGTGTAGTGGCGGTGTAAGAATATCCTCTATCTCAAATCGTCCCGAAGGTGGCGTAAGAGGCGACTGAGGTAAAATTAAACAGGAGATTGGCAACAGCACCTTCCTAGTAGCAACTCAAAAAAAAACTGTGGTTGCCAACCCGCCTGCCAAGCTTCGCAACTATGGCAAAATCCCGCCTCCAGGCAATCCTATGGTGGAGGCCTATGTTCAGCAGTAGTCTTTTATAGGCTGTGATGGATGAATGGATGGAATGAAAATAAAAGTTATCCTAACGCTGGACACGTGGATTAGTGAGCGCAGAATCGAGTTGAGTATCGTTGGTGATGCTGTACAGCATCACTAGTCTGTGAAATTTGCTAATGAAAATAAGCAAATTATGCAAGTTATTAGCAATAACTATCTTATAGAATGTTCGTAAGTTAGCTAGGTGTATAATAATGCGTAAGTTGAATGCCAATTAGAGAAAAAGTTCGTACATTTCTATAACGACCATGTTTGACTGTGGTATAAGTTCACCATTAATGTTACGAAACTAAGCTCGCGAAATTCAATAAAGTGTGTGTGAAAGCATTTTGTGATTTTATAAGTTTTGAATAAATAAGTATTTAAATAAATAATAAATAATTCTCGATCCAACAGGATATAACCATTTGTAAAATATTTGTCTGTCTGTCTCTTTGGGCTAACTTCGGAATGGCCGAACCAATGAAACTTCACGAACAGATTAGTGAGCAATGCCCGGAATGCTTTTAGCTATATTTTTCCGAAAATATTAGAGATTTTTATTTTAAAAAGTTGATAAAATAAATGGTCGTTGATGATTATTTAAAAAAAATTAAATAACGTCACATTTATAGATCTCACCCAGGCAAAACTGGGGCGGGTCGCTAGTTATCAATAAATTCAAGTGTTAATAATCTATATTTACTCCTGGCTTTTATTTATCCGCGTTTGAAAGTTTTTGTAATGAGACCAATTTCCGGAAAATATATATTTTAACCGAGTTAAAAATTGAGTAGGTTTAATTAATCAACGCGTATGTTTTTTTATGTAAGTTCACCAATTTCTCGGAAACGGCTAAACCGTTTAAGGTGATTCTTTTTTTATTAAACACGCTATACTTCAGTGGTGGTCCTATAAAAATTATAAGAAAAAATCCATCCCTATCTATCTATCCCTAATGGCTGGAAATAGGGGATAAAGACTTTAATGTAACTATTTAGACGACATTTTATTTGTTGTCTTGAACTTGCGATATTCCTTAGACTACACAAAAGGTTAAAATAATAATAATAGTTTAGTTTTTTTTTATAAAACCGTAGTGGTGAACTTACAGTCTACCTGATGGTATGGGATTCTCTACACGCATCCAAAATCAAACAAAGAAGGCTACAAATGCCATGTCATCTCTGAGGACTAAGATGGAATGCCTTACAGCCTAGAATTATATTGGCTCTCTACACCCTTCTGACTGGAACACAACAGTGCAAGCACTTCTACTTGGCGGCAGAAATCAGTAAGAGGATGGAACCTACCCAGATGGACCCCTGGCAATAAAGGTATTCTACTACAAAAAGTTAAGGCCTTGATTCTTTGGAATACTATGTCTGCTAAGACAGCTTCTGTATGAAAATTATTTTAATATTTTGAGTTTTAAAGTCGGTTTGTACTTTTTATTAAAAGTTTTATTATTGTAATAATTATTTTACTTACTTTACTACTATTGATTTATACGTGTTAGAGCCATGCTGCAGTGTTATTATGTCCACGAATGGCTCGACTGGGATGGACTACGCTCAGAATAGTCTACCAGCCAGAATACCAGAGTGAAATAACAGCATAATGTTGCTGTGTTTCGTATGGTGAGAGACGAGACCCAGATACTCTTTTTACTGGTAACAAGGCATTCCATCTTAGGTCTCATGGGTGACGGCTCATCTGCATTTTTTTTTTCTTAATTGAGGATAGATGTTGGTGTCTAGCAGCATCCAAGTATGTGATCATTTGTCACCCCTAATTCTATAAAAAAAAAAACTTCATTTAGCTTAAGAAATATAGTATAAATTTTTAAATAATGCTTAGAATACAATATAATATATTATTCTATTCTGTTAACTGAAAAGTTTGTAAAAACATACATAATCGATTACTTTTTATCGTTGGAGCATAAATTATACAGTTTGTTTGTAAATTCTTATCAATTAAGATTTCGATTCATATCAGTCTCTACTTAAGGTTTGTAGTATCTAGAATATTACCAATTTTATGATCAAGGGATATTGAATTAATATTGAATGTGAAATTTTGGAAAATTAATCTATATATTAAGTATATAATATACATTATTACAGTATTATAAGCAGTGGTTTAGTATGTGTTGCTGCCGCCCGAATCCACTAGAACCATAAATAGCTGCCCTAACCCCTTCCCCTAACTTTCGACACCACAGTGTTCGTAATATTTTATTCAAAAGTATTCAGTAACACCTACTTGTCAAATTTTTCGTGTTTTTCACTGACGTATTTTAAGCTATTCCCGAAACGCCGCCTCCTAAAATCGCACCCGCTGGCAAGTGGTGATATAGTCGAAGAAGGTAAAGCGCACTGACTTAGCTTAACAAAGGCCTATTCACTTTTATGTTGAGGATACCTATTTTGTAATCGATTGGAAAGATATATGCTGGCAAATTATTCTATTCCATTGCTGTACGCTTGACAAACGACGAAGCAAACTGTTTAATTCGAATGCGTCTGGTTGCCCGATAGTGGAACTGTCGGAACTAATCAGCTGAGTAAAACTCTATCCTTTACTCGTCTTACCAATGCGCGATGTACCGCCTACGCGATAAGTTTAGAGGCGGGTTAGCATGCAGTGCCAGAGATATACAAATTTTTAATTTTCTGGTATGATTATAATACACAATCATACCAGAAAATCAACAATTTGTGTTTTCTTTATATCTTAACTCTGGCTAGAATTCGAATACAGAAACTGCCACACAGAGGTCTCTGACAGGGTTACACTGATACTAGGTCACACGGCTAATAATTTCATTGGTTTTACTTGTGTATAGAGTTTATGAGCTAGAATGTGAATTTAATGAATGCTAATATGTATTACCTGTGGTATTTATTACTAGCAACCGCCAGCGGCTTCGCTCACGTGGAAATTTTGTTTATAGTTGCTCTCTAAGGAACTATATTTTTTTAGGATAGGTATACCCGTGTGCCCATAGATTATGTGGTGTGCATAGTATGGTATGGAGTTATTCATTTGTGATTAGTATGTTTAATTACGCTTTACCCTGATAGGCTTAGTTTAAATTTTCATTGCAATCTAAAACTTTTCACTGAGTAAATCACTACTGAATTTTCCACAAGTATATTTCATACAGCATATTAACTGCCTCGTTAGTCTCGTGGCCGTAAGCGCGACTGCTGATCATGCGGTCCCGGGTTCAAAAAAGTGGGGCCAAGATTTTCAGTCAAGAAATTCCCTGTAGCAGCCGGAGTCAAGAAGCTTGCGAAAGTACGTAAAGCTGTTGGTGCTGCGCCTGAGCCTCCGGTCCCATTAGACTATAAAAGTGAGGTAATACAGGGTGCATTATAATCTAGTCATGCACAGATCTGCTAGGCTCCGTTGAGATTCGTCTGGAGGACATTTTAAACCAGATTTTATTTTATTTTATTTAATATCCTCTCTCTCTCTCTATTACCACAGAATAAATCTAGAAATTTATCGCCCAAAGTAATTACAAAATTTCACTTATAAGACAACTTAAAATTATTTAAATATTATAATGTGAGTAATTGTAACATCCAAATGAAAAAATTTCAATTTCAGTTTGCCGGATCAATGATATTGATGTTTATATTCCAATTATCTGCATGCATTGCTGGGTACGTGTTGAAGGGTCACACGGTGGCTTTGGTGCAGCAGACGTTGATGAGCACGATGGATCTTTATGGTGCCGATAAAAACTTCGAGGTGACCAAGTTGTGGGATGAAGTGCAAGAGGACGTAAGTTTTTTTTTCTGAAGATAAAACTATGTTATATTTTATTTAAAAAAATGTTGAGATGAAATGCAATGGTGGATACTCTTATGCTGCTACAAGTCGCGGCACGTAAGTCTAGCACTGAACGAAACGTGGAGGGGACGCGCACGAATTGAATTACACGAATGCGACTGGAGAGCCAATCAGCGGGTGCGAACGATACGCACGAGCCAATCAGCGCGACTTATGCGCAATAACAGTCACGGCTAGACTTTCGTGCCGCTACTATATCACACGGCGCGTGGTACAAGTCATGGGTGTCGTAAAAAGCGACTATGGGAAGTGTCGGAAAGATTTAATGGCTTCTGATAGATACAGGTATAACCATCCCCCTTACTCCAGACGTAAAATACCCTAACCGGCGACGGTGAGCAGCGTCAAAGGCGCGAGACGTGAACCAAGTGTGATGATTAAGGCGAAACCTTCCTTAACTGGAGGCTTATGTCCAGCAGCTTTCACTAGTTGAAGATGAAGATGAAGAATATTCGAATACGACGGCTTGATGTTAATGGTTATTTTACCGAAAGACTTGTCCAGATAAAATAATTAAAAAAAATATATAATTTCTAAAATAATTAAAAAATATTTGTACTAAATAGTCAGAAAGCTGGTAATGAAAGTTGAGTTATATTAATAATTATATACGTCGTAGAGACATGCTTCAGCTTATTATGGTTGTAGCACGAATGGGTCGGCTCAACCGGGAAGCACTACGCGCTCACAGAATAATAGCGTAAAATAGCAGCGTTTCGTATGGTGAGTGTAGAGAACTTGAGACCCTTATTACTGGAAACGAGGCATTCCATTTTAGTTCTCAGGGGTGACAATGCATCTGCACTTTGATTCTAAACCGAGGATAGATGTAGATGCCACAGTATCCGCTTACCATCAGGTGGACTGTATGCTCATTTGTCACCCTTATTCTTTATTAAAAAAAAAAATTTTTGGGAAGCGTCAATGATAGAGCCTAACGACGATCAAATAAAACAATTTTTTTTTCGTATTAAATATTTTTACATGAATATACTCATATCCACTAGATGGAGTGACGATCTGATAAGAAAGGTGCAGGAAGTCAATGAATGCAGGTGGCTCGGGACCGTGCTTTGAGGCATTCCTTGTCGGAGGCCTATGTTCATCAGTGGACTTGTGAAGGGCTGTAATGATGACGATGATGATAATGATATCATATCTAATTTATTTTTTAGTCTTTAATATTATTAGTTTTTTGTTATTAATTTACATACAAAATTTGAAAACTCCGCAGTTCACCTGCTGCGGCGTAGTAAACTCTAGTGACTGGTTGGTTCCTCTGGGCACAGTCGAGTCAAAGGGTTTGCCGGTGAGTTGTTGCGACCACGTGTACGGCACTGTTCAGACCTTCACCTGCAATGTCACCGTCGCGTACAATACCGGTTGTTCCGACGCCTTCGGTTCCTGGGTGAAGTCGCATGCCGCTGCCATCGGCGTAACTGGAATTTTCTTGGTGTTATTGCAGGTATGATCATTTATTCAGACAATTTTTCCTTAATTTCTTCATATAAAGTACGCACACACTCTCTGACATGTGTCCTATAGAATACCAATAAGCCTCTTAGCAGGACTCTCCAATGAGGTAGCATTTTGCAGCACCAGCCCGGGATAAGAGGCTATTGTGGCATAAAATAAAGCCGCTTCTTTGCAAGAACAATTGCCTTCCTTGCGACTGCTTTGTCTTTGAATTTAATGAACCACCCAAATTTAAGGCTCAAATAAATCTCAATTGATGACGTGGATTCAGGTGGTTCCATACCGGGTTTTGTGAAAGTCTTTAGAGTTTTAAGAGCCTATGTTATGAAATGGGCTTACGAAGTGCATCAATGATGTATTGAAAAGAGAAGCATTGCCAAATATACGTCTTTACATGTGAATTATTTAAATCGTCATAACAACAAAAACAATTGAGTAGATTGGTGTCATATATTAAAAAAAAAGGTAATCTTTTTACTGGTCGTAGGACTCTTCAGCCGCATACCCACAGCTGAGTTGTGGCTTATACGATAAAAAACGGTTTTTATACGTGTCGACCTCACTGGGGAAGAACCACGCTCGCAAAGAATACCAGCGTGAAGTAGTAGCTGTATGCTGCTATTTTCATGTGAGGAGTGAAGTGAACCGGAGACCCTTTTTACTGATAACGAGGCATTCCATCTTAGCCCTCAGGGGTAACAACGCATCTGTACTTTGATTCTTAATCTAGGATGAACGTAGATGTCTACGGGTCGCGACCCAACTTTCTATAACTTGGACCGTGTGCTCGTTACTCTTACTTCGAAAAAAGAAGAGGGTAAGGCATTCCATTTTAATTCGCATAATAACACCGCAGCTATATAGCCTCCTTTGTTTGAAGTTGGTTGAAGATGTCCAAGGGCTGCAGTCACTACTTACCGTCAGATGCACTGATAGTTCATTTGGTCTTTAATGTTATAAAAAAGGTACAGAAAAGGGAAGATGAAGGTGATTTTCAAGAATTAAAAAAGATCATTTAATATAGAAATGTAATTTTCCAAAACAATAAATGAAATTTTACCAAAACGATATGAGTTTGTTGAGTATATAATTTAAATTTCTTTCCAGGCTTTGGCGGTTGTGGGCGCAATTTGGATGGCCAAAATATCAAGACAGGACCATATGTACCCTTAACCTTAAGATTAGTTAATTGTATAAAATAGCCAAGTTCTAATTAGGTAGTTTATGTAAACATTCAAAAATAATTAGAGCCAATGTGTATTTTAACAACTTATAACAGATTATGTATTTTAACAACTTATAACAGATTACACGGGGTCAGTAACAGGTGCCAGTGCTGGCGCCGAGGACTGACTCGCACTGTTTACACGCAGTCAGTAGTCGTGGTAACTTCTTTAGGGTGTACGCACGTTATTGAAGTCAGTGGGAAAAATGAATTCAAGGAAACGGCAGAATTTACAACGATTGAAATATTTATTGAGAAAAAATGTTCCTATCTGCTGTTGAAAGAGTTGACGGAAATGTTAGAAGAAGAGATATTTAAAAAGAAACTACTTTTGATAAGAAAATGAATAGATGACGGAAAAGAAACTGAAGGTTCTGCTTTAATTGTCGACGTGACGTCACTCTACAATGCAGCGCCAGCGACTGACAAATTACTGACTTGGTCGTTTACACAAGGTTAAAGCCACTGGCGCGGCTGGCGGGGGAAGTCGACTGACTTCAAAATATTCAAGCAGGAATATTAAAGCCAGCACTGGCGCGACAGCGCTGTACTGACTCCAAATCAACTTACATTATGCTAGTAGCAGGCCAGCACTGACTTGCCTCGAATTTGGAGCCAGTTACTGTCCCTGTGTAAATCAACCATAACAGTGGAACAATATATAACAGTGAAGTGTGGTTGAATTCTAAATTGTTTAAAATTAACATTAGAATATATTACATTGTATTTGTAGTAGTAAAAAAGCATCTGCAAGCGAAAAAAGAGTAACAATTAATAGAGTTCCAATGAAAATATTTCATAGCGATAATAAGACTATTTAACTAAATTCCCCATAAGATTTAGTGCCGTGAGCTGGTTGATGAAGGACTAAGACAGTGGAGAAGAACATAAATATTAATTTTTACGATGTTGGCTCTAAAATTACACGACAAAATAAAGTCTCCACTTGTTCATTTCTATCACATTTTTCTAAACAAGGAATAATACTTTGTTAAATGATATCTTAACAATTGAGGTTTTTAATTTCACTCTAACTAGGTTTCATATTTGACTTTTTCAATACCATTTTATGGCGATTGATTTCATAGATTTTTGTAAACTTAAGCCAAATCGAAATAGTTTTGAAATTTTATGGACATGCTTCTTATTATAATGATTTATGTAATACATTATTTTAACAATATGTTTACGTCTACAAGGTATTTTGCTGGATCCAGCAATACCAAGTTAAGATAGAGAAGGTATTCAGGCTATTTCGTTACACTCGACTTGCTGTCGATTGTTAACTCGTTATGCTTTATGCAGTATGAATCATTAACTACGCTGTGGTAAAAGGTCTGACTTCTATACATTTTACTGGTAATTCCTTTTAATTAAAAGTTTGTCTATAGCGATCTTACCCTTGGGATTGTATCGTGTGAGTACCTACGCTCAAGGAAAAAGTTACCGCTGCTGCATATCAAAGTCCACTGCTGAAAATAGGCTACCTACATAGATTGCGTCATAGGGGCAACTATGGCAAATAACCGTATTTGCCATTGTTGCCATCTTGGCAGGTTGGCAACTGCAGTTTTTTTTATTTTTAGTTGTTATTAAGAAGACGCTGTTGTATATCTCCTGACTTGTTCCCCCGTCGCTTCTCACGACATCTATGGGACGATATAAGTAGTGGCTATTCTTACACCGCCACTACACAGTGAGAAAAAAGTTAATGCTTATAAAATAAATTGTTAGTGTGAAAGAATCCCCTACACTGTTTCAGCACTGTTCGTTGGATTCATGTGCCCGAATTTTATTTGTAGCATTCCTTCGCCATTTTTTTCTGACGCCACCGAGCACTAAGTAAACCAGAAATGGTTTATTTTATAATTTTACTTTGTAACCCTTGAGGCTTTTGATAGGAACTCGAGTTGTCATCGTGTAGTATGAAATTTGATGCAAACGCCCTATCCTTTATAGCTTATACCTTTAAGGGCTTTTCTTCCTCATCAGTCCATAAAAGTCTTTCACATTTTGCCGCTGCAACCCGTCGCTCTTCTAGTTATTTTAACGAGTTGGTTATACTGCCATATGTATAAGATTTTTCTATCATTTCCCATGGTCGTCTTTTACGACACTCAAGGGACAAACTGGGGTGATGAACCGCCACATGGCAATTCTTAGCTGTAGCAAAATATATCTAAGTTGTCATTACGGTCAAAATCAGAAACAGAAACTTTTATTCAATATGGATTATAAATACTTAATACTTATTGAAAGTCATTTTTTTGTTTAAACCACTGGTTCGGAAAAACCTCTGTCCCAGGACACCAGGAACCAGCAATAAACCCAGCGGGACTTTAAAAAAAAATAACAGCTTAGAATCATTTGGTAACACAAAACAAAATAGAAATAGCTTGGTAGCGATCACGTCATTCCCAGGGGTTATTATCACCCATAAATTTCTTAATATTATAATAACCCTTTTTATTCAAACTTAGTTTAATGAAGTTTTTGAACTTTGAGCAGGTCAAATTTTGTATATTTTCAGTCCTGTATTATTGTTCTGAGGTCCTGTAATCCTGCCGTTATAATTTGATAGGTTGTTAGTAGTTAGTACATTTTTGTGTATGTGGCTTTGTCTCGTTTTTTTTTTGATGGTTGCATGTAACGATGTTTTTGTTTTCTTTTAGACAACACTCGATGTACCCTATAATGCGATGTTGTTAACTTTCAATAAACGAATTCCAATAAATATATACAAATAATTTGTCGCGATGATTGTAATCGGTGAGGTTTCCATTCGACAATTCCCATTCGAAGCTTAAATCCAAATGTAACAAAACTCGAAAAATTTTTTGGTATATATTCATAAGTATCAGACGTCACTCAAGTTTTGGTGCTTTTCAACCAATTAATTAATATGTTAAAAAATATTATGCAATGTTTTTGACGTACATGCCTTATAAAATGCAATGCTTAATAATTAAAATGTACATATTCAACTTTCTGTTGGCAGACTATAGAGGCTATGAAAAATATTTAAAACTTTAATTTTTACCTTGAATTCACAAGCTAATGATTAATTGTCTAATTTTAATTAACTTTACTTACGTTTTAGGTAATTAATTTTTACGACTTACGGCTATAAAATATAAGGAAAATTAAAAAAAATAAACAGTCCAGTTGATTTATTTTTAATTTTACCTATTTTGTTAATTTGTTTTTAATTGAAGTTAATATATTATACATTCAATACGTCGACTGACGCTTCGTCATCTTTGTGTCTGGCTCGTATTGGTTAATCCGAGATCAGTCACCTGTAAACATGTCTTAAAAACGACGAGACAAGCCTGCTTCATATTTATAAACCATGTCACAGCACCATTATATTTTTTTATTCAATATAGATTACAAGTAATTCTTATTGAAAGTAATTTTTTACTTTTACCACACCGGTCCGAACAAAACTCTGTTCTAGGAAGAACTAGCAAGAAACCATGTAAGATTTCTTTTTCAAAGTAAATGATACTATACGAACACAGGTTGTACAAACTGCTTACAAAACTGATTTAAGAAACAGCTCGGAAGGGACCACCTTCCCAGGGGTTATTATCAGCCGAGTTTAGTTTTTGTTTAATAAAATATTTGAACTTTGTAATAGAGAGACCTTGTATATATTTTTTGGGACTTTGTTGTAATAGCGTATACATTGCCCCTAGAATGAATTACTTACTCTATGGAGTCGAGCATTTTGGTTTGAAATGCTGTATTTTGATTCTTAAAGGAGGACAGACGTAGATGTTTATGGGCCACAACATCCACTTAGCAACAGATGGACTGTGTGCTCATTTTTCATTCTTAAACATCGCGTATTGGCGGCGAACGAGCATCCCTTAACCTATATCATTCTCTGGATGTCGCAGGAGGCGAGGGAGGGAAACTGAAACAGGAGGAGATGAGCAGCAGCATCTTCCTGATAACAGCATGGCGAATATGTCAAAATTCCTCCTATGAGGCAATTTGTGGGGAAGGCATAGGCTCAACAGTGGACTTTTATAGGTTATAATGGACGGAATGATTTATAGTAGGTGTAATAAGCGATCCTAACCCTCCGAAAGCCATCCCTTCTGGACATTCTTTCGTAAAATCTGTTACTAAATAATGAAGAAGAGGGCACTGTATTAAATCATATCCTAAATTAAAAGTACAAAATAATAATATCTAAAACCAAAACCCAGAATGATTTCTTATATTTACGCGAACACTACACATTGAATAAATATGTAGTGCTCGCTTAAATATGGGTTACCAAAAATACACAAACCAAACGCTCCACTACGTCCTATAGTCAGCCAGATCGAGTCACCAACTTATAAATTGGTTCAACACTTGGCAAAAGTTCTGTCACCGCTGAGAGGACAAACCAGAGTACACACGAAGGATTCGTACCATTTTGTTAGTGAGATAAAATACCTACATCTCGCTGACAATGAAACTATGGTCAGTTTTGATGTTCAGTCACTATTTACATGCTTACCTATTGAAGACTGCATCTCAATTGTAACTAGGAAGCTAGAAGAATACAACATGCCTACAGAATATGCAGTATTACTCAAACACTGCTTTACATCTGGCTATCTATTGTGGAAGGAGGAGTTCTACAAGCAAGTAGATGGTGTAGCAATGGGCTCACCTGTATCTCCCGTAGTCGCCGACATATTCATGGAGGACTTTGAGGAGAAAGCCCTTCTTACTGCTCCTGTATATCCAAGATTCTACAAGCGGTACGTAGACGACACTTTCACAATTTTACCATCTGACAAAGTAACTGCATTTTTAAACCACCTTAATTCCATAAACTCTAAAATACAATTCACAATGGAGTTAGAGGCAAACAATTCTTTAGCTTTCCTAGATGTTTTAGTCATCCGAAATCCTGATAACACTATTGGTCACACTGTGTATAGAAAAAGACCCATACCAACCGATATTTAAATGGTGAATCGCACCATCATCCATCACAGTTAGCTACCGTGGGAAAATCTTTGTTTCAGGTGCATGAGGGATCTGTGACAGAAAACATCTGGCCGCCGAGCTTCAGCACGTCGAGCAAGTATTGCAAGACAACAAGCTTCGGGTCCCGCGCCTACGTCACAGTGACCAAGTGAAGCCGGCCACAGCCGAGCGTGTGCCTGCTGTACTACCCTATGTCAGAGGAGTCACAGACAAGGTTGGCTACATTTTGAAGCGAGCTTCTATTAAAACATACTTCAAGCCGCCGAAGAAGATTAGTCAATTTTTACCATCCGTCAAGTGAAATATCCCTCTACAAGATGCAGGAGTGTACAAGCTTGATTGTGAATGTGGTCTCTCTTACATAGGACAAACAAAAAGATCCATTAAAACCGCGGGTTTTAAAAACATATAGCTGACGTGAGGCACCGACGCTCTGGGAAGTCTGCAGTCTGTGAACATGTTCAAGATCGTCCCCGCTATTACATCAGATTTGATAGACCACAAATCCTCGCAAAAGAACACCGATTCCTACCAAGGATGATACGCGAGGCTATTGAAATTAAAAAACATCCTAATTTCAATAGAGAAGATGGATGGGTGCTGCCATCTGCTTGGGATCCTATAATTAACAAAATTAAATCCAAACCCAAGCATACCACTGCAAGACTTCAAGATACTGTAAGCTCATTCTGCGTAGATCGGACCAAAAATTAATATTCAAAAAACTGAAGGTAGCCGGGCTAACTATGACATTGGGACATCAAACACCTCAGTCCCCCCCGTGACCATGGGTGCTGTAAAGGACCCGAAACGTCGGGAATCAAAATAGTAAAATTAAACGCGATAAAATCCGTAAAAATAGTTTTATTCAAAACCCAGAAATTTTTGTTTTGGCATAAAAATGGGGTGCAAGATGAAAAATACCCAAAGCACCTTTTCTTTAAATGCCAACTACGCCTGCACCCAGTACCCTGCTGATTGTTGGACAATGCTAGTACGTAGTAGTACCATAGAATAAATGGTAGTACGAAGATATTGGCTTGTACTCACCAATCCCTTCGATCAGCGTGATGGACATGACAATTTTTTTTATATTATGTCATTCCTAAAAAGTCTTTATCTAGCAGTAGATTTTTTTTTTATAGAAGTAAGGGTGACTAAACGAGCACACAGACCACGTTGTAAGTGGATGCTACGATCCGTGGACTCCTACATCTATACTCGATAAAGAATCTAAATACAGACGCTTTGTCACCCCTTAGGACTAACATTAAATGCCTCGTTTACCAATAAAAAGAGTCTCCGGTTTTCGTCAAACATCATACGGAACGCACCTTTTTTTTATAAGATAAGGATGACAAACAAGCACACAGTCCACCTGATAGTAAGTGGCTGCTGCGGCCCATAGACATCTACATCTATCCTCGATTACGAATCAAAGTGCAGATGCGTTGTCACCCGTGAGGACTAAGACGGAATGCCTCGTTTCCAGTAAAAAGGGTCTCCGGTTCTCTACACTCACCATACTAAACACAGCAGCGTTAAGCTGCTATTTCACGTTGGTATTCTATGAGAGCGTGGTCCATCCCCGGTCGAGCCGACCCATTCGTGCTACAACTATACTACTAATATAGCTGAAGCATGGCTCTACCACGTGAACCTGCATTATGTTGCTATTTCACGCACTGGTATTTAGTGCGAGCGTGGTCCTTCCCCGGTCGATCCGACCCATTCGTGCTTCAGCAATGATACGCTGTAGCATGGCTTTACAACACTGTGGTGTAGTAATTAAAGTGACTTGTTTGATGCCAGCCGAGAACTACAAATTGTTGTGATAAAATAAGAAAATTCACAAAAATGTTACATAATAATTTAATTTTTTCCTATATAGTGTTTTATGTACTGGTGGGTAATGACAACTATATGTTTAAAAACTGATATTTAGGAAAAGTTAGAGAAATAATTAAACCATATTAATTGATTCGTGGTAATTCTTTGTATTCATAAAATTCATTATGAATTAAATAACAAATAAGTGGGCCAAAGATAATCGAAACTATTTCTACTATGGACTTGAAATTGTGAACACTACAAATAACGTAGGTACTTAACAACTGTATTTGTTTTTTAAACATTCTTGGATCTTGGCCTTTCATTAAATAATATCTGTATTTCCTAAAAATAGCTCGTAGACGGAACACAAACGTATGTGTTTTGTATTAAGTCCTACCGCGTACGCAAATCGACGCGTTATATTTACAATAACACTTCGCTTTATATAGTTAATTGGCTGAAGAAAAATCGTTTTCATGGCATTGAGTAGTCTGACAGCGAGAGCCGTACGGGCGATACCTTATCACAGCTGATAACAAGTTTTTGCTCTATAAACTGCTTTCCTTGTTCAGTATTGTTTTATGTACGACGAAGAATAGAACATACGCAGAGGGGATATAGTGTCAAAATGGCGGCCAATAACCGTGAAGTGGGAATGAAGTGCATCAAATACATGCTGCTTTGTGTGACAGCAATATTTGTGGTAAGTTTCATGTTTTGATTGCATGTACAGTTATATCTGTTTTTTATGTGTTAGTATTATGATAAGCTTTGCTATAGATAATAAGTATATGGGTTTTAGATGCTCTAGATAATGGCACTAAAGAAAATTAAATCTGTTACTTTGTATAAGAATGTTAGTGCAATAAATAAATACATAATACGTAGATACTGATGTTTTATATCGTACTGAATTAAAATTTAAAAAAATATACAATATATGACAGAATGTTATTTTCAACACATTATAATGAAGTCAGAAGTTCCTAAAGTAGGTACATATTTTCAATACGAACTTTTGACTGATTACATTTTCCTTATCATATAAATAAGGACAATGCAGTTAGTCGCAGAATTTT
The DNA here is from genome assembly GCA_029286625.1 of Parnassius orleans. Taxonomy (NCBI): domain Eukaryota; kingdom Metazoa; phylum Arthropoda; class Insecta; order Lepidoptera; family Papilionidae; genus Parnassius; species Parnassius orleans. The sequence continues at coordinate 2,370,714 of JAGSMP010000051.1, forward strand.
AACTCGTTGTCGCCTTTTAAAATTTTCAATTTTGGAAGTGTTTATAGAGATAGAGAATTGTATGTAGAGTCCTAAGCGATAATAAATATAGAATCGATGTCGTCATCTCATATCAATCACATTCTATACCTTTACCGCAAAAGTTAAAGATAGTTGAGGATCATGTATAATTTAATAATAATTGAGTAATACTAACTAATTGAGGAGTATTAAGGTGGTAGAGTCATGCTGCAGCTAATAATATGGCTAATATGGTTGTAGCACAAATGGGGCCCCTCTCAGAAGTGAGAGGAGGCCTGTGCCATATAGGCTGGTAACTTTGTTTCGTATGGTAAGTGTAGAGAACCGGAGACCCTTTTTACTGGAAATGAGATATTTCAAAATATTAAAATATCTGACGAAAATTCGTCAATTTTTCTGCCAACTGTTGGAAATCGTGAGATCTTTTTGCCTGGCTGTCTGGCACTGTCCAGCAATAGGTTATATTTATATTTAGTCTGATACCGAATATTATTTGGTACAATTACATTTTTATAATGTGATATCTTATCTTATATGTTGATTAAGCGATGCCAGTTTAGGTAATTTTCCTTTTACTTGTGCATTACTTTTGTTCTTAGAAATTCAGAACGATCGATTCACCAGAAAGATAAGGCCTTAAAAGTGTTGAAAATATTCGATTTTAATGTGAAACAATGTATACCTACCTCGTCAAATTCAGAACGATCGATTCACCAGAAAGATAAGGCCTTAGAAGTGTTGAAAATATTCGATTTTAATGTGAAACAATGTATACCTACTTCGTCATCAACACTCTTAATGTCTATTGTGATTATATATTAATGAATTTTGTTGAGTTTTCTTGTTAAATTTTTGACAAAAAATTAAGAAGAAAAAGAAATTTTAATTGCGCAATATATGATATGCTGAAGATATTAATGTTTTCCTAACTAATTAATTTGACTGAGAGACAACACCGGAATAACATCTAAAATGATTAACTGATATCGACATGATATAGTACCGTATGTCTACGCATAAACACTGAGGCACTCCCTCTTTAAGACTCTGATAAAACGTAAAGTAGTGACATATTTTAACGGGATAATTAAGTTGTCATTGAATTCTGATTAAATCGTGTAGTGGCGGTTAAGAATATCCACTACCCCATATCTTCCCGTGGGTGTCATAAGAGGCGACAGTGGGAAACAGGCAGCAGCAGCATCTTCCTGATAAAAGCAATATTGCAATAAAAAAACTGTGGTTGCCAACCCGCTCGCTAAGCGTTGCAACTATGGCAAATACCCCTCCCCCCCTCATGATGAAAGTTACGATGAGACGGCCCCCAGTCCCCGGCAGCCCTACTATCCTGACTACGGTGGTGACTATGGTAACGGCGGGGCAGGGGATGTTAAGAATCTCCGGTGGAGGTTCGGTTGCCACCTAAGACGACTCGACCTGGCAACATACAACGCACTCACATTGAGGACTGACGAGAAGATCCTGGAGCTGAAAGAAGAGATAGACAAGTTACGCTGGCATATTATAGGATTATCCGAGGTCCGAAGAGAGGGGGAGGACACGGTAATCCTCGAATCCGGCAACTTGTTCTATCACCGGGAGGCCGACCATCTGTCCCTAGGAGATGTCAGATTTATCATCCAAAAGTCTCTCGTTAACAACGTTGTAAAGATTATGTATGTTGATGAGGGTTGCGTACCTTATACTCAGAATCACCAAACGGTATTCGTTGAAGGTCATACAGGTTTACGCACCAACCTCAGCACATCCCGATGAGGAGGTGGAGGAAACGTATGAGGATATCTCTAAAGCCATGCATTCCTCCAAAACCCACTATACGGTGTTTATGGGAGACTTCAACGCAAAACTAGGCACATGAGAGAACGGTGAGCTGAAGGTAGGGAAATTCGGAATAGGGCAACAGAACCCCAGCAGCTGGCCGACTTCATGGAGAAAGAGAGACTCTTTATGATCAACTCTTTCTTTCAGAAGCGGCCCCACAGGAAGTGGACCTGGTCGAGCCCCGACGGTTCGACAAAAAATGAGATTGACTTTATTATGACGACCAGTCCAGGACCATTCAGTGATGTTTCAGTGATCGCGAGGTTGAAAACTGGAAGCGATCACCGAATGGTTAGAGGCACACTGAACCTAAACGTTAAGTTGGAGAGGTCGTCTAATGAAGTCAACGTCCCCTCGTGCTCTAATCCCAAGTCCCGAAACCTTTCAGCTCGAGTTACAAAACCGTTTTCAATGCCTAGAAGACTGCAATGCAGTCGACGAATGACAAGCTGGTGGAAACTATCCATGCGGTCGGAGCTAAGTTTAGCAAGACCCGCCGCAGAAGAACACAAAAACCCTCCGATCACACTCTTAATCTCATGGCTGTTAGACGGGAAATGAAGCTGCAGTCTTCAACAGATTTGAAATGCGGACTTACGCAACTTCAATACAGCTTATATTGAAGAAGCGATCGAAAAAGCGGGTGGAAAACCAGTACTTGAAGTCCTTCAGAAGCTCTTTAATAATAATAATAAAGGCAAGGTAGGAAGTGACGACCCCATCGCCCGCTGACGTAACAGTTACGTGACAAAACTGCTACGTCGGTGCAGTCAGTCAGCGCCCTGTCAAAGGTGTGAGCGCCATGCCTAGGCAATATTGAGGTGCAAAGGTCCGTTTGTGCATATGGTCGAACCATGAAACGGTGCCTGGTCTGGGTGTCTCCGTTAATTGACGCCCAAAATGGATGATGGACAAAAAAGTGCGCAAAGGGCCGCTGCCTGGAGGTCGCCAGGCGTGTCTGAGCTGGTGGACGCGACAGCATGCGGGTCGCCAGCCAAGCGCGGGGGCTGCAAGACCACCTAGTAGCCGCCCGCATCCATCATTCCCACCAGAGGGCTTGGTGTCGGCTGGGTCTTCTCGGACTCGGCAAGCGGTACCCGCCGCTTGTGGAACACGTCGTATGCGTTGGACGCAAATTATGAACGCAAACGCATTGCGAGCGTATTTTAGGGCAAAGGGAAGAAACTGGAATGTTAGCGTATCGGGCTCGGATGCATCGCTTTTCGCAGAGCTGGAGCCATCTGTTCATGTAACGGAGCAAAACCTGGCAGACCGAGTTCGGTACATCCTGCGCTCCAACATATTTGGTGACGCCGAACTCGAACGACTACGACGTGAGGCTGTTACCTCATCGGATGAGAATACTACAGCTGGTAATGCGGCGCCACTAATTGCAGAGCAACCTGCGCGTGGAAACCGCCGTGGATATTTCAGTTGTGGCTGATTCAGACGATGAAATAGTCTCCCAAGCTAGAGCAAATGAGGAGCATATTGGAAGAGCTATTTTGGAAACGCGCAGTACGCCTCTCGAAAATCGACCGCGACTTCCAGCATACCCTTAAGCAAGCGGAATCGGGCTGTCGTGAGGGCTCTCAACCCAATGCTGGTGATCTATTTGGAAGCCAGCCGGGACCTTTGCGAGACGGACTCAATTCTTTTGGCGCCGCACTGGCTGTTTGCCGTATTATTGGCGCCCTGGACGCGCTACTACAAAGTAGCGCCATCCCAGCCTGGAGAAAAGAATTGAGGACCGTATCGCAAAGGCAAACCCTCATCGGCAGACTGACAAGCTTCAGGTCGGGTAATAATAGACCGAGAAGTGTGCGCACCGTCAGGTTGGCGTTTGCTGGGACAAATATAAGTTTGTCTCAGCCGAATATTACGCAAAAACTGACGGAGCGCATAGACGACCTGAAGCAGAGAATCGCTGCTTGGGGGAAGCGGATTCGGCGATATACCGAGAGGTTGACACGGTTCAACCAGAATCGTCTCTTCCAGAGTGATCAGAAGAGGCTCTATAAATTATTAGAGCGACCACGCGAGTACGTGGAACGGTACCAAGCACCGAATGAGGCCGACACTGTCGCATTCTGGCGCGGCCTCTGGTCAGAGCCCGTAAACCACAGTGAGGGCCCTTGGACGGAAGTTGTGGCGAGTCAGTGTGCGAATGTTACACCCATGGACCCCATCATCATAACGCCGGACGATGTAGCTGAGGCGGTCCGAAGGGCCCCGAACTGGAAAAGTCCGGGCCTCGACGGGCTGCATCACTACTGGCTGAAGGGGTTCGTGGTGTGTCACGCTGTGCTCGCCCGACAGTTTCAAGAGGCTCTCGACCAGAAGTCGCTCCCAAGCCTCTTCACTACTGGGATCACTCATTTGGTTCCTAAAGACCGGGATACCACAGACCCGAGCAAATACCGCCCCATCACGTGTCTACCCACGATATACAAGACACTAACATCCATTTTGAGCGCGAGAATCACTCGTCACCTGAACTCAAATCAGGTGATGTCGCGCGCTCAAAATGGATGTCGGGGCGGTGGTCGTGGAACCAAGGAACCACTCCTCATTGACGCGGTCATTGGCAAGGTGGTTAAACGCAACCGTCGGAACCTCTCCGCCGCCTGGATAGACTACAAAAGGCATTCGACTCGGTGCCTCATACATGGCTGAAGAGGGTCCTCGAGCTGTACAAGGTTGACTGTACAGTTAGAGACTTCCTCGGGCAGTGTATGGAGCAGTGGAGTACGATCCTTTGTCATCTAGGTGAGCGGATGACGGCTGCGGAGAACCACAAAAGGATAAGAAGGGGTATCTTCCAGGGTGATTGTCTGAGTCCAATCTGGTTCTGCCTCTCTCTAAAGCCTCTCAGTACCTTACTGGAGGGTTCTGGGAGAGGATTTCAGCTTCGGAAAGGAGGTACAAAAGTGACCCACTTTTTCTACATGGATGATCTCAAGTTTTTCGCCTCCAGTCACTCACATCTTGTGGAATTGCTAAACATCTCTTATGATTTTAGCAATTCTATTAGAATGGGACTGGGGACGGATAAGTGTGCGGTCCTCCATGTCGAAAGGGTAGGGTTGCTAACTCTGAGGCATAGACTTATCTATGCCCATCAACATAAGGACCTTTTCGAGGCTGAAACATACCGATACCTGGGTATGTCACAGAACATAGGTATCGATGAGGCGGATATGAAACAGTCAGTTTGCGATGTGTTTTATGCACGCTTGACAAAAGTGCTCAACAGTCTTTTGTCGGGTGTGAATAAGACACACGCATATAACGGTTGGGTCATGCCTGTCCTCATATATACCTTCGGCATGCTCAGGTGGACTCAGACCGAACTGAACGCTCTGGATAGAAAAGTCCGCACTGTTATGACGTCACACAGGATGCAACACCCGAGATCGTCAGTAATGAGGCGGTACTTGCCGCGGAAACATGGTGGGCGCGGCTTTGGCGCTCTCACCATGCATAATCGCGAAGTGTGCAGCCTCCGTAATTACTTTCTAGCGAGATCGGATGATCCATTCTACAGGGACGTCATTTCGTATGTTAAAGAGCTTACTCCTCTATCCTTAGGACACCCTCCGTGTAAACGGGTTTGCCTCTAAAACTGGGCCCGACGCCTCAGGGTCTTGGCTACTCAAGCCTCACTGATTATTTTCCTTTAGATAGATACGAGGATGTCGTCAGCTATTTCTTTTGTGATATGTCCTGTACGCGCACACGTTGGGTCACACACAATTCAGCTTTAACTGCGGAAGCATAGCTGGTCTTTGCAGACTTGGATTGCTGTTCGAGTCTAACCTTTTTATGCTCGCCCCTCGGCGAGGTGGTCTCGTCCAGCCTCCTTTTGGCTGCTCTTTCTTTCTTACCAGGACGCTGTGCCGCTCTCTGCTTCCTGGCGGATTTCTTGGAACCGATTTCAGCAGCTGCAACTTCCACTTGGGCAGGATTTTTATCCTTTCCAGTTTCAGTACGACTACTGGGTATTGGTTTTGGGAGCAGCCAGCTCAGCTCTCTTATTTACGGGCTTTCTCTCTCTGCTTCCTGTTCTTCTTCTTTACCTTACTTTCGCTCCCTGGCTGAATAGATCCACTTGATGGTCCGTCGGGTCGGTTAGTCATCTTTTGCTAATTGCCAGGCAGCTGAGAAGAGGTCTTCCGTTCTAAGGGTTCTTTAGGAGTATTTCTACTCGCGGTCCCTTGTTCCCTATCCACATCCAGCTCCGAGGAACTCGTTTTAGGAGCCTCCAGCGGGAAAGTTCCCTTGAAAGCGCCACCTACGCTGGATGACATGCTCTGAGGAGTCGCCATTTTACTGGCAGTTTCTCCTTGAGTGTTGGTGCCTCTGATAGTCACCTCTGACACCTCTCCTTCTTTTATTTTGGGCCTTAAGTCATCCATTATTAATTTAGTTTGAAGATTCGTTCCCCCGCCTTCCCACTTTCCATGGAGCCCGCATCTTTGGGAACGCCCTACTTTAAAACAAAAGGAATTTCAGGCGTTAGGATTACCGGGGAATATAGGGACGTGAAGTTGGCTCACAGCGCGACATCAGGAGCTCAATCCAGTTGTCAGACAGGGCTGAAAAGGCCCATCCCCGCTTCCTGAATGACTGTCACTTGCTCCGTCAGCATGGCCTTTACCACCACCTAGCCCTTTTCAGGAAACTAGGCAGCCCCATCCCTCATGCGACCCTCTGACTGGGCGCTTGGCCATTTCCCTACCTGTGGCTAGCAGATAGGGCCACCGTTTAACGAAATCCGGACCAAAGAGGGCGTGTTGCCTCTCGCCACTATATACCCCAGTGACGATTGGGTCAACCTAAAATCTATTAAAGCACAGTAGTAAATGCCCAGATTTAGAGTTTATAATACTGAATACGGTAAATGTGACGAAATCTACCAAAAATTCAAGAGAGTGAAGATGATCTCTACATAAATAGTAGGTACTTATTATTATAAAGACAAGATAAAATATATAATGATATATATACATTATATGAATTCTTATATAATTTGATTAGCATGGTGATAAGTAATGTTCTAATGATAGGTACAACTAATGATGTAAAAAAGATTTAGCTTTTCAAATATGAACAGTCGACTCTCGATAATTTGAAACTCAAGGGACCAGAGAAAAATTTCAAATTACCAAGAGTTCAAAATAACAGGAGTTTAGATAACCAAGAGAGGGGGAGGAAAAAATCAAGTAAACAAGAGTTTGATCAAAATTCGTGATTTATTATTTTAAACATTTGTACAATTATTCACAAATGTTCATTTTGAAAAGAAGTCTCTCTCATTTATGTAAACAAACGACAGGTCTGTGCATGATAAACGCTTCATATTATCGAGAGTAGGGAAGCCCAGACTCCAAATTATTGCATGTTGGCGGGCAAGATACTATTCCTTCAACTTCAAATTAACGAGGGGACCAATTAATATTGATTTTATTCAATTTATCGAGTATTTTTCAAGGAACCGAAAAAATTTCAAATTATCGAGATTCAAATTAACGAGTGTCAAATTATCGAGAGTCGACTGTATCTTCATCATTTTCAAAAACTCTATGTATAATGAATGAAAAGGAAACGAAATCATATTATTGCAAAATTTGCTTGATCAGACATAAGTATTCTTTACAATGATTGTCTATTTTGAAACCTTAGATTGAAACCAAGTAGCAATTGTAGTTTACAAGAACCTTCAACGAAGTGCCAAGGTCGCGGCGGTCATGCGGTCATTCCTCACTGCTATTGATTTTCCATACTTTGTTCACAACTCATTCAATATTCAAGCAATTAGATGACAAACATTGTTTAATATATTTAAAGAAATAAGGCTCTATATATATTTTTTTTAATTTAAAACGATAAAATTGTCAAATTTTTTATCAATATATTAAGCTAGAGAACTTCTCTTTAGTTTATAAATCTTTTTAGAATATTGAATAAGACGGCCTATTTTCCCGTACTATTGTACATTATGACGTTAGTAACGTAATGTCGCGGTTAATTCCCCCTGCGTCATTTAAATTATAGGTACCTATTTTAATGATTGAGATTTACTTAAGTCACAGATAATTGAAAATAGGTATTTTCAATTATCTGTTATAATTAGTGGGATAGCTAATCTACTATGCTTTTATTTTTATAACTACATTTAAATAGAACACGATGATTTGGAAATTCAGACTCGTTTTTTGTTCCTTCTGGTACACAAACAAGAATATATAATATAGCTGGTAAGATTTACTTCCAACACTAAGTGTTGTACAATTGTACATAGTACGTTTTTGTTACTTACTACCTATCCCTGCTGCCAAGCAACCATGCATTCACTGTTTTTTTTTTTGGAATACTAGCTGGTACCCGGCGCGTTGCTGTAGCAGAAGAAATAATTGCGGAAATGTCGTTTCAAATTTTGAATGGTTATATTATTGTTTACAACGAGCACACAGTTCACCTGATGTCAAGTGGATGTGTCGCCCATAGATATTAACAGCTATCGTCAATTAAGAATCAAAATGCAGATGCGTTGTGACCTAGAAGTCTAAGATGGAATGCCTCATCTACCAGTAGTAAGGGTACCCGGTTCTCTACACTCAGCATACGAAGCACAGCAGTATTAAGCTGCTATTTTACGCTGGTATTCTGTGAGAGCATGGTCAATTCCCGGTCGAGGCGACCCATTTGTGCTACAACCATAATATAGCTGCAGCGTGGCTCTTCCTACTTATATGTACAAGAACTTATTATATATTTACAGGCCGCGGGCTGTTTATTCTTGTAATTAAATAACCCTGAGTCCGACGAAGCAGTAAAAGCTAACTGGCTAACAGCTCTAACATCACAGAAAATAGATAATTACAAGCTGTGAGGCATGCCAGCTTCACCGCACCTGTGACATTATTTGTTTGAAGTTAGTTGCAGGTGTCCATAGGCTGCAGCAGACAAAATGTCGACTACAATTTTGTTTCGCAGAACTAAATCAAAATATGATGTTAAAAGACGTGTTTTCATTAAGCTAACGATATCTTGTTTTATTAAAACGTGATTAGAAGTGAGTCAGCGCGGAAAAAATAGATATAATTAAATATGGCATAATTATTAATATTACTTTTTAAAAATGAATTAGGGCATTTTTTACAAGGTCCTACTTATTCCTTTAAGTAAAAGAGTATCCCCGATGCTATCATGCTTACCATCGTAGATCTGATTTCTCGTTTTGATGGCATGGATACAGACTCTTTGGCATGGGTGCAAGTTCGGCCTCACATGGAATACTATTCTAATCTCTGGGCCGTGGCACCCCAGTGCCAGCTCCTTCCACTTGATCGCATCCAGCGCAGAGCGGTTAGAATGGTCGGCGGCCGAGTTCTTTGTAATCGCCTTGACTCACTTGCGATGCGAAAAGATGTTGCATGTATTTGCATATTCTATCGCATCTAGTGTGAATTGCAGTGAGTGCTCAGAGGAATTATTCGGACCAATTCCAGCCGCTCATTATTCACCATCGTACATCGCAACAAAACTCGCGATACCATCCATACCATCTGGATGATTGGTGGTCCACCACTGCGCGATTTGCTAGAACTTTTATTCCTTTTTTTGCGATTTTTCCGGACCAAATAGGGACCTTCAAGAAAAGAGCCTACTCTCTTTTAAAAGGCCGACAACGCATCTGCAATTTGCGTGGTGTCGCAGTTGTTCATGGGCGGCAATATTCACTTTTTTTTTATAGGACCCATAGACATCTACATCTATCCTCAATAAAAAAATCTAAATGCAGATGCGTTGTCACCCGTGAGGACTAAGGTGGAATGCCTCTTTTGCAGTAAAAAGAGTCTCCGGTTCTCTACACTCACCATACGAAACACAGCAGTGTTAAGCTGCTATTTTACGCTGGTATTCTGTGAGAGCGTGGTCCTTCCTCGGTCGAGCCGACCCATTGGTGCTACAACTATACTTTTAATATAGCTGCAGCATGGCTCTACCACGTATATACAGTTCAACAATACAATCAGGTGAGCCGCATGCTCGTTTGCCCCCTCTTATATAAAAAAATGGGGCTACAGCAAGATAAAAGTAAACCTGAAACCAATTTATATTAGTAATTAAACTATGTACATAATTAATTTTTAATCAAATATTTGTTTAATCAAATTAATGTTTGTTTGTTCGTATTCTATGCGCTGCCATACCGTTCATCAGATTGCGGTAAAACTTTGTCATCTTATTGCTTGCACTTGCGCAAAGGTTATAGGCATAGTACAATTAACTTACAGTAGGTGGCGCGCGTATCGTACCAACAAATTTATTTGAAAGTTATAATATATCATTAAATTTCAATGAATGTATTATCATGCCTAATTAAACAAATTTAAAACGATATTTCCACAATTATTTCTTCTGGGGCAGCAACGCCCCGGGACCAACTAGTGATAAAATAAATAAGCGGTGAAATTTCTAAAATAACTCTATCTGCGAATTGTCATGACAAAGAGGCTGGTCCATTTTTCGCCCAAAGGATACTAAATGGTAGGACTAGTTTTCTGTCTAGGAGTCCAACTGGGTAGGTACCACCCCCGTATCTATTTCTGCCAAACAGAAACAGAAACAGAAACTTTTTTATTCAATATAGATTATAAATAATACTTATTGAAAGTCACTCTTTTGTTTAATTACCACTGGTTCGAAAAAAACTCTGTCCTGGGAAGAACCAGCAAGAAACCCAGCGGGACTTTTTTTTAAATAACAGCTTACAATCATGTATGTTACACAATTAACAACACAAAACAAATTAGAAATAGCTTGGTAGCGATCACCACAAACAGGTAACAGTCCTTTTACTGCTGAGTTCCGGTCTAAAAGATCTAAAGGTCTTTTAATTACAGGCTGTGAGGCATTCTCTCTCAGTCCACAGACGTGACAACGCATTTGTAGCCTTTTTTTTTGAAGTTGGTTGCAAGTCTCCGTGGGCTGTATTTAGCAGATAGAGCCAGTGTTCTTGGCACTTTACCTCGCATGTATAAGAGTATACGAAAATTTGAGTTTTTCGTTGTTTCATACATTATTGCATGAATTTTGTTATGCAAATAAATGCAATTGTAATTTGAAAATTTTTGAAACGTCTTACCACGTGGATTTTAGAATCAACCTGAACAAAGATTTGCACTATGGAGACTATCGGTCCGTGGTCCAAGTGCGTAAACTTCCTAAAGAAACTGCGTGGTCTATCCACGACTCTTCGTCGCTGGTGACAAGAGCACTAGTTCTTTTCTCGCTCAAAGATTAAGTTTAGCCATTCAACGAGGAAATGCAGTCAGCGCTCTTGGAACTATACTGTTACCGCGGGTTGTAGGACTGTATGCTTAGAATTTATTTATTCTTAAAACTGTATGACAATTTTAGAATTTATTTTGAGTTTTTTTAAATTATGAATATAAAAAATACTGTAATAATAAATAAATCTACTCAAACCTTTTTTTATAAGACACCTTACAAAAATATAGCGATAACGTCTTAATGTTTATCGCCATAACTAATTTAAATGTACAAGTTATTGGTTATGTAATGTCGATTATTCTTTTATAAATGAATTACATGGCTTTTATACACTTGTTCATTAGTAGGTAGCACAGACACCTGTCGATAATGAATTATTGTAATATGAAAAATATTTCGGTGAGTACATACCTATGCTTCTTTTGTTCATAATAAAAGTTCGAGTACTGGCTATTTATAGATATATTTAAACAAGTAAAAAATTTAATACCACGTTTCTTTCCTACATTGGCATCCGATTCTGAGCTATGTTCAAAATTTCAAGTCTCTAGCTCATCGGGAAGTGCTCGAAAGAGTTGCAAGATTACACCCGGAACGACAGACATACGGACAAACAAGAAAGTGACTTAATAAAATCGGGGTAAAAATAGAGACCTTTGACTGTAGAATGAATAGTATAGAAAAAAATATCTTTATGTACTCGTAACTAAGAATTCTAGTATATGTGTGTATTATAACGATAAAACCCTATAACATTATAACTGTTTGTGCATAGTTTTAAGTTGTATTTAAAATAAATGTTCATTATCGAAATACTACGCTTATTATCACTATTCATATTTAAACAGTAAAAATGATTGCGTAATAGTGTATGTATGTTACATATATATAAATACACATACACGGTCATGCATCATCGACTTCCTAATTTCTAATAACATTTTTTTAACTAAAAAATAGGTATATTGACGAAAGTCCTCGAACCCATTATTTTTCCATAATGTAAAGAGAAATCTGGGAAAGTCTGTAAACTAGCTTCTACTACAGTCTTGATAAGTCACAGGAAACGGTTTCGGTTTTGAGCATTATATTAATACGTACCTAATATAAACAGCTTGCCAACTTATATGCAAGTTTCGATATGTTTTAGCTACTTTTTTGCTAAATCTGATAACAAATTTTGTTACAGTTGACGTCAGCTCTTATAATTTCAGTGGGGACAACAATTTATGCCATCTACCACGATGTTTCTTATTTCTTGGACGACCAGCTATTCTCACCAGCAACCTTCATCATCATCATCGGCGTTATTATGCTGTTCGTGTCGCTGTTCGGTTGCGTTGGTGCCCTGAAAGAGAGTACTTTCTTGGTTAACATTGTAAGTATATTGCCAATATCGTCATATTAAATTTAATCTGTTATACCATATACGTCTACTAGTTGGTAATATTTTTCTGCCTAGAACTGCACTCTCTTACTCTTTCTATCACCAAGGAGACTGCTTCTTGGTGATAGACACATACTGCTCTGTCGGTTGGAAGGAAAAACGAGCTAGTATTATCACTGACTGGTATTCAATTTTAACCAATTTTAACCATCAGTCGTGACAACGCATCAATGGTCTTCTTTGTTTAAAGTTAGTTGCAGTAAGAGTTACGATATTACAAGCATTTGCCGCATTGAAGGCTTAGTTTTGGCGGCCGCACATTGAATTTAGCGTACGGTCCTAGTTAATCGCGACTATTCGCGGACTCCTCGCTCACTATTTTTCAAATGCATAGGTGTAGGTTACAAGTGTTTTACTATTATCCTCTTCACACCATTACTATTAAAATATTACACAACTTTGTTAGAAAGTTTGTTGTACTTTGTTAAGAAGATTGTTAGAAAAGAAGGTTTTATTTAAGAAAATTATGTCATCTCAATTGTAACTGTGAATAAATAAAGGTTTATTTCATTATTGCGTTTTACCAGGCCTAATCAGGCCACCTTCGACAGGCCTTTTTATGAAAATTCAGGCATTTTAGGTAATCTAGACCGGGATCCCTCCATTTTGTTGCGCCTATTGAAGGTGTCCACAGGCTACGACGGACAACACTAAAGGCACGGCAAGTGGGGGTTGGATTATCTTAAACCGCCATCACAAGACAAGAAATGAATGACAGTACTGTTCGTCAGTTCGCAGTGATCCTCAGTCTGGTGCTTGTGCTGGAGATAGCAGCTGCTATCACGGCGTATACAATGCGCGCCCAGGTGTCCCAGATGCTAGACGACAATCTCAGAGCCACGCTTCCTTTCTACTACCAGAACTCTGAGATCGAGGCCGCTTATGACTTTGTTCAGAGCAGGGTAAGTCAACTTAATTTTGGTTAGTCAGGGACTTATTGCTTTCTTAATATATCCGGATAAAACTTGTTTTCTTCTTTTAAAATGTAATATTAAATAACACCGAAGCCGGACATATACCAGCGTAATATAGCAGCTTAATGGTGTTGTGTTTCGTATGGTGAATGTAGAGAACCGCAGACCCTTTTTATTGGAAACAAGGCATTCCATCTTAGTCCTCGGTTGACAACGCATATCCTTTTTAATTCTTAATCGTGGATAAATGTAGATGTCTATGGGCCACAGAACTCCACTCACCATCAGATGGACTGTGTGCTCGTTTCTCACCTTAATTCTATAAAAAAACATATAGCTCCAAGAAATGACAACCGATGGGGAAGAAACAATCTCGAGCCTTGTATCGGCCGCACTTTGTGGTATTCTTTGGGAAAGGCCGTTGTAATGACGATGATTACATTTTTTGCATTGTAAATGATTATTCCTATTGTTTGCGAAAAGAATTATGATAAAAAAATGTTGTTTAGTTGCTAACGTTGCATTTATCTCGTGTTATAGTTTAAAAGCGACCTTGCTTGCTTGTTTATATTTCAAGTCAATTGAATGACTGAGAAAATTAATTAATATGCATTATGGTCATGGACCCCTTTTTGTTTAAAGATTGATAACCTCTAATAATTATTACTTCAAGGTATTTTGGTTAAGTTGATAATTCACTATCTGAGCAATGAACTCAAAAAACAATTAACTTATTATGTTTAGTTTATAAAATGTTATTGTTACATATTAGGTACTTCATACTTGTATTTTATTTATTTAAAAGGTCGACTTAAAATTGTGACAATTTAACATACAAAATAAATATTCTATTCTAATTGCACAATTACTTACAGGTAAACCTCTCAGCCATAATTTTATACTGAAGCAAAACAAATAGTGAATTAGTTGTGTAATAATTATAAAAAAAACGATTTAACTTAATTTGTAAATACTTGTTTATTATATATTTTTAAAATATTTGTATCAATAAAATGGTTGAATTTCGTTAAGACACGACACTTTATAAAATGTCATCGAAAATTGATATTTTGTTAACATAATGATATTATTAATTTAACTGAAGGTAGCCGGGCTAACTGTGACATCGCGACGTCAGACATCTCAGTTTAACCCCCGTGACCATGGGTTGCTGTAAAGCACCGAAACGTCGGGAATTAAAATAGTAAATGAAACGCGATAAAATCCGTAAAAATTTGTTTTATTCAATATTTTGTTTACTTATAAGCCAATGCTGACTACAAACCGTTTGCTGTGTGGCGGCGGTATAAAATTCCACTGCCACATACGAGGTGACACTGGAAGTTCTTAGAAAATCAAAAACTGAACAAACTAGCAAGTTATTAGTTTTATAATATCTTTTCAAAATAGTGTCCATTTACATCAATACATCGCTGCATCCGATGCCCTCGTCCTAGGGGTCTCTTCGACGCCACTGCTTCCTCGGCGTCTATAAAACGTTTTCCTCGAAGTTTTTCTTTCATTTACGAAATAAATAAAAATCACAAGGTGCGAGGTCGAGGCTATAGGGCGGGTGACCCAGTAATTCCACGTCTGACGTCGCCAAGTAGTCGATTGTTTGCTTGGCGGTGTGCGACGAAGCGTTGTCGTGGTGAAGGAGGATCCTACTGCGAGGTCGTTTCTTCGAACTTTTCCAAGACAAGTGGCAAAAATTGTTAGTGTACCACTCTGCAGTAACTGTTTTCGACCCTCTAAACAATTGTTGCGTAATGACCTGTCCTTCGAAGAACGAGCCACCATATTTTTCCACGCTTCGAACTCTCTTCACTTTAGTTGGCAACTCCTCGGAGGAAACACCCAGACAGTAGACTGTCTCTTAGTTTGAGGATCATAACAATAAATACTTACACAGCATTTGAGTCACCTACGTTAAATCTTTGAACCATTTCGACACCAATGAACACGACGGGTTTTGGGCCTCTGTCAAATTATGAGGTATCCACCGGGCACAAAGCTTCCTGACCGCTAAATGTTCATGGATGATTTTGTGCATTTGACTTATACCGATACCTAAACTTGTCCGAATCTGCTGATAAGTCGCTCTTTTGTCAGTCTCTATCATATGCCGCACAACACTGATGTTATCTTCAGTCGTCGCCGTAGAAGGTCGTCCCTCACGCAGATCATCGGTGAGATTAGTGCGACCACGTTTAAGCTTATTAAACCAGTTGTAAATAGCGATGTGAACCGGTTTCATGAAAACCTTTAAAAAACCGGTTTTTTTAAAAACCTATAATCACCGGTTCTCATTGGCAAAACCGATTACAATCACAAAACATGTATCCTAGTCTTTGATATGTATCCGAACATGATTCTGTTCTGTTTAAAATGTTGTTTATGGTAGGGAAATTCCCCGATATCCCATTTTAATATGCGACTAACTTCACTATATTAAAATATTTCAGTTTCTGTTTTGCTTGCGAGTTCTTTAGAGTTAACAATATTTCTTTGCAAATATGCCTAAAGTAAAAAGTAAATCAATTACCAGAAATTATTTTGAAAAGATTGATAATGTTAGTGCAAAGTGTAAGCTATGCGCTAAAGTGATCAAAGTTGGAGGAGGAACTTCGAATATGTTGGCACATATTAAGAGAAACCATCCTCAGGCTACAGTGGAGGTGGATCGAGGTCAAGTGGGTGATCAGCCAGGTGCCACACAGGCACAGGAAACATCTACTAGCACGACACAAGAAAAACCAACGGATACTCCGCGCCCCATATTTCAGACTACTCTGAAAATGACCGCATCAAGTAGCAAAAAGAAAATCGATAAATATTTGACTATGATGATCATACGGACTTTCAGCCGTACTCAATTATTGAAGACAAGGGTTTTAGGAAGCTGGTTGAAGCATTGAATCCAAGCTATAAACTACCAAGTAGACAGAGGATCAGGTATGACCTAATGCCATCTACCACGATGTTTCTTATTTCTTGGACGACCAGCTATTCTCACCAGCAACCTTCATCATCATCATCGGCGTTATTATGCTGTTCGTGTCGCTGTTCGGTTGCGTTGGTGCCCTGAAAGAGAGTACTTTCTTGGTTAACATTGTAAGTATATTGCCAATATCGTCATATTAAATTTAATCTGTTATACCATATACGTCTACTAGTTGGTAAGATTTCTTTTCTGCCTAGAACTGCACTCTCTTACTCTTTCTATCACCAAGGAGCAGTACACATACTGCTCTGTCGGTTGGAAGGAAAAACGAGCTAGTATTATCACTGGCAATTTTAATAAATTTTAACCATCAGTCGTGACAACCCATCAATGGTCTTCTTTGTTTAAAGTTAGTTGCAGTAAGAGTTACGATATTACAAGCATTTGCCGCATTGAAGGCTTAGTTTTGGCGGCCGCACATTGAATTTCGCGCACGGTCCTAGTAAATCGCTACTATTCGCGGACTCCTCGCTCACTATTTTTCAAATGCATAGGCGTAGGTTACAAGTGTTTTACTATTATCCTCTTCACACCATTACTATTAAAATATTACACAGCTTTGTTAGAAAGTTTGTTGTACTTTGGTAAGAAGATTGTTAGAAAAAAAGGTTTTTTTAAGAAAATTATGTCATCTCAATTGTTACTGGGTACATGCTGTACTAATTTATGGAATAAGATTTAAATAAAGGTTTATTTCATTATTGCGTTTTACCACGCCTAACCAGGCCACCTTCGACAGGCCTTTTTATGAAAATTCAGGCATTTTAGGTAATCTAGACCGGGATCCCTCCATTTTGTTGCGCATATTGAAGGTGTCCACAGGCTACGACGGACAACACTAAAGGCACGTCAAGTGGGGGTTGAATTATCTTAAACCGCCATCTCAAGACAAGAAATGAATGACAGTACTGTTGGTCAGTTCGCAGTGATCCTCAGTCTGGTGCTTGTGCTGGAGATAGCAGCTGCTATCACGGCGTATACAATGCGCGCCCAGGTGTCCCAGATGCTAGACGACAATCTCAGAGCCACGCTTCCTTTCTACTACCAGAACTCTGAGATCGAGGCCGCTTATGACTTTGTTCAGAGCAGGGTAAGTCAACTTAATTTTGGTTAGTCAGGGACCTATTTCTTTCTTAATATATCCGGATAAAACTTGTTTTCTTCTTTTAAAATGTAATATTAAATAACACCGAAGCCGGACATGTACCAGCGTAATATAGCAGCTTAATGGTGTTGTGTTTCGTATAGTGAATGTAGAGAACCGCAGACCCTTTTTATTGGAAACAAGGCATTACATCTTAGTCCTCAAGGCTGACAACGCATCTGCATTTTGATTCGCAAACGAGGATAGATGTAAATGTCTATGGGCCACAGAACTCCACTCACCATCAGATGGACTGTGTGCTCGTTTCTCACCTTAATTCTATAAAAAAACATATAGCTCCAAGAATTGACAACCGATGGGGAAGAAACAATCTCGAGCCTTGTATCGGCCGCACTTTGTGGTATTCTTTGGGAAAGGCCGTTGTAATGACGATGATTACATTTTTTGCATTGTAAATGATTATTCCTATTGTTTGCGAAAAAAATTATGTTAAAAAATTGTTGTTTAGTTGCTAACGTTGCATTTATCTCGTGTTATAGTTTAAAAGCGACCTTGCTTGCTTGTTTATATTTCAAGTCAATTGAATGACTGAGAAAATTAATTAATATGCATTACGGTCATGAACCCATTTTTGTTTAAAAATTGATAACCTCTAGTAATTATTACTCCAAGGTATTTTGGTTAAGTTGATAATTCACTATCTGGGCAATGAACTCAAAAACAATTAACTTATTATGTTTAGTTTATAAAATGTTATTGTTACATATTAGGTACTTCATACTTGTATTTTATTTATTTAAAAAGGTCGACCTAAAATTGTGACAATTTAACATACAAAATAAATATTTTATTCTAATTGCACAATTACTTACAGGTAAACACCTCTAAGCCCTAATTTTATACTGAAGCAAAACAAATAGTGAATTAGTTGTGTAATAATTATTAAAAAAAATACTTAATTTGTAAATACTTGTTTATTATATATTTTTAAAACACTTGTATCAATTAAATGTATCAATAAAATGGTTGAATTTCGTTAAGACACGACACTTTATAAAATGTCATCGAAAATTGACATATTTTGTATACATAATGATATTATTAATTTAACTGAAGGTAGCCGGGCTAACTGTGACATCAGGACGTCAAACATCTCAGTCCCCCCCCGTGACCATGGGTTGCTGTAAAGCACCCGAAACGTCGGGAATTAAAATGGTAAATTAAGCGCGATAAAATCCGTAAAAATAGTTTTATTCAATATTTTGTTTACTTATAAGCCAATGCTTGACTACAAACCGTTTGCTGTGTAGCGGCGGTATAAGAATATCCACCACACATACCACATACGAGGGTGACACTGAAAGTTCTTAGAAAATCAAAAACTGAACAAACTACCAAGTTATTAGTTTTATAATATCTTTTCAAAATAGTGTCCATTTACATCAATACATCGCTGCATCCGATGGAACCACTGAGAAAACCACTTTGCCCACTCGTCCTTAGGTCTCTTCGACGCCACTGCTTCCTCGGCGTCCATAAAACGTTTTCCTCGAAGTTTTTCTTCATTTTCGGAAATAAATAAAATCACAAGGTGCGAGGTCGGGGCTATAGGGCGGTGACCCAGTAATTCCACGTCTGACGTCGCCAAATAGTCGATTGTTTGCTTGGCGGTGTGCGACGAGGCGTTGTCGTGGTGAAGGAGGATCCTACGCGAGGTCGTTTCTTCCGAACTTTTCCAAGACAAGTGGCAAACAATTGTTAGTGTACCACTCTGCAGTAACTATTTTTCGACCTCTAAAACAATTCTTGCGCAATGACCTGTCCTTCCGAAGAACGAGGCCTCATATTTTTCCCACGCTTCGACCTCTCTTCACTTTAGTTGGCAACTCGGAAGGAAACACCCAGACAGTAGACTGTCTCTTAGTTTGAGGATCATAACAATAAATCCAGCTTTCGTCACCCGTAAGTATGTCGAACACAGCATTTGAGTCACCTCCGTTAAATCTTTGAACCATTTCACGACACCAATCAACACGACGGAGTTTTGGGCCTCTGTCAAATTATGAGGTATCCACCGGGCACAAAGCTTCCTGACCGCTAAATCTTCACGGAGGATTTTGTGCACTTGCTTCATACCGATGCCTAAGCTTGTCCGAATCTGCTGATAAGTCACTCTTTTGTCAGTCTCTATCATACGCCGCACAACACTGATGTTATCTTCAGTCGTCGCCGTAGAAGGTCGTCCTCACGCAGATCATCGGTGAGATTAGTGCGACCACGTTTAAACTTATTAAACCAGTTGTAACTTTCTTGTTGACTTAAATGACATCAAAAGTTTATGACTTTCGATGTCATTTAAGTCATCAAAATCATTGTACGAAAATTTTCTCGCGTTGATGACAAATTAATAAAATACATACACAATAATATTGGCAAAGAGTTCCATTTTCAAAATTTGAACTTATTTTTTTATTATATCGTTTACAAGTGGCCAGTTCTAAAAACTTTCAGTGTCGCCCTCGTATCGTCCCTTGGGTATCGCATGAGGCGATAGAGGAAACAAACCAGATGGGCAGCAGCGTTTTCCTAATAACAACTTTAAAAAAACTGCGGTTGTTAACCCGCCTGCCAAGCGCTGCAACTATGGCAAATATCCCCCTGAGGTATTCTATGTAAGCTGTATCGGTAACGGTACATTAATATATTTCGAAAATCATGAGAGCAATGTGATTGACTACTCCATTCCATTCTTCTAATTCACAATAATGTAGAGATTATTATGCTCAGCTGTAGGACGAATTTAGGATATTTATTGACTTTACTAAATGATTATTTGTAATTCCGCTGTTGTATCACTGTATTATTTTTGATTTCACTTTAGTTTTAATTAACTTATATACCTTACAGTTAAACTGCTGTGGAGTAGACAGTTACCTCGACTGGGGGGACGTTCAAACCCCTAGCGGCGTTCCTGGGATCTCAGTCGCTAACGTTACGGTTCCAAACTCCTGCTGTGCAGAGTCCCGCTACACTATGGTGGAAGATGTAGAGATCGCTGAATGCACTAAGTTGTATGCAAACGGATGCTTGCCCAGGGTTATTTACTTGGTGTATCAGAGCGCTGGTCTTCTGGGCGCGGGAGCCATGACTATTGCTTTTATTCAGGTATAGTTCAAAATTCAAATAATTTCTTTTTCATTGTTTTTTATAAAAACTGAAGTGACAACCAAACTTACAATCTACCTAATAGTAAGTGGCTATTGCAGTCCACGGACACCTGCAGCCAACCTCAAGCAAAGGCTACATATGCGTTGCCAACTCTGAGGACAAAAATGGAATGCCTCACAGACCGTAATTACACTGGATGTCTATATCCTTCAGACCTCAATAACAAAATGAAGGTTTACTACGTTTTGATAGTAACATTTAAAAATATTTTGCATTTCAATATGATGCATAATGTATATAAACAGATTCTACGTATTTGTCGCAAGCTCGTTTATTTCCTCTTGTATAGAAAATATACTTATGAATGTTGTAATTAATGAGAAAATTGATTTTAAGATTAAAAGCCGCTTAAGGTTTAATATTACGATGGATCATTATCATCATCATCAGTTCTATTGGCCGATTTTCTCGGCTTTTCCGATATTACCAGAAGCAGCGGCGTAGTATGGGTTGTTGCTGCCCGGGGCCAAAAGCCAAAAATGCCACACCTCTCCCTCAATTTATCGCAATTTGCGTAAATTCAGTAAAAGTCTATATAAGTACTATAGTCTGTTTAATATTTAAAAATGAATTAAACAATACAATGTATTTATATACTTATATCTTTGAAAAGTGTGTGAGTGCAAATTATTTCTATTTTAAGAACTTCAATAGTCTTTATATTTTAATCATGAGTATTCAGGAAGAATCCAACCCGTCTGCCTAGGGTGTAACTATGGCAAATATCCCGCCTATTAGGCAATGTGTAGAGGAGGCCTATTTTCAGCAGTGGACTTTTGATAGGCTGTTTGTAACTGTCATGGACTTTCATTCATTCATTTATTCGCTATATAGTAGCGTTGTAAGAGCGATCGTTTTTTGAAATTGAAGCTTATAGCTGTGGTAGGGTTTAAAGAGTGCTGATGTCAATATCTTTTTTCAGATCATCGGTATTATTTTCTCGTTCTCGCTCGCCAATTCCATCCGCAGAGCAAAATCTGAACGTGAACGCCGACGATGGGAAATTCAGGAGCGCATGATCAACGCATACACCTCACTGAACCCCGACAACGAGAAGGCAGCGCCAGTTGTTTACGTTCCGTTCCACGGACAGAACACTGCTTAAGATACGACATGTTGACTGTTGCCTTATTATTTGATAATTTGATATAATATCTACGACACATATTGTAAATATAGTCACTGGCAGCTAGCTGCCATATTTTTAAAAACAACAAATTGCTGAAATTAATCGATGCAATTTTCTAGCGCGGCAATCGTAGAAAAAAAAAGAAATTTAAGTGCGTGTTTTAACATGCTTTTCATCTTTATAAACATCAATACGATAAAAATAACCATTAAATGGTAACCATCTTAAAGTTGACGCTAAGAATTAAATGAGGTATTTTTCATACGGGTTAAATGAAATCTGAATTGATTTTCTTGTCCACGTAAACTCTATTAATACAGCACCGGCTTATTTTATTGCAACAAAATTATATTAAGTATTAGATAAATGTGCTAAGTATTTTGTACCAACAAACATTATAATTATATAACTTTAAATAAAATGTAACGTATTTTACAACAATATAAAGTATTTTAACAGTATTTTTATTCAAATAAACGTTTTCTTGAACTTACAACACTTACCGATTTTTATTTATATCCATTTGATAACGAAGTACCTCGTTTTGCTACAATAATTAGGATTAAATCTGCTTATTTATGCATCTAGAGAGGAACAGCCTCTTAGAGTTAAATAAATTTCTTAAATCGATTCTACATCATACACCTATCATAACACCTTTAAATATACCTGTATTATTTCGAAAATCTCCGTAGCCCATAAGCAAAATATAATCGATTATTTATATTTTCATAGTAACTTTTAAAGCACTGCCAACATCGGTCATCAATAATAATTATCAGCTTATAGTTTGTTATATAAATTAAAAACTGCCAGACAACATTTACAGACAGTATTAGTTTAATAATGTTGTTGACAGTTTTAACGTTACTTTTAATTTTAATTGTAATATGTGATGAATGATTTGAATTCAATTTGACCCTGATATAATATTCGTAAACAATAATTTTATGAAAACCATATTATTTCTATGACCGCAATGATAATAAATCATTATTTACAAGGATAGATTAGTTATCATTACAATTTGTTTGTCATTCAAGATTGTGAAGACACAAACTAAATTACTTTGACACATCCTGCGCAATTTATTGTTTTGTGTTAAGATTTCTCCATCATAAACAAATTTATTTTTAGTTTTATTATCTAGACCTAACTTTTTTATAAAATTAAGTGACAAGCGAAGCGAACTAACAGTTTTAAACAATGAAGGCTTCATGCGTAGTCACCACAGACTACTATGATAGAATGCCTCTCATGTAAATATATTGGCTCTATGTATCCTTCAGAATGAAACAAGACAGTGTACGCACTGCTGCTTGGCTGCAGAAACAGTGGTACCAACCCAGACGGACTTCTGGGCGGAAAAGGTATTCAGTCCTATCACCTGTTGAAACTTATAACATCTGGTGGATGAGTAGGTTTTTTCTAAAAACGATAAAATTCTGGATTTGCTGTTTAACGACGTATGGCGGTTATTACACGGCTTTTGCTTTTGTATTAAGACGTAGGTCATTTTTAACCCCCGACGAAAAAGAGGGCTGTTATATGTTTAACGTGTGTATCTGTGTATCTGTGTGTCTCTCTGTGGCATCATAACTCCCAAACGGATGGTTGGTGTGGTACAAATGGGTGTGCCTCAAGGCTCAATTCTCGGCCCCTTTCTGTTTCTTGTATAGATTAATGACTTACCTTACATAGTAGGGGATAATCATGATATAGTATTGTTTGCTGATGACAGTTCGTTAATTTTCAAATTAAGACGACAATTACTAAAATATGACGAAGTAAATAATGCTATATATAAATTAGTAAATTGGTTCAATGTTAATAATTTGCATTTAAATGGCACTAAAACGAAATGTATGAAATTCATGACTCAAAATGTCAAACAATTAAACACTAATGTAATTTTAAATGGGGAGGAACTGAGTCTTGTCGATACCACCATTTTTTTTGGAATCACACAACTAGCAAGCAAACTTAGTTCTGCAGCATATGCTGTAAAAAAGATTAGAAATCTTACCAGTGTTGAAACAGCTAGACTAGTTTACTTTAGCTATTTCCATAGCATAATGTCGTATGGTATTTTGCTATGGGGTCACGCGGCTGACACTGAAATTATATTTGTTTTACAGAAGAGGGCCATAAGAGAAATTTATGATTTAAAGCCTAAAGAGATGCTGCGACAAAAATTTAAGAAAATTAATATATTAACTTTGGCCTCTCAATACATTTATGAAAATGTAATGTACGTACACAAAAATAAAAGTAGTTTTACAAAAATAAGTAATATTCATTCTGTAAATACTAGGAACAGACACAAGCTAGTAATACCAGTTACTCGACTCCACCGAGTCAGTAATTCATTCTTGGGGCGATGTATACGCTTTTACAACAAAATTCCAGAAAATATACAAAATTTGACCTGCTCAAAGTTCAAAAACTTTATTAAACTAAGTTTATATAAAAAGGGTTATTATAATATTAAGAAATTTATGGATGATAATAACCCCTGGGAATGAGGTGATCGCTACCAAGCTATTTCTAATTTGTTTTGTATTGTTAATTGTGTAACAGTGACGCTGGGTTTCTTGCTGGTTCTTCCCAGGACACAAGTTTTTTCGAACCAGTGGTAATTAAACAAAAGAGTGACTTTCAATAAGTATTATTTATAATCTATATTGAATAAAAAAGTTTTTGTTTCTTTTTCTGATGAACCGATTTAGATTTAGTTTTTTTTTTGAAAGATGACTTGATCGAGAGTGTTCTTAGCTATATGATTCAAGAATATCTGTTCAGCCGTTTGAAGATCATCAGCTCTTTTTGTAACGGGGGTTTTTAAAATTTCTAATTTATCTGTAAATAATTTAATGTCTTTGTAGGAATTAGGTTTGAAAGAAATTTGTAAATAATGTCAAATCGGTTTGAAATATGTTAAGTTGTACTAAATATAAATTTTAATAAAATAAAACCCTTTTCGCAGTTTCTTCTCCGAACAGATGAAATTATTTTGAAACAGTTGACACAAACGAAGTTTTAAATTCTTATATACTCTTTGATATTTTATAATGTATGTGATATCGACTCTATGTCGAAAATAAAAACTTTTCATTCATTCATATCAGCACAATAAAAAATAAAACTAGATTTCGAAACACGTGGTATCCTATTGATTTATACACCGTTAGCCCTTTGTTGGAGAACGAAAATTTGCTATCGACCGAAATGTTTTGATAACTCTGATACCGATAAGCGGTATCAATGAAATGTTCTAGATTTTACAGGACGATGTAAGCGAGCTGTTAAACAAAGCCGCGTTAATCCGTCAATGTTAACGACAATAGACTTGTCACGTCAGATATTGTTTTTAAGTAGATTAGCGTTAATAATGTTTCTTGAGGTAATATGAACCGGCCACGTAACGCAAGCCCCACTTAAAGTTCAGAATTAATCATTATTACGTCCGTGGCTCAGTGTTTTATCATTGAGTGGCGGTGCTGACGGCCACAAGTCGAATTCCGCACGGAACAAATATTGTTACGGATCTAGATGTTTGGCCTTGTGCAATTTATGTGTAAACTGCCCTCACGGTACAGTAGAAAATTCTAGAGTGGGGGTAACGTTTTTATAAGTAAAAAAGAATTGAATACTGCGTACTAACTACAGAGTCCTTAGTTCGCCAACCGAATGTAATATTTTCTGTGAAATATACGAATTATCCGACCGTGTAGAGGCAGTGAAAGATATTCTCTTATCGTCCCGTGGGTGTCGAAGAGGCGAAAGAGAGAAACAAACCGGGAGATGGGTATATAGCGTACTCATAATAAGAAATAAAAAATAAAAAACAGTTGTTGCAAACCCACCTGCCAAGCGTGGCAACATGGCAAATATCCCCATATAAGGCAATCTATGTGGGGAGGCTCATATTCAGCAGTGTAATGTTAACGGTAATGCAAATTATATAATTTCTGATGTATAATTTAATATAACTGTACTTAAGCCTACCTTCAGTTTAATGATATAAAATATATTATGAAAAAGTTCACCGCTGAACATAGGCTTTCCCGCTGTAGGATTTCCCTAAATCGCTACGTTTGATAGGTGCTTGGCCATGAAACAAAAGGAAATGTCCGGCCGGGCAAAGGTTTTCAGCCCGGGAGCGGCCGACGCTCCGTGTGGTTACGGGGCGTGTTATATACAGGGATATTTTTAAAAGAGTATCCAAATTTTATATTTAAGTTTAAATATATAAATAATGATATACCGTTATTGCAGTTTTTAAAAAAATTACGAGTAAATAAGGCTTCTGCTTTTATTTGAAATTATCCCAGGTGAATGTGATTTATGGGCAACAGCTAATGGGCTGATAATATGCAGAAACTGCGAAGATATCGTGTAACATACATACAAAAAACATACACTCAAATTGAGAATCTCCTCCTTTTTGAAGTCGGTTAAAAAGTTAAAATGGTGAGCTGACTTTCTTTTCCAAAACACCACCCTCTAAAATCAGCGCAGGGCAATGACCTTTTGCTACACCACTGAATTCACACCAAAATTTGTTTTAGTAGTGAAAGTAATAGGTAAGAGGTTCAGACAGATTTCTTAAGCAAGAAGTGCTACCGCCTAATAAGACTCAATCAAAAAAAAGAAAAATGTTCAAAATCAGGATAAAACTTAACAATTTCACTGTCCGGTTTTCATACGAGTACACAATAGCAACGACCTATATGTAGTGCACGGGATAGCGAAAGGGTTAAAATTAAGATTAACTTAAACATAAAACCTTTCCATAATTTTACAACATTGCGTTAATTTAAATGCTGGCTATTCAAAAAGTTCAGAGATTTTTTTGATTAACTTACCATCGACCATGACGATCGCTTATAATTATGTTACCACATAAATTTTTATTCAGCGGTATCCAGAGGAGCAATTTTAGCAATAGATAAACGGTCTTACTCATATAAATCAACGTCGATTAAAGAAATACTTAGTCTTTAAATGAGAATAGAAAGAGACAGGTATAGAGTTAATTAATGCATAATTAAGTAAGCGATACGATAATCGACGATTAAAAGGCCGATAATCCCATACTAGCACGATATAATTCCCCTCAAAACTTTGTTTACGTTCGGCTGTACATTTGTCAACCCACAAAAAACCACTGCTGGATAAGAACCTCTCAGATTACGATAGCAGAATCAAAAATGTCGCACATTTCACGCCGCTGTCCGTCGCTAAAACGTGATTATAATCGTCTTTGTCGTCGCCGGTCTTAATATTTAAATCTGTTGTAAACTTAGAGTATTTATTGCTTATAAATACTCTAAGGTTGTAAACGATATGATTATATCGCCATCTGTATTGGAAGCCATAATACTTTTCTGGCTTTTCTTTTAGTCGCCTCTTACGACACCCACGAGACGAAATGAGGTGATGAAGTCTAAACTCTAAAAATCTCATACGTCGCCATCACACGGCATCGCGGCTCTACCATCTACAAATCTATACAAATAAATAAAATCGAAGTGTATGCCTGTAATATCCTAAAAACTGACTTTTATTGAGCTAAGAGGGTTATTTGTATGACTTGTATGATCCAGGCTAATCTTCGGAGTGACTGAACCGATTTTCATAAAATTTAGAGAGCAATGCCAGGAGTGATCTAGGCTATACCGAAAAAGTTGGAGACTTTTTTCTTGAGAAATCGAAAATAAATGGTTTTTGATGACTATACGAGTATAGTCCAAATACCGATCCTACCCAGGCGAAGCCGCGGTGGTTCGCTAGTTAGATAATATAATTATATAAGCAAGTGCTCTTCATTTGTGTTGCGTTAATTGGCCAAAGTTAATTCCTGTGATGACCTACAGTAATTAGTTCGGGACTTGGATGTTTTCTGCATTAGTCATTGGCTTATGAGTATAGTACCTAACTTGACTTAGTGTTTTTATACACAAAATGTTGGTATACAGTAACTACTCTAATAAAGTTTGGTTTGGTATATCTTAGAAAATGAAAGTGAAATTTCATTAAAAAGTTCACATTTATGATTATGAATATTCGTAACATAAAATAAAAGCACCTTAAGCAAATGTTTACGTTATTTGTTTCTATGAAATATGACCTCATTAACTTTTAAATATTAATTATTATTATCGAACGTGTGGCGTTATGCGCGGCTCGGCAGGCAACTCTGAAATTAGGTGTAGGTGTTAGTCGCACTTCTACGGGCTTATCGTTCTGTTTGTTTTAGCGTGCTATTGCTTTAATATAGTTGGAAAATACACATTATATTACCTTTGTAAGCTGTAAGGTGCCCTTATCAGCTTCCATCGGAATTATCAGTCGCGATAAACTGCACGAACGCGTCGTGAATTTTGTCAAGACAATAGAACGTTCAAGTGATAATATGACGGTGAATATTGAAAACAATGAAAAAATGAAGTTCAATAAGACAGAAACTGAGTACAATATGAAATCTGTAAGGTTTTTGCTGTTGACGATAACTACGATGTTTATTGTAAGTATTCAAGAAATGTTTTGTAACAAGGGTTTATTTCACTATATTTTTTATTTAACACTTTCTTACTACATTTCTTTTCATTGGTCTCATGAAAAATTTAATAATTTCCCATTAACATCTAGAAAATAAAAATAAACTACGATTTCCAACCCGCCTGCTAAACGTGGCAACTATTGCTAATGAATAAATTTATATTAGTTAATAATGAATAATTCATCGTGTATCCTCAGATTTTAAAAGGAAAACAATGAATTCGCTACAGGTGCAGGTATAGCAGGCAGATATCTTTTGAAATTATCGATTTTCAATAGCCGACTTCAAGTCATACTATCTAATTTTCATAACACTGTCGGAGCGCTTTGCACAATATAAAATGTTAGCTACTCGTATAATTATAAAAAAAAATACGGATTTTATTTCGTTTAATCAAAACACTTTGGCCCGGGTCCGGAGCGTACATAGGTGGTGCGAGTCACTGGTAATTAATAACAAATAACTAATGATAGCTCAATTATATAAGGTATGTGAGGGTAATATCATAGATAATAATATACTAAAGGCTATAGGGCAGGTAATATGGTCACCTTAAGCTTTGCCGCCCTATAAAACCAAAACTAGGAGGAGGACAGAGACAAAAACACAAAGTCGTATTAGGAACATTTCGAAAAATCAACGTATAAAAACAAACTACACTACACAATACTAAAAATCGACTAAAATTGTTACTATATTCTCAACTGTCAACAAGGCGTCGATAAAACA